>JAUNZM010000009.1:2400000-3000000 GCA_033459285.1 Clamator glandarius
CTGAGTGGAAAGTATGTATGTGGTTGTGAATCACAAGGAACTCCACCAAAAGTCTGTGTGTGCCTGCCTTAATGTTTGTGGGATGACGAGTATTGGTAATGAAAATCTTGGCTAGTGAAAATCAACACCTCTCTATAGGAAAGGCTGGAAGGTTCTGGACCAGTTTTAAAGCTGAATAGGCTGTTCCAGCTACAAGAAAATCTTATAAGTAAGAGGCACAGTGTTTTGCTCTTTAATTCTTTAGACTTCTTAATTTTTTTAAGAACCTATTTGGCCAGGTTCCTTCCTGTAGAAGGCTGTTCTACAAGATGGATAACACTCTGAGTTTATGAAGTAATTTGGTATTTTGGTATGTAAGAGATTAACTCACTGACCTCAGAGTGGGGAGGAGGAAGCCAGGTTCTATGTTTTATCTATTTATTTAAATAAATAAAGTACGTTAAAGATGATACTTAAAGTTTTCCTTCAAGAAATTTTAGTATAAAATTGGTAAAAGTTATGTAGATCATGATAAATACAAAGGATGATGGAATGCTTCCATAAATCTGTATCAAAACCTAACCCCAGGCTTGGATACAAGAATTTCCTCAGTAAAAATAGAATCGACCGGAGAAATGTATGCCTCCAACTTCCCCATTTCTCCTTTCTTCTTCATAGTGTAGCAGTGCTTCCCTGATCATGTTGGTTTTCCCCTGCCCAGTGTGAAAGTCCATTCTTAAACAAGTTCTTAGTTCTTGAGTGGCAAAACAGACACTTTATTCAGTTTCTGAGGAAATTTCAGTTTCTGAGAGAGCCTTCCTATAGTTTAAATGGGATGCTGATGGATGCTAGCCCCTTTAGGGAAGAGAAACAATAGACTGCTGGTGTTTTCCTTATGATGAGATGAAAGGTCTTGGATGTGTGGAACATCAGATATGACTTAATTATTGAATAGGCCTTATTAAATGAACAGTATTTGTTTCGTGAGGAGAAAATGGAATTGTCCTTTAATGTTAGCCCTTGACAGGCTATTATGATTTGAAATAAGGAGTTTTTTTTAACTGACAAGAAATGAATTCAAATAAAGTTATGCTTATACATCTATATACTGCTTTTTTAATTAAAAACAAAACCAAAGAAGGAAGAAAAGGAACAGCTGCAGCATGACCAGAATGAATCTCCTTTCAGGAGCAATGTGCTCATTATGACAGATTAGTTTTTCTCACTTTGGGGATTGTTCTCTGAGCACAGGATGCAAGGACTTCAGGAATGTCTTGAAAATTGGGAAGGAAGGAATTTTGAAGGAGAAGACTCTCCAATGTGCATTAAGACAAGTGACTCTGGTAGTGAGGAGTGTGTGATATTACACAGAGGGGTTTATGATCACCTTAGGGGCTCTATAGTATAATATTTGGACAATTAGCATCTGTGTCTTGCCCTGTTTAGAGGGAACGTCAGTGTGACAGTCTTTGGACTTAGCTTTTCTGTGAAAGCCAGGTTGGAGGAGACTTTAAGCAGTCTGATGCAGTGGGAGATGTTCCTGCCTATGGCAGGGGATTTGGAACTGGATTGGCTTTAAAGTCCCTTCCAACCCGAACCACTCTGTGATTCTATGATGAGTGCAAACTGTTGGATTTTTAGCAGTAGGGAGCAGAGGAGATGCACACATGAAGCATGCTGTGTTTCAGCCAGACATATGGCGTATGTTTCTATGGAAGTGACCTCTGTTTAGGTGACAGTTGTGGTAATTCTCTTCTTTGTGTGCAGTGTGCCAAATACTGTTTTCTATCACTTGGATATGGAAGCCCCTTTGGACATGAACGGCACCTGTTTCACAGTCATCTGAGTAATGCTTCCAGTACTTTCAGCAGCTGTAAGCTTGTGTAAACTGATTTGGGGTTGAAATAGTTAGCCAAAATAATTAATAGAGAGCTTCTGGCTCTTCTCATGCCTGGCCAGTGAATTGTACTTTAGAACAGCTGGACCTGCGCTCTCTGTTTCAGCAACCGTTTGTGGCAAAGTGAGGCAATGGAAGAGGAAGAGAATTCCTTTATTGTGCATTTCCTTGAGGTGATTTTGCACATGAGAAGCTTCTGTTTCAGCTGCTCTTAGTATGCAACCAGTGACCCTAAAATAAATGCTTTTGAGGGTGGTGATATGAGCATAGCACACAGTATCTATGTGCTGACTTTATGCTCTTGTACATATGCTGACTTTTATATATATGTGTGTATGTATGTGTAATGTGTATATATACATAAAATGTATATAAGTAAATTACACAAATGTTTTACTTGGATAAAAAAATGCACTATATTGCGTTCTGTTTACAAAGGCAAGAGCTAATCTATTAAGCTTATTTAGTTCCTTCTGAAGTCAGGTTTTCTGTTACCATGCTTAGACATCTTTTGAAGGTTTTTGGGAAAAGAGCACTGAAGGAAAAAATAAGACTTTTTTTTGGCAAATCTGTATTCTGTATGATGGTTAAAAAGCAAATAGAAACAAACATGATGAGCAAATGAGTGAAGTCACAAATGCCTCTTTCCCTCTGATCCTATTTTTCAATAATTACAGTTCAACTCTTCTTTGAATTTTAAAGAACTTGTTTAAAATACCTGCTGCCTTTTTGAATGATGAGCATAATAAATCTCCAGCTTTATGTATCAGAAGAGTCCTAGGATCATAGAATAGCTTGGGTTGGAAAGGACCTTAGAGATCATCTAGTTCCAACCCCCAGAACATGTTTTTTTTTCTGGAAATGAAAGGAAGAAAGAGCCACAAGAGGGGTACATGTGTGGTCACCGTATGTATCTCTTACCTATATATCTACAGTTGGAAATATTATTTCTAATAAACCTTTATTTAAAATCAGACAAGATGGAGAATGGAAGAATGGGCTATAAATGGAGGAATGGATATGAAGATCTAATGAAAAGCTCTTAAGAGGGAAATAGTGATGTGTTTTTTTAACAACCCTGGCATATGGTAGTTTTCAGTGACACTTGCAGTTCTTCTCTGAAATGACCATGTGTTTATTTTTAAGGGAAGTAATAGGAGTTGCTGCTAGATTTGAACTAATAGTTTGATCCTGTTCATACCTACAGAGTCTCAAATGATCTTTTTCGAGAGCATAAGTGCTTTTTCATTAGTTCTGCAGATCTGAAAAGTGAGTGATGCAAGAGATGGGGAAGAATTTCATGAGTTCAAAAGAAAGAACAAATTTATCAAACAGTTTCAGGTAAAATATAGAGTCTTATTTTGATTTTGACTTTTATCTCAATCAGTAGTGTTCAGTTTTGTCCTTTTAACTCTTAGTAGTTTAATTAGATATGTTCCAAGTGCAGCTATCTAATTGTATCCTCAGTATCCTAGTGGAGGATGCTATAAGATGTTTGCCACCGCTGCAAATGTTATCTCCATCTTTTCATTCTGCTGACTTAGTTCTGAGGACACAGTGTAAGCTGGGACGCAGCAGCTCCCCGCTGTTTTTGTTTCCAGCCAGTGACTGAGAATCAGTGATTCTAAAGATGGCCAAAAGTCTGAGTGAAAACACTCTGGGAAACTACTTAAATAGTTCAGCGTGCACTCACTGGAAGAGCTGAATTAACAGATGATTGCTTTAATTTCTTTGTGTTTTAAGTTGCTTTGAGTCCATGTATGAGATGAAATTGGTTGCCCTTTGGATGCAGCTTTGATGCCACAGAAGCCTGTGTGCAGCAGGGCCCTTATGTTTCACTTATGATGCCATTTCTCTCGATACATCTTGGTACTGGAGTGCAATAAAGGAATGTAAGTTCATTTCCCAGGGCTACCACAACATGTCCTTAAATGTAATGTAACAATAACTATTAAGCTTCCTTACAAATGCTTTCAGAGATATTTGGGATATGTAGGTGGTGTTTGTCCAGCTAGTATTTCTACATGGAATGTAATGAAAACAGTAAGGGAATTAAATTATTCAGAATGAGTAAATCCCCTGCCAACCCAATAAAGAAAACACAAAATGAATTCAATATCTACACTGCTGTGTGGCTCTATTTAAAGAGGAAGAAATTGTACAGTATAGCTGATTTCATGTGTCCTTTAAAGATTTAAGGCATTAATAGATCTCATAGGCTGGCTGGGTCAAAATGCCTTTGGAACAACAGAAGCAGTCTGTATCCCAGTTGTCAAGCGTGCCTGTAGTAGAATCAGTGTTGTGAAATAAAAAATACACGAACAGCTGGTACTTGTTGGGATCCTTACGAAGGAACAGTGTGAATATTTCCTATGAAATGGCAGAAAAGGGAAGGCATTCTTGTAAAACTAAGACTTGGATCAGGATTCATCGCCTCAGAATGATTATCTAAACAGTAATCAGAGCAAAGCAGGTTGCAGCTTTAGGGCAAGTGCTGTACTGTCAAAGAACTAATCATGGGCGAGGGTAATAGTGTGGCTTGTAGCACTGACCAATGTTAGATTTTGAAGCAGGGAGTCTAAAATGTGCTGGTGAATTTGTTTAAACCTTCCAGTGAGGTTCTGTTGATGTGACTTGGCTGACTTTCTGCAGGTGACCTTGAGAAGCAGAGTGCAGAAAAGCTGACAGCTGCTCCTCCACAATACCAAGATCCAAAATACATCTTAAGTTTTTTTTGGTTGATGCTTCGTGTGTTTAAATCTTTTAGGTTTTTTTATCTCTGAAGTCATAAAGATGTAGAAATGTTTTGATTTGTTGTTTTTTTTTCCTTTTTAATTTATTTCAATGATACCAGAGATTCTCATGTAGTTGTGACTTCAGGGAAAATGAAGACAATTACCCAGATGTTACCAGTGCAGCAAGGTGAGATGGCCAGATGGGGTGCTTCAGATCATTAAGATCCTCTAGATTATAGCATGCTAATATGGAAAAATCCCCAGACAATTGAGTGACTGCCTCACTGTCAATATTACTGATGGAGTGGCTGTAGAGTGGCTATAGAATCTTTTTACTGTCTGGTCGCCTTTCATTTGTTCTTAAGTGTACAGCATTTCTTTATGTGTACATGATTGCTCTGAAAGTGCATTATATCTGATCAGCACAGGGTAACTCTGGGTAATTTCTGAAAGACCATCCTTGAGGAGCTAACACACGAGAGAGACTGATCTTCCCAATTGTTACAGTATGTTATTTGTAAAGCATTTTATTTGACTGAGAATAGGACAGATGATCTGTCTGAAGATGGTCTTGTCCATGTCACTGTTGATAGCAAGCATATTTTGATGATGGGTTTGGCCCAGCTATTGCATTGATTAGATGATCAGGGTTGATTATAAGAGTACAATTCCTAATTGTCTGTGAAGCTCATCCTCTTTCATTGTGCTCTGAGGGTAGAGCTTCTATCACAGCAATTGGTACTGGCTCTGAGCTTAGGTCCTTGGATAGCTGTCTGTCAGTCATAAATGGCCTTGGCAGCCTTTGCCCTTCCTGGTCAGGCTCTGTTGAGGAATTGATTTGGCATTGTCAATCCCATGTATAATGTATGGCAGAATAGAAACACACAGCCTGAAATCACAGAATCAGTAGGTCGGAAAAGACCTCCAGGATCATCGAGTCCAGCCATTCCAAACAACCACTAAACCATGCCCCTCAGCACCTCATCCACCTGTCTTTTAAATACTTCCAGGGATGGTGACTCAACCACCTCCCTGGGCAGCCTGTTCCAGTGTCCAGTGACCCTTTCCATGCAAAATTTTTCTCTGATGTCCAGCCTGAACCTCCCCTGGCAGAGCTTGAGGCCATTCCCTCTTATCCTGTCCCCTGTCACTTGGGAGAAGAGGCCAGTACTCTCCTCTCCATAACCTCCCTTCAGGTATTTGTAGAGACCAATAAGGTCTCCCCTCAGCCTCCTCTTCTTGGTCTGTATCAGAAATGATGTGACCAGCAGGTCCAGGGAGGTTCTTCTCCCTCTGTACTCGGCACTGGTGAGGCCGCACCTCGAATCCTGTGTTCAGTTCTGGGCCCCTCACCACAAGAAGGATGTTGAGGCTCTGGAGCGAGTCCAGAGAAGAGCAACGAAGCTGGTGAAGGGGCTGGAGAACAAGTCTTACGAGGAGCGACTGAGAGAGCTGGGGTTGTAATGGTAGTACTTAAAATAACAAAAACTTGTCAAAAAATGCAGCCAGGTTTAGCATAACCCTATCCTAGCAGTGGTGCCAGCCCTCTCAAGAGCTGACAACCACCGGCAACCTCTAGCACAAGCACACTTAAATAAATGCTAATGCCTGTGTATCAGGAGACCCATTAATGAAGTTGGAAATATCAGCCCTGAGAAGATCACTTCCAATGGCCTATGCTTTGTGCGTTTTGTGAATCATTACCACTTGAACTTAAAGGTAAGATCATCATTATGGGAAAATGGGAAAGGCTGATCTGAATAGAAGAAGAGGGGAAGTTAATTTGGAAGACCAAAACTGCTGCTGTTAAGAAAACAGGTTTTAAAGCATCTCTACTTATATTGTCTCATTCCATTTAGGGTGAAATAAATATACATATATATGCATATAAATACTCATATGAAATCTGATAGCGGCAGCATTTTTATGGAGGTTATGTAGTGACAGTCTAATCAGTGCACAGAACCTCAATATTGCATGTCAAGCTGCCCCAAGTGTCTTGCAGATCGATTGGACTAGGCAGACACCACAAAGTGAAAGGTGTAGCAGATCAGCAGGATGGACGGGAGGCTGGCAGATAAGTGGCGTTACTGCTACTTTGAGTTTTGAGTGGACTTGTTTAGAAGAGCATAAGGGAAATAAAAAAAAAAATTAAAAAAAAATCAAAGGTCTGAGGGACCAGGATGGGGACGAGATGTAGTACCTGCATCCTGGCATTCTGATACTGTGATTCAGGTTTCTTACTTACTGTCCCAGGGATGAAAAGCCAGAGGTGGGCCAGGGCTCAGTGCTTTGTGCTGGAGTTGAAGAGGGCAAAGTGGTGGAAAGGACAGGTAAGACTGGACTAGCACCTCTGGTCCTCTGGCAAAAGCGTAGGGTTAAGCAGTGACTTTTGTGTCTTGGCTTTTCTCGGCAATAGGTGCTGCAATCTGTGTTTGAACCTCTTCACTGCTAGAATGGATGGCAGTAGCAGCCTGGGTTTGCAGGATTGAGCAGGTAGTCAAGACTATTTTCTTGCTCCTGTGTTTGCTGTCCAGTGCAGTCTGCTTTGTCCGTGTCTAGAATTAGTCCTTTGGGCAGGAGCTTACTGTCCAAATTAGCTTGGGCAGTGCCAGAGACCCATTGATACTAAAAGGCTGAGGTCTATTTTGACAAAAGCTGACCCTCCTTTGTTAAAAGCTGTAAAACAATAAAAATGTGAGATCTTCCATCTATAGAAAATAAAAGGTTGTGCAGTGTGGGTGATGTGTGGTTTCTGATACTGAAATTTTAGCATTTGAGTTATGATTATAGTGACTAAAAAGATGTTAATCACACTATTAACCTTTATTAATACTTTTTAAGTGCAAATGTCTTGAAGTCAAAGAAGGCTTTTAATAGGCAAACCCTTTATCAGACTCTCTGACAGCATGCTGCTTCTGGACTCTTATGGGAGGATAGAAAATTCTCTTGAGGCTAAGCTGGAACATCCAGGCTTGGTGAGTGAAAAATAGCAATTTATTTTGTGCCATCTTAAGACCTGCCCTGTGATATTGAGTGTGACATAGTGAACCTGAGCTGAGAACATTGTCACTGTACCTTCTTCCACTTGAATTTGTATGAGATTCTGGATGAGAGATTGTATTGCCTTTTCTGCTCCTGGTTTCTCAGCTACATTGCATTTACCTGTTGAGGGAGAAGTGCCCTTGACTAACAAGATAGGTCTGCACGTTGTACAGCAAACATGCCGCAGTGATTAGTTGATACTTTCTTTTGCATCTCCGTCCCTAAATCTTCAGTGCCTTTACACAGGTCACCTGAAACAGTAATTTTACTGGTCTGGCAGGAGACCAGCTGAGGCAATAAAATGCATCATTGGATAATTACATAATGCTGCCACTATAATAGCTAAGGGTTTTTTTCTTGTTATCTGCCCTAGCTCCTTGCACAGCATATAGATTAGTTTTATCTGCACTGTGTGAAATTAAAAGTAACAAAACCTGAAACAAAAAGTAGCTTATCAGCTCCTGTTCTGCAGAGGCAGAAATAAGAACTGTGTAAATATTGGCTATGTTTCAGTATCCTGTATTACAAAACTTGTCATATAAACTTGAACGGGGAAGATGAATAGGGGTTCATATGTTTAAACACGAGAGGGCTGGGAGAAGAGGCACGGCTCTACAAGACTGCCAGCTGGGAAGTGCACTAGTCCCTGGTAGAGCAGCACGGTGCCTGCAGTCTGTACAGCCCATGCTGTGCAGTTTTTATATAGGTTCTGAATTTTCTAATCATCAGCAGGTCCAGCTCTGTATTCAGAAATAATTCTCCTATCAATTCTTTAGAGAGTTTGGTCACTTGCCATAATGGAGCTTGCACTTGGGTTTATGCACAGCTTTTGGATCAAAGATTGACGTTCTAGTTGGTGAACTGGGAAGTTAATGTTTCAGCAGTGTCCTGGCCTCTTATTTGGGTCTCCTAATAGCTCTTGAGGATAGTGTTTCTGAGCAGTGGCTGGTCACTGCCTGTGTCTCTGCAGTTCATGTGTAATAATGGTACAGAAAGTGCCGCCTTTGGACACATGGATCTAGTGGATTTGGTTTATGCCACTACATAATTGTTTGTCAAGTGTGTGCTAGTGATCATTATCCTGAGGATTCTGTGTAAATAGAGAATTCTTCAAAATAAGGAAGGTCCTTTGATATCATTAAGTCATGCAGAAAACCTCTTTTTTTTCTTTTTTTGTTCTAAAATAAGAATTTTATATTGAATTTTTGAAGATGGGTAGAATTAATCAGTAAAAGGGAGCTGGACTTATGGATGAGCTAATTGCTTTAAATGTAGGTTACAGGTTACAAAAATAGCCCTGGGACTGATCGAGTTATTTTCCATATGGAAGATAGGCAGCCAACTTGTTTTGACCCTTGTGAGTCAACACCTTCACAGCTTTTAAGGAAGTTCTCTCATGCTATCTAATGACTTTGTAACTTTGTCATCATGAGTATCTTTCTACCACAGTTTGGAAATAATTTGGAATATAGATCTTTGACCTCCTTTTCACTTGGACTGTTGGTCTGTGTTGCAAGTTGAAGTGAGTCAATTTACTCCCTGGGATCAAATCATGCCAAACCATGTCTATTTATACATGCTCACCATCTTTAGAAATGCGGCTGGTTGCTTTTAAGGAAATGCCTGCTACTTTAGCCTTTGGGTGGGGAGGAAAGGAGGAACTGAATTATGTATTTCTGTAGACCTTGTGAAAATTGCTCCTTCTGGGAGCAATCGGAGTTTGGAGTAATCGGATTGTGTGTCTCCACAGCAGTCATAGGTGGGACTGGAGCTGGTGGGGCAGTGTTGCTAACTTTAAACTTGATAGTTTGAGTGATAACAACAGTGTAGCTATGGCAACAGAAAGCTCTGCTTGGGCTAGCCACTTCTTTTAGGCAAGTTTTGGAGCCCCCATGCTAAACTCCACATTGTCATAGTTCTGCTCCTATCAGTACTTGGCTGAGATGATTTTTAAGCTGTCTAGATGCATCACTATCTGAGGGACAGCCAAAATCTGAGGAGGGGATGCAGGTCTTCTCCATCAGTTGTGAATGGTGAGGCTTACTCAGGGAGAGCTGTGTGATGTTGTTGCCTTCAGCCAAGCTCTTGGGGCAGGACCCAGCTTCACAGCCTTAGGGCAGAAAAGAGGATGCAGGGAGGAGATAGCTGAAGGTGACTGGAGGAGAGTGTTGGGCCATTCTCAGTGAAGAAGGTCAAGATTTTAGTAAGAGATAAGAGGAGGGGGGAAAGGTTGGGATGGTTTAATATAGCTGGTAAAACCACTTAGGATCTGCTGCCATTACAATGCTTCTCGGGTTGGAGGAGGGAAAAGGGTGGGGCAATGGCGCAAATGGTTATTTCTGGTTATATTTCCTGGATATTTCCTTCAAAATTAGTATTTTTCAGACTAAAATATTTGGCCTTAGTTATTGGAAAAATTCATATTTTTCTTTAAGAATGCAAAATTCAAAGGAACAAAAATATTCTTGCTGGGAACATGGAGTAGTTTCTCAATAGTCAATATTGCTCAACAAATGAAGAGTTAAAAATAGTTGGACTTAAGTAGGTCATCCTAAGTTAAATTAGGACAGTTGACTGTAGAAGTGTGCAAATCTTTGATATTAGATGGTAGAAATATGGGTGATGTCTGTCTGTAATTTGCTACTTGTATTACTCCAGCAGTAATGGTTTTAAACTAAGGGAGAGTGGATTTAAACTGGGTATATGAAAGAAGTGTTTCAGACTGAGGTTGGTGAAACACCGGCACAGGTTGCCCAGGGAGGCAGTGGAGGTCCCATCCCTGGAAACATTCGTGGTCAGATGGGGCTTTGAGCAACCTGATTGAGTTAAAGATGTTCCTTCTCCTGCAGGAGGTTGAACTGGATGATCTGCCAAGGTCCTTTCCAACCAAAGCGTTCTGTGATTTTTATAGAGTGTTGGAAGGGTTATGGCTGTCAAGAAGATGGATAGTGGTTTTAGATAGTCCAGCCTGTGATGGTCTAGGTCAGATCAGACGGCCCCCTAGGGAAAGGGATGGTGACTCTTCTTCTCTGGGATTGATGGCATTCAGGTAGACAGGCTTCAGGAGAACACAAGACGAGCTGAGGAGAGAGCTGAAAAGGTAGGAATTAGGGATGCTGACAGCAGGAAGACCAATTAGGAGAAATTGTGGTCAGGAGAGACCCTACATTCCCATAAGAAGCAGACTTGGAGCCAATCATCTGACGCTTGTTTCAATTTGAAAAACAGGAATGGATCAATGAGAAAACAAAGTTGGTGAATGGGTTATGTCCTTTAATTTTTCCCAATGGTTGCAGCAGATGCCAAGTTATCATGTTAAAGGCTACCTTTTCCCACTTTATTTTAGTCATAATGAAACACAGCTACAATGGTTTAAATTTTTTTTTAACAACTTCCAGCAAGTTCACTTTTGTAAATATAGCCATGAAATAGAATCCATGAAAGCAGCTAAATCTTGGTTCAGTTATATTTGGCTCAGCTGTGCAAAAAAAAGCAAGGAAGCGACTGCTTGTGACCAGAATTGTAAAATCCATTTGCAACTTCTTGGGAGCTTTGGCTCAGAGATAGGAAACCCAGCTGCAAGCGATGCTGGTGAGGAAGGAATATGTCATTTGGTCAATCTTATCCAGTTACTTTGCTTTCGAGAAAAGGTGATGCCGTTCTGTATCAAAGGTTAGATCGATTCTGGATATTGTCCCACTGGTCTTCATTTAAATGTTCTTAATAGTAGTGTATCTTGCAGAGTTGTTCCTATTTTACACAAGAAATGCAAAGGTGCAATAGTGTTTGCAATATCCCTTTCTATTGGATACAACAAAATGAGAAGTCCCTATGCTTATAAATACTTTAATTTTATTGCATCATCTCAAGGGACACATGCATATTTTGTTTTATTTTTCCTACTCAACTGGGAAAATAAACCCCATTACTTATTCAATTAAATTAGTTTCTATAAATTAATCAGCAATAATTGTGTTTATATGGGCCAAAACTTTCTCAAGGGAACATTAACTGGTGCATGATTTAAAATATATTTATTTAGAAATCAATGGTAGTGATTTCAAGCTACCCATTGAAATGAGTGTGGATGGCAAGAGTGCAGCTTTTTGTCAGATTTAATGCAAAAGTTCTAATAAATTGAAGCAATGCTATTAATCTTGTTTAACAAACAACAAGTGAATGACAAGCACGAGAGACTTGATAAGGCACAATATTGATTTTTGCTGAAATGGGTTAATGAAATACAGATATGACACTTGCATTGTAAAGAATATAAGTGTCCTTCCAGGACACAAAGCATGTAAACACAGTTCAGACTACAGTCTGGATCACAGAAGTCCTAATCCCATGCTAATAACTGGTTTCTGTGGCAGTTTCCAGCACTGTAGTTGTCTTGTTAGATGAGTGTGTGTCAACACATATAAAAGACCTAAAGCATAATTGAGGGAGTCAAATTGTGACATAGCAACAATGAGAAATCCAATTTCATGTCCTTGGCTTGGAGAATAGATTTGCATCTGGTACTGTTTATTTTGCCTCTTGCTTGCACTGGTCAGGTTGCTTTTCTTCCACCAGACCCTCCTACTTTTTTCTACTCTCCCTGCTATTTTTCCTTCTGTTTGTCCATTGCTCTTGCTGTTCTGCCCCCTTTCTTTTGGCTGCTGGGACCCTAATAGACACTTCTGTGCAGTAAATAAAGCTCAACTCAACTGAAACCAAGTGAATTGGTTTGTATTACTTACCTTATTCTTGCATGTAATAAATATACTTTTAAAAATTGTATCCAGCATAGAACAGAAAATATGAAAGAAAAACAAAATCAATAACCTAAATGAGGATATTCTTTTTTCTGCTTAAAATTTGTCTAGTCCTTTGACTGTGCCAGATATACTTAAGATGAGTGAGGAGCTGCGTATTGGGAATTTCTGTTTGTGCTCTATTTCCTTTACCTAATCTTGCTGTTTATATACCTTATTAAAAATACAAAGCAAAAAATGGAGCAAATCATTTGATTATTACCAGTTCGTTAGGCTTAAAACATGGATTAGAGCCAGCTTCAGCTTTCAGATTCATTCAAGTGGCTCACACTGGAGTTGGTGAGAGGTACATGCATATTCACAAATCCACCGTTTGGCTCCTTGCCCGAGATTTTTGTAGACCAGTGTTCAGTGAAGACTCTAAGGTAGTAGATCATTTGTTATTTATCGCAGATAATGAAATATTACTCTGATTTTACTTGAAGCTTTGTTCCGTAAAGGCTTTAAATTGGTAGAGGGAAAAAAGTACTCTCCCAATAAATTAAATCAGTTAAAAGAAGCTCTGTCTACTTTATAAGGGAATTAAGTTGTGGAGGTTTTTTTTGGTGGTTTTTGTTTTGTTTGGTTTTGGTAAGGTCTTTTAACTGTAAAGACAGCATGACAAAATGCTTGCTTGGACTTGAGATTTCCTTGCAGCAGCATTGGGCTCTGGCTCTGTTTAACAGGTGATGTTGCTTTCCTCCAGCAAAGTAGATGCTCCCAGCAGCTGGCTGTTCCCAAAATGCCACTTGGACAGTCTCAGAAATCTTTCACAGCTCTCTTGTGGTGAGAAAGTGCTTCTCATTGTGTTAAGTTTTTGGATCACTGGGCTGAAGGGAAAGGTTGGAATCTTCCTGTAAGGTGAAGGTGCCCTTGCCGATCTTGGAAGCAGCACCCAGCTTGCGTGGAGTGGTTTATGAATTCTGCTGAAGTTATCTGCTCTCTGCTTACTTGGAACTTCTCTGAACCCAGGTAGGGGGCTGTGCCCACCCATGTTGGAGAGCTGAATATTCTGTGCATAAGGCCTTATTTTTTAAGAGGCTAAATAGTTATTGTTCAACAAAACTGGCAAGCTTCTTTTCCCTTTGTACTGGTTTTCAGGATTTGTAAAGTACAAATGTTAACAGGGAGAGGAGGAACGATTGGGTCAGGGAAGGGAAAAAGAGCTTGTGTGTTTTGTTTTTCCTTTAGCGATTGCTTTTGAAATAGGTAGCTGATCACTAAATGGTGTCTTTCAAGCTGCTGCTCTCCTTGGGTCAGCCTCAGTTTAAAAGGGTATGGATCTCCCTCCTGCCAGGTATGCTTTGAGTCACCCTGAGAAGGCAGCGCAGTATTTCATCATCCAGTACTGTGGCTGTGTTAACGAATGGGTGCTGCATCACGTGTAATTACAGTCCAGATAGCATTACACTCCCTGCAGCCGCTGCAGTAGAATTACAACATGATGGCACTGTGTAAAATATAGCAAGTTGAGTTTGTGTCATGGGTAGATTTGTAAAAACAGATGACAGCTAGCTCTTATGCAAGCAATTGAGTTGTTTCTTGATAAAATGCATTGTGTCCTCCCTACTGCGGCTAGAAATCACGTTAATGCTGAATGGCTTTAGTCTTCAGCAAGTTTTCATTTAAGGAATTTCCTCCTCCTGGCCTGCACACTGGATGAACAGTGCCCTAGAAATCAAAAATAGAAGTAGTGTCCCAAAGGCAGGATCTGTCTGCCAGCAGGATGTACGACTTGTTTGGTGGCAAGTGTTTTAGAGTTATGTGAGCATGAACTCAATTGGAAAAATGTAAAAACTGAATCTCTTGTCCTAGCTTTAATCTTGTCCCTCTTTATTTTCATTCTTATGTTGTGCCCTATGAATTGTAATAGCTTTTATTTACATCCCGTGGCCAGGGCATCTGTGGAGCTATTTACCCACAGTCAGGTTCTCTGCAGCAGATGCTGACAGACCGAGCTGTTTGCCCCACGGAGATGTGCATCCTGCTGTGCATTTATATTGCAACTCATGACATCCCTTTTGGGTACCGTTCTGAGCTTTAAGTAGCAGCAGGGAATCTTGAGATCTGAGAAAATGGGGAGATCCCTGGTTCCCCCGATCCCAGCAGTGTTTCAATGGGAAATGGAAACATTCTGTCACAGGTTGAACTTGTGACAGACTGCAGGTGATGGGGAATGTGTGCATTTCTTTTTGAAAGTTTCTCTTTGTTGAAAAAAAATTATATATATTTGTATAATATGTAATATAATAATTTATTTTTTATAGATTACTCCTTGTGTGATATTTATTTTAGTTTATCTTTTCCCATTTTCCTTATGATAAGCATTGAATTTTTCTTAATTTTTTTTTCACCATTACAGTAAGAGTTGCCCTCTTTTTAAAAAAAAAAAATACACAAATACTTTTAAAATCATTTTGAGGGTCATCTGACTCAATATGGATGGAGAGGCAGTAGTGCTGCCCTCCAAATGCATGGCATCCTCTGTGTCCCTCATGAAATTAATGACTGAGTCCCAGCCCTTGTAGATAGTGACAGAGACTGAGAAACAAGGCAAGGTGATGCGACGGCTGACGTCTTCTGACTTCCTTCAGAGTACTATATTTTGGGTCACGGCTGGAGGGGCAGGATGACGACAGGATCTGAAATTGAAATGGCAGCCCACAGCAAGACTCTTGCAGAAACAGGCAGGATAATCTACAGTTGTTTGCTAGATGACAGCTTATTTCTAAAGTTACAGTTTGAGTACTGACAGTTAAGCTAAAATTAATGTTAAAGGCACGGATGCTAGACCAGTAGGCAGATCAGTTACATGCAAAAGATAAGTTTCATAAATCCAGTTGGTACCTCACAAGCCAAAAAGCACAAGAATGCTTATGCTCTCCCTTTCTGTATCCTTTCTGTATCTTTATTTAAAATCTAGATTTATATTAGTACAAAGATACATTTAAGTCTAAATTTTTGTACCATGTTGCTACTCTGCTTATTGCTTGAAGTGCATATTTTATTACGATGGATCATCAAGCTGGAAGCCACCTTTCTGTGCATATATGTTGCCTTAAGGCAAAAGTCCCTCTAAAAAGCAGCTTTTTCAATAGAACTGCTATTCACTGAAATACTCTGAGGGAATTTAGAACCCTGAAATCTATCTTTTCTTTTTCAAACGTCATGTTCACTGTAGCACCGGAGCTGACAAATAATTTGAATTCAAATGCAACTTCAGTTTTGTCACTGCTCCCCAACCCCGTCTCTCCTTTTCTTATTACAGCGTGAATTGAAGAGATCAGATATCTCTTACAATTCAGGCTATCACAAGCTAATGCATTTTGTGTACACACACTGCTTCCATCTCTCAAAGGAATCTTGTATTTAAGAGATTTACTGTATAGGAGGTAGAGATGTGTGTGTTCACTTTATGGTGTCCTCTCACTTTTAATACTATAATTTTTTGATTTCTTCCTGTTTCTACTTGTACCAAATAGCAAGGAGAGAACTAAAGTCTGTCCTAGATATTATTTTTAATAAAGATTGAGATTTTTTCATCTTCCTAGGGGAGAAAAATTGGAAAGAATTCCTCAAAAAAAATTGAAAATCCTCCATGGCAGCATGAGTCTATAATGGAAGTACTTAAATATGTTAATTCAGACACCTGAATGATTGTAATGCAACAACAGAGTAAGCACAAGGAAGGATTATAACATTGGTTATTCTGTGATTCTATGATTTTGTGTAAAATGTTGCATGCTTGATGTGGATAACCTACCAGACTCATACCTTGTACTCTGGTGTTTTTGACTATAGGAATCATGATTACAGAATCACAGAATAACCAGGTTGGAAGAGACCCACCAGATCATCGAGTCCAACCATTCCTATCAAACACTAAACCCTGCCCCTTAGCACCTCATCCACCCATGCCTTAAACACCTCCAGGGAAGGTGACTCAACCCCCTCGCTGGGCAGACTCTGCCAGTACCCAATGACCCTTTCTGTGAAATTTTTTTTCCTAATGTCCAGCCTAAATCTCCCCTGGCGGAGCTTGAGGCCATTCCCTCTCATCCTGTCTCCTGTCACTTGGGAGAAGAGCCCAGCTCCCTCCTCTCTACAACCTCCCCTCAGGTAGTTATAGAGAGCAATGAGGTCTCCCCTCAGCCTCCTCTTCTCCAGGCTAAACACCCCCAGCTCTCCCAGCTGCTCCTCCTAAGGCCTGTTCTCCAGCCCCCTCACCAGCTTCGTTGCTCTTCTCTGGACTCGCTCCAGAGCCTCAACATCCTTCTTGTGGTGAGGGGCCCAGAACTGAACACAGGACTCGAGGTGCAGTCTCACCAGTGCCGAGTACAGAGGGAGAATAACCTCCCTGGACCTGCTGGTCACGCCGTTTCTGATACAAGCCAAGATGCCATTGGCCTTCTTGGCCACCTGGGCACACAGCTGGCTCATGTTCAGTCACTGTCAACCAACACCCCCAGGTCCTTCTCCTCCTGGCAGCTTTCTAGACAGACTTCTCCTAGTCTGTAGCACTTTCATGGAGTTGTTGTGCCCCAAGTGCAGGACCAGGCATTTGGCCTTGTTAAACCTCATGCCCTTGGACTCTGCCCAGCAGTCCAGCCTGTTCAGGTCCCTTTTCCCTCCCGACCCTCCAGCAGATCCACACTTCCACCCAGCTTAGTGTCATCTGCAAACTTGCTAAGGGAGCACTCGATGCCTTCATCCAGGTCATTGATAAAGACATTGAACAGGACTGGACCCAGCACTGAGCCCTGGGGAACCCCACTTGTCACTGGCCTCCAGCTGGATTTAACACCATTTCCCACCACTCTCTGGGCTCGGCCATCCAACCAGTTTTCCACCCAGGAGAGTGTGCGCCTGTCCAGGCCAGAGGCCGACAGTTTCCGTAGCAGAATGCTGTGAGAAACTGTGTCAAAGGCTTTACTGAGGTCCAGGAAGACACATCCACAGCCTTTCCCTCGTCCAGCAGCCGAGTCACTTTGTCATAGAAGGTGATCAGGTTAGTTTGGCAAGACCTGCCTTTTGTGAACCCGTGTTGACTGGGCCTGATCACCTGGTTCTCTTGCATGTGCTTCATGATAGCACTCAAGATCACCAGTTCCATGACTTTGCCCGGCACTGAGGTCAGACTGACAGGCCTGTAGTTCCCTGGATCCTCCCTGCGACCCTTTTTGTAGATGGGCACAACATCAGCCTCCAGTCCAGTGGAACTTCCCTGGTCTTCCAGGACTGTTGGAAGATGATGGAAAGGGGTTTGGCCAGCACATCTGCCAGCTCCTTCAATACCCTCGGGTGAATCCCATCCGGCCCCAAAGACTTGTGGGTGTCTAGTCGGGCTAGCAGGGCTCTGACCACCTCCTCTTGGACCGTGGGAGCTTCGTTTTGTTCCTCTAGCTGCTGGGTTTGTACACAGAGGGAACAACTTTCTTTACAATTAAAGACTGAGGCAAAGAAGGCATTAAGTACCTCGGCCTTTTCCTCATCCCCTGTCACCGTTGTTCCTTCTGCGACCAGTAGGGGCTGTATGGTCTCCCTAGTCCTCCTTTTATTATTTTTATATTTATAGAAAGATTTTTTGTTCTCTTTCACCGACTTTGTCAATCTGATTTCTAGTTGAGCCTTAGCCCTTTTGATTTTTTTCTCTACACAATCTCACTTCCCTCCTGTAGGCCACCGAAGAGGCCTGTCCCCTCTTCCAGAGCCCATAAATATTCCTCTTCTTGATATCGCTCAAGATCTCCCTGTTCAACCAAGCTGTTTTTTACCCCTGCTGGCTTTTTTTCCGGGGATGGCTTTCTCCTGAGCTGCTAGGATTTCCGTTTTGAAGAGCTCCCAGCCCTCATGGGCTCCCTTGCCCTTAAGCACTGTCTCCCATGAGACTTTGCCAGCCAGCCTTCTGAAGAGTTCAAAGTCTACCCTCTGGAAATTTAATGCTACTGTCCTGCTAACCACCCTCTTTGCTTCGCCTAGAACAGAAAATACCATTTATGATACCATTTACTGCTTTCTGTGTCTTTTCTCTGACTGAAATATAGCTTCTACATACCTGTCTGTGAATTCTGAGGTCAATGGAGATGGTTTCCCTAGCTGGTGTGATTAATGAGCGGCGGTTACAATAGTTGCAGGGATGGAAGGGTTTACAAGTCAAGCATACTAAAGTGATGCTTTGAAAGAAACCTTTCAGAATTTACCTGTGCAGGGTTAAGTTGAAGTATGTAAGAATAAATTTTAATATAAAATATGTATTTACATTTAATATAAAGTCATTTGTATACTGCATATTCTTGTGTGTGCACACCTAATCAATACCTGTAAAGCTGAAAGCTTGCAAATCCACAACCCTCCAAAGATTTAATAGGTTTGATACACCAACCTAAACTTCCCCCATGGTGCTGTGTTTGTTACTGCATTTCACTTTGTTAGTTTCTAGTTGGAAGGCTGGACTCTACACCCATCTGGACCATTTTTTTTTTCCCAGGCTTTATTAAAATCTGGATTCACTACACGTGAAAAACGTTGGTATTGCAGGAGAATGACAAACTAGAATATTGAAAGACGTGAGGTTTTGTTTTATTCATCTGAAATGCTTCCTTTGGGCAGAGCTGATTGAACCATGAAAGAAAAGGAAAGGCTTAGAAGACATGAGGAGCTTTCAGCTCCAGCTGACTGGCAAACAGCCTGCACATTCAACCCTGGTTTATGGATTATTGATTGGAGAGGAGACGAAGTGCAGCTCCTATTCTCAAGTCAAGCAGACTGCCTTACAGAGAGTGCAGCTTAACTTTCTTTTTTAATTAGTGTGGAATATCTAATGTGTGTGGAAAAAGGCGGTCTCATTAACAGGTCAGAAGTTACGTAGCCTTTGTGTCGTCTGTCCCAATGAAGGCAAAGTCAGGAAAATGAACCTAGATTGTTTTTTGTCTCTTAGAGAAACTTCTGTTAATGAACTGTGCACGTGCATATGCTGTGCAGGTATATATATACATACACACACATTTCCGTCTTATACCTCATCAGGTTGGAAAATGGGGTTTATCATGGAAGTCTAAGTTAGCTTTAAGAGAGCTATTTCTGCAGAGAACAGGCAGCAAGACCTGATTTAAAACCCCAACCACAAACCGCCCCACCTCCCCCAATAAAACAAGAAGAAAACTTCCAACCAAGTTCTAAACATGATGCATTTAAAGAAAAATAAATAATGAAAGGGGCCTATGGGAAAGCTGAGGAGGGGCTTTTTATCAGAGAGTACAGGGAATGGATGAGAGGGGAGCCATTTTAAGCTGAAGGAGGGGAGAGTGAGATGAGATTTTGGGGAGAAATGTTTTCCTGTGGAGGTGGGGAGGCACTGGCACAGGTTGCCCAGAGATGTTATGGCTGCTGCATCCCTGGAGGTGTTCAAGGCCAGGTTGAATGGGGCTTTGAGCAACCTGATCCAGTGGCAGCTGTCCCTGCCCCTTGAAGGGGGTGTAACTGGATGGGCTTTGAGGTCCCTTCCAACCCAAACCATTTTATATTTTTATTAAAGTGCCATCTTGGGTAACATTTTGAAATTGTAGCCATTTAGGTAGTGTATGAACTAGTGTGCACTAATAGAAGGAAATAGGATGATGTCCCTTCAGTCCCTGTAAACTGCGTAGTTTTCCTCCTATCAAGCAAGTGCCTGTCTGTAGTTACAACTTGAGTATATGATACTCTACGTGGATAATTTCCACTCAGATTCTAGTTTGCAAAAAATTTTGGCAGAAAGAAAATCAGATGTCTTTGTTGCCTGTGCCTCCTGTGGATAGGGGTGGGTCAGTGTAATATTTGAGGGTATTGAGAAGCAAGGTTGCTCTGCTATCGTGGTGTAAGAAGAGCGGGGTCATCATTCCTGGCAACTGTTCTGGGTTTGTCCTGTTGTCTTATGCAAGGAGTGTGCAGTCTCATGCTTTTGGTGTTCTTCAGCATGCTAAAATGGCCTGTTTATTTGGCAGCATTAAAATTCAGAAGCCAGTAGGTATCAGCTCCTACAAATTAGAGAAAAGTTTAATTACTTATATTGCTGTAAGGAAGATTTGTGAGCATGAGACGTAACATAAATAGCTTGCTGGCGAAAGTGCCAGGTGGCAAAGTAAGGAGACGGAACATAACACCTTACATTTCAGGTGTGAAATATCTGAGGGCTTGCTTAGTGTAAAGATGTGTATAAAAAAATAATGGCAAATTTAATATGGAAACTTATTTTTTCTCATAAAGCAGCAACAAGAAGGGAAGGATAAGGTCAACATAAGACAGTGTACTCAGGATGGGAAACTTTAAAACGTATATGATTTATAGTAATAAATATCTTCATTTTTATTTATATTATTTATTGCTTTTTGTCCCAGAACAAAAACTTGACTGACAAATTAAAAAAATATGATTTGAAAAATAAGAAAAAAGGTCGGGGAGTCATCTTGAATTTATGGAAATCATAAGGAAAGATAGTTGCTTTATTTTGCAAGATCATGTTTTAAAATAGATTAGCAATAACTTTAAACAATTTGACATCTGCAGGGCACTTCTATGGGAGAATTTGTGGAAAAACTGTCAAGGAGGTTTATTTGGTGTCTAGTGACTTGACAAGGGCAGATAGTAGGGTCTGGTATAAACCTAATTTTAGTGTCAAGTCAGGAATAATCTGTTGAAGCTTACTGACCTACAGGAATGTGGAATTGTGGTAAATAATGCCTTGTGTAAATTATATTAACCTCTCTCCTCAAAAAAATCCCAGTGAACCTGCCTGTGCCTGGCAGTCTGAGTCACTGAGGTGCTGTGATACAGGTGGTTAGCCTCCCAGTGACTTGTGCAGTGGTGTTTGTGTGAAATGTAGCAACTGGAATGGATGGAAAGCCACAGGGACCGTTGCATCATGTGCTTTTGAGTGGGCCGGTGGAGGACCTGGTCACTTCAAGTAGTGGAAGTGGTGGCTGTAGTCATGTTCCTCATGATTAATTATGTGTCTTTCAAGTGACTGGTATGTGTGGGGTTTTTTTATCTGAACTTGTACTGCTGGCAAAGAATAAATTGACATGACTGGTATTTCTGGGCTTGAATGAGAAAAGTTATAGCCCAGTTCTATGCAATTAATAAAATATTTTTTTTCAAACTACTTCTAAGAAGTCTATCACAGAATGGTTTGAGTTGGAAGGAACCTTAAATATCACTTCCAACGCCGCCTACCATGCAGGGACATCTCGCAGTGTGTCAAGTTGCTCAAAGTCCCATCCAGCGTGGCCTTGAGTATCTCGAGGTATGGGGTGTCTTGTAGTATAATGGTATTGAAATTAAACTGTATGGTACAGATAAGAATAATGGCTCCTACCATAGTGCAATGGAAAAACATTTTACTCTTTTCCCCGTAGCATGTGGCTGTATTCTTTTGTTTCTACATTTAGTATTCTTGTACATGAAAAAAACAACTTCACAGTCTAAGATACCTTAGGATAGTAGCTTAAAATAAGAGTAGGTATAAAAAAACCTGGTAGTGCCTATAATGCTGTATAAATAAGTCTGAAGAAGAATCTATAAATATTGAATTGCTAATTCGTGTAATAACCTTTATAGAAAATGCCTGACCCAGGATGATTGAATTAAAATTTCTGGGATCTGTTTTGCTTATCTACTCTGTGAGCCACTATCTTGTTTTGGTTTTACTGCCCTTTCTAATCACAATACATATGTCTAGAGCTGTACTATCTCTGATTAATGCTTTGATAGTTAACAGAGTATGTTGTTTTGAAATCTCTTTTGTAAGGTTAAACTGTATCACTGAAAAGGATTGACAGCTGCTGAGAACACAGTAAGGAGGATTTTACTCCCACTGTCTGTGCAAATTTATCACTGAAGTTTATTTTCCTCATTTACCTGTGGAAGCGTTTCCTCTGCTGCTCCCCTTGTAATCTACATCCTTATCAGAACAACATTGGTTTGCCTGATTTACGTTGGCATATAAACACACAGCTTGTACAAGAAGCCGTGGTTAAGGTAGGAAGGCAAGGGAGTGATACCTTTAAAATTATCAGGGTCTTGTTATCTGTTCTGCAGCGTTTTCCATGTGTAGATATGGGCTGCGGGATATGATATGAAAAGATCTCGTGTGCTTTGTTTGCCCCTTGTTATTTATCATGCCATCAGGAGACTTGTTTTCTCTCGCTGGTGTATATGATGCAGGGAAATGTCAGTGACTGATATTGAAAACCAGGAGAGTTGTTCACGTCTAAATCTAGTGGCTTGTGCACGAGCAGCCCAACTTGCAGCATTTCGCTCGGAGACATCTCAGATGCACTTTTGTCTGCCCTTCCAACAGTGTGGACATAAATTTACTCCTTTCAAGTAGCTTATAATTATAATTATAGATTTAATGGAGCCTTTCAGAGGGTTATAGTACTGCAAAGGTACAGCCAATAACTCGAAGCATCTAGAAGGTCAGTGGTGGTTTCCTTGAGGCAGAAGGCTGTCATCCATGCACTTTCTCATTTCCTGGTTGTTACTGCCACTGACCCCCTGACTACACAATAACGTGCAAAGCTGGGCTTACTTTTTGCTTTGTGTTATTTAGAGTGTCATTTTAGTAAAGAAGTTGTAGTATATGATAGAGAAAATAGCTATTATTTTACTGGAGTCATCTATCTTAATATAAAGCTCTGGACAGGCTACTTCTTTAGCATGTACTGTGAAGTAGTTTGTTTCTCAGTAGAATCCTACTGAGGCTTTGTATGGTGTTACCTGAAAGATTGCTGTGAGTGCTGGAAACATATGTGACTTAATTACAGGTTGTAGAGCAGAAACCACAACATTATACATAGAGTTCTAGAAAGGAGGCAATGAACATATTTGTGGAGTTGCTAGGCCTTATTTAGCGCATAGACTCATCCAGGTAAGTGAGTCATAAGCAGGAAAGAAAAATAGGAATCATAGTCAAAGGAAATTAGTCGTGGAAAGGGGCCAGGAGTCATCCTAACTCTCACTGAGCTGGACTTGCTGACTGGACATACGTTTGTTTGTTTTAACCTTGGCAACTTCTTAGTTTTGTTTTATGTTGTCCTTATGTCATGAGGAAAATCTTATTTCTATTTCCAGTTTTGATCCTCAAAGGAAAGCTTCAGGGACTTGCCCTTCCTTGCTGCCTCCCCACTCCCCCCCCCCAATATGTAAGTGTAAAAGCTTGTTAAGGAAAACTCATGTAAGAAAAGCAATTAATTAGAAATAATGTAGAAAGAAAACCTACTATTAGCTATAATTCTGAATATTATACCTAAGTTCAAAAGTACAGAGAGATCTTTTATTGTCATCAAGTATGCTAGTACACATGCTGCTAATACATATATATTATTTATTTAGTCTTTAGTCTCATTGGCCTGCTGATAGAAAACTCCTTCACATTGTTTATGATTCTTGTTCTATTTTCCAGTCGACTGACAGCCTAGCTGTACTTATGTCAACTTAAGCTTCTTTAGGTTAATATATTTGCTCTAAAGCATTCAAATGCTCAGTTGATATGCTTCAAGCCCTACCGAAAAGGAGATGGCCTGATCTGGAATGTCTTTGATAAAGCAGCATGACTCATCACAGCTATGATGGCTTATCTCTGCAAAGCAGCGAGTGATGAGGTCCTATGGGTTTTCTGTTTGATGAAGTGATGCTTCAGACACTTGTTTGTAGTGATACCCACTTCTTCTTTAAAACTCTTTTGGATTTAGACCCATTTTGATGTTTGAATGTTAGACTGATGGGAATGGAGTTGCTGCAAGAAAAACTACTGCTGACCTTTCAAGAGAAGATATTTTGTCTTATTGAATATTGTCCAAATTATTTGGTTTTTCTTATAGTATACGAAGTTAATGTTTGAGAAAACAAGAACACTCAGTTGCTTCTCAGTTAGACACTAACAGATCCCACTTCTGTAAAGAATCAGCTCACATTTTCTTTCTTGGGAGCAAAAGAATGGTGGCTTTAAATATAGTAAATAAGAAAAGTTGTGTCTAATAAGTACGCTGAAGTAAAAAAATATAAACTAATAAAACATACAAATGCAGCTAGCTCCTAGAACTGTATTTGGTTAGGGATGGATGTAGGAATACGTCAAGGCTTTGAGTGAATAACTTTCAGGACACACCTTTTTTCACTTGATGTGTATATATATAGGACACATGGGTAAAATGTTGTCCAGATTTGGATGCAGAAACTGCTTTTTTTGACTTTCTAGTGCGGATCCATGGTTGGGTTCAACAATATGTGTGATTAAATCTGCCTTGTGTCCATTTTTCTTACCTGTTAGCAGAATACCAGAAAATAATTGGTCAAGTTTGTAGGGTCTGCAGTGAATAGAGGTAATGTGGTATTAAGTGGTGGGAGCTCCTTGTGTACCTTCGGCTATGCTCTTATAGTGGTTTGAAGTTACACTTCAGCCTACTAAGCCATCTTACTGGAGCATCTGATTTCCTTGGAAAAAAAAGTAAAACTACAACTGCCACACAAAAATGATATAAGTAACAAGTTTCATTTTCGTCCTCCTAGTTTCATTAAATCGTACCTTAATGCTCATTAAGCTCTCATTAAGTCAAATTATATTAAATGAAACTGTTCAGGGAGTCAGATATTGCCTGACATGGCCAAAGGGGGCATAATCTACCGTAAGTGCCACTTTCTTGTTTGTATTGGCTTAATTGGTACTTTGGGGATTTGCTGAAAATACGTTGAAGAGATGGATTGAACTGTATTGAAAATAGTAACACAAATATCTCTGCCATCATATTTAAATTTGCTATGGTTAGAGTTGAGGGTCTGCTTTTTCCTGTTCTTCCTCGTCCTCTTGACTTCTCCCTCTGAAATTGTATTTGGGCTCTAGCCGGAAGCATGGACTTCATAATGGTAAATACTGTTTAGTGTGACTTGACATTTTTTCAGGGAGATGATGTACCCAGGAGTGTCTCCTTCCTGGCTCTGTGACTCAAAGCTCTGAAAATATACCACTGTGTGGGAAAATTCAGGAGTGTTGCAGGAGGAGTTGCTGGTGACTAATTCAGTGACAAAGCAGCGGGCATATAAGATGCATTTTGTGCATGTTGTTCATCCGCATTTTAACAATTAGGTTAGGTAACTATTTCTGATGGACATCAGTGTGATTTGGAATTGCTTCTTACTATTTGTAACCTCAATGTATAATCCTGATATTTATCCAATGATGTTTTATAACCTCTATAATGTCATATCTGCTGTATGTTTTCAAGAAGCATGCTGAAAATAACTCTTGTATACTATAAAATCTATTTTGCTCAAGATTAGAGAGTCTTTAAGTTAAATGTGGAGAAAGAACCTGCTGTTTAAAATTTAAAATTCAAGATCTGTTACTTAAAACAGGTGAAGAGCAACACCTCGTAATGTAGCAAGTTGGAGCTTCATTTCCATGGAAGCCTGTCATTTGTGAATGCAAAATGGGGAGTAGGATTTTAGGAAAGGATGTGAAGACCCTGATTTCATCATTTTGTCATTTATGAACTTGGAAAAGTGGACAAACTGATGCAGTGGTAGGATGAGATCTTTTGGTCTAATAAAGTAGAGTCCTGCTGTCTTTAAGTATGAAAATCAAGCTCCATCTGTCTGGCCAAGTGAACCCTTTGGACAGTTATGCCTATTGTAGATAGGTTGATAAAGGTGGTAATTCTGGCCTGTGCCTTTTGTTTTTGGAGATCCTGATGAAAATTGTTTTCTCTTCTGTTACATAGTTGGATGCTGATGTTATGGTATATTTCATGTTTATTTCGGTGTTTCTGGGAAACTTAGATCTAAGTTGAGTGTTCTTTGTTTTCTTTGGAAATTCTATATCGACACTGTATCTGTCTGGAGCGTCTTTCAGGAAAGCAAAATGTGAACTTGGGTAGTAACTCTTACCCTCTGAAGATGTTAGCTGAAAAGTTACCAAAAATGCTGGAGTTGTGGCAGGATTAAAGAAGTTGAGGGAATTTCTGAAAAAATAATAAGAAAAACATTTATCTTGGAGAATTAAAGTGGCATAGATACATATGTAGTACAGGCAGAAATTCTTTATTTGACCACAGAATTTATGTACATTCAGTTTTCTAAATCTGATAGAGCTTTCTCCTGACCTTGGATAGGGCTTTCTCTGTTAGCTTCTTAATAGCAGCAGCAGTTGGTGATTTCTGGAGAAGCAGCTGCCTGTTTGCTTTAAAAAAAACAAACAACCACGAAAAGCTAAACAAAACCACCACCTGTGTTTCAGAAGCTTCTTTGTCAAAGACAGCATTCTCTTCACAATTCTAAATGTCACTGAGGAGCAACACTCAGACCTGCATGGTGAGTTAGCTCAGGATGACAGCTCCTGTTTGACACTTCAGTTGAGAAGTATTTTGGAAACAAAATTGAAAGAAAGCTAAGAAAAACCAGGCACTGTACTATTCTTGCCATTTTTTCCACTGCCCATTAGCGGTGGTGCCAGACAGACTATAAACAAACATTTAAGTATCTATTTAAAAGTAAGGAAATGTCATCAAGGAAAACGTGCAAGAGGTAAATAATGGCAAGTGGAAAAAAAAAAAAAAAAAGCAGCTGTTATTTATGTTGTGCTAGAACTGAAAACGTGTATTAGGGCTAGAGAACAGACTGTGTGTCAGATGATATCTCAGAGGTGTCCTGTTGTTTATGAAGTGCAGTCCTCATTGCTGCTGTCATAAAATGGTTTGAGTTGTAAGAAATCATAAAGATCATCCAGTTCCAACCTTCCCCCTCCCCTTCTGTGTCTCCTGCCACGGGCAGGGACACCTTCCACTGGATTGGGATATTCAGAACCCCATCCAACTTGGCATTGAATGCCTCCAGCGATGGGGCAGCCACCACTTCTGTGGACAACATGGGCTAGTGCCTTACCACCCTCACTGGAATACGCTTGTTCCTAATATCTCAGTCTCCCCTCATTCAGCTTAAAACTGTTCCTCCTTGGCCTAGCCATGCACTCCTTGATCAAGAGCCCCTCACCACCTTTCCTTCAGCCCCTTTCAGTACTGGAAGCTGCTCTAAGGTCTCCCTCTCTTCTCCAGGCTTAACAACCCCAACTTTCTGATGTCCTTGGCCAGTCTCCAGGAGAATTCCTGCTTGCTGTTGGGAGTTCAGCCTCAGTTCTTGGTGGCTTTAGCATAACCTACTGCAAAATGATGAGGGTGTATTTCTCATTCTTTCATTGTCACTTCTGAGGTGCTTGGAAAATACTGGTATGTTAGAAGTTGAAAAGGCAAGTATAATAGAGGAGACTTGAATGTTCCAGCCCTTCACAGTGTGTTGCCAGAACAAAACGAAGTAGTTTGGTATGTGCGTTTTGATGCCGCTGTTGGGAAGGGTCTGGCTGTGTTAATATTTGATCAACGTTGAGAATGTGATGCCACTCCCAGATAACTTGTTCAGTCATCACTGGGATTGCTAAAACAAGGAGGTAGCACCTGTATGTGAAAAGTATAGAGAACTCTTAAAATACAGAAATAGTAGTAGTTAGTGAAAGAGAAAGACGTGTTTAATTAAAGAAATGTCTATGGTAAGTAACACTTCAGATTCTACAGCATTGATGTAGCTTGATTTTTCTTGAAGTCAGTGGTAAATTGTAACAGAATTGTGGCCAAGGCTGAGTGCTTTGAAAGTCCTACTTTTCCAGAAATTTCATGTCAAGTATTTGCAAATTACTACTGTTTTCCATTTTTGTGGTTTTTTTAGTCCCTGTTCGGCAGGGGACAGTCTGTGTGGCTAGGACCCCAGGTATGCCTGTCTTAGAGGCAAAGGAAGAAGAAATGTAGCTAACAATGAAATAATAATTTGCTCCTCATATTGTTCTTCCTCTTCCAAGGTAGGAGAGAAGAGGAAGTTAAGGGAATTGGCTATAGAGGGCAGAAGCTTCCCTAATGTCATTCCTGAAATGGCAGTAAACACAGCTTTTACAGCACCTCTATGGAACATGATAAGGTTTCATGGATTTAATTACATGTCTTCTTTATTACTAAAAACCTCTAAAACTCTGTCAAGGTTTCTGTGGTGTAGTCACAGAACTGCTATATACAAACTTTGGTGCACGTATCCTGAGTATTAGTGTTGACCCTTCAGTTAAAGATTACTTCCTCAGAGGTGACCTTATTTTGGTGAAGGTGATGGGATACTGGCAATAAATACATGCTATTTTAGTATTACAGAGTGATTATAGTATACTATGCCTTTATGTGTTTTCTTTTCAGTGCTATAACAGCAGGAAGTAGAAGATACTTTTAAGATACTTTTTTTTTTTTTTTTTGGGTCAGAAGAAAATCCAGAATGAAATTTGAGGCCTGCACGTGCAAGCAGAGCACTTCAAAGTGTAACTTTTCTTGGGTTTTTTGTTGTTATTTCATTAAACAGTGTGACCAAAATATGAAAAACCTCAACAACAAAACCACCCCTGCCCCCCACAAACAAGCTTTCTTCCTGAAATGCTTCAAAACTGTGTGTTTTCTTCTGAAAACAAATCCAATGCATTTTCTGTTATAAATGTATTGAAGTAATTTATTTTGCAAAAAGATGTCTTACTGGAGTAAAGGGGGTACTAGTTTAAGTTCCACAAAAAGACAAGTGTGAAATAACATAGTGACTACTTGGAATAGGTTGGTAAAATATACTGAGCATCTGTAAGAGGATAAAAAGATCTTTATTAGTTTTGTTTTTAAAATTATTATTTATATGGGGATATGTGGAAACAGAGGATTCAAAAAGAGGTAAGATGCCTCTCTAGGCCCCTCATGGAATAGACGTCTTGAGAATCCTGGGAATCAGCAATATTTTTCACTGGAAGCTATTAACAATAGATTTTTGTATGAAGTTTTGAAGCAGACACTGGAGAAAATACTAGAAGGAATTTGAAGCAGCTTGAGTTACATTTCCTTATTCAATTCCAAAGTGTTTCTACTAGAACTGCTTTGATCTCTGTGTTTCATTGTGTCTGTTTGCCAAATAGAGATAAGGCTGACCTATTTCATAACCAGTCATCTTCAGGTACAGGGAGGTGTGGGACTCTTGTCAAAACCTACTACATTGTTAAAGCCTTGACAGACACAGTAGTGGCAGCAGCAGCCTGTAATGTGTAAGCAACTTGAGAAAACCCACAAAAAAGCATTTGTTTAAAATATTGGGAAAGGAATCCTACAATAATTAAATGGCACCATTCATCAGTGTTGCCAAAGACCCAATCATACTCAACAGCTTGTTCTGTCAGTGTTGATCTGACTTTGGAGCTTCAGTTAAGATAGTAGGAGTGATTATTCATAAAATGAGATTAGTAATTGTGGTGGAATGTTATGATTGTGTCAAGCTATGCTGTTAACCAGTGAGACAGTGCTAACATAGGGCATTACTTATGTGTTATTGAACTCGGTCAAAAAATTTTTTTTTTCTGAAGAGATCCTCAAGTTTTAAAAGTTAAAAGCTTACTTAAATGATATTAATGTATGTTTAATAAAGCCCCTCTTATTTTTTAGCAAAACTTTTATTAAAAAAATTTTACTTAAAAATGTTTCTTTTAAAAAAATCTCATTTTCTTTAGGATGAAAACAGATCTCTCAGAGAATTTTGTTGTTTGCATTACAAACTGTATGAAAAGCTTCTGGTATGTTCAGTTTTAGGTTTAGTGTATTTCCCTTTCACTTGCGACTACTCAGAGCCTTCCTGGGACACCTGTTTTTTCATTTGCATTTTTATTGCTCTGTGAGGAAAACCTTGTGTCATAAATGCCAGTGTGCTTTTATGTTACTGTAGACTGATGAGGATGTTATTCTACTTCCTTCCGTTCTGCCTCAAGTTTCCTGTTGGGTATGTGTGTTTTAGAACTGTTTATCTTCAATTAGTTTCCAATTAATAAGTAAGAAATTATTTTAAAAACCTCTGTTGCTATTGCCACAGGAAAAGAGCATTTCAGTTTATCCACGTTAAATCGCATTCCTCATAGAAGAAAGAGGCTCCTCCCACTGTCCAGATGTTGCTGAGTAATAGCAGATGATGTTTCTCCACAGGCTTTCATGAGCTATAACCACTAAATCAAAAGCAGTGTGACCAGCAGGGCTTGGGAGGGGATTCTGCCCCTCTGCTCTGCTTTAATGAGACCTCACCTGGAGCCCTGTGTCCAGTTCTGAATTCCTCAGCACAGGAAGGACGTCGAACTGTTGGAGTGAGTCCAGAGTAGGCAAGGAATTTGACCTGAGGACTGGAGCAGTTTCCGTCTGAGGACAGGTTGAGAGAGCTGGGATTGTTCAGCCTGGAGAAGGCTCTGGGAAGACCTTAGAGCAGCCTCCAGTACTGAAAGGGGCTCCAGGAAAGCTGGGGAAGGGCAGGGCATAGGACGAGGAGGGGTGTTTCTTAGCTAAAAGAGGGCAGGTGTAGATGAGAAATCAGGAAGATATTTTTTCGTGTGAGGGTGGGGAGATCCTGGCCCAGGCTGCCCAGAGAAGTGGTGGCTGCCCCATCCCTGGAGGTGTTCAAGGCCAGGTTGTATGGGGCTTGGAGCAACCTGATCCAGTGGGAGGTGTCCCTGTGCAAGGCGGGGGATTGGATCTGGATGATCTTTAAGGTCCCTTCCAACTCAGACCATTCTGTGATTTTTTATTTTTTCTTTTTTTCCCAACTTTGGTAAAAGGAATTTTTATGTTCTCAGTAAGCTCCACTTGGTGTCTGACAGTTGGTGGTGCAGAGTCTTGCATTTATCTCCTGCTGTAGCTATTTTATGTAACACAAAAACTTCTAAAGGCTATCAGATCGGACTGACTTTCACTTTTCTCTGGCTTGTTGGTTGACATAGCCAGGTGGCAGAGGGTGACCTATTTTTTTTTTTTATGCTGGATGAACACTATAATCAAACTGAAAAAACAGTCATTTCATCTTGTAGGTCATTCTGTCTTCCACACAACTTGTGTGTCTGTGTGAATGTGAAGTTGTGAGATCTCCAGTCAAATGCCTGATTTTAAATGAGTTTTAAGTGCAGCATCTCATTTACGTTTGGGTGCATAGGTTACTATAGTAGCAGAATAATTTTTCTTTCTGTAAGGCTTCTGCAATAGCTTTTTTTATCTGCAGTGTGCTTTAAAATATCTTGCAGTTGTATATGTGAAATATTATTTCATGTGTCTTCAGCTATAAAGGTCATAGAAGTGGTTTGAGTGGCAGGATATACAGCTCTAGAGCCCTGTATTGCAGTAGAGGTATAGTTGTGTTTTAATAACTCGTGCTGTAACAATCGAGGAAGTAAACTATAGTAGTAAAATGTTGTGTTGTTCTCAGGAAGATGAGAGGGAGGAAGGAAAGAGACTGAAAAGTACAGCTGCTGCAGTGGCTTTACCAAAGGTGAATTACTAGAAGGGAAAGATGGTGAAGAAAAGGGAAGAAATAGGATGGAGTAACAGATGGGATGGAAGAAAATTCTGGGCAGGTCAGAATAGGACAAAGCAGAGATATTTGTACAGAAACACCCTTAATCAACTGATTAAAAAATTCTAAGATTTTTTTTATTTGGCTTCCTACACGTAAAGACTGGATTGAAAACTCCAGAGGAGTGTTTCAGTGGAATATAGTAAATTCAGCTCTGGTTACTTCCAGCATCCTCACCTTGTGCTGTATAACTATTTGGAGAATTTCTGCTCTTCTGAGTTTTGAAAAGCCAAATAAAGCTTAAAGTATTCGTGTTTACAGAACCTCAGAATTGTTGGCTGAAAATAGGAAGGTTGACTTCATGGGTTAATATGTTACTGACCTCTTTAGTATCTAACAAAATAACATAATAAGAATTTTCCTTTATGCTGTGTGTATCTATGTAAGTTCAGAGTTGAGTTTATGGTGGTTAGGATTTAAATTCTTTAATGAATTAATACTGAAAACAAAGCTTCAAAGAATAAGGATGAAATCCTCATTAGCTTTCACGTTCAATGAGTATGTGTTTCTTAGCTTTTAACCATGATGAACACTTGTAATATAGATCGTTACCATATCACATAGTTTCCTACACACCATTCTGCCTAAAGACAGCAGCTCCATCTATTTACTAACACTTGCTTTTAGAGGAAGCCTATTGCTTAGGATTTGCAAGTTACATATATAACTTTTCAATATCTTGAAGGAAGAAAGGATTTCTTGTTGTAGGAAGCATCTGTCATTTGATCACTTCTGGTTGGTAAGGAGAAAAATCTAACTTAAATTTGTACTGTATCTGCACAGCTTTAGGTGACTTAACTTCTCGAAATACAATTAAGACGTTACTAAGAGAAGAGTCTTTAGGGTTGTTTGCAAACTGTATCCTAATTTATAACTATTCTAACCCAGAGTTTTCCTAGGTGCAGATTTCACAGAGTGGATGATAGCTTAAAGGATGTTCTCTCAACACCGAATTTCACCTTAAACTTGTAAAAATGGCTACTGATCTCTGAGGGAGGCTTAGATGTACTCAAAGAATCACAGAATGGTTTGGGTTAAAAGGAACCTTAAAGCCCATCCAGTTCCAGCCCCCTGCCATGGGCAGGGACACCTCCCACTGGATCAAGTTGCTCAAAGCCCCATCCAACCTGGCCTTGAACACCTCCAGGGATGGGGCAGCCACCCCTGGCAACCTGGGTCAGGGCCTCCCCACCCTCACAGTAAAGAAGTTGGCTTTTTGACTGCTTTTATGCTAAGCAAGTATGGCAACTTGCTGAAAGGTTCAGTTCCTTGCTAGTATTTATTCTTTTGCTATCCTTATTGATTTAAATTATTTTTCAAAACCTTATTATTGACTAAGCTGTCACTCCTTACCTGGGTATTTCCACTGAATTTAATAGGAACAGGAAACCTCATCCCAAAATGTTGGACCTTAGACCATAGGCTAACTGAGTATAAGATGCTGAGCAGTGTGTTATTCATGTAATAGAAAAAGTCTGTGGTCTAGATAAAATCTTTCTCAGGTTTGTATTAAATTTAGAACGTATTTTGTTTCATTAAGTATATGTGTCAAGAGTTTTTACTTCTGTTTTACCATATAGCATGTACTGAATCCCTTCAGGAAGAGATGTAGTTTTTCTCCTTTGAGCAATTTGGAATGTTAATTATATCAGTCCTTACAGTGGCCTTTTTTTCTTCTGTAAGTAATCTGGTTTTTGTTATGTGTGGGTTTTTTTCCCCTTCTGTAGTCAGTTCCCAATGGTAAGACTCTTTCCTTGTCTCCTTATATTAATACATCTCTTAAAACCTGTAATAGGCTTTTCAGACTGGCTTCTTCTGGCTTAGAGACAAAGTATATCAGACATAACTATTTTTCTTTTGCTGTTCCTTGAGAATGCTGCTTATTTCCAGTTGGAATGGCTGTAAAAGGATTCCTGACAAGTTAGTTTATCGTGTGCCATTTCATCCTTTACTTTGAGAGAACGACTTCAAGATTCAAGCCTCTCCACAGGGTATTTCACACGTCCAGATGAATGATGTGGACTGTTGGGCTGCATAACCTTCATGCTGCTCAGAGATGCAAATTCTGCTGTGAATTTTTCCTTATTTATTTGATCTTGGTCATTCTTCAATACTAGCTTGAAGACTGAAACTTGTGCTAACTGCTTTTTTTTTATTTTAATTTTTTTTTTTTCCTTGACACCTTATCAGCTTCAAATGTAATGGACATAGGAGAGCAAGTTTTTTGTTTGATGGCATCTTTTTTTTTTTCTTCTGTATTGTGCTTGTATTCCTTTTTGTGATAAAACAAAGTGCTGTTAAGATGCTGGTTTAGAATGTGAAAGAATCAGAATAGGAGGCCTAATTATAATTTAAGGAGAGTGTAAAGTTTTCACTCTGATGAAGGAGGGATTTTTCCCTGTCTTGCCCTATAATCAGACAGGAGTGAGTGAGATGATATTTCCCCTTATAGTTAAAATAAATTAAAAAAAAAAAACCAAAATGTGAAATACTAGAGTTATTAGGTCACTAGTAAGTACCAAATTCCCTCCAAAACAGTTTGGTTGTGTTTTCTCCAAGCATTCCAGCTGCTCAGAGATCAAGGGTACAACAACCCTGTGCAGCTACAGACTAGGAGAAGTCTGTCTAGAAAGCTGCCAGGAGGAGAGGGACCTGGGGGTGTTGGTTGACAGCGACTGAACATGAGCCAGCAGTGGCCCAGGTGGCCAAGAAGGCCAATGGCGTCTTGGCTTGTATCCGAAACGGCGTGACCAGCAGGTCCAGGGAGGTTCTTCTCCCCCTGTACTCGGCACTGGTGAGACCGCACCTCGAATCCTGTGTTCAGTTCTGGGCCCCTCACCACAAGAAGGATGTTGAGGCTCTGGAGCGAGTCCAGAGAAGAGCAACGAAGCTGGTGAGGGGGCTGGAGAACAGGCCTTATGAGGAGCAGCTGGGAGAGCTGGGGGTGTTTAGCCTGGAGAAGAGGAGGCTGAGAGGAGACCTTAGTGCTCTCTATAACTACCTGAGGGGAGGTTGTAGAGAGGAGGGTGCTGGCCTCTTCTCCCAAGTGACAGGAGACAGGACGAGAGGGAATGGGTGAACGAGGTGCTGAGGGGTATGGTTTAGTGTTTGATATGAATGGTTGGACTCGATGATCCAGTGGGTCTCTTCCAACCTGGTTATTCTGTGATTCTGTGAAGTTTGGTTAGACCTGGTGTGTGCACCGGCTCCTGCAGCTGATGATGTATTTCTGCCTCCAGCAGAGCTTATGCTGGCTCTGGGAACAGCAGCATGAAAAAGTATTTCTCACTCTAGGCCACAGGGCAGAAAAGAGCACAGGGAATAGTGTGTCTGGTATTTTTGATAGGCCTAGAACTTGTCTGAATATGTATTAAAATATTTAGTAAAGGCAGAGAAATAAATAGGGAGGTCTTAAATGTTGTTGTTACCCCAAGTAATTTAGGAAAATGATAAATGGTGAAAGTTTTTTAGTTGCTCCTGTTTGTTTTATTTCAGAATAACTTGTTATTTGCTCTGTGGCTGAGAATAGATGCAAATTAGAAGCTGTCTGCGAGCTCTGCAGACAGTGGTCATGGACAGTCGATTACATCATAAGCCTGCTCCAGCAATAAATAAATTGTCTTGTTTTTATGGCACTGTGGTACAGATCTTTTGATATTGAGTTGCTGCCTTCATATTCTCTCTTGTTTTTCTGCATCTGTTTGTGTGCTGCAGAACAAGTTTTTTGGGGGATGCAGAAGGTGAGATGCTGTATATGGATGACTTTACCTTATCCAGCATAGCCGGATAAGGTAAAGAGACTGGAAGGAAAAACAAGTGGTCGTTTTTAGCTCCTATCAAACTTTTAGGCTTCATGATCTGCATGTACAGTAGAAAAAGTCAGAGTTGCTTCAGTTTTGGTCCTACAATTGTATGTGTGTGTAAATTGTACCACAGTTTCCCTGTGGTATAAGGGAAAAGAGATACAAAGTATTTACTTACCCTCTAGCTTTGTTTTCCAGTTTTTCTTTGTGGTTGCAGGCTTTTGAGAAAATAACCCATTTATTGCCCCATGTTAGGTCTGCATAGAATTTACAAGTGAATTACAGTTTACAACTTGGCTTTGGGAAGGTAGTTGTGGACGTGGTGCTTTCCAGTATTTGATACTGGATGTTGCATACCAAGACCTTCGTACTTGAAATTTGAACTTGGGGCTGATGGTTGCAATAAGCAGGGGTTATGTTTCCTGTTTAGAGTTGGTGATTTAATTTATTTATAAACACAAACTACACAGTCATTGTACTATAAACAAAACTTACAGAAGGCTGGCTTCTAGGTTTAGATGGCTCGTTATCAGGGAGTGAAGAGATAGTACGAGGAGGAGTTTAAGAAGTGTGCAGATGTGGCACTTTGGGACATGATTTGGTAGGTGTATTGGTGTTAGGCTGATGATAGGACTTGATCTTGGAGGTCCCTTTTTAACCTTGGTATGATTCTGTGATTCTAAGACTGTAACCGGGTGATGGCGTTGGCATTTGAGGGGTGGAGATGGGTAATGGTAGCGAGTGATTTGTCCCAGTTTCAAGTAAGGCAAGCAAAATTTGTGAACATTTTCTCCTTTGAGGAGCAAGTGTTATGTCTGCATCGTTAAGTAAGTGTAGCAGAACTGACTTTACCTTTGTACTAAATTTAATCTGTTAAACAATCACTTCTATGTGGATATGTACCAGCCCCTTGATAGCTTTTAGCATGGATAAACAGTGATTTTGCACAAGTGGAGGCACGTAGTTAATCCTGAATTTTGTGAGAGCACCGGGAAGCTTGGCGGTGCTCCTATTATTGTATACTGGTGTTTTGACAAGTTAGGATCTTTTTATCTATTAAAAGATATAGTAGCCGTCTAGGATGGTAGTATGCTTCGCTGGCAAAGCAGTCCTACAGCAGATGTAGGTGTTCTGCGTGGCTGTGTTGTGCACTGACTGCCAGCTGTGCTGCCCAAGCTGCTTTACTGCTGGCGTGCAGCATTAGAGGCTTCTCTGGCGCATCGTATCAAGGACTCTGCTTTTTCACATCCCTCATCAGTGTTGATTTTAGGGGCCACAGGTCTGTAATACAGATTTTCTTTTTGTTTTAGCAATGTGTCTCAGAGTTTTTGCACTGCAATATTGAAGTATTTTGGAGATTTTGCCTCCAATTTTCCACAGTGCAGCCACTATGTTAAGCCAGTACTTTTCACAACTCAGTGCCATGGCTGTATTTGTCCTGATTTCTATTAAAGATATCTCATATTTCTAGTTGGCTAGACTAATGCTTCTGAATTTCTTCGGAAATGTAGGGAGTTAATCATGAGGAGGAAGAAGGACAGGATATAAACTACAGTGGTGCCAGCCAAGAGACCAATAAATTTTGCTTCTCCAGCATAGCATAGAATTAATTTTAAGCTTGTGGGGGATTTTAAAGATTACAAATAGAGATGGAACCCTATCCTGTTGTTATCGACCATGGTTAGGAGTTGCTGCTTCCATATTGTTGGATGGCTATTTCAAAAGTGTTTGATATACTGAAATATTTCATTCTGCCACTTTTAGCAAATGAAACTTCTGACTCAGTTTTGCTTATAGTGGTTTTTTTTCACGAAGACATCACCTACAGAAATAGCTCCATGGTAGAAAACCTGAAGGTTTACCAGTATGTGGGTCATTCCGCGCCCTTGATGTCTGCACGAAGCTCACCTATGAGTGAGAGCTGGCTTGCAGACCAAGGCAGAGGATAAGTGGCTTAATAAGTGGGTTTTAGAAGAAGTGCTGTAGTGTCAGCAATGCATGAGGGATTTTGTGTGCAGTGAATGCAGAATGCCTCTTCAGACTAAGGAGGCAGGCACATAATCCAGACGTCTGTGGTAAACCACTGTAGAGCTGCTGCTGGAGCTCCAGGAGCTGGGTTTGCTACAGCCAATGCCTTTCCCTGCCTGCAGAGTGACTGAAGATAAGAATGGATAGATCTCTGCTGGCACCATCTGTGATTCATAGCCATTTCGTGGCATGCTCATTGCAATGTGGGAGTAGACTCAAGCTGGCCATTTTCTGTGTAAAAAGGAGCGGCAATCTGAAGGCTAATGCAGAGCTTTGAGTCAGTTCAGCTGCATAACAACAAATGGTATCCATAATTACTAGTTGTATCAGAAGACAGTGGCTTCTGCCTTGTTTTCTGACTACATTCTATTAGATTATGCATCTTCAGTGGTTTTAATTGTCTAGAACAGAATAAATTATTGCAGAATATTGTTATTGTAGAGTAAGGGATATTTTTTGTCTGATAACATCACTCTGGATTTAGCCCACTGTCTTTCTATATACTTTCTCTTCTGATTTGTGAATGTTTAGTGCTCTTAGCACAATGAATGAGTTTTTAGGTGAGTAACTCTTTGAGGTTTTCTAGACTGCTATACCAGAGATGGCCAAACTGAGTCTGTGGTGTCATTTACAACCTTTAGTTACCAGTGGTCCCCAAAATACCTGGTCAGCAGATAGGTGATTCACTGTCACCAAGTTCTTTTTCAGCCTTATGTGCAAGTTCCCTTCTTCACAGGATTGCTAGTGATGTAGTTTTTGTCACAAAGATGGGCAATCATAATTCAGAAAGACTCTTATTTTGTTTTCTGTTTCAGCTGGACATGAAATGAGTCTTAATATGTGATATAGATGGGGGGTTCCCAGTGCCATTCTGTCAGTTTTGGTTTGGTTAATTTTATTTACTTATCTATTTGGAGCAGTACTCATTCCCCTTGTTTGCTTAACAAAATGAAGCCTATGGGAAAGCTGGGGAGGGCTCTTTATCAGGGAGTGCAGAGACAGGAAAAGGGGGTAATGGTTTTAAGCTGGAAGAGGGGAGGTTTGGATGAGATATTGGGAAAAAATGTTTTCATAGAATCATAGAATCACTAGGTTGGAAGAGACCCACCGGATCATCGAGTCCAACCATTATAGAATCCCCACCAATCTCTAAACCATGCCCCTAAGCACCCCACCCACCCTCACCTTAAACACCTCCAGGGAAGGCAAGTCAACCACTTCCCTGGGCAGACTGTTCCAATGCCTAACGACCCTTTCCCCCTTTCCGTGAAGAATTTTTTCCTTATCTCAAGCCTGAATCTCCCCTGGCGGAGCTTGAGGCCATTCCCTATTGTCCTGTCCCCTGTCACTTGGGAGAAGAGGCCAGCTCCCTCCTCTCCACAACCTCCCATCAGGTAGTTGTAGAGTAATAAGGTCTCCCCTCAGCCTCCTCTAGGCACTGGCCCAGGTTGCCTAGAGAAGCTGTGGCTCCTCCTTCCCTGGAGGTATTCAAAGCCAGGTTGGATGGGGCTTTAAGCAACCTGATCCAGTGGGAGGTGTCCCTGCCCATGGCTAAGGGTTGGAATTGGATAGACTTTAAGGCCCTTTCCAACCCAAACCATTCTATGACTTAGTGTCGACCTCTCTCTCAACACGTTTCCCAGTTTGACTGTAGAATGCTCTGGGTGATGCTTGGAACTATGAACCCTCTGCACTGCTAAGTCCTTGTCAGGGGCATTCTCATCCCAGAAGCTAGCACCTAGTGACACTAGGAGCAGTCTCACCATTGCTGAGTAGAGAGGGAGAAGAACCTCCCTGGACCTGCTGGTCACGCCGTTTTGGATACAAGCCAAGATACCATTGGCCTTCTTGGCCACCTGGGCACACTGCTGGCTCATGTTCAGTCACTGTCAACCAACACCCCCAGGTCCTTCTCTTCCAGGCAGCTTTCTAGACAGACTTCTCCCAGTCTGTAGCTGCAAAGGGTTGTTGTGCCCCAAGTGCAGGACCCGGCATTTGGCCGTGTTAAACCTCATCCCATTGGACTCTGCCCAGTGATCCACCCTGTTCAGATCCCTTTGCAGAGCCTCCTGACCCTCCAGCAGATCCACACTTCCACCTAGCTTAGTGTTGTCTAAAAACTTGCTAAGGGAGCACTCGATGCCTTCATCCGGGTCGTTGATAAAGACATTGAACAGGGCTGGACCCAGCACTGAGCCCTGGGGAACCCCACTTGTCACTGGCCTCCAGCTGGATTTAACACCATTTCCCACCACTCTCTGGGCTCGGCCATCCAACCAGTTTTCCACCCAGGAGAGTGTGCGCCTGTCCAGGCCAGAGGCCGACAGTTTCTGTAGCAGAATGCTGTGAGAAACTGTGTCAAAGGCTTTACTGAGGTCCAGAAAGACACATCCACAGCCTTTCCCTCGTCCAGTAGCCAAGTCACTTTGTCATAGAAGGCGATCAGGTTAGTTTGGCAAGACCTGCCTTTTGTGAACCTGTGTGAGGCGAGAGTGATCTACCTCCTGGGTTTTTAAAACCCAGTTTGGGTTATTTGTGCCCTCAAGTATTGCCCAGTGCTGCACTTCAACAAGTTTCATTATCACTGAGAAGCATTGGTACTGTGCTTTGTAAGCTTGCTTCACATCAGTCACTCTCAGCCTTAGAGCTTAAAGGTAAGAATATGATCTTGCTTTAGTGAAGCAAAAGACGTATTTTCCAAAGTTTCATGCAGGGTGTATGAAGCTGACATTGGGATCGCAGTAAAATGTAGTCTCGTGTTGTACTTATCGCAGATTGTTTTCATAATTGTCTGTTAGGATTCTTGGAAACTGGTAGAATGACTTGACAGTAAAATGTGATTTCTGAGAACTAAATCTTAAAATTAAATAAGAAACATTTTTTAAATTCCTTTTGCTTTATAAATTATTTTAGAAGATGACTAAGATGACTGAAGTAATTTATGTACCTTTCATGTTGCTGTACATTTTACATTCTTACAATATGTGGAAGAAAATGTTTTATAACTTCTGTGTTGAACAGTTCAGTGCCTGATAACAGGCATCAAAACATACCAAGCAGTACTTTTAGAGCTAGTGTTTACAATTTCAGAGGCTTTTTTAATGGTATATTCATACAATGAATATGAAAGGATTGAACTGATAAGCTAATAAACATTTTGATCAGTTAGTGCTGAATGTTTAAAAATAATTTCCTTTTTACTCAATAAGAGGGATGCTAGGACAACAAGAATGTGACGCAACTATACAACCCACACTGAAGCCGGATGATTTTGAATAAAGTATCTGGCAATGATAATAGGCTTAAATTTAGTGGGGGGCTGCTTCCCCTAGATAGTAATTTAGACAGCTATTTCTGTCACAGCTAGGTGAATGGCAATGTAATTTTCAACAAAACTATTGTAATTCAAACAAGTCTGCGTGTATTGGAAAATTCAAGATGAAAAATGCATATCTACTTTTGACATAAGGTCAAATTAAAGAGGACAAAGACACGAGGGGAGATGAATGCTTCAGAAAATGTTAGGTGTTACAGAAAATGTAATGAGCTGAGAGGGTTTTAGTATTCCCACTTAATGTCAGCACTAACAGCTATGTTAAAGGAATTATGTAGTGCATTTTACTAAAAAACAAAATGCGTGGCTACAATTATTTCATTTGGAAGTTCTATTGAAAAAATGTTTCGGAATCTTTCTTTGTGCCTTTTTAAGCTATCTAGTAGTTGATAACTCACTCTCATGCGTTCCAGTCGGTTAAATCTTGCTGCTTGCATTAAAGGACTATTTCAAGGAAGTGGGCTGAATTTAGTGAAGGCATTTGCTTATCTTTTTTGCTGTCTTTCCCATTATATCTGTATCTCTCCCTTCTTCAACACAGCATCTGTTACATTAGTCTTATTTATTCTGTTGCTTGGGGTAAGTTCATTCCTTTGAAGTTAATTCCCCTCTTCTGTGGGCTGCATATTGCACGGAGAGTCAGGTCAGGCTTTATTTTTTATCTAGCTTTCTGAACTAGTTCACTTGTCTCTTCTTGATTTATCCTCAACATGGCAGTGTTCTTCCAACCTACCCCAAATAGGTTTGTGATTACTTAATTTCCTTTGACCTGATATGCAGCAGCCCTTTGAGAAGTATGGTAAATAAAACTAGAGGTTCTATAGCCTATAATGAAGTGGAAAAGGCTTCAGTTTGGTGCTTTGTGGGTGTTTGTAGTATATTTTTTGATTTGTTTGTTTGTATTTTTTAAATTCAATGTAGTTCCAGTAAGTGAAGTCCAGTGCTATAAACAGCTGAGCCTTCTGGCCAAGATAAATACCAGAAAACAAAATGCGTGCTTAAAATAATTAACCAAATCCATCTGTGGGTTTAAAAAGGTGACCTGTCTTTGGAGAGGACTGTGCTTCTTGAAGTACCAGTGACCATCATAGTGATGAACTCTTTATAATGCCAAAGGAAAGGGGTCAGACCTATAAGTATTTTTTTGATTATCCATAAAGGCCTTATGATTGGGTGAGGGAAGAAAGGGAGATCACCATGATTACTGGGAGGTTAGAGTGTTTCTTCTTTCCTTTCCTTCCATTCAGTTAGAGGAATACATGAAGTTGGCCTGGCTTAAAAACCATAACAACATTGTGATACTTACCCTTGCTATTACACCTGCAGTCAGGAGGCTGCTGGCATCAAACTTGTTCTTATTTTTCAGGCATCTTTGAAAAGACCAATTGGGAAGTCTGACTTTTTTAATGCTGCAGTGGTTGTTACCTAGTGGTCTGGTTACTTAGCCATGTATGAGTAACACGGAAAGCTGATAACGGTTTCCCTCTTTCTCTTCCTTTAGTCCTCTGACGATGGTAATGTCGGCACATTATGTGCATAGTGAATTTTAAGCAGTGCTTGAATGTGAAAGATTTGGGAACTGAAACAGTTGGGGACAGGAGTAGACATTACTGTTCGCTTGCAAGTGTTCTTGGAATAGCTGTCAAGGACAAAGCACAGCTCCTTCTGGCGTCTGACTTATGTGGGGAAGATATAATTTCAAGCATTCGAGAGCATGCTGCTTTAGTGAACAGTTTGGGTTTTCACTGATGGCATTATCATTTGGTATGCATAAGTGGGATGTTTTAAGTGGGATCACTGCTAAGTTTCCTTGCTGGCTCATGACCGGTTGTTGCTAAGAGATGTTCACACGTATTTGCTGTGTGAGGGAGTTCATCTCTGTTATGTAGATTTTGGTAGCACGATCCAGAAAATATGAATATGCTAATGATTGAGCAGTGCAGAGTGGGGAAAAACATGAAGCTAAAAGCTCTGGATTTTATTTTTTTTTGCTTGTATAAATAGATTTTATAGTTATTGTCTGTTGTAGTTGCAGCCGTTCCTTAAAACATTTCTTTGATCTTCTGAAGCAGAGCCTTCTTAGCAATGGTTAAAGTGACAGCACACAAACTAGAATTCATTTCTGTATGAGAAGATGACACGCAGAATCGTGTTGTGAGCCTTTAGTGCTTGTGTAAACTGGGCCCTTGCAACGAATCGTGGAATCGTTTGATTGGAAAAGACCTTTCAGATCATTGAATCCAACTGTACCTGGTGTTTCCAAGTTCCAAGAATGGTTAGTACCCAAGTATTTTGGTGGAAATTGCTGAAAGGGCCACAGTAAGGGAGCGACCAGAAGACTGCATCTGTCTTGCTAAAAGTGAAGCCTATCAGACCTGGAGACTGGCCAGGGAAGGGCAGTGAAGCTGGTGAGGGGTCTACAGGAAAAAGTGTTAGGAGGAGTAGCATCCTTAATCCTTTCTACAGCTCTCTGAAATGAGGTTGTAATGAGGTAGATGCTGGCCTCTTCACCCAGTTAACAAGTGATAGGACAAGAGGAAATAGCCTTAAGTTGTGCCAGGGAATGTTTTGATTGGATATTAGGGTAAATGGGGTGCTTTGGGATGTGGTTTAGGAGGCATGAAGATGTTGCATTGATCATTGGGCTTGATCTTGGAGGTCTTTTCCACCCTCAACTTGCTGCAACTAGGTGTTACCTGTTGGAATTTCTACAGACTGCTGTGGTACTTCTGTTGTACCCCTCTTAGTGATTTATAGCACTTCCCTTTCTATTTCTAACTAAAAGCATGTAAAAATTCCAGTGAGCTAGTCACTCAAGAAGCAAGAAGGCCTCTCGAGAAAATTTCCGTTGGATGTCTGTGGAAGGATAGGGTTTCTCTTAACTTGGACACAATGTTTGTCAGCAGAAGAATCCATCTGAACCCCCACTACTTCAGTGACCATTGCCTATTGATTTTCATGTTACTGGCTTTCTCATCAGTGGGTATCGCTGAATGGTAGTAGTATCTAACCAGAAAAAAAGTCAAGAATTACTGGAAAAGAAAAATGCAGCTTAACCTTTGGTGTTTTAATGGTGTTTGAAATGGGAAGTCAGTAAGAAAGATGGTAGTATTTTTCTTTCTGTGTTTTTCACCTGGGGAAAAAAAAGTTATGTTGTAATGGTGTTTTAAAATGGTAAAATTAGTTTACTTTTCCAACTTCAGACCTACCCAGTCAATGTCATACTGCTGACATGAAATGAACAAGGATTACTGTATCCTTATAAGCAGATAATATTTTTCTATGTTTTTCACTTTCAAGATGGGTTGAAATGGTTTATTTGAACTGGAATTGCCCTTCCTGAAAGAGTTTCCTTGTGGTAATAAAGATAGTAATAATTCATAGTAATAATTTTTATCATATTGAATAACAATTTGACTTCTGGTTGTTGAGATACATAAATATTGATGTCCAGAGAATTAAGAAGGTTGCCCCACATTGATCTGGTCTAATTTATGTGCATCCTTTTTACTATCACTTTTTACTGTGTCATCAAAATACCATTTCACTTCTTTTCACTTAAGAATACTTTCATGCTGTTTTTATAAATATAAATGCATTCAATTCCAACAGTCTAGCAAAGTATTGTACTTTGTTAGTTTCAGGTACAGAAAACAGCATTTTTATTGAAGAAGCAGTTTCTGGTTTCAAGCTTGCAAGAACTCATAACAAACTGTACAGATACTGTTCTAATTAGGAAATATTACCTTGGGTGTGTGTCCTTAATTATTCTCAGAATGTCAGATAGATAATGAACAATTCAATACAGGCATAAAAATAACTTTACATTTCACTGGTTTGTCTTTGAAATAATCCTTGAAGTACTTTGACTCTGGAAATGTTTGAAGTGATAAAGGTCATTGAAGAATATGCAATAACTGCGCAAGTAACAGGGAAAAGAATACATTCCAGCATAACTTAAAAGTTGGGTGGTGTTTGCTGAAATTCCTAAGGGATTTAATGGTGTTGTCTTGTTTTTTGTGAAACTGTTAGAGCAGAATAGATCTTGGTTGCTAAGTGAACAGCAGACCCATTGGTCCTCCATTGCTTTAATGCTCTTTACAGATGGGAATTGTCCAGTAATGTCACCTCAGTGTTGAAAGGCCTTACACGGGCCAGCCTTATTTTTGAAGTTGTGCTTTGAGGTATCTTGCTGTACATGCCTATGTTTGTAGCAATTCTATTATTGTATCTGACTGCCTGTTCTGCTTCCCCATTCTCTATACACTATTTGAACTATCAACTGCCCAAAGCTTGTCCTGGGCTGTAACCATCCATCACCGGGAGTAGATGATGCACTTGATAACTTCAGCTCAAAATCACCTGTGCTGATCTGGAGCTTTCATGTCTTTGCCCCTAAATGTCACAAATATCCCCTTGGAAAACTTTGTTTGAAAATGAAATGTGTCTTCTGATTCACTGTTTCACTAAGGCTTCTTGTTTTCCTTCACAATGTTAATTTCTTACATTCTTTTTTTCCCCTTCCCCTTCCTCCTTTAAACAGATCAAAGGCATTGAAAGCAGCATGTGGCATTAGGTGCTTATAAGCTGCTTTAGCTGCCTTAACACCTTGGATAATTTTACTTTTCTTTCCCTTCCCTTGCCTCCTAAAATAAAGCACTTTCCTGACTCCAAAACCAAGAGCACAGCCTGGAAGTGAAAAACAAAGGTGCATGCTTATAAATAGAAATACTAAGACAAAGCCCTTTAAGGGCTTTTTCAGTGTATTATCCTTCTCCTGAAGAAAAGGATGCACTTTGGTCCTGTGTTCTTTTGGTCTGTATTTTGTTGGAAACTTCAGATCTCCCGGTAAAATACGCTGGTTTCCTCATATTAGCAATAGAATATTTTATTTAATTAATTTTTAAGAAAAAACTTAAGGAGTCAGAGCTGTCTTCTCTTGTAACAAGTTGTTTTTAAAACTAAAACAATTACTGTCATGGTAGTTATGTGGATTGAAATCAACAATTATGTACATAGGAGAAATATTTTGTATCACTTCATATATTATTAAATGTGATGTCTGTTTTGTTTCTAAAGCTAAAAATGGAACTTAAATGGAGAGAAATTTCAACTTTGGGACTTGGAGAACTATTATAGGCTATTGTACTTTTGCCAATAGAGGAAAATCGTGTGGGTCTACCTATCTGGCATAGAGCAAAATGAAGTGAAAAGAGCAGAATTAAAGGAGGAAGGACACAGGGTGCTACTGAAATCACAGAAAAAGGAGAAATTAGTTGTGACTTTTTTTTTGGGTGGAGGTGAGGAGGAGAAGGAGGGAGCACGTGTCTCTCTTACAGAAGAAAATGTAAAACTTGAAACTGTCTTAAGATTTTCTGTATGAACAGTTAGTACTGTGGGCCTTAACTTGAGCAAGGCGTGACGAGTGCCTCTGCAGCCAGGGCTGTACCTTCCAAGAACCCCCTGTAGTTTTGCATGGCAGTTAAGAAATAGTGAGAACTATTTGTAGTATGCTGAAATTTGGAGATAATATTTAGGTCCTGTGGAACTAAAGATACAAATTGTGCCTATATCAGAATTGTGGCAGCAATTAACTTTGTACTCTTGCACCAGAAGGAAGGAATTATAGGAGAGAGCAAAGGAGAAATATGTAATTGCTCAATTCCCTTTCCATATCCTCAAGGCTCTCTTAAAATAAAGAAAGTGGAATGCAAGTCATTATGCATTGTGACTCGTAGGTAGTTTTCCATCACTTGTGCGTCCTTACTAAGAAAGCTGTTTCCGTGTTGTTTTAAACCTTTCACCTGAGGGCATTTCAGCTAGGCATTTCTGTCTTCAAAGCATCATAGATATGGAGAACTTATGCTTGGTCACTAAGAGTTTATTTTCTTTTAAGTCAACAGGGTCAATCTGTTTTACAAAAAGAAAAAAATAAAATTGGGAAATAAGCAAATAGCAAAGAGTGTCTTGACTACAATGAGGTAGAAATTTAGTAAATGCCATCCTGTCAGACTGGAGTTGAATGCGGGAATTCTTGATGTGTGGTCGCATGTTCATTTTTCTCTTCTCCTTCCAGTCAGAAAATGATGTAGAAAAGCATTACATAGATTTTATTCTCCGTGAATAAAAGGATTTTCAGACTTTCTTATAAATCTGTGGTATTCTTCTTACCCAAATTCTAAACTGACTTGATGAACAGTTGTTAGGATTTAAATTGTATTTTTCCATCTGTAACTGCCATAGTACTTGGAGCTTCCAAAACAAAGGTGTATTGTGCATAGACTTAGAATTTAATCATTGCTAGAAAGCCACATAGGGAGTATCTCAGTGCTGAAAAAGTAAAATAGTCTACTTGAAGCAAAAATATAGTTATAATTTTGTCCAGAATGCCCTTTAGCACTTCTCAACCTTCAGTCTGCCTTGTTATATCTTAACATTCATGTAAGACTGTTTGTGCGGTGTGTTGATGAAATACGTACAGGCTGCCACCTTCAAGTTTTCACATTAATAGAGACAAAAATACTTTTCTAGGGTACAGTAAATGTGTGTTCTTGATCTCTGAGTAGACTTGTAGTTCCAGTTCTGTACTTCTGTTTGAGTAAATAAAAATTACTTTCTTACTGAATTGCAGGAAGTCCTTACTGTCATTTTGTGATCTTAAGAATGCCTCTGTATTAGTGTGTTCCTATTTTTCCTTTTTTGTAGAATTTGAAGGCATTGCCAAGTATGGCAGCTGTATTCCTATTGCAGTGGGAGCCGATTTCTGCAGTTGAGCAAGTCTGTTTGAATTTTTACTATAAATGGGTGACTAAAAGATAGCGACTTAGATAGTTGCTTAAAAAAATTCTTTAGGGAAGGTACTGCCCAAAGCCTGCAAGAATCAGGGTCAATAAGTGAACGGTGGCTGACCACATGGCTTAAATTTCCAGCAGTTGCTCATCTATTTAGCAGACTAATGACACCTCCAGCTTGAAGGCTCATCAAACTGCTCCTCCCTTACTTCTTGCGTTATCCTGAATATGCGCAGTGGGATATGGCTTCTACATATATGAAAATGCTGATTTTTGAGTCCATGTTACTTCACAGTCAAATAAATGAGTGATCCACAGGCAACTGGCACTGAATTAGTTTTGTCTGATCAGAATTGAATGCAGCAGCAGGTTTTAAGGCAGCATTTGCACATTTATGTTTGTGTTGATATTAAGTCTTAGATCTCTAATGTATCTGGATCCAAGTGAAACTTGTAACTTTTGTGCATCTTGTCCTTTCCTACTGCAACTTTGTGTGCTAGATCCGTATGCAAAACTATTGTAACAATATCATGGAATGGTTTAGCTTGGAAGGGACCATAAAGCCCATCCAGTTCCAACTTCTCCCGCTAGATCAGGTTGCCTTTAACGTCTCCAGGGATTGACAGGGCAGCCACAACTTCTCTGGACAACCTGTGCCAGAGCCTCACCACCCTCACAGGAAAACATTTCCTCCTGATGTCTAATCTTCATCTTCCCTCTTTCAGCTGAAAACTGTTCCCCCTCGTCCTGTCTCTGCACTCCCTGATCAAGAGCTCCTCCCCAGCTTTCCTGGAGCCCCTTTCAGTACACTGGAAGGCTGCTCTAAGGTCTCCCTAGAGAGGAGATTAACTTTTATCTTTTAAACACTGGTATAATAATGAATACTAGGCAGCTAAGTGCTGATACTATCAAACTTTGCCTTTTATTTCTAAGTGGGACAAGAACAGAACTGCTGCAATAAATTATTAGATTCCTTGGCTGGTGGTTTACTTTGTCTTCTGTGATCAATTTTGACCCAAGAGCTTCTGCAGCGACATTTTCCAGTTCTGTGTGTTTTGGCACTTCCAAGGAGCACAGATGGATTTCTCAGGCACCTGTTGTTATACATTCTGCCTTAGCACCATCCAAAAAGACTGATGTAACCTGCATGAAAAATAAAGTAGTGATGGACTGTGTTTTTCGTCACATTTTCACTACCCTTATATTGTGACCCAACTATGACTAAGGCTGTGGTACCAGGGTAGCAGTGCCAGTGCAGGGAGGAGCCTGTCAGAGAACAGTGAACTTGTGCGTGCTTGTGCAAACATATTCCTGAGTACGTAATGGAATATTTCAAACTTCACTTCATACCAGGCCCAAATGTTGGCTTGGAGAAAGGGATCTTCTGTCTCAACCCCACAAAGCTGGTTATTACTTCTTTGTAAAGCATTTCAGTAAAGAATCCACTTGTTAACATTGAGTGGTCTGAAGTTTTCCTGGTTTTGCTGGATGTAAGTGTCAGGGGCTGTTATTCATGTCTGATCACATAGTTTCAATGCTAAATTTATCTAGTTTCTTCAGAAATGTGTACATCTTGCAAACCTTGTTTGATACTGCATTATGGAAGTATTTTTAATTCTTAGAATTACCCAGTCTGTAATGAATAACTCCTTTACCGCTTTTCTAAGAAGGTCTTCCACTGCAGAGACTTGTCTATTTCTGCTTCTCTGTCTTCTCAGTTTTTGTCACTTTTTGCACAGCAATTACTTGGTCTCTGACAATTGCTTAGGAACTGTTACTTGAGAGCCTATATGGTGGTCCCTCTTGTTATTTTAATGACACTATCAGCAAAAGCAATTACCAATTTCTCTTTGTAACATACCTTTTAACTCCTCTTTCCTTATCCCCTGTCTTAAGGTCGAGTAAGATCCCACTTCTAGTGCATTTCCAGCCTAGTTAACCATGTTTCCTTCTCTAGTGTTTGTCCTGCAAACACAGGCTTCCTTTTGTAAGAGAAAGAGCAGTGATAATGAATAGCTATTTGTATGAAGGTTGTCAGTGTGATTTCAGAGTTCATTAGGGGATATTTGGGGTTGAAACTTACTGTAGCGCTAGACATAAAAACTATCCTGGAGAATGAGTTTGTTGTCCTTCAGCTGCCTTCTATTTCAGAGACATCTGTCGCATGCAGGACATCAAAAATAACCTAGCGGTTAATAGCAGTCTCAAAATAACAGCCACCGAAGTAGTTAGGAAAAAAGGAAATGAGAACCAAAATTATATTTCTGAAAAGGGTCATTTAATTCCTGATTTATTTTAACTTCGGGAATGATTTCTGCTTGGCTGCTTAAATTTGCTTTGTGTTAACCTATGTCTCTTTTAGCCAGAGGCAGTACGTCTAAGGCTGCGTGTACATTTGTCAGAGTTATATCAAGCTGTCTGTAGAGAGCTGCAGCCCTATAAAATGTTGATAGCGTTCTAGTGTGCATTCAGGCACAATTTTTCAGTACCTACCTCCTTTTCAAATGGCATTTAAAATATTTCTTGAAGACTACTATAATCTGTGACAATTGTATTTTTTGCAGATCATGGTAAAGCTGAGTATTAATTGCAACAATGAACAACATTGTTCTGTGTGATAAAATAACTGTAGAACAGAAATTTGTATGAAAATCAAGTCCCCAGAGTCTGAATGATATTTAGTTTAGTTATAACAAGCTTTTCTTTAGAATATATTTTTGCTTGAAATTGGCAGTAGAAAAAACCACAATTTATAAATAATCAAGGCAATTTACCTGCACCCGATCAATCTTACTTAAGAAAACAAGCTTTTCTTTGTGAGACTGAGCATAAGTTTCAAGGTTCAGTATTGCAGGACCTATAGAAGCTGCCGTTCCTGGTGTATCTAAAAGCACTGCAGCCATAGCTGTATTAACATAGAAGCTTAAAATGGTCTGGGTTAGAAAGAAACATAAAGATCACCCATTTCTCAACCCCCTGCCATGAGTGGTCACCTCCCACTGGGTCAGGTTGCTCCAAGCCCCATCCAGCCTGGCCTTGAACATCTCTAGGAAGGGGGCAGCCACAACTTCTCTGGGCAACCTGGGCCAAGGCCACCCTCATAGGAAAACCATTCACCCTCACCCTGTCCCTGCGCTTCCTGATCAAGAGCCCTTCCCAGCTTTCCTGGAGCCCCTTTTAGTACTGGGAGGCTGCTCTAAGGTCTCCCCAGAGCCTTCTCCAAGCTGAACAAACCCAACTCTTTCAGCCTTTCCTTGTACATTTTTGCACATCTGTGTTTTTTTCAAGTATTTCCCATGCTGGGTAAGAGAAGCTCAACTGTAGTTTGAGACACTAGAGCAAGCCTAGCCAGAATTAAAAATCAAGGACCTGCTTGTTCGTCCCGCAGCTAATTCTCTAGAGCTAAGAAGGCTCTCATTTTTGCATTTGTCTTGTGTCTATTTAAACTTCCATCATCCTCAAAAAACCCACATTATATATGAATTTCTGTAAGAAGGAGAGGTAGATAATGTATTTCTCATCTGTGTGGGTTTTTGTGAATGGTGCTGCTGGGGTGTGTGCGAGATACACCATGTGTCAGTCACAGAGGAGAAGCGTGCTAGCGTGCTACCTGGAAAAAGCTCGCTTCCTGTACTTCTGCTTGTAGCCGAAGGATTGGCAGAGTACTTAAACTCAGTTCATGATCATGTTTGAGTACTTGACTGGAATCTTGAGTTTAATTTGTTAGTTTTTGACTTCTTAGGTCATTTAGCAATTGTATAGTTTTATGCTGAGATGTAGGTTTTTATGCCCTTGGTTAAGGGGACAGTTAAACTAATGAGGTAAAGGCAGAGGGTTGGAAATAGAGTCGAAATGCTTCATTTTGTTAGTAATCAAAAATCAAAGTTGTGCAACCCATGTAGTAGTCACTCTTACGTGAATTGTAGCAACAGAACCAGATGGGATGGTGCTTTGAGCAACGTGATCCAGTGGGAGGTGTCCCTGCCCATGGCAGAGGGTCCCTTCCAACCCAAACCATTCTGATTCTGTGATCCTTTTGCATTATTTGTTGTGAGGGTTGAAGGCAGGAAGTCTTTGTTGTTTTCAGCTGAGTAAGTGATGATGTGATCCTTCTACTTGTAACTTTTTCATTTTGCATCGTGTTCAACATACTAGCTAGTTGGGCTGATTTAAAAAGAAAGACACAGCCACTATTGATCAGTGGTATCCATTTCTTGATCAGTGCAAAGCCCACAGCCTGCTGCATTCTGTGTCCTACCTTGTCTCTAGTAAATTAAACAGTGCCATCAAAAGCCACTTATTAGGTTACTGTCTGCTTGTTAACACATTTGAAGGAATAGTTGTTAAATAGTATTCCAAATGATATCTAGGTTCCCCTTCAGTTTCAAAATATCAGAGAGTAAGATTTAGTGTGGTTATTTCTTTCTACCTGTCACTTGTTATGGAGACTAATGGAATGTGAATATGTAACTTATGACAGCAGCAAGCAATTTCCTAAGGAGTAACTACCTGGCAGAATAGGGCAAGGTAAGACCAACAAGCCGGCTTAGTTGATGGGAGGTCAGAGAAATTCTCTGTGTCTGCACTTCAGTCTTAAAATGATCTTCTTGTTATTTTGGGGGTTTTATGTTTTTTTTTTTTAGTTTTGTTAAAGGTTGTCTGATCTAGCTCTAAAAGGAATGGCTTCTGTTTGGGTCTAAAAATATATAATACAAAGAGAAATGCAACTTAACCTGTTCTTTGTGAGAAGATGTGGCTGTGCATGCCAGGATGCACTGCATGTAACTCCTGAGGCTCTATGGAGATTGTTGTGTTTCTGCATTCCTCTGGTTGTTTGCCTTTCTACTGAGGTTTACAGCAAAAGTATGCATTGTTCTTTGCTGCCTAGACTGATTAGCTATGGTGACTTACGAAATAACTCAAAATACTAAATAGGGAATAGATGTGAACTGGATTCATGCTGATGACTGAAAGGTCTAGCAATTTCTAGTGTGTCCTTCAAATGACTTGTGTGTAATCTGCTGTGGAAGATAGAAACTGCGTATCTAAAACTTAAAACTAGTCAATTACAGAATCGTAGACTCATGGAATGGTTTGGGTAGGATGAGACCTCAAAAGCTCATCCACTCCTAACCCTCTGCCATGGGAAAGGACACTGGATCTGGTTACTCAAAGCCCCATCCAGTTTGACCCTGCACACCTCCAGGGATGAGGCAGCCGCAGCTTATCTGGGAGTCCATGCCAGTGCTTCACTGCCCTTGTAAGAAAGCATTTCTTCCTAAGATCTGATCTAAATCTCTCCTCTTTCAGCTTAGAACTATTCTCCCTCATCCTATCACTGCAACAGAAGTTGTTTATTTCCTTTCCCTTCATGTAAAATGCTAAACCTTCTCTAAATCCTTAGGCTTGTGATGAGGTTTCTCACACATGGTCTGTGTGCTTTCATCTGCTGACCTTTCAAGTCACTCATGAGTTTTGGAAGCTTCATCTGCTTTTCCACTGTAACAGGGAGTTTGGTCAAAGGAGAGATGATCTCTCTTAACTTGTAAAACTAGAAACATTCTGAAGAAGTAAGTAGGAAGGAGATCAGCTGAAATATCTTCAAAACATATATTTACTTTAATCATATTTCTTAGGTTTTAATGCACTGTATTTCTGCGTGCTCTAATTTTAATAGCTGAAAATTAGTGTTGAGGTTATGGAGTTTTGTCATACAGGAAATTTAATTTATTTTATTTCAAGGACTAAAATTATTCTGTTTGTAGCTGTATAATTTGAAAGTTTAAGTGTAGTATTGATATATGTGGAGTAGTTAGAAAGATTATTCAATATCCCTAATGCTGCTTTGATGTTTCTTTTGCGGGATCAAAGACAGGTAAGTTACAGAAAAATTCTTATAATCATATTCTCTGTTTGGAGCTATATGTGGGGTCTTCTTAGGGTTGTTTTAATATCCCTTAAATGATTTTAAGCTGTTGCTGTTCCTGACTTCTAAATTGGACAATCTGCACAAGGGGAAATAACAGATAACTTCTCGCTGACTTGAAAATAAATCTCCGCAAAAGCGCAAAATGGCGTAGACATAATGGTAACAGTGCCCACTAAAACCTGCTCTGATTTAAGAAGTTTTAATTCCTGACAGAGTTACAGTAGATTAACAAAGGCTGCTGGTACTTTCTCTGGAAGTAACCCCAATAAAATTATCACAAGAATATTTGCTTGTCTGTGAAGTGGATTCTCAGTCTTATTGTTCAAAATGCATTCCTGTAGTTCACTTGGTATAAAATGCTATACAGAACAGCAGTAGCTTTATTATGGAGTGCTGGTAGAGGTTTTCCAAAAATGAGAATTTGCATTTCTCAGTGGTCTCTCTACAAAGTCTTTCAAAGTTCTTTCAAAGAATAGAATCATAGAATCGTTTGGATTGCATTTGACTTGTGATGACAGGTCTTGAAGTTGTATAAACCTATGGCTGTTGCAGAAACTGAGTTGAAGATGCAGTCATTGCCCAGTTTTGATAGATACGTGCTGAGTTCTTGGTACGAAGCATTACTTGGATGCAGTTCTTTTCCAGTAATCCATCTGTTACTTAATTGCTGGTCAGAGTATACTGGCACTGGTCAGGGCTTTCAGAAACGGGATAGCATAGTATGGCCCAGATTCACTCAGCCTAAATGCTACCTAATTCTACCTAAGTCCTTTTGTCTAATGTTTCCTACTGGCTACATGCCTTTGGGAGCCCAGGGCCAACCAATAAGAACTAATAGGCATGGGGCCTGTTGCGGAATTATATGGGATTAAACCTGTGTAAATCTGAGCCATTGCTATGCTCTTCTATTTTTTCTTGATGTACCAAGCAGTGTCAGCCTTATCTGACACTGATATGCAGACCGTACTGCCCCCGTGAAAATGCTGCTGAGCCTTACAGTGTCATTTCAGCCACCATTCCAAGGCTTAACTGCTCCATCAGCACCTGAGGATGGTTTTCTACTTCTCATCTTAGGGAGAAAGATTTACTGGGACCCTTTTGATGGATGTAGGCAGTATTAGGAAAGATGTGGCTTAGATGTACCATCTCACTATTGAAATTCTATATGCAGAAATACTCTCTGTGTAAAGATTCCCTTACAGGATATCTTTGGCGGAAAAAAAAAAGATTTTAGAAAATGCATTTTACCTTCCTCTGTGATTCTGTTGTTCAGATAAATGAATTGCAAGACAGGTTTTAATTCATACCGTGTTATTAAGTGTCAGAAGCTTGGAGGAATAGCTGAGCTATGGATGGGTTTAGGTTGCTTCTTTTGTTTTCTGTTGTAGCACTTGGATTTTTTTTTTTCTTTTGTTTTGTTAGGGAAGGCGTTTTTTCTTGGTTTCAGTTCTTAGGGGCCTTGGGGATTTTTGTTGTTGCCTTGTCAATGAAGGGCAAAGACAGTCATCCTGTTGTGCTTTAGTCTGGGTTATGGTTGTTCCAGGTTTTCCTCTGTGGACACATCACCTTGCCATGCTGACCTGAGTGATTTGAGCATCTGCAGTTCTTCTAAGTGTTTGTATACTGATACTTAATGATAAAATGTTCCTTAAATATTCTTATTATTAGAAACAAATCAATTGAAGATGATTTTTAAAGAATGTGCATTTGTCATATCTGATAAAGATTTCCTCACAACTAGCAGAGACTCATCTGCTTCAGAGATGCACGCATTTCCACTAGGTATTGAAATGCAGAGATTCTCACAAGGAAAAGGTGGTGTGTTTTTTTTTTCTTCCCTCTTTTAAGGCCTATAAAATGGCACCTCTTATGGGTGGTGGTGGCGTTGCTGTTAATTTTCTGCTTTAGCCCAAATAAGGTCTATAGATGTAGATGATCTGGCTTCAAACCCAACCGGATCCAATAGTCCTGACATTGTTCCAAAGCAATTCTATTTGCTGTTGTCTCAAGCAGTCTTCCTTCATGCTGGACACGTTTTTTTCCTTAAGCAGTTTTCTATTGAATTAAATCCTAATACCTGTGTTGAAATTCACTAATTTATGCAGAAAAGCTTGAAAATAACTTCGTTTTTTGGATACAAACTTACCAGTGGGTTGTGCGTGTCTGTGTGTGTAAGTATGGTGTTATACTGGTATCTGAACATAATGTGTTGTTTTATTTAAAAAGGTTTTCCTTTTTTTTATACATCTTTTTACCTTTGTTTTCAAGTAGGTCAACAACCTAATTGTTCCTAAGTGGCCAAAGCGCAGGATCTATAAATATAAAATCTATCCAGCTTAGAATATATGATAATATCTATTAGGGGTCGGTCAACTTCAGAAAGGTGGTGGACATCAAAAAGTTAGTGTTTTAACACTTCAGATGTAAGGCAAGATGGGTTCCAGGTCTTGAGTTGCATGTTTTGAGTTTAGCTTTCTCTCACAATTCTATAATGATTTCTATACAGTACATCAGTTCTGAATAGAAGATAAAAAATGAGGCTATGGCATATTATATTTTTTGAGCACAATTCACCATTGTGTTTTTTGAAGTGTTGGGATGGGTTGGATAATGACAGGTGTATGGTTATCTGTTTCTGAAGGTAGAATGTGTAACTGAATGACTTATTAGAAAATCATAGCCAATGGGAATAATATATGTAAATATTGCCTTTTTGAAAGTTTGTGCAAAAATGCTTGAGCATGAAATGTGTTTCTATGTAATGCAAGAAAGGCTGAATCTTCTGTAAGGATATTGATTTCATTGGTAGTGTTTTCCTGGGGATGTTGTGGAATTAGCAGTGCCAAAGTTGCTTTTCAGTTATTGATAGTACAATGATTAAATTTTATTTCTATGGAATATAGTCTATCTATATTCAGATACAAATTTTGCTCTGGGATTTCAGGCTGTGTGTATTGGAAACCAGCATGGAACACCTGTATTGTAGTGGGGAAACCTGGCACATTCTCCTAATTGTTCACAGATTCAGACAAAAAATTCTTTAGTTCTTTTTCTTTGGCTTTATTGTGGACTAAAGAAAATAGAAAAAACAGTGGCTAGTTTAGTGGGAAGACAGAAGAGGCTATCTTTAGAATTCCATTAATGGCAGAAGCCACTGAAAGACTATTTTTCTTTCTATTAATTACTGAAATGAATCCAGAATTGTGTGAACTTAGGGTGTAAGTGGATCCCCTCATTAGCTTTGTGATAAATTGAGAGGGGATGAAAAGATGATTGTGTTAATTTGTCTACTTCATAAAGCAGTCGGCAGCTACTGCATATTCTGACCCGAATTTCTGGAGAAATGGAGAGAGAGACAGAGAGAGAGAAAGAGGGAGAGATTGAGAGAGAACCATTCTGAGTAGGGAATGATGTTTGAAGACTCAGCTGGACAAAGTCCTAAGCAATCTGTTTTGAATTCAGTGTTGACCCTGTTTTGAGTAAGGAGATCTTCCGAGGTTCTTACTGGCCTGAGTGACTCTATGAGAGGTTTTGGGAGAGTTGGTTTGTAGAAGTTGGTTTTGTTGCATCATTTCCACAGTGTTCAGTTTTAAAGAAAAAATTATGTAAGTCTTCAATAACTATGAGAATTAAAAAAAAAACAAACAAAACCCAGCACTTTCTGAGTACTTGATCAAATTTATTAGATAAATACCAAAATGAGAGTAGTGAAACTGGAAGCTCATCAGAAAAAAATCAGACACATTTACCTCTGCTCCCTCTTCCTGCTGCCAAATCAGAAGTGTATTTTGGGATTAGCTGCAATAAATACTATATACAGGAACAGAAATTTGTGTGAGTTGGGAGACTGTTTGATTTTTATTTATTTTTATGTTTTATCCATATACATTCCATCAATAGAGTTACATTTTTTGCAAACAATATTAAATTATTTGTAATAAATTAAAGCAAAGCTGGCTTTGTAGTAGAGATTTGATTGATAAGGCTACTGGGTGTCATGAACCTTACAACAGGAACCCTTAGTTTCAATGCAGTCTGTGTGAATGTGGATATATCGGCAACAAGGACTGCAGAACATCTCACACAATAAGCAGCTGAAACGGTAGAAGACAAAGGTTAGAAGCTCGTTTTGAGGAGAAAATTCAGAAAAAAAATATTTCCTAAATGTTTAGTCTTGATAGAATAAACGTTTAATACAAAAATGCCTGACTGGGAATGTCTATGAGAAGGGGTTCTCTTGATCTTGTTGGATCATCTTTGGCAGAATTCTAGCTAGGAGAATAATTTTTTTTATCTGGAATATATGAGAAATTTTGAGGCATAGACCCTCAAAATTATGCCTGGATGTATTGGTAACAAAGGTTGATTCCTGGCTTCCACTGCTTTGGTTCTAATAAGACTGTGGTGTGTGCTGATTTATTGCTTTTTTTAATTCACGCTCCATGTGAAGCTTTGTGAGTATTCTGATATTCAGTATATTGAAGTGGCTGATGTTTCTTTTTCTCCGGTGGTTAGGCCCTTCAGTCTGATGGCATGGAAATGGGAAAGGGATTTGAGAAGCAAGTGAAAGGGCTAACAGTCTATTATAATGCAGATCATTATGTTATGAAAAATTTAACTATGGCTTATCAAAAATTTAATTCAGTCTGATGAATGAACTGTACAAATCTAAAATGAAGTCTTTGCTTTGATGAAATAAAGTGGAGAGACTTAGGGATTCATTCCAGTGCTGTAGAGTAAAGTGCTTTTGGATTGTCTTAATAACCTCAGAGCTATCGGTCTTCCTGATAGAAGTGTATAGAATCATACAATCATTTAGGTTAGAAAGGACCTTTAAGATTGAGTTCAGCTGTTAACCTGGCACTGTCAAGTCCACCACTGAACCATGTTCCAGAGTGCCACATCTACACATCTGTTAAATACCTCCAGGAGTGGTGTTCAGCCACTTTCCTGGGCAGCGTGTTCCAATGCCTGACAACCTTTTCAGTGAAGCAGTTTTTCCTAATATCTAATCTAAAACTCCCCTGGTGCAACTTGAGGACGTTTCCTCTTGTCCTGTTGTTTGTTACTTGGGAGAAGAGACCAACACCCACTTTCCTACAATCTCCTTTTAAGGAGCTGTGGAGAGCGATAAGTTTTCCCTCAGCATCCTCTTCTCTAGGCTAAACAGTCCTAGTTCCATCAGCTGCTCCTCATATCCCCTGCGCTGCAGACCCTTCACCAGCTTTGTTGCACTTCTCTGGACAAGCCCCTGAACGTCCTTCTTGTACTAAGAGTCCCCATACTGAACCCAGTATTCGAGGTGCAGCCTCACCAGAACAGAGTCCAGGGGTACACCCTCTTCCCTGCTCCTGCTGGCCACGCCGTGGCTGATTCAAGCCAGCATGCTGTTGTCCTCTTTGGCCTCCTGGGCCACGAGTGACTCATGTTCAGATGGTATTGACCAACCCCCCCGTATCCTTGTCTGCTGAGCAGCTTTCCAGCCACCCTTCTTCAAGTCTGTAGCATTGCCTGGGGTTGTTGTGGCCCAGCACAAGACCTAGCACTTGGCTTCATACAGTTGGCCTCAGCCCATTTATCCAGCCCGTTTAGATCCCTCTGTAGAACCGTCTTGCCCTCGAGCATATCAACACTCCCACACAACTTCTGCAGACATAGGGCTATTGCGATCTCTGCTCATTCTGTTGTTTCATTATAAAAATGAGGATTTCTGAATGCCCATTGCTTCTAATGAAAGAAAAAGGAAGGAAAATATTCTTGTTGCACTACTTGACATATCAAACTGCAAAACTGACTCTTAAATTTTTAGTGGCCTAGGATGCTGATCTGCTTGCAAGGATGAAATCTGGTAATTGCCAGTTTACTAAACACTGTGATATGGTCCAATTGATACCAACAAGTTCAGTATACTAGATTATCCTATTGAGTCCTGCCCTATTGTCTGTGGCAGAAGATGCATTTCCCACATGGCTATGGGGAACCTTGACATAATCTCTGGGTTACTAATATGCTACTGTGTTCAGGGGCAAAATTAATTTGATCATTAAATAATTGTAGGTAACAGTAATACTGGGGCATAACAAAAATTTACATCAGTACTAGGAGGGGGCTAACAGTCAGGGCTTACAGAGGAAAAGCATGCGTCTGGGGAGTGAAATGGGATCAAAAAGGTGAATCACATGGCCTTCAGTCATCCGGAGGCAAGGCTTTAGGATTATAGAGCTGACAAGCACTGGAAATCTAATGAGGGAGAGCCTTTGCTGGAAGAGAAATGTTGATGACAGAAGCTGAGTTTAAAAATACCTTGCTTTTCCTTGAATTCTTAATATACGCACTTTTTTCACATGTTGCTGTGCCTCTTGACATATTATTAAATTAATGATTAAATTTTTTTCATGACTTTCAATTTTTTCAGTTTCAATTTTTTTCATGGATTGCAGTTATCACAGTATACACGTATAGTCTACTAGGTTTGAGTGACACAAATTGGCTTTTTTGCTTAATGTTACTGGCAATAAGCTTTTGATGCATCTTCAATAGCTTTGATCTAGTTCCAATAGGCCTTTCTGTACACGAGTATGAAGTGTATCTATCCTTTAAGACTAACTTCCCAACAGGCAATCTGTATAGCACGAGAAGGATCTTGTACTAACAGAGTATTTGTGTTTAGAAAGAGCAAATGCAAATGACTGAGTTCAGCCTGACTTTGGGATACATGTTGTTTGGTCTTGACCTGTGTCTCTAAACTGCTTTTCTACTACATTTGGTGAAGGATATAAAGAACTTGGAAAAAAACCCAACATAATATTCTTATGACTTTTGTTCCTGCCTGCATTCCTTACTCGTCTCTACAACTCCATGCCTTTTGGATACATCATTGTGGAGGTTTTGGTCATAATATACTGGTTCTGTTCAATCTGACAGCCCGTAGGATCCGTGTGAACATCTCATAGGTGAGAGATGCCAGTGTTTTTGGCAATATTTTAATATAGGCAAAATAGCACCATAGTACCCTACTAGGGTTCAGAATATACTGGATATAAATGTATTACAAAAACGATCAAACAAAAAAACTGTATGAATTTTAAAAGGTGGTGTTTGTATAAGAAAACTTACAACAAAAATACCACAAATCAAGCCCCGTTTGACAACTACATCAGCATTTTGTTGGATTTACCATGCTTTGCAATCTACACATGGCCATGGACACAGAAGTTATTTGAATTCTGATATTAGTGGAGTAATTCCAGCCAAGTCCCTTGCCAGAGACAAATTACTCTAACGTGAGATGAGTTATTGTGCTTGCCAGCAGCTCACTTCCCCCCCTATACCTAAAGACATAATTTGAGACTTCTGATCTAAATTGAATCCTTAATAGCTTGTCACACTTGCTATAAATATATCTCCTTAAAGGCCAGCTAATATAATTATTTTAATTAGGAAATAGTTTTAGTATGATTGCACTCCCTTGTTCTATTAATTGCTCATGACTGGCAGAACTGACTCCGTTTTTCCATAGTCCTTAATAGTATCACTTTTCTGCTTTTCTCTTCCCCCTCCACCTACATCAGTGACCTTCTCAGAAGTTACAGGCAAATGGAAGCGATTAAACCTCTTGCCATGATGGCTGCAGAGACTTTTTGAGACCTCAAGTCACAGCAGTGGGTTTTCAGCTGCCGATTGCTTCCTTGCCACATTCCTTCAGCGCACTCTCCTGTGTTCCCAAGTTTGGTTACAAAATAGGCAAAATGAAGTTGCCTCAAGCCCGTGTGTTATGTCTTCGGGCCCGATTATGTGATAGTGATTCTGTGGATGAGGCTTTGAGCAACCTGATCTAGTTGAAGTTGTCCCTGCTCATTGCAATGAGGTTGAACTAGATGACCTTTAAGGTCCTTTCCAACCCTAACCATTCTATGATTCTGTGTGCCTGCCCTTTTGTAATTCGTGGCCATCCCAGGAGAGACCATAGGATGAACTGATATCCACTTTCCCCTCTAGAACTACACCTAAACCATAATGGGTTATTTTTTTATTCACAGTGTACTGTTACCTTGTATACTGTCAGTCTATGCCCAAACAGAATATATCACCTGAATGAGTGGCATGCTGCTGGGAACTCCTGTCGGTAATACAGACGTCGCAGTAGCAGAGTTATTCCATTGTGTAACGTATGAGTTTCTGTTTAGTATTTAAGAAAGGGTTTAGTTTTACTCTTATGCCTGGTTCTGGTCCTCTTGATGCTCCTAGAGGCAATCCTTGAATTGCCGGAATCCTTTTCCTCGTGCTCTGCTATTTGAATTAATTTTAAATTAAGGTAATTAATCATAGAATCATTGAGGTTATAAAAGACCTGTAGACTCATCATGTCCAACCACAGAATCATGACGACTGGAAACCTGGCGGTTGGAAAGTCAAAGTTACCCAATTCTAGGAAGGAAGAATCTGAAAATAACTGTAAGACTTTAAAAAGGAAAAGTTTTCATCAATTTTTATAATGAATATTTGGTTGTACTCCAGCAATATTTCCAACAGTGTACTTACAGTTTATCAGATTATCGGGCTCTGTTTGCATGTCATGTAAAGGGGATATGCTTGCCATGTATTTTGTTTAATGCCTATGAAAAACGAATCTCAGCACGTGAAAAGATGTGTATCTATGTAAATATGAGCATGGGTGGAAGGATGGGGGATAGAAACCTATTGGGTTCTGATGTGTATTTGGAAAAAGTTATTGTTATCAAACCCCTCATGCTGTATAGTCTCTGCAGAGAAAGCACTGGAAGAGCTTATTGACTGAACTCTGCTCCGGAGCCTTTCCCACTCAGTGGAACATGAAGTAAAATTAGTGCTGGAGCGTGAAAAGTATTTTCTTGCTCTGTTATTTGAAAATGAACAAACTGCTAGAGACCCACACGTAGGAATCTTAAAGGATAAAGATGGGGCATCACCTGCAGCAAACTGGATTTTCAGAAGACCTTATTGTTAGTTTAACTTAAAACAGTGTCAGCAATGAAGCAGACGTTAAATTCTGTATTTACTGAGTTAAGCTAATTTCTTGGATTTTTGAAAACAGCCTGAATTACTTAAAAATCCTTGAGGCTATTGAGTGAAGGAGTGCAAATAAATGGAACTCAAGAACTAGGAAGCTGCCTAATACTGAGCAGTGTTTTCTTTGGGAAAAGTCTGGTGTCCTTACCTAGGCAACCTGCATGGAATTAGACTGAAACATGATTCCAGTATTTCCCACCTGCGTGATGCTATGATCTTGCAGCTTTGTAAAGAACAATTCATGAAGAACTGTACTGTCATACTGTAGTGGAGGCCTTCCTAATGCCTCGAGTAAAGAGAATTTATCAGATGTTTGAGTGAGTAATTGATCATGGAAACATTGCTTCCAATTTGCTCCTGCAGATAGTTATCTGATAACAGCTCCTTAGAACAAGTTAATTTGCATAGACTACAGTTAACAAGACTGCAGGAATAGCATGTATGCAGGAGAAGTTTTGTATTCCTGATCTAAAAGTACATTTGAATGAAGCTCTTCATCTGCTTGTAGCAGTAGGCTGTCCTGTGGACCTCCTTATAGATTGATTTTGGAAGTTTGAAATACGTTAATTACCACCAGTAGACCTATTGAAGAACATTTTCTGAGGTGGTGTGGGGTGGGTTTTTTTTTTAGATTTAAATCACTGATAAGCTTTATCTTGGTTACTATGAAGTGGTGTTTTATGTCCCCATTCTCTCCTTGACAGGCAGCTAGAGATAAGATTGATGAGACCGATAAGGCTGGCTGGCAGTAAGGATGTTATGATTACTGTGCTTCTCAGAAGCCAGCACTGAGAAGGAACCCAATTTGCTCACTCATTTGCTGTGACCAAATGTGGTCACAGCTAAATTCACTTAAAAATAAATAATGCTTTTCGATAATGAGTCTGAAAATAAAGAAAATATTGTAAATAATGTGCAGATTAAGGTTAGTTTATTTTCCTTGCATTGTTGAATTCCTTTGCAATCATGAGGTAGCCTAGTGAGCATTTCTGAAATCATCGAAAACAGAAAGGTTTGTGAAAGCCGGATCCTTGCCGGGGGAAAAAGGATCGATCAGTTTTATGTGTTATTTTGTGGTTACTTTAAGTTCATATACTACAGAGGGAGACAAAAAGAAACTCTTAGGCTTGGCTGAAGAATCAAAATCCTGCATTATCATTTCATTACCAGTAATCATGTCTTATCTGTACTAAACTGTAGAGGCAATGGTAGTAGCTCTTTCTATTTCATAATTTCATTCTTTCTCTATTAATACATGGTTTTAGCTAAGTGTTCCACAAGAGGACATGTCCCACGTTGAAGTGACCCAGTACGTGAAGCGTTTCTTAGCCTCTAAGGAAATACTAACGCAATTGGTTTCCTTCGGTGCTGACAACCTTAGAGAGTACTTGGCAAAACTCCCCTCTGCTTAAGAGAATGTGAAATCTTCATGTATGAACACTAAGGAGATTTATGACTTCCAAATGATTATTTCAAGTCAGTTTCATTTCTTTCCTCTGATTTCCTCTTGCAGCAGGATGCACAGCGCATGATGTTAATTACACATTTTCAAGATATATGTTATGGTTTTGCCTCATGAAATACTGTGTTTAATAAAAAGAAGAACAGTTCTTTTTCTATAAAATAGAAGCAATGATGTAGTCACTTCTACATTTTTAACTAATCCAAGTGAAGTGAAGCCATAGTGAAAAGTTTTTGATTTTTTCCCTAATGGACTATTAAAGGAAGTTAAGAATAAGAAGTATAGAACAGTTTACTGGAAAGAAGTATTACAGTTCCTAAAGCTGATGGCTGAACTGAACTGTAATTTGTGGTTATATTAAGAGAACATAAAGTATAGTGAGAAGAAAGGAAGGCTGTGAAAATAGAACTGATTTTTAGGGAGAGAAACATCACTTTTAGCATTAGCCAAACTAAACTTATTTGTAACATCACTATTTAGTGATATATTTAGCATAAACAAGCTTCATCTGTGCCATCTCTTAATGTGAATTACGTATCTTAAAACGCTTCCATCCTGTCTGAGAGAGAAAATTTTTCTTTTCCAGTCTGTTTAGAAGCCTGCTGGAGTTTCTCTGAACAGCCTCCTTCAGCACAGCAATGGTTGGGCTCTCGTTGGGCAAAAGTAGAGACTCTCTCTTCTTTTTCTCTATGCTCAATTGCAAAATTCCAAGTCAGAATTGCCTTTGATCTCTCTGTCTCCAGACATCTTTTCCAGTGTCTACTGTCATGTGGGCCAGTAGACAAGATAAGCCTGACTCGGTGTCTTAAGGTTGTCACTGTAAGGGATTCTTGGTACGTATCCTTCAACACCTCAACATCTTTGGTATCACTAGACTTTTTGACCAACATTAGTTCTGTATGCTTTTCAGTTTGGTAGTGAAAACAATTTCTGAATACTAAGGGATAACTCTTGGTTCCATTACTTCCTATGATGATCCTCCTCCAAGTCTATTTCAATTTAGTTGCCGATACCAAGAATCACCAATCTTTAAGTGCTATAGCCTGAAAATATTGACTCTTGCTGAAGAAGACATTTGCCCTCTGCTGTCCATAAATGGCTCAATATTAAGAAAAGATCTGACCTAATAAATAGAGGGATTTGGATCTTTATTAAGAAAAGATCTGACCTAATAAATAGAGGGATTTGGATCTTTTTAGGAAATAGAGAAACATGAGCTATTATGAAGCATTCCAGTTCCTGCATGGAGATGCCATAACACTAATCTGTTTGTTTATGCAAAATGACAGTGCTGTGGCAATGTAAATTACAATTATTGTATTATAATTCTGCTTATTCACAGCAGAATTAATTTCAAATATTGTTCCATTTAGGGGGACTCAGCAGGGAGCTCAAGCCTGTTCCTCTAGATAACTTTATCATTATAGTTTATAACTTTCATTGTTTCCTTCAACCCCTATAACATCTATACTGTTGTATGCTACCTCTGTGCTCACTGACTTGAAAACCCACTTTAAAAATCAATGTGTAATTATTATTTTTTAAATTAGATACACCTAATCTGTGTAATTAAATGATGCATATCATGCTAATGGTGATAGGACATGACATGAAAGCCTGTCATGCCTACCATTCCACAGATAGTTTAATGTGCTTGCTTTTTACCCCCTTCTGTAGTAATAAATTATCCAATGTGTAAAACAAACGAACAAACCCAACAAAATTACCCAAAATAAAACCCCTAAACAAACAAAACCAACAACCAAAACCCTCCAAGTGCCCCACCCCCTTCATTCAATTTTACAGAAATAGATTTTGGCTTTTCATTTAAAAGTGAAACACAAAGATAACAGCTCAAGTATCTGTGATCCTGACAGAAAAAGTTGATCCTTTGAACTGCTTTAACTGCTTTGACCTTTCTTTTGTTCTTTTCTTTCTTAAATTAAAACTAGTGTTTAGAATCTGATAATTTTCAATCTTTTGGTTCAATAAAAACCAATGTGTTCTAACCCCTCTGCAGGAAGCTTGCTAGTTTAACTGAAGTTGGGTGAATAAAATGCACGCACATTAAATCAGTGAGCCTGTGTCATCAACCAGTTGTATTATTGATTCCCAATTAACTTTCAAGAAGAGACCTTGTGCCAGAGCTCTGCTTAGCAAGTGAAGCTCCTCACTAAGAAGGCAGGCAGTAGATCGCAGAGACAGTTCATCTGTGATGAGTAATTACCTCCAGATAGGAACGTGAGCTCTTAATGAACCGAGGAAAGCAAAACCCACATACATATGTTTACATGGATATGTTTGGGGTTTAGGCTAGGTGACCTGTAAAGGTCCCTTCCAACCCAAAGCATTCTGTGATATGTCTGCGTGGTACACTCAGTGAAAAAGCAATGTTCCACATTCTTCTTTGTTCCTGTGCAAGAACCTGTTTACATTAAATTCCCAGATTTGGTGTTCAGGCTGAGTGAGTGGGAGGGAGGGAAAACAGATTTGCAGTATTTTCCACTTGAGGTCTTACTTCAACATCCGAGTCTGTAAAAAGTGAGATTTCCCTGTCTTGCACCCTAATTTGTCTCTGCTGGATATTTGCCAGTTTGGATTTGATTCTCCAGAGTTTGCCAGTTGTATTACAAGGCGCCTGTAATTGGATTAAATGGTCCCTCTCTCAGTCCTTCTGGCTGCCATTTCAGAATACCATTTCTAACTCTTTTTTGTGCTTAGTTAGGATGAAAGCTGTGAGGTACCTGCAGAATGGAAGGGACTTTGATCCTGTCTCCTTTGAAAAATTTATACAGAAGAAATAGCAGTGTTAGAGCTTCTAAATTGCAGAAGCCAAGATCTCAGTGGGATGCCAATTAAGTCTCTCCCGACTTGCTTTCCTGTTTGAGATTTGCCCTTGTTTATGTGGACAATACAGACACACATGCTGCTCAGTGAATAAGCGCTGTTATTTTATTTATTGTGGAACATATATAATTTATTCTGTAGCTAGAAGTGGCAGAGTGAGGGCACCAGAAATTAACTTCCATACAGTTTGTGATTGCATTGTACAAGCAGAATACATTCTCACTGCTACTAATAACAATTTCTTCTGTGACTTTTAATATGTGAAATTAACCTGCGATTCTAGGTTAAGGCACATGCTTAGGAATTCAGCTGTGTACTTCATTTAGCACTTTATAATCTTTTGCACTACTTAAAGAGTTTTCAAAAGCTCAATTACCTTTCTAGCTATTGGACAGCTGTGATGCGCATTTATTTTGCATAAGCATTGTAGAATATTCTTCTTGGTGGCATAGCCAAGAATAAACTTACCCATCTCTATCACTGTGGTGGGTAGGTCCTGGGTGGTCATCACATGCCTGCCAAAGTTCCTCTATCAGTCCCCTCCTCAGCTGGACAGGGGAGAGAAGGTATAATGAAAGGCTCACATGTTGAGATGAGGACATGGAGAGAGTGCTCTGCAATTCTCATCATGGGCAAAAGTCTTGACTTGGGGAAAGTAGTTTGTCCTATTCTGATTTGATTGATTATAAATTAAGAAAACCCAAATCTTAGAACACCTCTCCCACACACGTTTCTTCTTCCCAGGCTCAACTTTATTCCTGAATTTTCTACCATGTCTTCCCGAGTTGCACAGGGAGACAGGGAATGGGGGTTGTGGTCAGTTCATCACACACTGTCTCTGCTGGTGACGAGGGTGATGAAGCAGTGGTGCAGATTGCACAGAGAAGTGGTGGCTGCCTCATCCCTGGAGGTGTCCATTGCCAGGTTGGATGGGGCTTTGAGTAACTTGATCGAGTGTTAGGTGTCCCTGCCCATGGCAGGGGTGTTGGAACTGTGTAATCTTTAAGGTCTTTTCGCCCCCAAACCATTCTATGAACTGTCCATCATAGGGTAGTTGTTGGGTTTTTTTCCTTCAAATATTTAAGGAGCGTATCCTAAAACTCTTACCTACAGGACTTATTCATTGTGAGTCCTCTTAATGGAAACTTCTGACTATGAAGATGTGGGACTTGATCCCTACTGCTGTGAGACAAACGCTTTGGTCTTTCTTGGCATCCTTTCTTTCTGTTTTCATGAGAAGAATGCTAGCAAGTCAACCTGTATATTTTTGTTCTTATTCAGAACCCCCTGTTTACTGTGAACCCCATCTTGTAGGCTGAAGTTGACTTGTTCTTAAGCCAATCATACAGAATTAGGAAAAAAACCCCAAGCTCCACAGATACCATTTATTTCTTGAAATCACGTTTCCTTGGGTTGAAGCTACAAAAGAATAAAAACTGAATGGGAAGAGAAAAACAGAATTACATGAATGAAATTATACGGCCTGACCTAGTTTATATAGACTTTGCAAGCTTGAATGACTAATGTAGCAGCAGTTAAAAATGTTGTGTTAAAATGTGTACATGTTCATTTGATTTTTTAAAATATATTTTTTATTTTAAAGACAAAATAATCAAATTATGTTGCTCAGTTTATTTATTATGTATTGAAGCTATTCATTTTTAATATCCTATTTATCAAATAGTTATCTGTTGGTTCCTTGAAGAGCATCTCTGTGTTCTTTTAAAGGCATATTTAAGAATGATATATGACTATATTTGTTGATCAGTACTGTAGCCAAGGAATTTGATATTCCTGGTGAAGAATGAAATTATCATTTCGTTGCCTAGCAAGACTGGAACAGACAGTCTTCAAAAGGGGACAATAGAAGAAATATAAAGAAACAATAAAAACAAAACAAAACCAACGTCCAAACAATTAGTACAGATGCTCCTCATTACTGATACTATGATTATTTCTTTTAAATAAATATCACTGAGGCCAGAAGGTTTACAGACCTGTTGGAACTTTTTTTACACATTTGACTTGTAAAGTCATTTGGCTACTGCCATGTGTCTTTATAATTTTTCTTCTACAGTTTCTTTTGGCATTACTCCTCATTTACTCTGCCATTACCACATGCACATCAGTGTTCTGGAAGATACATTTAATAATAGAAATCTAGACATGAATAAACTGAAAACTAAGCTATATCTCTGGCAAATGATTAGATAGTTTTGAGAATATTTTATCTTCTTTGCTGAAAAAACAGAGCTGCCAGAAGAGACTATAATTTTGTATTATAATAATACCCAAAGATCCTGAAGTGGACCTTTTACATTAGGATGTAATTTTCTTAAGTTAATAAACAACCACTGAATGTGATACTTATTTAGTAGGCACGATTATTTAGTAGGCACAATGGTGCTGGGCTGATAGTTGGACTGGATGATCTTAAGATCTTTTCCAACCTTAATGTTTCTATGATCTAAACGAGGGGAAAACGTTTGTTGTATCAGTAAACTTTTTTTACCTCTGTGTGAGAAATATTTTAAATGTTTTTGGTAAACGTGTATATATAACTGCAAGGGTGACACGGTTAAGAGACTTGTACTTTTTGACATGGCTTTTATGTTGAGTCTTCCAAGAACAACATAAAAAAGGAGGAGCAAGTGGTGTAATAATGTCACAATTGAGAAAATGGTATTTCAGCTTTCCACCATAGTTTTGCTTAATAAGGCATAGAGGAGCAACAGCTGGAAAAAATAATAGAGGCTAAGGGATGGAGAAAGGGATGGGAATTCTTTGTTGGCTGTAATAGTTTTCTTCTTTGAGGCTCTTACTTGTTTGTTTTGTGTTTTTGAAACTCTTGAGTTCTTGAGGGACAAGTATTACATCTAATAATATACTTCTACATTGCCTCATTTTTCAGAAGCCCTGGTCGTGCTTGGAGATCCCAAACACAGTTGGTACACATAACGTTTGATATATTTTCAATTTAGGGAAGAAAATCAAATACTGCCTGCTGTGTAGCCCAGGAAATTTGTCTTGACTGTGTCAGCTGGAATTCTAATTAGAATTTATTTGTCTATGTCTTCTTTGGCTCCTTGTCCTGGTCTCTGAATTATGTTTCCATGCTGTGTTTTACAGGTGATTTTTATATAAGCATCAGGAACATGTTGTCTTAATGCCCTTTACCTCTTTTAGAGAATACAGTGCTAATATCTACTAAAACACTGCTGGAGGATAAAATTGAATACTTAAAAGATCAAATAATTCTTTCTTTTTTTTTCTTTTATATAGATATGTAGGCTTTTCTAATGAATTATAATTCTTTTTCCTGAAATATGACTGACCGTGGGCTTTAGGCTTCAGCAGCGTTTTTCCATCAAGCAGCACTTTCCTGGAAGTGCTATGGAAAGAATTACAGTATCAGAAAGACCAGCTGAGAAAAGCAGCATTGTCTAAACCTATTTCTGGGAATCCCCTTATGGCGTAAAGCAGCTGTACAGACTTTATAGTACTGAAAAAAGAAAAGACCTGGAGTTGATTGGTCTCTACATAATGACTATTTTGTGCATGTCATAGTTAAGACATGATTCCAACTGCCTTTTGTTTTTTCCAAACATATAGGTATTACTTAACAAAAAACCGCAAACAAATTAATTATTAATTGATAATTATCCAAGTTTTCCTGATTCCGTTCAGTGCTATTTTCTAACCACTCACAGTGTTGAAAATAGGTACTTTGCACTCTTGGAACTCAGCACTGAAACTCGGTTACCCTAGTGTCAGTGGGATGTGTCTAAACTTCATTGTGCTCCAGTTTCCTTGTTTCTACAGCAGGAATGATACTCTAACTCAGAGGAACCTCTTGTAATTATACTGGGCTAGTTTTCATGCTCTTACCTGAAGAGGGTGTACACTGAGACCAAAGTGTATTCTTTGATTGAAATCATAAAATCATAGAATGTTTTGAGTTGAAAGGGACCTTAAAGCCCATCCAGTTCCAACCCCCTTGCCATGGGCAGAGACACCTCCCACTGGTTCAGGGTGCTCAAAGCCCCTTCCAACCTGGCCTTGAACACCTCCAGGGATGGGGCAGCCACTGCTTCCCTGGGCCAGGGTCTCACCACCTTCACAAGGAAACATCTTTTCCTAGTATCTCATCTAAATCTCCCCTCTTTCAGCTTAAAACCATTTCCCGTCTTCCTATCCCTGCACTCCCTGATAAGAAGCCCACCTCCTCAGGTTTCTTGGAGCCCCTTTCAGTACTGGAAGGCTTCTCTTCTTCCTAGAGTTTTCTCTTCTCTAGGTTAAACAAGCCCAAATCTCTCAACCTGTCCTCAGGTGGGAGGTGCTCCAGCCTTCTGAAGTGGCAACCTTGCCAGGAGAATGCTTTTGTGCTGTATCTATTATGTGTGCAGAATTGTAGGTTAAGGCTGTATTTTGGTTCATCTCTTTCTCTCTGGGATTTCGGTGTTGTGTGTTTTCAGATTATGTAATGTCAACAGCTCGTAGAGTTTTTCCTCATGAGAATTGCCATAGAGACATCGTTTTAGCTTCTGGTGCAATGTAGATGCAGCAGAATTTCGTCTTTCACTTAAAACCAAAACATGTGTTTCCCATTGTAATTCGTCTGGCTGGGATAGTGTTAATTTTCCCCATAGCATCCCTCATAGTGCTGTGCTCTGTATAGGTAGCAGGAAGAGTGGTGATAACACACTGGTGTTTTGGCTGGTGCTGAGCAGTGCTCACACAACATCAAAGTTGTCTCTCCAACTTGCCCCTGCAGTAAGCTGGGGGTGGGCAAGATCTTGGGAGGAGACATAGCCAGGACAGTTGACTCAGACTGAAAGGACGTTCCATACCATGTTAGGTGTGCTCAGCAATAAAAGCAAAGAGAAAGGAGAGAGGGAGGTGATGGCATTCATTATTATGAAGTTTATCTTCTGGAGCAGCTGCTATGTGTACTGGTATCTTACTTCCCAGGAAGTGAGTGGGCATCGCCTTCTGACGGGAAGTAGAGAGTAAATCTTTTTATGGAATCGTTTAGTAAGAACAGACTTTTGAGATCATCAAGTCCAACCATACCTGTCCACTACTAAACTATATCCCTGAGCACCTTGTCTACCCATCCTTTAAATCTCTCCTGGAATGGTGGCTTCGCCACCTCCCTGGACAGTCCATTCCAGTGCCCAAGAACTCTTTCAGTGAAAAAAAAAAATAATTCCTGATGTCTAATCTGAACCTCCCCTACAACTTGCAACTTGAGGCCATTTTGTTTGCCTTTGCTTCTGTGGTCTTTGCTTTTGCTTTATGAAACAGTCTTTATCTTGACCTGTGATTTTTTTTTTTTCTTGGTCCACATTATCTCTCCCCTCTTCTCCTTGTCCTGCTGTGGGAAGGGCATGATAGAGCACCTTGGTGAGCACCTGGCATCCAGCAAAGGTTGACCCACCACAGTTCTTGGCGCCCATGGTGAGACTTCAACCCCTTGCCTATGTGAATCACATATTGGAGAACTATAATCAAAATCCACATGCAAACCCAATACACTTTTTTCCCCCATATATTCTTTTTGCACAAAACTAAACAGTAGAGTGTGTTAAATAAAGAAAAAAAAAGTCTATTTAAATTGAGATGCACAAGAAAATGTGGAAGTCTATCATCAAGATAGCACAAGGAGTTTGAGTATGCAGGAGCAAGCCTTCTAATACCTTATCTCTCATACCTTACGTACTTGCAGGGATGGTGTTCTCACAATATGTATCTAGCCTTTTCTTGCTGACAGCAATGGGATTTGGATTTGAGAAAGCATCATATTTATTATTTGGCTTTAAACTCCCATCCCATCCTCTGTCATCTTTGTGTTATAGTCCTTGTAAGGGAATTTCAGTTTCAGTTAATTTGCCTGCATAAAATCACAGGGTAATAACATTAATTCTTTTTATTTTCTAGTGTATTTTGTAATTAAAGTGTAATACAAGAGCTTATAGTGTTCAGTAAATTGCCTTTTATATTCAAGGCTCTACTGTTGTGACTTACTTAGCCCTTAAAACCATAACTAGTTATGTTAGATATTGTTGCACAGCATTAGCCTGTTACTGCATCAGGACATACAGAGGGTTCTGAAAGTAGGAAGTATGAATCAAAGTAAACCATACTCATACATGGAAGAGAAGGAGTGTTTGTGAAATAATGTCCTTTCCTGTCACTCAGGATTTTCTTTAGACTTGTATGCTGAAATTGTCCTGACGTGGCTTCTGTGCAGGACTGAATTTTGGTTGTGAAAAGTTCAAATGTCAGAATGTTGGAGGGGCGAATGGGAAGAGGTGGGATTCAAGTGATCTCCCATACTCCCAAATCTTAGTCAAGACAGCTAAAATGTTGAATTATTGCAGTTTGACATAAAAATAGCTCTGGTTGCTAGGCAGTGATCAAGATTTGTTCTGTAGGAAACCAGATTTATGTTGCCCGAGATCTAAAATTGTATACCTGCCTTGTGTGTGCTTTTTTATATATATCTATCTATCTAAATGCATGCGTGTGTGTGTGTATTTGCTAAATTCACAATTAAGTATTAACTGGAAAGTTTGCATACACTAGGTTTCTGGATTTTTTTATTTCTTAGATTTCATAGATGAGTTTTCATACTGAAAACTTACATCAAGGCCTCTCATTCTTGACATGACTGGAGGAATGCCACGATTCTCCTAGTTTTCTGTCTTCGTATTTTCTAGCTCTTGCTTACTGTCAGGGTTTTAGATCTTATCCTTAACTATGCAAAATCCCTTCTCCTTAAAAAACAAAACAAAATAAAACAAAAGAAAATAAACCAAATCAAAATAAAGCAAAACACCTGGCTCTCAAAAAGTGCCCATGACAAAACCCCCACAAACAAATAAGAAAAACACCTGAAAACCCCCTGGGGGTAGCGGGGAGGGAGTAGGAAAAAAAGAAATGCAGGCATTTAACTTAAAAATGCAGGAATGCAACAGTTACTGGTTCTTTCACAGCTGAAATATCTAATTTTACAGTATTGTTTCAGTAGAAATAAGTACATACATAAATTCAACCAGCAGAATTTGTCTCCTTACTTTTATTTTTTATCTCATTTGTTCTTGATTTCACAACCATTTCTTTTTTAAAATATTGTTCTTGTGCAATCTACTACTATGTAATTATCGTGGATTTGAAATATTTCTGTGTTTTATGTCTCCTTTTACTACTTTTGAAGGTAACATTACAAACATTGCTTTCACTTCTCAGTGTTCCAGTAATTCAGGGACCAGTCAACAATTCAGTTTTTTCAATTAGCCAGTTATATTCTAGACAGCAGCCCAACTTCAGTGGGTGATATGATGTATGTAGCATCAGCAGTGGGTAGCAAATGTAATATTGGTGTACTGCAGACTAAAACACTTTAATACTTATTAAAATTGGTTGGAACGTACTCCAATATGAATCTTCATTTGTGTATGCCTTATAGAAAACCCTTTAGAAATCTGATTCTATGTTTCACACCAAAGTTCTGCAGCTACTCAGTGTTAACTGCACTTAGGTCAGGATGGGAGTTTGCCGTCTTTCAGATGTAAGAAAAGTAGAGTTTAGGATCATTTGCATTGTGAACCAATTACAAATATATTCTTCTTATGCACAGCTGGGTTTTTTTAAAGTATCAAAATATGTTAAAAACTCCAGTTTGAGTCCATTTTCCATTCTGTGCCTCCTGTTAAAATCAAATCAGTAGAAAATGGAAATGGTGGGCAAAGGAAATGCTTATTTTTGAGTGCAGAAACACTGTTATATTGTAATACTTAAAGAAATAAATAAATGATGACCAGCGGCATAACATTGCTTAGGAAATCATTGTATTGCTCAAATGTTATATAGTAGGTAAGGTAATTTTAAGGCTTTTGCCATTTTCCTGGTGACAGTCATTTTGCTAGAGTATAATAATGTGCACAGTATGCACTCCCTCTCAGTTAATAAATATTTATAGTTTAAAGATGTTCCTGATAGCTACATTTTTGTTCTATTTGTTCTTGTGGGCAGTTGTGGATGGGTGTTGCCTGTTCTGTCAGAAAGGCACAGGAAGACAAGCCTTAAGCTCAGGCTTCCAAATTCTTATGAATGGGGTTTTAATTCTGTGAATTTAACCTATAATCAGGGGTAGCAGCATATTCAGTGGAAAAGATCTTCATTTGATGTATCATTATAACAGCAACAGCCAGCTGTTTCTCAATTATGGAATTACACGACTGCAGCCTTTCTAAAACAGAGTTAATTAGAATGTTTTCCTTAATGTTTGTCTAAGGACAGTTTTAAAGAGGAGCATGTGAAGTATGGGAAATGAAAAAGATAAGAGAACCAGATTCGATGCTCATGTCTATATCTCTGTAAAGTAATTTGGTATAGGTATGCATATTTTTCCCAAGGATGTAGCAACAAAGCAAATATGAAGACAATAGAACACAAGTGTGTATAGGCTCTGTTTTCTTCATGGGCTTTAAGTTACCAGATTTCATTGATGTTGTGTCATCTTTAGCTCTGTTTGCTTCTATCTGTGTGCTGGCTAACAGGAGCGTAGTCCTTGACATGCAGCCACGTTGCAGTGAGTGACTGCGATCCTTTTAGCTTTACTAATTCCAAGAATTTCATTTCTTTATGAGATTTTGGTTGCCCTGCTTTCTTCCTTTTGAATTTAGCTAAACCAAAGCAAAATGGTATTTTCAATAATTTAATCGTTACATTTTAGTGATAATGAAGAGATTTGCGTTTGAGCCGTATAACCAACTATTCTTTAGCAAATAGTAGCTAAAAGTAGAATATTTTAAGGAGGCCAGTGTATATAATCATCTTTCCTATTCCTGTCCAAATCATAGCTGTTTGCAACCAAGTGATTCTTCTCAGCCTAATATAGTTGATGTGCATTGAACAACTCATGGTTGATTTCTCTCCCGTAAGTTTTTGTTTGTTTGTTTGTTTCAGTTTATTTTTGAATTCACACAAGTTCATAGCATCTATATGGCATCAAACTTCAGTTTTTTCAGCTCTGAGTGGAATGCTCTGACCAAAACCATTTACTTGTTACAACTAATTTACTGTATAGGTGCAAAGTTTGATACAAATCCAAAATTATATAGAATAAAGTTCATGACAAAGGTAACTGCTATTAACGTTTCTGAACAAGTTTGTAAACATTGTGAATTTAAGGTTGTTTTCAAAAACTTCTGTTTTGCAGGTGATTAGTAGACGCTTGTGTTTCCATGTGTGAGAGAAAAAAATTTTGCTTTTCTCTTGTTCAGGCCATGTAGGTGCAGAAGTTTTTTTAGCGATGCACAAATGCTTAAGACTTTCAGATCAATATTTTCTTTACTACACATCCCAAATCCCCACTAATGCAATCAGACTGGGGAGGAAATTTCTCCTTTCTGCCCTTTTCCACACACATCTATATTCAGTTATCACAGAACATGTTACCTAAGCAACATAAAACTCGACAGAATACGCTATTGCTTGATCAGTAAAATCCAACTGCTCTAGTCTTTGGGTTTTTTGCTTGTCCTGTGTTAGGGAATGTTTCCCATTTTCTTTAGGTAGAACTAATTTAACATTTTTAAACATTTTTCTTCTCATAGATAATGATGTAGCAGTGCATTTATCACATCACTGTAGTATGCTTTCACTTCTTGTCAGTTCTTGTTAGCCTGACACCTAATAGCTACATTGCATTATTGAGTAATACGTCACAGTTGCTGGGACAATTTAAAACTTAGCAGAAAGTTTACATGTACATGTTTTGTTGTAAAAATGGTCCTTGATGTTGAATTCTATTTGTAAAGAAGTCAAGGTACAGCTAATTGTAGAAAAGGGAACTTTCAAGAATAGATGCACTTGGGTGGGTTTTTTTTTTTTTTCTTGTTTCAGAATAGGTCACTAAATTGCTTTTCAGAGAGAAAATAAAGTAGAATCACTGTCATTGCTCTCTCTATTTTATCAGTTCCAAATAGTGTAATTTTTTCTTCCATTAAAAAGGAGAAAAATGCTGATGGATTAACATTCCTTTATTTTTACGATCTGAGCTATACATTGCTTTTATTGCCAGTGAATATAGATATGAAGTGTAACTCAGAAGTGTGTTTTGAAAATGTCAGAAGAATATAACACTAATCTGGGAGAGAATTCTCCATACTGTGGAAACCTTTATTGTCATTTTACAGAATGAGATTCAAACAAGTTGTTTGTTGGTTCAACAAATGTACTGAAATGTCTCCTTAGTGTTTTCCCATGTTAGTAAGACTTTCCTTCTTGCCTCTTCACAGACTCTAGGATTTTTAGCTATCATTAAGCGGAACAGCAATGCTAGCTGCAAAGGAAAAAAAAACCCAACCAAACAACAAAAACAACAACACAAACCCACCAAATAAAACCCTTTTGTTCATTAACTTTTAAATATTGAATGAGTACTATTTGAGTTCAGTGAACCAAATCGCAATGTTTGTAATTCAATCGGATGTCGATGCATTGTATTCGTCATTTAATGTAGCAGCAGTAAAAAAAATAATTGTGAAATATAAACAATATTTGAATAGAATAATAACAATGGAAGTTAAGAATCTTAACTAGCACAATAAGTTTAAATATGTGTGTAATCTGATGTAGAGCTGTTCACCAAGGCATATTGATTTAAGAAATGTGTAAGTACTCTGTCGTAGAGATTCCACAAAGAGCCTTGTCTGTTTTATAAACATACTTTTCAAAAGTGTTGCCACTAAATATTAAATAAACTGCTATCAAAGGACTGTTTAGAAATTTCCAGCTTTTATTTGTTGCTGTTAACTTAGTTGATGTTAAAGAACCTCTTGGTATTGTTTGAATGCTAGAGTAATGCTTCAGAAATGCTCAAGGAGGTTTTTAGATTTCCATGGTTAAATAGTACTTTCCTTGGCATGTATTAAGGATTCAGCATATCATCTTTCTTCTTGCAATTCATGGCTAGCATGCTCAGTTGTTTACAGTACTCGCTGACAGAGTGGTCGTTCAGTTTGAATGCTAGATTTTAGCAAAGCTGAGGCATAAGATGGGATCTGCGTGTTTGGTGCTGCTAATTATTATCTTTAGACTAATATTCACCTCTAAATCTTTTTGGTAGCCTACAGCGTGAAACACAAACTGCTTTTGTATAGTTCTCAGGCAGCTAGCTGATTTCCTTAAATTGTGAACTCATGTTGCTTTTGTAGACATCAAAAATTTCTGAGGAGAAGTGTTGCAGTACTCCGTATTTAATTGGAAAATAGAATCTTAGAATGGTTTGGGTTGAAAGGGACCTTAAAGCCCATCCAGTTCCAATCCCCCTCCTGTCGGTAGTGACACCTCCCACTGGATCAGGTTGCTCAAAGCCCCATCCAGCCTGGCTTTGAACATCTCTGGGGATGTGCCTGGGCCAGTGCCTCACGACTCTCTCAGAAGAACGTTTCTTCCGAAGATCTAGCCCTCCTGCTTTCTAGAACTCTATATGGAAAAGTAAATTCATGTTTGGAATGCAAAGATTTTATTCTTTCATGTATGAGACTGAATTTATTCTCTTCTCAGACTGTAGTAACAGTTCTCAGGATAGAAAAAACCCCACCTTTGGTCTTTAGCATGGCAGGCAGGAATCGAGATTGATTTCAGCCACTCTTCACAGGAGTTTCTTCAAGATGAACAGTACGGTTTCATTTTTTGACAGAGCGTACTTTCGGATACATGTCTCCTAAAAGTGTGAAATTAATTTCATAGAATTAATTTCATTAATTTCACAACTTTTTCTTGGGCTTAGAGTTCTAAGATTTGTATGTGGATGAAGCTCCGATTCTGGCTTTGTGCGGTTTTGCTGTCTCTGGGAGCTGTCCATCTGCTCTTATTTTATTACATTCAACCACTGAATTGTTCATAGCAGACCCAAGGAATTAATCAAAGAATTAAATTGGTAATCCGTTTATAAATGGCCACTCTGCTCCAGGGCTTCTTATGATGAGGCAACACCTTACAAAAACACTGCCAAAACTTGGTTAGCAACCAGCTTGAATTTCACGAGACTTGTTTTCGCCTTCCTCTTTAAGGAAGTGGGGGGAAACGAGGACATGGTTGAAATTTACAGTCTCTACAGAAGCAGAGTAAAGAAGGATATACAGGCAAAAGCGATGTCATGCAACTAACTTGGTACTTGGACTAAGAAATATGGTCGCAACAAGTTTTAGCCCTTATCATGGAATCATAGAATCATAGAATCATCAGGTTGGAAGAGACCCACCGCATCATCGAGTCCAACCATTCCTATCAAACACTAAACCATACCCCTTAGCACCTCATCCACCTGTGCCTTAAGCACCTCCAGGGAAGGTGACTCAACCACCTCCCTGGGCAGCCTCTGGCAGTGCCCAGTGACCCTTTCTGTGAAACATTTTTTCTTAATGTCCAGCCTAAATCTCCCCAGGTGGAGCTTGTGGCCATTCCCTGTCCCCTGTCACTTGGGAGAAGAGCCTAGCACCCTCCTCTCTACAACCTCCTTTCAGGTAGTTGTAGAGAGCAATAAGGTCTCCCCTCAGCCTCCTCTTCTCCAGGCTAAACGACCCCAGCTCTCGCAGCTGTTCCTCATGAGGCCTGTTCTCCAGCCCCTTCACCAGCTTCGTTGCTCTTCTCTGGACATGCTCCTTTCATAAAGTTTTCAATTGGTTGCCGGGACTGTTTTGACTATGAGTCAGGCTGAAGTTGTGAATATTTTATTTTCTCATTTTAGAACAAGTGGACTTGACTGAAGGAAGTCCAGTCCAGAAGGCTGTCTTTGAATTAAAAACTTATGTGCAAGTGCTTCTTTGTTGTTTTGAATGAGCAAACAAATACTGTAATCAACAGCTTATCCTGTTTGTATAAATATCCTTATTGTCTAATGTAACTATTCTAAAATTTACAAAGTAGTATGCTGTGGAGGCTACATTCCCCAAGTTGTCTGCATTTTAGGAAGGTGGAACTATCTTTCTACTATATATAATTTTTTTTTTTAAAGTTTTTTTTCACTAGTTACTAGTGGTAACTACTTTTGGCCTGCTATAGCTTCACTTGTGATCTGTGTAAAGGCATTTGTTTAAAGTAAAATCCCCAACCTCTTGTTCACTTAAAGTATTGCTCTTTATTCTTGCAGCGATCTACCAGCCCTTGAAATGAGAAAGGACGAAGCTGCCAGGTTATGTTTAATGTAAACTGGTCATGAGAGTAGTGAAAGCCTTCCATGCAGCTCGTAATAAAATGTATTTAAATATTTTTAATAGGTGCTCTACATTGTACATAGCTGACTCTGTTTTCAGTTATCTTTTTCTTTTCTGTCCTTCGAAAATGAAATCTCTCTGCATCTGGATTTAGTCATAGAACTCTTGAACACATTTATAGAAAACCAGAGATACTTAATTTACATTTGTCTTGCAGAAGTACCATAGGCTAATGGTCACTGTTTAGCAGTGGTTCCAGAACTACAGGTATTACTTTTATAATTAGAAAATATATTTGTCTTCCCAGACCGAATCCATAGAACTAAGTGAGCTTCATGACTGATCTGTGGCCATAAAGCAGTGGGTGCTTACTATCTGAATTGTTTTGGCTCTGAAAGACACCAGAGAAAAAAATACACCAATTCCTTTGTGAAATACTAGAACTGAACAAGCTAAACAACGCAAGCTTTCTGTATGGTTTGGTGATGTTTCTTTTCATCCAGCGAAAAGGGCTAAGCAGTCAGCAGGGTAAATAGTTTTGAATTTATCTTCGTAGTGCAGTGGACAGAGTCAAAATGGAACTGTACGTAATGGTTTCTGTGCAAAAAAGCAAGTAAATCAGAGCACTGCTGATTTTCCTGTGGTAGAGCTTGGGTGTATATTTTACCCTTGGTGTATATATATATAAAACTAGTGAACCTATTGGGATGTATCATGCAAGATTGTGCAATGATCTCTTTCTGCTACTCAAGGCTAACTGCAGTTTTATTCATTCTGTATGTGCCACATAGGAAACCCCTTTGAGATTATGCTTATATAGTACTGCTAAATATCAGTTGTGAGTAGTTTTGTAATATAATAAAATATGCATGATAAAGACAAATATAGCAGGTGTTGGATCAAATACAACATAGGTAAGGAAAAGGTAATTTATAGAGCCATATGGAAGTCATACACAGTCATTTATAGAACCACATGGTTTGTCTTGTCCTGGAGGGAATGTGTCTTTATACCTTCTGCCCATATCCTCAATTCTTACGAATCATACACCGTTGTTGTCTGAGTCACTGACTTGGAATTTCTTTAGTTTAAAAAAAAACCCAAAATCAAGACAGCCAAACAAGAGTCCTGTTTTTATTGTGCTGATAATTAGGTTGCTACTCTGTATATTCTGAGAATCAGGATTTTAAATTTGATTAGATCACCTGGAAGTCACCTGGCGGTAGTGTGTTATCATTGCATCATAAACAAAGCCACTAAGTTAACAAGCCACATTTTGATTGCATGGACATATAGAAAGAGGACACATAGATAGTATGCTCTAGGGGGAAGTATGCATATTTTAATCAGTGAAAGCATTTTTCATTTCAGGAAGCTGTATTCAGTTCTTGAGGGACTTCTGCAGATTTTATAGATTCAGAGGAGTTTGTGAAAGACTCAGATTTATCAGAGGTAGTATTGTTTGTGTGTCTGAATATATTTGGACAAAAATACCGGAAACATAAGTAAATCTGTTTTCTGAGATAGTTTTGTCACAACATGGATATTAATGTCTGCTAGTAATTGGGGAAAGAGCCTTAAACAACTTTAGGGTCTTTCAAGAATTCAATTCTAATATCAGTGTGTAAAGAATCTGTTCTAGAATCTCTGTTCATACAGAAGAGTATCGTGGCATTTGGGGAGGGCATCACTCTTTAGTACGAGCACTCTTAGCAAGCCTGGTTGATTCAGCAGGAATGTCTTCTCAAAATCAGTGACGTCATGTTTGTTTATTTGTCATTTACCAGATACAGAAGGTGTTTTGCTAACTTCAGGTTTAATAGAAGTCACGAAGGAATTTTTGTAGAGGTGTTTTAATCTTCTTGATGTAATGGTTTATCATGTGAGCCAGCAATGTGCCCTTGAGGCTAAGAAGGCCAAGAGTATCCTGGGGTGTATTAAGTAGCGTGTGGCCAGCAGGGCAAGGGAGATTCTCCTCCCCCTCTGCTCTGCCTTAGTGAGGCCCCGTCTGGAGTCCCGTGTCCATTGCTGGGCTCCTCATCTGAGGAGAGACAAGGAGCTACTGGAGACAGTCCAGGGGAGGCCACAGAGATAATGGGCGACTGGAGCATCTCTTATGAGGAGAGGCTGAGCACCCTGGTTCCACGTAACTTGGAGAAGAGAACACAGAGACGGGATCTTATCAATGCTGATCAGCATCTAAAAGATGCAGGTCAGGAGGATTGTGCCAGACTGTTTTCAGTGGTGCCCAGCAGCAGGACTAAGGGCAATGGGCAGAAACTGGAACACAAGAAGTTTCATCTGAATATGAGAAAAAACTCTGTACTCTGAGAGTGATGGAGCACTGGAATCCGCTGCCCAGAGATGCTGTGGAGTCTCCTTCTCTGGAGATATTAAAAACCTGCCTGAATGCCATCGTGTGCAACTGGCTGTAGCAGGGTGTTTGGGCTGGATAATCCCCTAAGTCCTGTCTAACACTGACCATTCTGAGATTCTGTGTTCATGATCTGAACAACTGCCAGTGGCATCAGCTAAATTCTCTTGTCAAGTTTGTGCATTATATCTGTGATTGGCATCAAAGGTGATTTATTTCAGTGGATGAGTGTGTTGTTAAGTATAGTTCATGTATCAGGACTTTTAGAAATGCCTGGATGGCATGTGTGTGTGCGCACATGGAGAGCAAGTTAATTGTAAAACCAGAGATGCAGCCCTAAACTCCTACTGAAGGAACAAGGAACAGTGTTCTTGCAGGGACTTAAGACTTGCATACAACTTGCATTTAGTTCTAACTTACTTTTTCTGTTCAGTGTTCCTTTTATTTTTAGTCTTTTCTGCTGTTTTGCTCCAGCCATCTCATAAACAGGCTAGCTCACAACAGTTTGAATCTGGCTTCCAACGGGGCTGACATTCTCATAATTGATATGCCTGTGTTGATGAAAAATTTCCCCTCCTTGGATTCCAGCAGAACTTGCTGATTACAGGGAGTACAGAGCACAGCAGAAAATCATACATTTTTTAAAATGTTTTTTTTTTTTGGTGACTGATGATCATTTTGCTAAATATCACTGTTGGTAGGTCTCTGAGTAATGATAGCATTCTTCTGAGCTCCAGATGCCACCATTGCTGGGATGCCCTGTGTCCAAGACATCAGGAAGCAGACTTCAAGGTGTATTTGAGTAATCTAGAGTTAATTTTTAAAAGGTCTTTAAGCTTTTTGCAAGAAATTGACCCTTTTAGTCACATGAATTAATTGTTGAGATGGCCTTTGTACTGTTTTGGTAATCAGGAGCAAGATTTGTATTCACACTTCTGATAGCTCCCTTTCTGCAAGGTGAAGTGAATTATGGAGTTAAGAGTTTCTCTTGTGATGGGAAGCTTGCCCTCCTTCAAACATAGATTTGTGTGGATTGTTTTATTCTATTTTCCTCCCTTCTTCCAGCTATATTTGAGGTGATCTTAAAGCTTTTTTTAAGTACTTTTTGAAAATGATGGTGAGGCTGAACTGAATAGAATATTTCAAAAGCACTGGATGAAAATGGAAGTTGTGTGTAGCCTTTTGATTAAAAAGAAAAAGGTAGGCATGTTTCAGATTGTTTTTAAATAGAATGTGAAATAATGACAATTCCAGGAAGAAATTAAACTGAAAGCTGAAATATTTTGTGTACACTCAATATAGCAACTATTTTAATTTCTTAGAAAACACATAATACCTCATTATGTTAGTGGTTCTAAGGGACAAGTCAAAGAAAGCTGCATTCACTGTTACTTTTTATCAAGTCATGAAAACTTCTATGCCAATAAGTCTGCAACAGATTTTTTTTCCAAAAGCAATGTTCAGTACCAGTATTAAATACATTACAAAGATAACTTGACTACATAAACTAAAACCACATGGATACTCACCTGTGAGGATTCTTGTAGTGTTCCAGTTTCCTTTTATGACATTATTGGAAATTCTTACATTTTATGTCTAAATTTGCTATGCAAACCAATATTTTTTAGAAGCAGTAATGAAGCAGACTCCAAGCAAATTCCATACCGATACAAATCTAAATTTGGCTTTATATAATTTTCAGAAATCTGTTTTTTCCTGTAAGTTGTACATCAGCAAACTGTATCTGCGTATTTGTTCCAGCAATTCCTGTGTGTTTACTTGTAAAAGTAAATGTTGAAAACAACGCAACTTTCATCCTCCTTCTGGAGTCTGATTACTGTGTCTGGTAGCTTTTATTATTCTAGTATCCTAGTTGCAGTAGCCTTGCCAAAGACACTACTGGGTTTTGACCCCTCCTACTGGTATTTTTGTATTACAATTATGTTTTTATTTTGCTCTAACAACAAAAATCTTTCCAGCAAACTGAAAGGTTGTGTAACCATTTTGGTAATTCGGTTGTGTCCTCCTGTGAATTCTGTATTTACTTAAACGGTAACCTCAGTGTCCGTTGGACCACAGTATTATTCCTGCTGTAAGTCTTGCTTCCATTTTTTGGCTCCTTCCCTGGGTTAGTATTGGCTCCTATAAGGCATGAGCAATAACAAAAAAATCTGCTGTCCCCAGGTGGCTGGTGGAGTTTCACGCAGAAGGATATATGCTGCTGTTGATCATCTTTTCAGTACTTGGTGCCACCACAGTCAGTGGCAATAGCAGAGGATACTCAGAAAGTAAGTGGAGGCTGAGCCAAACTTGCAGACACACAATGACAAATTGTTATAGATGGAATGGGGAGGGGGAAGGGGAAAAATAATAGAAAATCTCAAAAAAACACACGCCAAGCAGATAGAAGGTACAAAATTAAGAAGGCTGATACCTCCCTATCTCCTGAAAAAATGGCTTAGATAATAAGTCTTGTCTCAGCTTTTTTTTTCTTTGTCACTAAACACCTGCTGAGGTAATGGAAGCTCAGAGGTTTCTTTCTCCATCTACTACTGTGTTAGGATAAAAGGCAGGGTCAGAGACCATGAGTGTATAAGGAGATTGGAAGGGTTTAAGAAAGGTTAGCTTTAGGAAAAGGCAGATTTAGAGTGAAGGTTAGGAGATTATTCATGACTATCTCAAGTTGGAAGGGACCCATAAAGATCACTGAGTCCAAATCCATGCTCCTTGCAGTGCTACCTAAAAGTAAATCATCTGACTAAGAGTATTGTACAGAAGCAACTTGAACTCAGGTGGGTTTGGTGCTGTGACCACTTCCTTGGAGAGCCTATTCCAGTGACCAACTACCTTTTCCGTGAAAAACCTTTCCCTCATGTCCACTCTGAACTTCCCTTGACACAGCTTAATTCCATTCCCCTGTGCCCTGTCCGTGGTCACTGGAGAGAGGAGATCAGCCCATTTGCCTCTGCTGCCACCCTTGAGGAAGTTGTAGCCTTTGATGAGATCACCCTTAAGCCTTCTCTTTTCCAAGCTGAACAAGCCAAGCGGCCTCAGTCACTCCTCATAAATCTCGCCTTCAAGACCTTTCACCGTCTTGGCTGCTCTCCTTGTAACTCTGTTTGTTTGCTGTCCTTGTACTGAGGCGTCCAAAACTGCACACAGTGCTCAAGGTGGGGGTGCACTAGTGCAGTGCCGAGTGGGACAATCGTCTCAGCTGGCTTGTGATGCTGCGTTTGCTGCATCCCAGGACGTGGTCGGCCAATGTGGCTGCCAGGACACATTGTTGAGTTTCATACTCAACTTGACATCAACCCAAACAAAGGAACCACCAACTTAATCTGCGTACTTGCATAGTTCTGGACAAAATGGTATCATTGTGAACCTTCACGTGGTGCTTCACAAATACTGAAAATGTCTTTTCTAGATTATAATCCCTATGGAGATGATGGTATCCAGAGGGATGGCTAGTAGCAAAATTCAGGCTCCTTTTTATTCTACTCCTGACTGGTATTATTAAAAAAAGACACTTCTGGCTTTCACAGGTTTTATTTTCGTGTGTTAAAAGCTGCTGTAGCTGATCATAATGGGAAACATGCCCAGGACCTTCCTGGTGAGGCTGCAGTTCTGAGAGGTGGGAGGGTGAGGGCCCAGTTGTCTCCCCCTTCCTGTTGGATTGTATCTGTTTTTGAAAGTGCTTAGAGACAAGGAAGAAATTGCATTTAGCACCATACCTGCAGAGGTGTTGCTGGAGATAACGGAGCAGAATTAATGAGGTGGTATGTACTTAAATAGCAGCTCACAAAGATCACTTTCTGACTTACAGAAGCTCTAAAGATTTGTAGGTTTGTTGGTGCATGTAATAGACAAAGCTAATAGCTTTAGGAAAACAACAGATAGAAAGGAAAGTATCTCAACCACTGACTTGCTGTTTTTTCACATTAGCTTATGTTTCAGGTAATCGTAGAATCATAAAATAGTTTGGGTTGCAAGGGATCTTTACAGTACATCCAGTCCAACTCCTCACCCCTGCAGGAGCAGGCACACCTTCAACTTAGGTTGCTCAAAGCCCCATCCAGCCTGACCTTGAATGTTTCCAGGGATAGAATCTCCACTACCTCCCTGCACAACCTGTGCCTGTGTTTCACAACCTTCACTGTAAAAAAACTTTTCCTTGTATCTAGTTTAAATCCACCCTGTTTTAGTTTAAAGCCATCATCCCTTGTCCTGTCACAACAGACCTTGCTAAAGAATCTATCCTTGAATCTGTACTTGAAGGCTGCTGTAAGGTCTCTCCAGTGCCTTCTCTTTTCCAGGCTGAACAACCCTAGCTCTCTCAGCCTTTCTTTATAGAAATGTTCCATCCCTCTGAATGTTTTTATGGTCCTCTTCTGTACGTGGTCTAGTCGTCTGGAACTTTGTGTAAAACATGCTTTTATAAAGAGGAGTTTGGAAAGTTTGCTTGGTTTATAGCTTTCTGTTACTCCTGTGTGAGCAGATATCAGTGCAGAAAGAGATTTCTGTGGAGCTCAGTGATTCTGACTTAAATACAAATGGCAGCAGTCCTGGGTTTTCAGAGGAAATAAAATTCCTCTATCATTTTTGAATCCTGAAAATAATGAAAACTGAGTTAAGGCAATGTATTTTTTTGTTTTAATTTTTACAGCTCTTTTTATTGATCTAATCAATAACAAGGAGACTTTGCTTCCAGAGTGCCTTTTAAAATGATTAGAAGTCAAGCTTTTATTAAAACAGCACAGCACAAAAATCTCATATATGACTTCATCTTAGGAATGAAGCTTCCTTCTTCACAGGAAGTTAATTTTATTCATTGGGAATCTCTTGCAACCTAGGATGAGGACCAACCACCTAGGGTGGGGCACAACAACCCTGTGCAGCTACAGACTAGGAGAAACCTGTCTAGAAAGCTGCCAGGAGGAGAAGGACCTGGGGGTGTTGGTTGACAGCAACTGGACATGAGCCAGCAGTGGCCCAGGTGGCCAAGAAGGCCAGTGGCATCTTGGCTTGTATCAGAAACGGCGTGACCAGCAGGTCCAGGGAGGTTATTCTCCCTCTGTACTCGGCACTGGTGAGACCGCACCTCAGGTACTGTGTTCAGTTCTGGGCCCCTCACCACAAGAAGGATGTTGAGGCTCTGGAGCGAGTCCAGAGAAGAGCAACGAAGCTGGTGAAGGGGCTGGAGAACAGACCTTATGAGGAGCGGCTGAGAGAGCTGGGGGTGTTTAGCCTGGAGAAGAGGAGGCTGAGAGGAGACCTCATTGCTCTCTATAACTACCTGAAGGGAGGTTGTAGAGAGGAGGGAGCTGGCCTCTTCTCCCAAGTGACAGGGGACAGGACAAGAGGGAATGGCCTCAAGCTCCACCAGGGGAGATTTAGGCTGAACATTAAGAAAAAACTTTTCACAGAAAGGGTCATTGGGCACTGGCAGAGGCTGCCCAGGAAGGTGTTTGATTCACCTTCCCTGGAGGTGTTTAAGGCACGGGTGGACGAGATGCTGAGGGGCACGGTTTAGTGTTTGATAGGAATGGTTGGACTCGATGATGCGGTGGGTCTCTTGCAACCTGGTTATTCTATGATTCCATGACCACTAGATGCCTTTAGTTAGTAAACCAAGGCAGTAATGGTTGCCAATAGGGGCATCAACAGTAATCAGAAGTAAACCTACTGAAATATTACATATTAGTTTTAGTATTTTGAGCACCTTATAAGTATTAATAAAACTGAGCCCTTGAATTATGCACAGAGCATCTCATAGTGACTGAGGATTTAGAGGGTGAGAAGGAAGAAAAATATTCTTGAATACTTTTCTTAGAGCTGTATATCTGCAAACAAAATGGGAATCTTGCTACATAGGACTCTGTCCTTTGTAAACTGTAGGTTCCATTTAATTTGCTGAACTAGTTTTTGAGGGTAAAAGTCATGCTTTTAAACTAGCAAATAAGGCTGATCTTACAGTTCATGCCTCCTTTTTGGTTTCCATGAGCTGAATCTGAAAGAGAGAGATTTTGTGGAACAGAAACATAGGTTGTCCTGAGTTGGAAGGGACCCACAAGAATCATTGAGTCATCAACTTCTGTCCCTGTGTAGGGACAGACCCCAGCATTCACATCACCTGCTATTATTTCTCAAAATGCTTTTCTCAAATGCTTTATTTAGCTATTCAGTGTGTTTTTACTGAGTAAACTAGATTCAGATGTTTGGAAGATTTCAATTATGTATGGATCTACTGGTTCTCTCTTTATGAGGGCTTAATTAAACCCTTTTTTTTTTTCTTAAGAAGTAGTAAAGATAAATTTTCTCACTTCATGTGTTACTTGGATGGGATTGTCAGTGAATCAATATCAATGAATAAATTATGGGGGGCACCTGCATCTTGGGGAGCTGTGTGAAGTAATTATGCAGTGCTGTAAATGGAGAAAAACTCCATTTTGAAGCTGATGAGTAGGTTCTGTAAAACACAGCTTGTGAGTAGTGTGAAATGTGGCAGCCTGCTTTGATGAGCTTTTTGATCTTTATGCCACCATGAACTCTTCTACAAGAATAATTTATGTAAAATTTAAAAGAAAAAGTGGAGTTCTAGGCTGTGTAATAAGGTTACCAGATTGTCATAAAATTGCAAGATGTAAACACAGGGCATAGTTGATTTCCTCTCTTTTCAAGACTGAAATTTCCGTAGTAGCATTAACTTCGTTACTGATCATTGTCAACTTCTTCTGCTCCCCTGCAGGCTGAGTAAATTAAAACTGAATACTTTGTGATGATTTGACAATTGTTATCCTTTAATGTCTTTACTTACTCTTATTCTATCTTCGAAAAAGAGCTAAAAATTTAACCTGGCCTATCCTCTCCCCTTTGTTAGTTATCTTTCTTGATTGGTGGATAATAACTGCTTGCTGCACCATGCATAATTTATAGACAGTGTGAATATTCAGAGGTAGCATGTTTTTGTGACAGATGCAGTATTTTCTGGTTTAATGAATCTTGAAGCCAAAACCTGCAGACTCATGACACAGGACGATGTCTGCCTTTAAGCGTTCACCTGCCCTGTGCTACTCATGCACCTTGGCTAGGGCTGCTTTTAAAAATTTGAGCCTCTGAGCAACTTCAAAGAGTTGCTGTTCTCATTTAGAGCATGACCTGTTGCAGTCGGAGCTTCGTCTGTGAGTTTTGGTACAGGCAGATTGAATCCTACCATGAGCAAGGAGACTTAGATATAATTCTTTGTGTTATGAGAGCTAAGAATGGCCGCCATGTATCTTTGTTTTCCAGTAGTCCAACTTCTGATTGTTTATAAAGGCTGTGTTCAATGTCACAGTCATGCATCAGTTCCTAGCACTGCATCACTGGTGCACCTGCACAAGAAGGAGATGGTCTCTGTGCCAGTTAAAGTTATTCCTGTGCTTTGAAGTGATGAGGTAAAGGAAGTAAAAAAGAATTCACTGGGCTTGTTTTCATTCTATATGGCAGAAGTGAAAATTAATGGAGCTGTAGCATGCAAGTCAAACAAAAATTTAACTTGCTTCGCTTCTCTGCCTTAGATTTCAGTCCACATCTATGAATTTGTAGGAACCACGTATGTTTCTTTGCATGATAAAAGTACCAGCTGCTGCATTTGCAGTTTACAGGTACTTACTTGGGGTAATTTGGGTGCTGGTATTTAGTATCTGGAACATGAAGCAAAATAAAATGTTACCTAAAAGAAATTGATCTACAACGAAGTTTTCTTCTTTTAAGTTTAAAAAAACCTTTCTTCTAATTAATCATTTATGTACGGGAGTCATGAGATTCAGTTTACACTAGATTTGTTTTCATAGATGTGGATAATGAATGAAGCCATAGCTACTTGGTTGAATAATACCCCTTACTATGTGACATAACTGGTCCTTCAGGGAGAAGTGTTTAGTGTTACATAATTATTTCAAAGTAATGATTGAAATTGTTACTTTACAACTAAATCTGCTTTTTCCATAGTTTTGAAAGTGAGAGCTGTATCTCTGTCCTCTGGATTCCTGCATATTTTTGTGCTCTTCAACTGTCTCCCTCTGCACCCCGCTCCTTCACCAAGTCCCAGTTTCATTCAGTCTGAATGCTGCATTACAGTCTTTAATCTCTGAGGCAAGAAGTGTTATGTGCTATTAAATATTTTTAATTACTCATTGGCTGACCTGTTGCTCTTCAAATATTTCCGTACTGCACACAGGAACGTAATTTTCTGCATCAGTAAAGGCTTAGACATGGCTTTATATCTTGCAGAGACCTGCCTTTAATTCACTGTGATTTCCTTTATAATTTTAATACAATAGATGTACTAGAATAGTAATAGAATGTTTCTCCAGCATTCTTCAAATCATCATCCATTCGTGTGTTTTACAATGTTACCAACTTTTTTTTGAAACTCGGGTTTTTTTGTCCCATGCTTCCTCCTTCATCTTTTGTTCTGTTACTTGTAAAATCTTCTGAAAAATTGTAGATCTCTTCATAAAAATCTAAATGTGAATAAATTCTGAATGGCAGGCTCAGCATCGAGGAAGGTTGCCTCTACTCACGTAATTAATAATTGGCTGTTTCACGTAAAATAGAAGCCATTCCTCCCGTGTGAAAATGTTTGATTTGAATCAAATGAAGACCTGAAATTCCTTTCACTCAGTTTTCTAGGGTGTTCTGTTGTTGAAGGAAGTCAGTAGTTAATTCTGTTACACAAGGATGAAGTAGTTTTGGAGTAGTTATGGTACCTTATGCTTTGAGACTGCTAGCTGTGTAACGTTTTTCCTGATACATGGGGTCTTTGTGGTTTTCGGCCATCGTAAAAGCGTTTTTGAGTACCAGTTTGAGCGCTAGCTGCAATAGTTTCCTTGTCTGTAGTACAGAGAAGAGGGGGATAATTCCCTTCTGTAATCCAGTCTGAATCTCTTTCTTTCTGATAGCGCAAGCAAGCGTTATGAATCTAATATAATGAGTAGGTAATAGGTAAATTGCTGATAGGTATAAGCCTCCTTTTCTGCAATTGAGCAGACGGAGAAAAGCACGCAATTGAAAAGGTATTGTGAAGTTCAGTTTTACTCATGAGCCGATGTGATACTCTTTATACATTATATTTGTTTATATCTTTCAATAAAATAAACTTTCTTCTATGGGAACCTTTTATTCAACATTAAAATAGGTCACTATTCCTGGTAGAGAATACTTTTTTCAACAGTTGATTTATTTCAGCTTCCACGATGTAATTATTTTGTAAAAGCCGCTCTTGTAACTTAGATCATATAGATCATAAAATATTTACTGACAGTTTTTATCTTAAATTTAGTCAAAATCAAATGTATTCAAAGTATTTTTCATCCTTTCATGGTACTAAAACCAAGAGAATATTGAAAAACTCAGCTTAGAGTTGTGTATTTCTTAATGTTAACAACAACAACAAAATTACAAGCAATCAGCTCAAGTACTTCCTGTAATCAAGATAATCAAGTTAGGTAATTTCCCCACTGTTTATGAATTTTTTTTCCTCAGTTCTTAAGACCTTTCTCACATTCATGAGGCCCTTTGAGACTTTCAGATTGAAATCACTCGTGTAATGTTGCAAAAATGTGTTGAGTATAAAGACAGTAAATGAAACATGTTTTTCATTGCTTGAAACAAGTGTACTTTGAATTACTGATATTTAAAAGGTTTTATAATCTGTGGATTTTAGTCAGTAGGATGTAGATAATTTGGCAATTTTCATTTAATGATAATGTCTGTATCAGTTTTATTTTCGATTGTATGCTTTCTTTGATTTGCCTTCTATTAGGTGGGAGGAAACAAAAAGGGAGGATAGCAGAAAGTACATACACCTTTCACTAGGCTTTTCCATTAAGGATTCTTTCACTTCCTATAGTTTTTGTATTTAGATCCCTTTTGATATAGCTTCATATATTTTTACAAGTTTGGTTTCCATCATATTTAAGGTTACTGACCTATCATGGCTACTTTAAAGTTCTTTTTAAAATACATTTGGTCTCTGTCTAACATTGGAACCACAGAAAAGCCAGTTAAAGACTAATATTCTGTCATGCATAGTAATTGTGTAATCTGCCTAGTGTACCTGTTTCTATGGTATGTGGGAACCATAGAATAATGACATGTCTCCTTTGATTTAAAGTTGGTGTCCCCATTAATAAAATGAAATGCTTGTTTTGCCCTTTTGTCTGCTACTTTATAATTGAACAGGGTCTTCAGGGAATATTTTAATGTGATAATAATTTGGTCTTTGTACAGGAAATTAATAAGAAATGCTCTGTTGAGTGCAGAAAAGGAGAATAGAATTATGGATATGAAGTGGATATTAATTGTAGAATTAGTGAGGTATTTTCAGTGAATATTCCTAACTTGTACATCACAGAGTTGTCATGTCATTATTTATTTTACTATTGCATACAGTATGTTGACTTGTTAAGTAGTTTTATGACAAGTTCACTAGTTATTTATTTCTATAAATGTGGTCTGATACACAATCAGGAATAAAAAAGGGGAAGTTTTTAGCTGCAAGAATCATTCTCTCCTTCTGTCAATCTCTTTCATTAAGTGTGATTTGGAAATGATTGTTGGATGGTCATATTGTGCAATTCTTCTATATTTCTCTCCTCTTTTCTATAACTTTAGTGGGCACTGTTTTGATCATCTTTTTTTTCCTTTCCTAGTCTTGTTATTAATATTATGATTGTTCATTTCACTGCAATGCCTGGAGTTCTTTATTTCTTCCCTTTTACACTTCTGTTTTATCCATTTAATTGTCTTGTAACTAGTTCAACAATCTTTACCAGTATTTTTTAGCATGTTTTACTTAGATTCCTTATACTGTGTCTGTATCTACCCTTTGTGTAATACCGAAACACTTAAAATCCTACACATATTTAACTTGGTATGATTGTTGTCCAGCAGAAATGACCATTACTCTTGTTCTGTAGCTGTGATGAAGACATAAAAAGACTAAATAAGGTCACTGATGACTTCAAAATTTTGGTGGCAGAACAGGGACTTCAGCATGTCTCTCAGTTCTTAGGCTAGTATGGAATTCAGTCAGCCAATTTTCACAGTTATTCGGATATACTGTTTTACATCAATAACGCCTCCATTATTGTTCACCTCTATCAATGCGTAGAAATTCTTAAACTTTGAACTTAATGCTTTTGTATTTTCTTCACATTTCAAGTAATGTATGTGTTTGCTGTTTAGTGGTTTTAAGTAGACCCATGCTCAGGACCTTGTCATTTGGCAGATTGTAATGCTGTTTGTGGGATCATGGAACACTCTATTTTACTCATCTAGTTGCTATTGTGTCTCATGTCAAGGTTTTAGAATAAATGCCTTTACTGCAGCAGTTTGTCAGTCAAAACAGTGACACGAAAAGGGGATTTTGTACAAGTAACCCATACTAAATATGAAGGGTATAGAACAAAAACCTGTCAGGATTACTGAGGTTATTCACAAATGCAGAAGAGATGCCAGTGGCTGGAAAACAGAGAAACATTTATTTGGTCTTGCAACCTAAACTGGTCAGTCATGGGTTTTTTTTCATCAGCCCAAGAAGTTAATGTTCTGGTTCTAAACTACAACTAGCCAGGAGCTTCTGAAGATTTCTTCAGGAAGGCACGAAACAAAAAGAATAGTTGTTTCACGGAAGTTTATAATCTCATAAGAAAAGTTTTATAATCTGTTTTTGGACTGTATTTTTCTTAACCTGCCAAATTTGCTAACACTAAATTACATAGCTTGTGAATATTTTATGAGAGGAAAATGCTTGGCTATCTCATCAGCTGTGTTTTCTGCAGATCGTTCTGTTCCCTTTTATTCAGTGAAAGGAATAATGTTTTTCTGGATATCAATAATTAATCCCTTGAAGCTAGCCAAGCTGTAGGTACAGTATAAGTGAGGTCAGTGTAACCTAATATTGAGTAAGAACCGAATATTCAAAGAAATGCTGTGGATAGGCTGGTTTATTGGGAGTGTCTTGGCTCACATTTAGTTATTTTAGTGTTTGCTTTCTCTTTCCTACAAGCTTGTCTCTTTCAAAGAGGTTTTTAAGTCTCAATATAGCTAATTATTTCTTGCATTCCCATCTGTTTTGTTTATCAGTATTCCAGTGAAGTCCTGTGTTTGCTAAACTGCAGTTGAACAGGTGAACTGCTTTGAGTTGAGTTTTTCAGGTGCTTTTTAGCACTGGATGAACTGGTGCTTAGTAACTGTTAAGATGAAGACTACAGATGATGACTAGATCTGATGGAGATCATCTGCTGTGGCAATCCATTCAGTAGGTACCTGATATCTTGACATTCACTGCGTATTGCTCAGCTGCTGAGAATGCAGCATTGTGTTATAGTTTCATATAAATTTAAGACTCCTGTTTGGAATTACCAAAATGTTGAGATAATGTATCTAAGGGCATTGAATTACTGGCGGAAGTCTAATAATTTTAAAGTCAATGTTTTAAAGGTCTGCCTAACAAAAAGGAGAAATAGTCTTATACACAAAATTATTCCTCCTCATGCAGCGTCTGTTGGCGGCTTGGGGGAAACAGGTGAATGAAAAGGAAAGGAACATAAATGTAGATTTCCACTGCATAAAACTGGCCAGTATGAAAGTATTGCTGATCTGATATAAAACATTTCTTAGAAGGTAGGCTCTAGATGAGCAATGCTCTTGATTGAGGAGCAGTTAGTGGGGATAAAGCTGCAAGTTGCTTGCGCTGGTATCTAAATTCCCTAAGCTCTGTTATTACTGTATAACTTCAAGCAGGTCCAGCTGCCATTCTGTCAGGCCCCATCTTATCTCATGTTCTCTAGGATGGAATTCCAAGGCTTGCCCTGTTGGTATAAATCTATTTAAACTGAGCATACTGCTTCCTCTTGTAGGCATGACTTGATGTTCTGTATTCTCATTGCAGCTGATACTAATGACTTTTGTGTGCTTTCCATACTAGTTAAATGTTAGGTATGCAATAATATCAGAAGTCCTTTTCTTTGTTTGACCAGATTTTAACTCAGTTGTTCTTTTTCATATTACCTGCTTGCTTCCTATGCTTTTAAACATACCTTAACAAAGGACTGAGCTTTTTTTCAATGCCAATACTTCAAAGAGTGCTTACCAGGTTGTCTTCACAGTGTCCAGGCTTTTTAGGGCTTCTAAAAGGGCAGATTATTGTCAAATGATGTTTCGAGTTCGCATAATAATTTTCAGAGTTGAACAGAGTGTCTCTGTGTTAGTTCCATGTTTGTACAGGTATTATAGAGAGAGGTCAAGGGTGGCAGGCAGGACTATGTTTCCAAAAATGAAAACTTTTTTAAAGTGTCTGCTTTCTTAAGGTAACTGCCTTTAAGATCCCAGCGCTTGGTTAATCTAAACCAGTATTTATTGTTGAAAATATAAGACAAAGCATTGAAGTTTCCCATCCAGGTCCATGTTGAACCATTGGTAGAACAGCGCGTCCTGATTCCTGTACACCCCTTCTCATCATGCTTTCTCTTCCATTTTGCCGTTAAGTTCAGGTAATATAACTTTCCCAAAATAAGCTATTCTCAATTAGCCGGGATGTTCCTGTCATCAAGTAATTAAAATAACGAACGCTTTGTGAAACAACAGCTAAGAAGTGTGGCTAAAGATAGTATTATCTTACTTGTAGCTACTGAATCTGTAAATAATTAAACATTTACTGTCACTGTCAGGTTATTGTCTTAAGCACCTTTTTCAGCATGTGGTGTTGGTTAATCAATGCTTTGATGTGAAGAAATGGTAATGGAACAAGACTACAGTTAATAACAGGATTGATATGTACACAGTGTAAATGAAAGCAGCTTTAAATCTTCTCTAGTGATCTCTGCACAATTGCATAATGACTTGGGAATAAACTTTTCTTAGTACTGAACCGCCAATAAAGTAAGCTAAGAAGCTAGCCGTGTAGATGAAAAATATAAAATACCCTAACTGAATACGAATATTATAGAACAGCAACTAATCAACATACTAATTGTATCTACAATGGTGGCAAGAATTAGGTTTGGTGCATAGCTGATGGTCAGACTCTCTTCCAAATGACACTTGGCAGGGAATGATTATTTTAGTTATATTTTAATTAAGAACTAATACGGGTGGGAGATTTTAATAGAGGTGAAATAAGGGGTATAAATGCAGAAATACAGCCATTCAAATGTGCTACAGACTTTAATACCGTAACAGAATCAGGTGCTGAATGAGTCTGTCACATCTTACTGCTCTGTTCTGTTGGCAGCCAAAAGCCAACACAGCACAATGGACTGTGTTAGGATATTGGAACCATTTGAAAATATAAAAGCTGCCTTTCTCCTTCAGTGAAGTAAATGGTTTACTGTTTTATAGACTGTTAGGAAATGTTATTTTTGTAATCTACTGAGTAGTCATATCTTTAAAATTCAGTTTGGTGTATTGACAAAAAGATTGAGGGTAAGGAAGGGGCATGTAGACAATAACAAAATTTTCCAACCATAATATTTTCATGTTTATCGGTATAGAAAGGACTTTTCTGTTCAGCTTTCTTTGTGTAATGATCTGTAGTTCTGTGACTTTCTACACAAAATTTTGTAATTATGGATGTTTTCAGCAAGGTGTGGATCCCTGAGGTTTTAAACAGAGATTACTGGGCGGAAAATCAAGTAAGTTTGTGGTTTCATCTCTGCTCTACTGATGATACCTCCGAGTTAGGCACATAATCACCGTCTCAGTTTCTTATATGAGAGGAAGAGATAATTACATATCTTTTAGTATGGAAACCACAGTAATATTATTATTATGTATAAACTTGTAGATAATATATAAGCCCACTGTGCAGTGAAATCTGGCCGGTAAAGTTTACAGTCTGAAATTCGGGCTCTATTAACTACAGAAGGCAGACAAACTGGTGGAAATGGCACACGTAATTTTTAACAAGTCAGGAGCTGTCAGAGCTCTGTGAGGCTGGGGGCTTGCTGGGGGCTTGCTGGGGGTTGGGGTCATCGGATGCTCCTTGGAGCCAGACGAGGGGTCAGGTTATGGGTGGGGCTGATGATCAGACCCAGCGAGGTGGCCCTGGGCTGGGCTGAAATGGCATCCTGGGCCACAGGCAGTCAGGGGAGAGCAGTGAGACCTGTGAGTGCCTCCAGGGCCTTGGAGATGTGTCTAGGTTGTCTAAACCTCAATATTTTGGTTTATTAACAGTTTGTAGTATGTACACCTCAGTTTCTAGAAGACAGGAAAGCTCGAATCCTGTGTTCAGTTTTGGGGCCCTCACCACAAGAAGGATGTTGAGGCTCTGGAGCGAGTCCAGAGAAGAGCAACGAAGCTGGTGAAGGGGCTGGAGAACAGGCCTTATGAGAAGCGGCTGAGAGAGCTGGGGGTGTTTAGCCTGGAGAAGAGGAGGCTGAGGGGAGACCTTATTGCTCTCTACAACTAGCTGAAAGGAGATTGTAGAGAGGAAGGTGCTGGGCTCTTCTCCCAAGTGACAGGGGACAGGACAAAAGGGAATGGCCTCAAGCTGCGCTAGGGGAGGTTCAGACTGGATAACAGGGAAAAAAATTTTCATATAAGGGGTTATTGGACACTGGCACAGGCTGCCCAGGTAGGTGGTTGAGTCACCATCCCTGGAGGTATTTAAAAGACAGGTGGACGAGGTGCTCAGGGACATGATTTAGTGGTTGTTAGGAATGGTTGGACTCGATGATTCAAGAGGTCTTTTCCAACCTGGTGATTCTGTGGTTCTGTGATATTAAGAAGAAATGTTTTCCTGTGAGGGTGGTGAGGCACTGGCTCAGGTTGCCTAGAGAAGTGCTGGCTGCCCCATCACGTGATCCAGTGGGAGGTGTCCATGCCTATCGCAGGGAGCTTGGAAGTGGATGATCTTTAAGGTCCCTTCCGACCCAAACCATTCTATGGTTCTCTTTGCTGGTTTATAAACAAAAAACGTATGGTGTTCAAGTGATTTCTTTGGGACTGATCTATATGGCTCAGTGACGAAATAGGTCACCAGTTGTCCCTAGCCAAGCGTTATTCTCCTGTAAACGCCTTGTGCTTGTACCATACATCACTCCTAAGCAGTGAGCTCGTTTCTGTAGATTGTTCTCTGTGCATGCAATGCAGTATGCCTCTTTCAATGCTGAGTGCAAAACATCTGATTCCCTGCGTCCAAGTTTGTCAGGGAATGAGGTCGAGTTATGCAAATACCAAGTAGCCTCTATCTTCTGTCTGGTTATTTGCTTAGGAAGTACTAAATTGCTGTTGTAACTCTGAATAATTTGTTGTTATCGATTTAGCCACATCATGCACTGTCCTGTAGTGCTGGTAGGAAGATAGAGACTGCGTTTTGGGTGAGGGAGTAACAGAGAAGACTCTGGTTAGCTAATTAAGTTGCAATACTGAGATTCTTTAAAAACAACTTTTGATCTTCATATTACATTTTTAGTGTTGCTCTGTTGGCCTTTGCTGACAGGTTCAGTGCAACTGCTTTATTAGTTCTATATTGTTAGTACTGTTATTTAACTGGATATAAGGAAGAAATTTTTTACTATGAGGGCAGTGAAACACTGTCACAGGCTGCCCAGGGGAGGCACTGGCGGCCTTATCCCTGGCAACATTCAAGGTCAGGTTGGATTGGATGGGGCTTTGAGCAGCCTGATCAAGTTGAAGATGTCCCTGCTCCTGCAGAGATATTGGACTAGATGACCTGTAGAAGTCCCTTCCAACTCAAAGCATTCTGTGATTCTACTGTTTTCAGGAAGTGCCCTTAACCTTATGTCCAGCCCTGTCCTCAAGCCCATTTGATATCTATGTCCTCTGACCATGATGATGCAGTGTTCCTACTGTAGTAATAGTCACTCAACCAGCGTCAAACATCTTTGCTTGTGTAACATATATCCCAGAGGGGATTAATGGCAATTGATTTCCTGCTTAGTGGCCTATAGGGAAGTCATCTATAAACAAGATCTTTCAAGCTGTTGGGCTGTGTAAAGTGCTTGAAGCACTAATGTACATCTTTGGGTGCAGTTCAAGTGCTCAGTATTTGCCTTAGCACTGAATTTTGCTGCCTCCCCTACGCCTGTTTAGTATAACCTGTCAAGTATTCAGGAAATCATTAGTATTATGTTGTCACCGAAGGCATGCTCATGGCACAGAAGGATACTTTGCATATCTATGTTTTAAACGCTGTACAGTCCAAGCCGACTTTTCCTATAATTTCCCTTAATTTTTGTGCAGCATCAGTGACTGTAGCACATACGCCGTTACAGAGCACAATATTCTTGCTGCAGCATCCAGGAGAGACTGATATGAATTCCAATACCTGTGACTCATCAGTCAGCTTAGTGTAGCTGAGGCTGCTCTTTAAATTCCAGCTTTCCATTCCAGGAGAGCCATTTACTGACAGAAGAACTCCTGTGATATATTAAAAACTTCCACTGAAACACCGGTTCACTGGTAGCATGGCAATTCCCTGCAGATTCTGTGTGGTGTTTATTGTTCCCCTTACACTTCATAATTGTTGTCTTGTTACGTCATGCTTCTCAGTGAAGGTTTACTCAGATAATTGATTCAAGTGACAGTAAATAAAAATTGTGCATAAATTACGTGGGCGCCTAGTACACATTGTTTTGAACTAATATATCAAAAGTTCCTTTGGTGTATGTCTGACGGCTGAGGAGGGGCTCTTAGTCAGGGAGTGCAGGGACAGGGCAAGAGGGAACTGTTTTAAGCTGAATGAAGGGAGGTTTAAACAAGAGAAGACTAAGAAATGTGTTTCTGTGAGGGTGGGGGAGGCCTTGGCACAGGTTGCCCAGAGAAGTGTTGGCTACCCAATCCCTTGAAGGTTTTCCATGCCAGGTTCGATGGGGCTTTGAGCAACCTGATACAGTGGGAGGTGTCCCTGCCCACGGCAGGGAGGTTGGAACTGGGTGGGCTTTACAGTCCCTTTCAACCCAAAACATTCCATGATTTTATGAATCTGTGACAAACTCACGTATAGGTAACTCTGTAATTGCATAGCTCTTGGCAATTATGCAGCTTATAGTGAAGGAACATATAGCAAATTTGATGCCAAATACATGTTTTCGATATTTAATGTCAAGGAGAGTACTATTATCTAGTTGTTAGGTATGTCATATAACATTTCTGTTTCTGTTGTTTCTAAAGAGAAAGCTGAGCAGGTGCTTAATTTCATCTAGCAGGAGTTCAAGAAGACTGATTTGCTTTGTTCTTTGCATTTCTTAGCTACTACTGTATACTGACTTTAACTGTCAAATTGCTAAATATTGACTAACCCAAAGGTTTACTTTGCAGGAGGCCCAGAAGATCAATGGTGGTGGAGATACACAGGCAGATGGGGCCTGCAAACCAACAGATGAGAAAGAGGAGAACGTGGCAGCAGAAGTGGGGTGGATGACCTCTGTGAAGGACTGGGCAGGAGTCATGATATCTGCACAGACATTAACTGGCAGAGTACTTGTAAGTTACTTTTCCATGATTTTTCTGTATTGTTATTTTAAACAAAAAGAATAGAACAAACAGTGTCCCAGCATTAGTGAAGGAATTTTGATTGGTTTGTTACATCAGCACTGAGTCACCCATTTTATTTTTTGAAACTATAATAGCAGACTAATTAATAATTTTTTTTTTCCTAAAAGTATCTTCTGGTCATTTGCTTACATTAAATGCTGATTTTATCAATAGCTTGAAAGCATGTTCTATTGCTGCTTCTAGCATTGCGTCTTCTGTGCGCAGTGACATATTGATCACCTTATTAAAACTGACATATTGATCTTTTGCATGTTGTCCTGATGCCTTCAGCATTGAAAATGACAAATCTTAGAGCCATGATTCTGGTTCCAATTTAAGTGTCAAGGCTAGAAATTACCTTAAAACAGAGTCCTATGCTACTAGCGATACAATCAGAAATTGATGTGTTGGTTTTACTGAGGTATATGTGAGCACAAATGCAAACCAACGATCAAGATGAAAATCTAAAATATAAAGCACATTTTACTATGTGTTTTTATTCAAGATAGTGTGCAAACTTATGCAGTTATGTTTGATGACTTTATTTCTTTTGTGATCCTTGCAGTTTACCATTGCGTTTTACCAGGTACAAGTTTATTTTCAGATTACTTTGCAGACAGCTGGCCAACATCATTGGGTCAGATTATTTCTGAAAGTATGTTCGTGTTCTTGTTACGGTATAACAGCAGGTACTATACACATCTGGGTTCATCAGTATGACTAACCATCTGAGAAATAAGTAGCAATAGATGGAGTCTGTTTGTTAGTTTTGTTCAGTTTAGAAAACGATGCATTTATTTCAATATAGCGCTTACCAGTTTGAGGATTTGAATTGATAGAATGTGATTTCTGAAGGACCATTTCCAGTATGAACATTGACTGTTCATTTAAGCATTTTTTTACTTTATGGTTATATTTGCTATAGGTTAACTGCTTCAGTGAACATTTGTGCTAGAGAGAATATTCACATTATTTGTAGATAAAGGATGTAGCAAAGTCAAGTTAATATTTTCATCAAAGTATATTGTTTGAAAATGTTGTGGCTATCTCATGAAGTCCTACTCACTTAAGACAACCTGTTCTTTAACGCAGCCATTATATTTCTGAATGGAAGTATGGATTTTTTTTTTCCTCCTTGAATAAAGAACTGGTGGCTTTGCAGAGTTATGAAATCAAAATTGTATGACATATCTGCAGCTAAAGAAATTACAGTGCATCTTCAGATTCCGAAGCTTTAAATAAAGATCAATATTATACATGCAGTGTTTATAAAGAGTTTTAAAAGCAGTCCACTGAAAATGGACTTGGAAGAATAGTTATAACTTACCTTCAGTTCAGCATCATCACCTGAAGGCTGTTGTATTACTGCTGCTTGGGTTTATTTGACAAGTGAAGGAGATGAGTTACCAGTGTTGAACACACATCAGAGTCAAGTGGAATTTTACTTGCGTTTTCTGCTCATGGGAAAAACTCTCATCATTGTCCTTACCTGAACATCTTTCTCCTTAGTGAATCTCAGTGGAATATCAGTTGCTGGTTGTGAAACCAAAACTGAGTATTTTTTGGACCTCTCTGCATTATGATCTGTCATCATATCATTGACATTCTTCTTCAGTAACTTTACAAAACAGCTCCTAATTTATCAGATGTTTGTCTGGGTGCTTTGTGAGTGTTGGAACAAATATTGAGATAGTAGCTGCTCTGATAATTACCTTTTTAATATTTAAACTTTATGGCTAATGGCAGGTGGAGAAAATAAAGGCTATGGAAATTAGAGGACAGAATTTTTTTTTCTTAAGGTCATAGCTTCATATCTGTGCAGTTGTGTTACAAAGTGTTACACCCTATATTGGTGATGTAAATGTCCAGTTTTCCCAGTTCTCTTGTGAAATCAAACATTTGTTTAGACAATAGGCACAAACTGGTAGTCAGCCTTTAAAAGGTAGGCTAGAAGGCCTTCTTAAAAAATATAGCTGTAAAAACAGTTGAAAACTTCATTTTTTTTCTCTTAGTTTGAAAATTATTTTGGAAAAAAAAAAGAAATTTCCAAATAATGCATTCGGCGCATCTGCTGGAATGTAAGGGATGTTGTTCTTTGTGATCTGGGTCATTGCTGATGCGACTGAGACAGTGAAATGGTTTAATCCCTTCCTGACAAGTAAATGGCTTTGAAATCTTTGAAAGAGCTGATCCTCCTCCACACTAGCTTTCTTAAGAATATTTAATTCCTTGGTGGTTGAAGAGGAGGGAGGAAATAAAATAAAAATAAAACTTCGTCTCCTCCCATTCTATTGATAAAGAGGAAAAATTACATTTAAAGTCTAAACAGAGAAGAAATTAAGACCTTCCCAAACCTTGAAATATTTTACTTTTGACTCAATTAAGTGTTCAATTTTAAATAAAAATAAATCAGCCTTTTAAAATATTTTCAGCTTTCTTTAAAACTTATTTGTGGTGAATGTCCAGGTCTGCCAGGAGTGTTCGTTATGAATTGTGAAAAAAACCAAACAGGTTTGTCATTTAAATTTGAGCAGTATTTTTTAGATGTATATGTTAGAGCTAACTAGGTGGAGAGAGAGATGTAGGTTTTATGCAAATTAATCTCTGTATACAGAAAAATTTTCACATACTTTGGGAAGTGATACTCATTGCTGGCAGAATTAAGTCTCCCTGGCACAAAAGTTTCTCATAGTGATGCTGGTATGGTTTGCACCTACTCTTTCTGACTTTATTGGAGCACAGAAGAGTTGGTGCTGTTGGTTTCCTGTGTTCCTCTACGAAAGTGGTCAACTATGTTCTTCAAGTGTGTCATTTCTCAGTATTGAGTATCTAAGAGCGGGTTTATTGGATAGTCGCTCAAAACCAGCCTGTTAAAATCTCTGCTTGTGTCCTAGGCTCTTGGTTTTGTGAAGTAGGAGTTGCCCCTGTTCCCTACACCTATTTTTTTTTCTTTTGTTATTAATTCCAACAGAGAGCTATTAGGAAGCACTTATCTTCATTCAGTTTCTAGTAGTGGTTTTTATTTTGTTAAAAAGATAGATAAATATATATATAAGTTTACCTGCTAAATAGTTAAACCTTAAACATTTTCAAAACGTTTGACCATCACTTGTTTTATCATTATGTCAACTTAGTGTCTCACAGCATGTTATTCTTGCCTGTTAACGACAGCAAGATTAGATGGAATAGATGCATAAGTGGCATGCACATGGGAATGCGCTAATATTGCAGTTGATTCTGTAGTTTAGTTCCGTAGTGTGAAAATTTTAGAGCACTGAAATAGAACTAGACATTCTTGCTGCTTTAGGAGCTAAATTCTACGCTTGACATTTTAGAAGTGGTTTATGCACAAAGGAATATTCACACCACCCAGCTTCATCTGAAGGGCAGTCTTTGGAGGAAGATGTTTATAGAAGGTGATCAGAATGCCCTTCAGTCCAAAACCGTTTTTGTTTGCCAAAGTAGTCCAGAAAACTGAGCTGGCTGTGTATGGTGCCTACAGTTGTGTGGTCAGAATATCCTCTTCTCCTCACTCTATAGGCTTGAAAAGCACAACTGGAACGTAATATTCTTGGCAGCACAACCTTTGTAAATGTGACTTTTGCTCTTAAATAATGTAGATGAGTTTTCCATAGTGTTTAAAAATGTGTCTATATTAAATTGCATAAGCATATGGTTTAAGAATATGCTAACTGAACCCATGCAGTTCTGTTTGCAGTTGATATTCAGTAGCATAGATAACAATAAAATGTAACAATTTACTTAAAATTGTTAACAGAGAGTGATTTACTTCCAAGTACTGTATAATGCTGTAGATGATGGATAAAAATTATTGAGGTGGATTTCTCAAAGAAGAATCAGGCATATTTATAATTAATCTCAAAAAGAAGGAAATTATAAGTGTTTATGGATTGATTTTGCTTCCTGAAATTAATTTTTTAATCATTGGAGCCAGGAGAAAGATTTTCTTCATTAGGTGAAGTGCTGGATATGCAAGAGAAAGTCATATATAATGTTGAAGCTGCCGCAGTTCAATATAGTTGTGTGTGGACTCTCCTTAAAAGTGTCAAAGAAAGAAAATCCATTATTTTAATTCCATATTTGTGTTAAAAGAGAGTGTGTAAGGCTTTGCTTTTCACTTGCTGCATGATGGTAATATCTTTTAGATTGGCAGCATTGAAAGAAAGAAAAGAAAAGACCTTGGTGAGGGGAGAAAAGAGGGAATGACTATTAGTAGCAGTAGTATATTTATGATTTAAATTGGTTAGTACTAAGTTATTTAATTAGAGGATTATTTAGGTTGCTTTCTTAATATTTTTAATACTTACTAACTACATTTAAAAGTGAGGTGTTATATGAAGGTGCTTTCTTACATTAAAAAATAACCTATGTCCTCCCCATGGTACGTTTACGATGAAATAGAAATTTTCTGTAATATAGTTTGAATGGAATGCATAGTTGTTGCTACAGTCTCTTAGTCTATCAAAAAAATACAGTAGTCATTCTTTCCCCAGCTCTGACTGTCCTACATGGTTCAAAGGCTGAAAAATACAAGACTTAAAAATATTTTGGCAAGATAAAACAAAGTTTTGAGATTAATAATAAAAAATAGGGCCTAGTTTGGGACTGAGGACTCTGCTTGTCAGAGGGTCTCGTTCTTCAAGGTCTGCTGATTGTAATTTCTGAGAAATTGGTGTCAAAACTTTAGAATGTGATGAAAAATCTGAATCAAAGACCATCCAATGAATCGAGTGCACTAAATGTTGGCCGTGGAAAGATTCAGACCCTTGATTAGACTTGTGAAGAAGTTAAAAATCCCAGTAGGCCTTGCTGCTCATTCAGGGAAAGACGAGAGTGGCAACATTCTGTGACTCTGTAAGAAGGTTTTAGATAATATAAGATTATAGGAACAAATTGCATAAATATATATTGATCACAGTTTGATTATAAATACATGTGATACTTAAATGCAACTAATTTGTAATACTCTTTATCAAGCAAATGTTCTTAACAGTCAGTTAGTTTCACTTAGGTGACACACAGGTTTTTTTCCATAAATATGTCAAAAAGACCAGAGATTCATCACAGATTATGTCAAATAAGAGTACCGTAGAATGGGAAAAGCCACACATGAAGTGGTGGAATTAAAAGCTAGTGTTTGGTTGAGGATAGTTTGTGTCTGGGTAAATACAAATTTTTTATGGCTTGCAATCATACCTGTTCGTTGCTGGCTCAAAAGTTCACTCACTATGTTTTTAGATTAATAGAGTAGAAAAAGGAGGCATTTATCTAGTCAGAAGGGACTGGAGTAGTACCGTGGGATTTTTTTGCAGGTCTCCTGAGATGGAAAGAACTGTGTATGCCCTATAGATTATATACTATTCCATCTGTATAGAAGTTCCCATTTCCTCACTCTGATCATCAAATAAATGTCCTAAGGACTATAAGGCATAATTTTATCAAGCTATGGCATTTGTATAAATACGTTACACAAAGCTGCTGAGGATGTACCTGTCAGTGTGTTAATGTAACCATATGAATCTGTTCACAGATTATACACTGCTGGCAATGTTTATTACTTACTTACTGTACCTAGGGGGAATACTTTGGATTTTGCTTTTCTATATTGAGAAATGGACTTTATCAATTTAGTTATTATCTTCCGTAGGCCTTGGTGAGACTTAAATGAATCCAAGAGATGTGTTCTAGATTGCCTTACTCTTCTGTGATGGTGATGTGGACTATTTCCAGGGTTTCCATATGAGTAAGAACAATGCTTCTCCATTTAAGTTCATGAGATACTGAATGATAGAGTAGGAAGTGTTGAGTAAGTCTTGTTCATTTCTATGGTAACTGCAGCAAGTTTAAGTTCATTTATGCATTCGCTTTTTCAGAATATTTATTTATTATTGACAATACCAAGGGTTGTTCTGCAGTTTCTTTGCTTAGGATAGAGGAGTAGGCTTTTGCCCACAATCCCATGGGAGAGAAAGTTCTTTTAGTGTATGTATTTATTTAGCTTTGGACTATTCAATACTGCAGTTGTAGCTGTAGCATTTCTGGTTTTCACTACACCTTTGAAATAGCCATCTTGTGTTTTGTGAAACTGCTGTAATGCCAGTGGATCTTGTCTATTAAAAATACATTGAAAATTAGTTATAGTGGTTAAACTAAAATAATAAAAAGAACATGCTTATTTATCAGTATGAGGCAATATCCAGGACCAAGAAGTTACTTTATTATCAGCTATGACATTGTAATATTGGAAGAAAAGTGGTTGACTAACGATTTCTCCATTAGTTTGCTTTTAGTGTTACTATATGCCAACCTTAAACTTTCTATTCTATTAAGCTTTGCATGAAGTGTATGGCTAATCAAGTATAAATAGTATTTATCTTTTCAATTTTACTAGTTTTAAATACTGGTATGTGGAGATGTGCTAGGTGAGTGTAACATAGATGTACATGCTAAAATCCAGTCAAGAAAAGGGTAAGTAGTATGTTTCATAAAAGAATGACATGGACTGTAGTGAGAAAATTGGATTTAAAACCTTGCCTTTGAATTCATAGCTCAAAGTGAAGAAACAGAAAATTAAGTGTATACATCACACATACAATTCATAAATGTTTAAATTAATTAAAATTACGAATTTATAAAAGCCTTATTTTTCTAGGCCAGATCTCAATGTAGTCTTATCTATCCTGTTTCTATGGTGTTTCAGACAGATTATAGCTGCTGCTGCAGGAGTGAGTTACTGCAAAATTATCTGCAGTGACTTTGCCTACAGGAAAGCTGGGAAGGGGCTCTTGATCAGAGTGGGCAGGAACAGGATGCGAAGGAATGGTTTTAAGCTGCAAGAGGGGAGATTTAGATGAGATATTAGGAAGAAATGTTTTCCTGTGAGGATGGTGATGCCCTGGCACAGGTTGCCCAGGGAAGCTGTGGCTGCCCCATCCCTGGAGGTGTTCAAGGCCAGGTTGGATGGGGCTTTGGGCAACCTGATCCAGTGGGAGGTGTCCCTGCCCATGGCAGGGGAGGTGGAACTGAGTTATCTTTAAGACCCCTTACAACCCAAACCAGTCTATGATAATTTAAGGGAAGTCCTTGCTACTTCTTTCTTAGATACTGCTAGAAGGAAAGTCCATAAATACGGACGTGTTCCTTCTGATACTGCGGTATTGCATGCTTACGATGAGAGTGCCGTGCAGAGGAAATTTCCCTCCTGCCTGTGGGCCACTGACAATTATCTGTTGTCAAGCAAAGGGGTTGGACACAACTGTGGCAAATGAAGTATATTTGCAAAAATCACCAGAGGAGACAGATGGCTTCCCCGTAAGGCTTTTACACTGTTCCTGTGCAAATGGCTGTTCTGATGATGCAGTTGATGATACTGTCTGTTTAATAATTTTTCTGTTTGCATTTAGTGTATTTGACAAAATTGTGGTTGTAATCAAAACACCAATGTGATAATTCATATTTTTATGGCAGGGGGATTGGAAGTAGATGATCCTTAATGTCCCTTCCAACCCAAACTATTCTAAGATTCTGTCATTTTTAAAGGTAATTGTACATATGTTTTTATGCCATCAGTGATTTGCTCAGGAATGAGGGATGCTATGCTCAAGGTTAAAAAAAAAATTTAAAAAATTTCTTTTTGGTGTTTAGCAAAAAAAAAGTAGTTAATTTACAGGCAAAATATTGTTTGTCAAGATCAGTTCAAGGAGGAAACTGGCCTATCTGCTCTGACTGGACCTGCACCCTCCTTCCTAGGAAGCGAGTCTTCATGCTGCAGACAATTCCCTTTGTCTCAGGATAAGGGGAGAAAAGTTTGAGTACAGAAGGTAGGAGTACAGGAAAGAGCTAATATTTTTTCAAAAGGAGAAGAGATGAGAATTTTCAGAAGTTTGAGGCAGTCCTGGTGCTTTTTACTGACTTGTGAAGGTTGCTTCTGTTCAGCATAGCTAGGATAGAGGTGAAAAGGCAGTTTTTGCAATGTAATTCCATGTTTTCTAATGAGCTGTAGAACCAGTTACTGTGGTCACGGAGGGGGGCTCACAAAACCAACTTAATTGAGACAGGATAGGTATAGAATGGAAAAAGAAACAATCTGATTCTTCCTCTATTTCTAGTCCAAACTTCAAAAAAATTACAAACACAGTGTAATTGTTAGTTCTTAGTCCCATTTCAAGGTGAAATGTAGAACTTTGTCCTGCCCTGCATAGACAGATACTGTTCACTGTGTGCAAGCTAAGACATCGAACTCTGTCAGATGCCTACAACCCTTTGATTGAAAAACATGTTTCCTGCATACTAGTAAAAGAAAAACTTACGCCTGTTAGGATAAAATCTTGCAAAAATTGCTTCTGTAGAGATGAATAGATTTAGTGAACCGTCTGATTTTTGTGATACACAAAATGTGATGCTGTGTTGAGCCTGCCCCAAAGGAGAGCAGAATGCTAAGTTTCACGTGGACATGCACTGTTTTCTTTGTTATTCTCAGCCATTGTATTTAATCCCATAACACATATGCCAAGATACTGAATGTACCTTGAGAAAATATAGCTGTGTATCTTAGTAACAAGCAAGAGTATATTGTTTGTGTTTTAGTGTCAATGCAAAATGCTTGCAACATCTTTGTGAGCTATTTAATTCTATAATTTCTCTATTTTTAATCTTTTCCTCAGACAAGGGAAGGAAGTCTGGCCTTGTGACTTTCATTGCCTTGCTTTTGATATTTAAATCTATGCAACCCAAATATTGTCTGATTAAATCTTACATGGAGAATTTTGTACTAGAGTGATCAACAGAGCGTGCCATTAGGGCAGTTGATCTGTACTGGGTGTCATTAGACTGTCTGGACCATGTTGTGTGCTCCCATTATTATTCCGGGCTGCGTTTTAGCAACCATACATATGTAAACAAATCCTGGCACCATCAGTTTGGTTGTTTTAGCCAAACAGGAGAATTCCATGTTCTGCTCCAAGCGATGCGTAAACAAAGCTGAACTGTCACATTCTCTTACCATTCAAAAGGCTGGTATGGTGTTATGTGTGGAGGCTCAGCACAGGTATGGAAAGATAAATTCAGCAGAATCTTTCTTGAATGTGATAGCAGTTTGCTCATGTTATATTTTTCTTCAAGTAAGCACTTTTTTTGGTTCTCAGTGAAGGCTTGAACAAATTTTGTCACTGGTGCTTATGCCTAAGGATTTGCTTCAGTGAATGTGGTCAAGCTGCACTCTGTCAGGCTAGATTTTAAAGTCCTTTTCTGCTATACATAAAAGATTTAAAAATATTATTTAATCTAATGAAGTATATGCAAATCAGAAGTTCTTACATGTTACAAAACGGCAGCATAAATCGGCATGTTGAACAAAACCGACTTGCATGTTCCGCTAACAGAAATACGCTTGAGAAAACTAGAGAAGTTTTTCTATCAAACTCTAGAAAATTGTTATAGTGAAGTTTCCATCTAGATAACTTTTCCAGATTTGCCTTGTTTTCTCTCACAGTAAATATTTGTTTTCTATTTGCTATTGTAGAAGGCTATTAGAAGTAAGCAAGAAAACCAAGGTGACAGTATCTACGTTTAGAGTTGTCTAAGTATAATAGAACAATAGTTGCTGTTTCTAAGTACAGTAGAACATTTTTAGGAGTCTCTAGACTAGAAAAGGCTGTGAGCCACTGACTTAAATCCATTGGAGGAGTTAGTTGGGCAGAAAAATGTTCTATTTCGAGGTAGCAGCTAGACATCACAAAAAAGATGGTATAGTCTGTAACAGTAACTCTTAATTTTTCAAAAGTTTTCTATCACCCTGGAAAAACAATGTCAGCAGTGAGTGCAGCACGGGACTGGAAGTTTGACATGGTTTCTGTTCTCACCTGTAAGAGTAACTTGGGTGACTTTGAACATGTAACTAAACTTGCTATTCTCCCTTTCTTTCTGTGCAAGTCAGAATTAAAAATAACTACCCATGCATGTGAGTACTATTGAAACCAGCTTCTAAAAAGTACTGAAATTCACTTTATTTGGTGATATTTTGTTAACACTTTCACTGCATGTTTTCAGGTCCAAAATGCATTTGTCCCATGTTGTTAAATCCATCTACTATGATGAAATATGTATTATGTTCTTTTTATAGAAATATGTATAACTATGCACACAGATTTCTCTATCTATGTATGAATTGTTTTTAATTCCCTGTTTTGCAATTCAAGATGACATATTACTATACTATTTTTTTTTTTTTTTCGCTTCACAGGCGCTTTTCCTTAGTGTTTTTGTTATGCACTTTTTCTCTCTTCTGGGCCTGATAGGTGCAGACAGATAAACAGTCTGAATTTTTCCTTGCCATTCAGTCCATTAGATTTGTTATGTATTCTCTTTTGGGAAGAGCCTTGGGCATCAACGCTAGTTGCTCAGGCGCTCTTTATAGCTGATGGCTCTTGATATGAAAGAGCTATTTTTTAATCACGCGGTTCTACTGTAAATCCAAAGCCACTGTTTTACTTTGAGAAATGAAAAGCCTGCCTGTGTGAGATTTTATGTCCTTTAAAGAATGTGGCTTGTGGTTAAAAAAAAAGAAGTTAAATCTGCTTTTATAACATTTGAGTTATGTTGTTGGTTTAGAATAAATCACAGCAGTTAATTTGCTGATTACAGAATTATGGGAATAAGCAGAAGCTGCAGTTTGAAACTTTCTGGTTTGCCACAAAGTAAACATTGGATTAAGAGCGACTTCAGTTTTGTGTTATGTAGGTGGTTAAGAATACTGAAATGAGAAGCTTGCACTTACAAGGGAATTCTCTACTTTATTGTTTTCCTGATTATTTGATGAAAAGGAATATCTGAAAAAGATTTGAAGAGGAATATTCTTTTGTTGCACTTGGAGAATTAGCATGATAATTGTAAACAACTTTTTACCTGCTATTAGGTCTCACTTAGAGGTATAATGATGAATATGTAGGAATCCTCTTTCCCACTGTGTTTTGAATAAGGTTTGATATTATAGCAACATGTGACTTGGCATGAGTATTGGCATTTAAGTGTTATTTAGGTGTTTGTTTAAATTTAGATTTTTATAGAATAAAAATACTTTGAAAATATGTGGTATAATCAGCATGAAGTGTTCTAACTGCAAATTAGGCATCACCATTCAATATGGCTTACAAGGCTAGGATATTAAGAATAGCAAGTTTTTTTTTTTAAACAAACAATATAGTGTGAAATAAAATACAGTATATTGAATGGGTCTATGTATAAAAAGATCCAATAGTTCATGTTTTTATTTTACTGATAACATGTTCAGATTCCCATTGGTTAAGCCCTACTGACTTTGAAAACTAACCCGCTGGTAACCTGCTAGATATGAAAAAATAATGTTTCCATTTTTGTTTGTTGTTGTAAAAGAACTTTTTAACCCTCCAAACTTGTAATGCAACTCAGGAACCTCATCTATTCCATTGTGACATTGTGTAATGCCATTTTTGTCAGGAAGCTCCATTGCCGAAAGCATCGAAGAGACGTTTTAAAGCATTGCTGAAATGCAGGTTTGTTTGACTGGTAGAATGTCGAGACCATGAAGAGATTAAACTGAACAGGTTTCTGCGCTATAATGTGTAACAGTGGAATGTGTTCATGCTGTCTTGCTTGCCCAGAATAAAAATTAAGGGAAATATTAAAAAATTTGTACTGTGATCAGTTAAAAGAAGTGAGAGGTTTGATTTCGAATTGCTCGCAGTTTTGGGGGGGTTTGTGTGTGTTTGGTTTTGTTTTTTAAATTCAGTGATCTTTGCAATAAATTAGGCGTCGCTATTTGATATTGTTGGATTCAGATTTCAACACCCCCAAGCTTTTTTTCCCAGCAAATAATGGCAGCCTGAAGTATATGAGGATTTAATATGTAGCTGGCTTGAATATGTTCTATAGAATGAAATTTTTATAGGCATTTGCAAAGCCCTGTGTTTACTTTATGGGAACTCTGGAGGTGTGTGCTGATGATACTTTATATCTCTAGAGACTTTTACATTATATTTAATGAGTATTTCTACCAGTTCACTTGGCACTAAAGGCAGGCAAGGGTTTCTGTTCCTTTTGATGCCATGTTTACCATTTTATTAAAACTGAAATACAGTAAGATTGTAAGCCCAGGTTGGATGAGGCTCTGGGCAGCCTGATCCAGTGGGAGATGTCCCTCCCATAGCAGCGGGGTTAGCACTGGATGGCTTTAAGGCCCCTTCCAACCCAAACCATCCTGTGATTCTAAGATGAACTCACCAGTTATCTGCTGGCTGATTAATCCTATCTTTTATTGCAAATGAGGGACTTAATTTTTGTTACTGGTACAGCAGCTTTATTCTTCAACTTTCGAAACTCTCGATCCTTCCTCTTCTTTGATCTTGACCATGTTTTCTTTTTGTATTGAATGTGTCAGATGATATCAAATGGGGAGGTTTACCCAGGAGGGTTGGAACTGAATTTTTCTTTAAAGTCCCTTCCATTAAATGTATAAATTTACTTACATGGCGAGAGGTGGGTATGGTAATTATTCTCTAGGACACAAGTATATACAGTACCACACCAGTAAGTGTATTCTCAAAAAACCCCAGCAAATGAAACACAGACGCTTGGTTCTGTGTGTCTTCTGTTCATTCCAGTGGGGGAGCAGACTTCAGCTATATAATTAAGTTATTTGAATTGTATGCCTAGGTTTCCGAGTATAAGATTGGATTTGGTTTGTGTTCTGAAGTAGTACTTGCTCATTTGTACTGCAGTGGGACAGAGATATCTGCTGTGAATGCAGAATCTGAGTACTTAGTTTCTTTTTGACTTTGCCTTACTAAATGCTACACAAATTGCTAATTTCTTCATTTCCCAATCATACATGTATAATGCAGAGGTTATGATGCTTCTGTATTTCAGTAATGCACTTACCAATTTGGCAATAAAATATTCCACAGCAAATCTGCTTGGATGAATGAACATTACTTGGAAGTTTCTCCATTTTAGAAAATTTGTTAGCAGATAAGTGAATTTTGAATTTCTCCTTATGGCCATACCGATGACCTGTGAAGTGGCATGGATAAATCAAAATTAGATAACAAAGAAAGATGAATTTTAGCCTTGCAGTTTGAGTGACAAAAAAAAAAAATATTATTAGTTCTATGAGAACTGCTAATAAAATGCAAATTTTATATGAAATACTGCCCAATTTTCTACTACTGCATGGTATGTTTTCTATTATTCTACATATAAGATTTTTCCAGAATAAGTTTCTTAAAATATTCTTTCTCCAGAATAAGAGCTGTATGGAGGCTTTTGTGCTGCTGTCTAATAAAGCAAGGCCAAGGGAAGTTGTGATGCAAAGCTTAATGCTTGGGTTTTTTACCTTTCCTCAAAATATTTTCTTTTTGAAGGCATACAAAACAATGTTTTTAATGTGACCGCTGCAGCAGTGAAATCTCGTAGTATTTAGCTGAATAGAGACATCAGTTAGAAGTAAAAAGACTTTATTGTGTGGGAGGCATATTTCAGCTTTAATAATGGTATTTGGAAAAGGAAAATGAAAATTATGTTTTATTTCTCATGCTACTGTGCTGGAGTCCCCCATGTTTAAGCAGGTTAAACCAGTATTCTGGAAAAGGTAATATATTTTGTAGGAAAGTGTCAACGCTTTCTTTTAAAACCAATAAAAGTGGTAATGCATTAATTAACATAGTAAATTGCAAAAAGAAATCTTTTGAGAAGTATTTTGAAATAGTAGCATAAAAAGACTTATCAATTCATTTATTAATATTGTGAAATTTCTTGACAGCATAATGATTTCGATTAACTGTGATTGGAAATGTAGCTTGTGCTGATGTTAAATGCCACAGAAGAGAAGTGGCATGACTTAACATCCTGACAGGTATGTAATGCTGCTGCTTCTGAGTTACGTTGTGCATGAGAGAACCTGGAAAACTGCTCCTAGAGGGAGTGAGCAACATTTGACTTTTCAAATCCACATTTTATGTGGTTATATGACCCTGTTTATGGAATCCAGGTATCAAGCGTCTTGTTCAGCTGGGTGATGGTCAAGGACAGAGCCAACTTGTTGGAATCACTGACTTTATTATTCATTCTGTGTTTACAGGATGGGGAGGCACTGGCACAGGTTGCCTTGGGAAGTCATTGCTGTCTCCTCCCTGGAAGTTTTCAAGGCCAGGCAGGTTGGGGCCTTGAGCAGCATTGGTCTAGTGGAAGGTGTCCCAGGAAATATTTCAGGATCTATAACCAGACACATTATCGTAAAGGCTTTTTTCCTGTCCTTTTCAGAAAAGGTAACTTGCCTTCAAAAAGTGTTACCTCTAAGTAGCATGCCTGGCCAGTTCTGTCAGATTGTATCAATAATCTCTTGTTTTACCTTTGTTTGGAAGCAAAGAATGATATTATTGTGTAATGGTAGACATGGTTCCATTTTTACGCCAAACTAATAAGGTTAGAATAAGCAAAATGTTTTGTTACTCTAACTACTTAAGTAATTTTTTAGGCTTTGAATTATAAAAACTAATCTTATCCTAAAAAGTTTTTTAACAACCCTACAAAACCAAAACTAAAAAAAAAAATATCTCCAAAGCCCCAACACCTAACCAAAAAACTTCAAAAAAACTTTTCAAGTATGATCCATAAAAGCAAATCTCTATGACTATATAATACTTTTGTAGCTGACTTTTCTGAGTCATCATGCTGAGTGCTTTAAGATTTTTTTTCTTCTCCTCCAATGCCTGCATTCTTGACAACTTGAAGAGAACTTAGTGCTGCTTGTAAATAATATAGCTGTTTGCTAAGTGTTTTAACCAGTAGTCACTATGATGAAGTGTAGAAATTCCAAGATGATCTGTCAGATTTTCAAACCTACCATCGCACGATTAATTTTGTGCTGTGTTGTAAAAAGCCAGTGAAGGAATCATATAATGATTTGCATCAGAAGGGACCTAAAGGATCACCCAGTTACAACCCCACTGCTGTGGGCTGGGACACCTCCCACTGGATGAGGTTTCTCAAAGACTCATCCAGCCTGGCCTAAGCTTATTTCTCTGGGCTTGTTCTTGTGCTTGTTCATTGTGCTCTGCTGACAGAGCCACCACCCACATCACTGAGCCCCACCAATCTCAAGACACCTGTGGAAGGCTCGTGGCCAGCTGCACAACAGGCTTGTCACATTTGGTCTCTGTGATTTTTTGATTGCATCTACTTCCCCAGGTTAAGGAAAAGCAGAGTGATCCTACCAACTGAAAAGAATGAATTAAAAAGCAGTAATGCAACCTCTGTTGTAATTTGTTCTAATTTATGTGGGGTGCGTGCAGGTGTTACTGGAAGCATATAAAACACGCATGTATTTCTTCCTGATTGGACTAATTTAGAGAATCCTGTGCAATTTCTAGTAAATGCTGCTTTATTTCCTTCCCAGTTTGATTTCACATCTTGAGTGGAACTCATTTAAATATTGCAGCTTATTTATTTTCCAGTTTGTGAGCAGCCAGAGCATCATACCAGTTCCAGCTCCTGTATTCTACCTTTTTCTAGCTTGACAAATTTGTAAATATTTTCAGCCTGTTTGTTTGGCACTCTTAATATTAGTGGAGGAAGGTGGAACTGGAAATAAGTCCTTAAAAAGATGCTTAAAATTAAAAGCTTATACTGTCACATTGGGTTTTCAATTCATGATTAGCATTTCTGGGTTGGCAGAAAGTTTTCCCATTATGCTGAGTTCGTCTGGATCTTGCTGCAGTGAAACTAAATTGAGCTTGATCCCTTTAAATATCAAAGTGGAGGTAACTGCTTTAAGATGCAAATGCAAGGAATAGATACTGTGCTGAAATTCGTGAACAGAAAATGATAACATGAGGACAGGATGTGTGGGTGGATCACTTTGAGAAAAGGTATATATGTGTGTGCTTATGTGTGTATGTATATAAACATTTTAGTAGATAGAGTTGGGCTTGTTTAGCCTAGAGAAGAGAAGGCTCCGAGGACACCTTAGAGCAGCTTCCAGTACTGAAAGGGGCCTACAGTAAAGCTGAGGAGGGGCTCTTGATCAGAGAGTGCAGGGATAGGATGAAGGGGGATGGATTTGAGCTGAAAGAGGGAATTTAGATGAGATCTCGTGAAGAAATGTTTTGCTGTGAGGGTTGTGAAGCACTGGCACAGGTTGCCCAGAGAAGCTGTGGCTGCCCCATCCCTGGAGGTGTTCAGGGCCAGGCTGGATGGGACTTTGAGCAACCTGATCCAGTGGGAGGTGTCCCTGCCCATGGCAGAGGGATTGGAACTGGATGGGCTTTAAGGTCCCTTCCAACCCAAACTATTCTATGAATACCTGTGGGTAGATGTATATATTGCATAAGTAAAGAACATATCTACTGCATAAGGCTCCAAACTGGGACTCACTGATGTGCTACATAACATCGAACACTGATCTTACATGGCCTTGGTTTCACATTTAAAGGTGGAAATCGTTGCAGACTTCCACCTTCAATTTTGTTTTCTTTCTTGCCTACCCTGTAAACTGTTTAGGTGGAACGTTGATCTAATGTAGGACCTAGAACAGAATGGCTTCCACATGGTTAGGTAATGCAGCCTACGCTAAGAAACTTTTAGTCTAAAAAGTTATGGATTAGGGTACAGTAGGGTACCCACTGCTGTAGACAGAAGTGAGTATTTCATCATAGTCTCTTCACTCGGTAGCAGAAATTACTTGAATAGAAGTAAAGCCTGAGTATCTCCCATATGGAAAACTGCTTTTAATGGCTGAAAGTCTGTTTTACTTTAAAGCTTACTGTTTGCACATGGTGTTATGTGTGAACTGGACATTTTCCCATTTGTCTTAAATAACTTAAAGTGAGAAGACTTTATTTCCATCACGTGCTTAAAACTATGTCTAAAATCTTTGAGGATGATGTGCCTTGATATATAGATAGTCATGGCAAACCCCATTTGCACCTTACTTTGTATTCAGGTCTGAGGATGCCCAGATACTCAACTTGTCAAAATGATATCAATGTAGTTAGATTTTTTTCTCTAAATCAGAAGAAACACCAGATCTCTAATTTCACTCCAAGCAAAATATAAGATGTGATGGTATAAAGACTTGAGTCTGTGATGTGCTTGATAATATCCCATGTCTTTAGTCCTCAATACATTAGGTTCATGTTAAGTGTCATTTATCAAATTGGAGTGACCCCAATTAAGCTGTCGTTTATCTCAGTTCATTTAACCATTTCAGTGATAGCTGGCAAATGAAGAAAAGGAGCAAAAACCCACGAGGTTTTCCTGTGCGATTTTTGTACAATATTTGTGAAAAACTGTTACAAGGAAGCTTCACTGTCCTTTGTCACTCTTGTGAGATGGCAAAAAAATGCATGAGGAAGTATAGCCAGCCATGCAAATTTTTCTGGGGTTTGTACAGAAGCCCTATTAAATTTGTTTTTACTGCAGTCTGATTAATCTTGTTTATATCTCTAATGCTGTATTCGCCCCTTTCCTTTCCTCCAAACGTTATGAACCTTTCCTTTCCTCCAAACATGAATGATGTGAAATATAAAGAAATCTTAATTGTTTATGTCCCTGGATGTAAGGAATTGCTGTTGATTTAACTTACTTGACATTTAATTTAATTTAATTAAGGGAAGTCTCTCTTGGTAACTGTCAGAGTGTGTACATGGTTGCCTCATTATCTTGCTGTGATAGTATGTGGCTGTTGTATTACTTGTATTTGCTCATTCTCTTGATGGCTGTTTACTCATGCCCCCCAGGGAAAACAGTATTAAATAATTCTGCAATCATTTTTCCAGAAGCAAGAAAAATGTTACTGTTTTCCTGTTTTTGATGCTGACAAAAGCCAGTGAAATTGAGCTACTTTATAGTATAACTTCAGCATAGCTGGAATATACTGATTTGGATTTGATTTGGAAATTCTGCCTTAAATTCTTATGAAACAAAGATTTCTAGAAATAACATTCTGTAAGTTGATCTTTAAATATAATTTATAAAATAACATTTGAACTTTTTTGGAAGTCACTAAGTTTTGGTGCTTTGGCGTTCCATGGGGAAGCTGCAGCACTGTGTGGCAGCCGTGTGTGGGTGGCATGGTGTGGGAACTGAAAGCTGTAGCTAATGAAAAAGCTAATGCTGCACTAGTCCCCGTAGGAGAAACCGGAACCTGTGTACCTCTATAAATTGTTTTTAGCTACTTTAACTGCTGTCATGCCTGTATTTTCCATTGGATTGCAATATAGAGCAAATCTTTTTAACCACTGGAAAATCATTCAACAACTGGAAGATAGTTTCCCACTATTACAAGATGTCTCATAAATAAATGAAGCAGACAAAAGGCTGTTCTACTGATACAATAATTTGAGTTTCCAATTATTGCAGCTAGAATTGACATCACTCTTCTGTGAACCATACAACATAGGTTATTAAAGAATCTGGTTTTCAAGTGAGTAGCACCACGCTGTGACAGAACAATTAGAGGCACTCAAATCTCAGCATTTATATCACACACATTTATATCACACGGAATGTATTTACTGTATTAAGATGGATATTTTTAATTTCATGAGCCTTTCAAGAGCTGAGGATCTACTCCTCCTCATATCTTGTGGCACTATAAATCTGAATTCATTTATTTGATTTCACTGGAGTTCCAGATGTGTAAAACTAGGTCAATATTAGAATACGACTGAAATAAAAAGATTCATATATGTAGAAGAGTTGAATATATGCACCACACATGAACAAAGAGCATGCGACTTGAATTCAGATATGAAACTTGGAAAACCAAGTAAGTTTAGCCCTTTGCCTTGTAGGACCTGAAGCATCTTTCTTTGCTGATCATAATGTCACATGTGGCTTTGTTGAATATATTGAACTAGATTTGATCTACAGTAGAAATCTTGCATGAGAATGGGATTTAGAGGCAGAACAAGAGATTTGGCAGATAATAACATGCTGGATGGGTCTTTGAGCAACCTGATCCAGTGGAAGCAGGACTCGGTACTAGGAACTGCTGTTTCGCAACTGGTGCAAGTGTTCCTAATGGCACAAAACCCACTCTGTTTTCATTTTCAGGCTGCTCACAGAAGGAGCACTTCCCTATTGCTGTGATTGCAGGATTTTTTTTTGTTTGTTTGTTTGAGTACTGTTAGTTGAGGTGGGTTTTTTTGGATGATTTAAAGAACCAGCACTTTGCAGATCCCTCAAAATAAATTAGTTGTTTCTGTATGATGTGAAAATGTGCCTCATCAGTGGTTAATGTGAAGATGTCTTCTAACATCATCCCACCAGGAGCATGTTAGAGATGATGTATTAGTCCATAGGGTAATGTGCTAAATATTGCATGCAAAAGTCACACCATAAGTGGCAATTGGAAACAGTATTCATCCTTCATTAGCAATATTGTAGTATGTTAGAAGAAGTTTGGTATTATTTCTTGTTATTGAGGGAGTGCCATAATTTGGTTCCTACCTCATCGGTCCTTGGTCCCTGGCAGTGATCAACAATGATTTAGCACAATCCAAAGAGGTCATTACGCATAGTTCACCAGAACAATAAAGCACACGTATGTTTGGGAAATATATTTCTCTGCAATGCACGTATATTTCCTCTGACAGTTAAACACCTTTTCAGAATGTTAGCTCACTTTCCAGCTGTTTGTCTTGTAGTTGCGATATGAAAAAGTAATTTTATTTAATCCAGCACAATGGCTATATAATTTCTATAGGAGGAGTGTTTGACTCTCCTGGCACACTAAGTATACATGTGCAGATCACCAGATCTAACAGTTACCTTGGGGAAGTTTAGGTAATGCTTACATTGCTCATCTTTCTGAAGACAGTGTGCAGAGGAAGAAAATTCTAATGGCTGAAAAGTGTTGTTAGGAGAGAATGCATTGGGACTGTACTCAGAAGCATTGAACATACTGATAAGACAAGGTTTATCAAAGCTTGTGATACTAAAGCAGACTTCCTCAGATATTCCCTCATCCATTTCTATCTTCATCATTAATTTAAAGCAAGAGTGGTGTTCCTTGCTAAAAGCCAGATAAGCCAAAAATCTTTGTTGAGCTGTGTACTAACAGACATCTTGGTATTCTGCTTAACATGGTAAAGAATTGTTACCTAGCTGCAAGGCAGCTTTTCCTTCCCTTTGATATTAATATATCAAGGCAATGTCCTGTTAATGAGACCTGGGAATTTTAGATAATAGTCCTTATGAAGCATATAAAAATGTCAAAAAAGTAAAATGAACAGTGACTCATACAATTCAGAACCACCCTTGATAAGAAAGCTTTTGTGTATAAAAGTGTTCAGAAACTGGACTGGGTTTTGCACTCCTGTCTCTGATCACACAAAGATTAGAATCCATAGAGTAGTAAACCTGCTGTGACTCGTATCAAGTCTTCCGTATGGATTTCAGTGTCGAAGGTGTGAAGCAAGTTTAAAATACAGTAATTCCATCAGGAAGCTTTCAAACCCACTTTTCTGTGTATAACGTAAGTGGGAGCTGCTTCCAAAGCTTAGTTAAGCTGTGCCAGTCTGGATGCTGAAACAGCCATAGAAAACAACTGCCAGCTTCCTGATGTGAAAAACCAGAACTTTTTGTAAAGGTTAGGTATTTCTATTATTTGTAAAGTTTCTCCTGAAGGCTTTGATGATGTCAGACATCAAATAATTACTGGGGAAGATATGAAGAAGGCCACTAACTAATCTGATTGATGATCCTTTCCTTATTTAATAGATCTCCGATTTTACCTGCTAGGTAAACTGATGTAACAGTGTGAATTGTGTGAAGCAAATGTCAAGCTATTGTAGTTTAATAATAATTACAGTGTCAGAGAAGAGTTAATTGTGACAATTCTCTTTTGTAAATTCAAGCAAACAAAAAATATTGTAGAGTAAGAAGACAGTCATTTTGACTCGAAGGTCAATGTTCTCTTAATATGGAGCTAATAGGTTTTCCAAATGTATGACTCTCATTTTCAATTTGAGGAGAGGTGAGAGTAAGAGGTGATGGAACTGAGGGTGAATTGAGAGTTTAATCTGTGTATCGAGAACCTTTGTCACTGAGAAGATAGTGAATAGATGAATCCATTTACAAACAGTAATGAGTTCCAATCAGAATTAATTATCTTGGGATTTGGTTCTTAAGCTGGAAACATATTTGATCCTTGAAATCAATCTTTTTTCCCTTCATACCACCATGGAGCAGGTTCAGCTTTATAAGTTCAATATGATGAAACTTAGAATTACTTTTAAAAAATCTTTTTAATGTATTGCGATACAAGTAAGGATGTTCTTATTACCTTTATAGTTTTACTAGACATGTCTGAGTTCTGATTGCAGTTATTCCTGAATATCCTGAGTGCACATTGCTGGCTTTTAATTAGGTTAATGTATGTGGTGGTTTATACTTTAGAGAGATGGAAAGCACTGTTGAACCCTAATGTGGTTGAATGTCTGGAGAGATGTAAAGAGAGGAGCCAAGGGTGATCTCAGCAGTTAAGGCACAGAACCATACTGAAAGGATAAAATCTTGAGGTGTTGGCAGAAAGGGTAGAAAAATCACATGGGAACAAGTTTCTGTCATGGAGAAAGAGATTCAGAATAATGGACTGGAGAGGTTGCATCACTTCTATGCATTTGGTTTCAAAAACATATGAATGCAACAATACCTTTGTTAACTATAACATGCATTACAGAAACAGAGAAGATAGTTACTATCAATTTTACCTCTACCTTTTAATCTCTAATTCTATTCCTCAATTATTGAATAAATCTAACATTCTCTATAAGTCGTTGATGAAAGGTAAATGAGGAATTAATGCTCTCTGTGAAAGATGTTACTTGCGTGGAAGAAGAAACATTGGCTATTACTGACATTTTTAACATGTTCATTTTTTGCAGAGCATCTCTTTTACAGTCTTTGCAACTCTTTTGTAGTCCTGTTATATCAGGTTTAACTTTATAATAATGTTACCGAACAATTTTACTGGTTACCGACAATACAGTCATCACATAACACTGTGGGAAAACTGGAAGGATCTTTTGGGAAAAAATACATAAGTCCCTTTAGATGACATGTCAACATGTTCATCATTTGGCATTCAAAATCTTAAATATTTTTCAAAACAGGAAAGCAGAAACCAAATGCCAAATCCATTGCTGCTTTCCTCAACAATGCAAGTAGGACTAAAGTGGAGTTTTAAATTATTTAACATGCCTTGCTATTTGAAATGGTAAATATAGTCTTTCTATAGATGGAGTAAATTAAACAATTCAATATCCCTGTAGGAGGAAATTTCTGACGTGATTTTTAGGATTTAATTATAATTTACTTCAGCCACCTACTCAAAACAGATTCTGAAAATGTGACATTTTCAGTCAACCTACAAATAATGGCATACTTCTCCCTAGTGTTTTTTTTCTGAGTGGCTGAATGTGTACGTATTTTAAACTAATTCATCAGATTAACTAATTTTTGGGTGAAAACAGAGACTTGTAAACAACAGGTGAAATCTGGGTTAGTCATGTTTTTCTTATTTCCCTATACAACACATGATAGGACAAGGGGTAACGTTTTTAAGCTGAAAGAGGGGAAATTTAGATTAGATAGAAGAAAGAGATTCTTCATGATGAGGGTGGGGATATCCTGGCCCAGGTTGTCCAGAGTAGTCGTGGCTGCTCCACCCCTGGAGGTGCTCAAGGCCAGGCTGATGGGGCTTGGAGCAACCAGATTCAGTGGGAGGTGTCCCTGCCTGTGGCCGGGCAGTGGGAACTGGATGGGCTTTTAGGTCCCTTCCAACCCAAACTGTTCTTTGACTCTATATAATTAACTTCATAAATGCTGTGATAGCTTTTAATAGAGAAGCAGTTTAGTATGCTTTGCTGAGGTATGTTAGTTCTGCTAGAAGATGCCTACCATTATTTTTTATCTAAAAATGATGAGGTTCTCTCAGCAGAGAAAAGTGGTTTTAACTGTAGACAGCAGAAAAATTAAGGGCTTTTATTTTTTTTTTTTGAAATGTCAGTTTGATGGAGAGACCTGTCCCATAGAGAGAACTAAACAGAATTAAATCATAGCATGCAATTGTTTGGATCTTATGATTTGATTATGCTTGAAAATTGGGGATCCATGGGCTTGATGGAGTTGGAGGCAGTTAATCTGACCTTTTGGTTGCTAGTAAATGACACCTATCCCTGGAGCATTCCTACTGTTTATTGAACTCATACACTTTTGGTGGCGGAGATGTCAAAGATTGTAGCACTTTATATTGTATTCCCTCCCCCACTTCCCTCTTCAGTACTAGTCTGACAAGACAGCACTGAGCCTTCAAATGATTATGTGGAATAAAGGATTTTGTTATGGGACTTCTAAGGCAAACAGCTTGAGCCTTTGCATCAAAATATTGTATTCCTAGGAAACAGGTAGTATTCATAAGGGAGAAACTTTGGGGTTTGAGTATTGATGTATTTCTTGCCCGATAATTCATATTCTTGTATTTCTCTCTTGTGGCAATACTGAATGGGAGGGAAATTATAACTGCAATTACTGTGCATTCCGTATAATTTGTTAAATGCTTTAAAATTGGTTTAAGCTTAAAAATGACAGCCCTCAGAAATTTTGATTTTTTTTATTGCTAAAGTAATATTCTAAATTAATCTTGTGCATAGGCTTTTTAATAGCATCAATTTTCACTGTGAACTGTAGGTTGTGCTCGCAGAAATTCAATTTAAATGTCAGGTAAGACTGATTTTCAGTATTGATTCCAAACTTTCTTCCTAACTAATTATGAGGCAGAATGTTCTTCAGGTTCTTATAGGAAGTTGAGCAAAATTTTGAATTTGTTTATGCAGTTTTTGTTTGGTGTTACAGATGCAATATCAGAACTTATTAATTTTAGTTTGTACGTGAGCTAACAGACTTCAGATCTCTTCCAGAATCATGGAATGGTTTGGATTGGTAGGGACCGTGAAGATCATCCAATTCCACTCCCCTGGCCATGGAAGTAGAATGTTCTTTCAATACGCAGCTTAGGCTTCACAACCCATAAAAATGTCACCTAAACCTGTCTTTGCCAAATGCATTACATACATTTCCAGAGTAAAGTAGTAGATTTAGGAAATACAAGTGTTTGTTTTTTAAAGCAGCTTAACCTGGCTGGATAGCTTGTTGAACTACATAACCTAGGAAACTTGCAGCTGCAGCTCTTCACATCCTGCTTTTTGCTTTTCTCCTAAGTAACGTGGTATACATCCTCCATCCTAGTGGTTCTTGAGTCTGTTTAGAATAAATCCAGTAGTTTCAAATCTGTTTTCAAATGTGAAGTCAAACTGCTATTAAAAATTGCAGAAATAATTAGTTTAATTACAAAGTCTGTTGCTTGACAATGTGAAGCCTCAACTGTTGTTTCATTCCTTCTAGCAATATCCAGACTCAGAAAATCTTTCAGACATACTAGACTCTTACAATCATAGAATTATTTGTGTTGGAAGGGACGTTAAAGATCATCCAGTTCAAGCCCCTTGCCATAGGCAGGGACGCCTGCCACTGGATAAGGCTGCTCAAAGCCTCATCCCCTTTTCCTCTCCCTGCACTCTTTGATCAAGAGCCCTCCCCAACTTTCCTGTAGCCCCTTTCAATACTGGAAGCTGCTCTAAGGTCTCCCTGATGTCTTCTACGGGCTGAACAACCTCAGCTCCCTCAGCCTGTCTTCATAGGGGACCTTTCTGTAACTGAAATGTCTGTTCAGTTGTCAACAGCTTTCACCTCACTAGGAAGGAAGAGGAAGCTGTGTGGTGGCCTGCCCAAGTTTTGTGACAAATAGTGCTGGTGATACTGCTCTCTTATTGACTCTTTCCCAGTTAAAAATGTGTGCATGCACTATATTTGCTTAAAAAAATTGCATGCTGAAATTTATTGAGGATGAATTTATAATTGCAATTTGGCAGCTGGAGTTGAGGAGTAATCTCCTGTGACTGTTGAACCCTCTGCAGTATGTCCGAAATTACTCCATGACTACTAGAACTTAAATAAAATAGGGTATGGAAATGGCTGGTCTTGCAAGTGTTTCCTTAAGGTTTAAGTAAAATAAAAAGTTCACTGAACACAGAGTAGTGGTTTCAGTGCTTCTGTTCTGAAATCTGTACAAAAGAACCAGCAAAATGTCTTAATAGTGTCTATCTTTCACCTTTACAAATTGGTTGCCTTGAAAGAAGGTAGTAGTGCTTGATTATTTTAAAAACTTGGTACTAGAACCAGTTTCAAATTCCTTTTGGAAATACAGTATGCTTTCTTGCAGAGTGGTCGCTGTAGAGCCCTGCACATTGACTGTTAAATCCTCTTTAGTGTCTGCGTTGACCTCCTCTGTCCTGATCCCACATTTGGGGTTTCACTTTTTCAACTGTCTGCGTAAATATTTACCAAAGTGATTTGAGTGGTGGTAATTGCAGTTGGCAGGTCAAAGAAAAGGAGCAAAGTTCGTGATGTAGGACCAATAATGAAAATGCTTCTCCAGAGACACAGGAACCAACTTGAAAGTTATGGTGCCGTAAATAGCAAATACTGCTGCTCTGTTCTAGTAAGCAGAGACATGCAGTTTCTTCTAAGTTAGCAGTTATGAAATAAGAAAAGTAAATTCTAGGTATGCGGTGCATTTACTTTTTTTTTAACCTTTGCTGTAGTTGCCTGGATTGGTTGAAGGCCACAAGGATTAATGTCTCTTTTGGCTCGCATGAAGAAGCCCTTGCTGAGAATGGCACAGGAATAGTGGAATTGTATCTGCCTATGCCAAGAGTCCAACTCTTGTCCCTTCACTGGGATTCAGCTGATTGATTTTCTTTCAACATTATCCAGCAGCTGTTTGGAGCTGCTGAATTTAGAGAGTTCTAAGTTAAATACCAAAGATATTTTTATATTGTTAAAACACAGCAGAGCCACTTGCAGTTACCAAAATGTCCTGCTTGTTTACATACACCTATTTTTAAAAGAAAATGAGGTCTTCATTTGTACCCTAATTTTGTGAACAGGACAGCAACAACAGTTGGAAAGCAAAGACAGTATGCAGGAATCCCAAGTATATAATATTTCTAGCATATCTGAGTAATTAATTTAAAAGTTCTCAAGTTGTCTTACCTATTTCAGTGTGTTTGTACCTATCATGTTTATAAACTAACGAAGAAAATTACCCCACCTCAGGTTTCCTGATCCTTTAGGAGATGATAGTGATTAGAGAAGACAGACTCTATACAAAAAAATCCCCATCTTTGGGGATGAATGTATTTTCCACTATTAAAAGGTATCTCAGCAGAAAGTATGTTCGGGTTTTTTTTTGAATGCTGATACCTGTCTGTTGTTCCTTAAGTATTTGAATTTCCACACATCAGATCAAAATGTATTTTCTGATACTTGCTTATAAGACTATTGGGAGTTTTCAGCTGTGCAGGTTTCTAAGAACGTGTTTTACAGTGTTTAGTTCAAAAGCACTAGAATAAGCTTCCAGTTCAGAACTTATATTTGCCCAGAATACAGAAGATCCCTCAACAATAGAGGAAGAATATTCAAAGTGTAATCCGTCAAACTGAGTATTTACTCAGTCATATTAGGAGATAGCAGCACAATCAGGAGTTGGATCTGTGAACTGTCTCATGAACTAACAGTAAGTACTTGGATCTTTTGAGTAAGGTAATATTTTACTCAAAATTCTGTTTAAAATAAAGCCTCTTCAGAGGACTAGAACAGAGGTTAAGCTGCCCAAGAACAGATACCATGTTTTCCTTGGGTGCAGCTGAATTGCCTAACCCTGCTATGTTCTTAGGTTGCTTGCTGCTGTGGAATGTGCTTTTCCACCCTTGCTGCTACTTGTTAAATTATGATCACAACTGGTGATTAAAAAGAAGAATGAAGATGTCCTCCCATCCACTCTGTCACTGACATTATTGACTAGTTCTTTTGTATATATTTATAAGCAGCGCTGCAAAACAATTCTGTAGTTCTTGGTATTTGACAAGATAGCTGAAAAACTAGCATGAAGTAGATGTTCTAAGCAGTATATTCTAGCATGCCTTGCACTACTTTATCAATAAAGCGCTCCCTCAATGGTCTGCCTAAGCCAGTAGCACTGTGTTTTGAAATCTGCTTTTGCTACTGTACTAGAAAGCTTCCATTGGGAGAAGCAGAAGCTGAAATCACAGAGGATGAGCATTGGAGCAGTAAATCCTGTGGTGTTGTGTGATGTTTTATAAGCATCTCCAGTACAGATCACTTTATTAAAGCAACATCTGTTACAAGCACAGTACTTGGATTAGAGATGGCAGCCATTTGCAGCCAAATGAACTCTTAAAAATAGAAGATATTTAAGTTTGACAAGGATTAATGTTTTATTGGCTTGCCTAAGGCTCACAGTAGCACATTCTGTAGATATTTTAAGTGGATTCTTTTAATGTTTATTGTAATGTGTGATCTACATCATCAGTTTTCTCAGCTCACCTTACAAGTTTGATTTGTGTCCTATCTGCCTGTTGGCTGACATGAGAAATCACGAGGGTCAGGAATATGATGGCAATGTTTTTCCTATTAGGGAAGCACTTAATAAATATCAGCTGGGAGCCTAGAGGAGTTCTGTTTGTTCAAACATTTTAACCAGATCTACTGGTGTTGGGACATCTCTGCCCAAACACGCCATGTTTTTATTCAAGTCTTACCAGTGGCTTCCCCATCCCTGAAGATGTCCAAGGCCAAGCTGGATGGGGCTTTGAGCAGCCTGATCCTGTGGGAGTTGTCCCTCCCTATGGCTGGGGGTTGGAACTGGATGGGCTTTAAGGTCCCTTCCAACCCAATGCATTCCATGATTAAAAACTCATTCCTGTGTTACTGTTAACTTCTACCTTGACTCTCTATTGTTCAAAAGACATACCTGAGACTGGTGACAGGCACAATATTCAGCAAAATATAACAATAGGGAATGATCTCCACTCTGAAAAGCATGTACCTAAACAGAACAGATTGTTGCGTGAATGGTTGGAAAGAATAGAAATGCCGAAAGCTGAAGTACTTTACTGGTTAAGTGGGTCTGCAAGTACAGGCAGAACAATAATTCAGTCCTTCCTGACATTTTCCCCAATCCCACTGAAAGGCGTCTGTGCTGACCTGGGAGGAGATGCTTTCCCCTTTTCCTACGTGTGCAAGCAGCAAGGCAGAAGTCTTCCATTTGTGACCCAGCCTACTTTTTTTTACAGAAGGGAGATCTACTTAATAGCCTTTTTTCATGTTTTTTTGGTGTGCTACTGAATGAATGCATTGATAGTATGAGGCTTTCATTATGTTTTCTAATTAATTGCTTCTCTACACTCACCTATTAAATGGCTGAACTTCTCAATATTTCATTTGGTGAGTATGAGGATTTTGTCAAGGAAGAAATTATATAAATATTTTGCTGCATAATCTCATATCAGCCTTTTCATAAATTCACAGAAGAAGAGAGACTCTCCCCTCTTCTCGACTGATGGCATCTTGATAGCCTGTATACAAGGAAAGCTGGCCTAGAATTCCTCTGAGCAGGTGTCTATGTGTAGACCTTCCACCTTAAACTGGTACTGCTTCAGTCTGCTGCAAAAATCTGGAATCTCCTGCAAAGGGAAAAATCAACTGTTATCAAGATGTTTCTTCCAAAAATGGATATTAGTGGCAAGCAATGATGATGCATTGTATTTCTCAAACAGCACTACTTACTTTCCCTTGTAATTGGGCTTTAGTTGGGTTCTTCAGCAACAAATACAGTTTCTCCTTTTAATGATTTCCCCCCTCATATTGACTTGCAGTCAAAACTCTTGAGACTATTGTTTTATTTTAATTGAAGGGACAACTCTTAAAAAAAGATTGAGCAAAAGCTGTTGTTGTCCTGAGTGTTTGTTTGGTGATTTTCCCTTTCCATTTAAAATGAATAGATGATCTAACATCTAATAAAATTGTACTGAATATGAGAGACAGGTTAATGTTCTTCCTTTGTAGTGGACTTTAGAAGTGATCTTGGGCAGGATGCTTAACCCCTCTGTGTGTCTTCCTCAACTCCCAAATGCGTGTTATGGCATTTTCTTAATTTGTGGAACCTGCTATTTCATGTAGCTGATATATATATCTGTGTATCTCACAGTATTATTTTATATTTATAAAATCCTATGGACTTACCATATTGAGAACAGTGGCTTCTTTAAGCAAAAGTGTCATGCATCCCTGTTGCATAAGGCACGGAATTCTGACTGTGAAAAGCTGATTAATAATGTATAGTTTTATGAGCAATATAAATCAATGTTAATTCTGTCAGATGTCATAGGCACACTTGTCATCCCTGCGGGGAAGGAACACGTGTGCTGGATTTCTGCTTTTGCCCGTGTGAAATTTAGATGCAAGACTCAGTTTACCTCAGCTTGTAAAGCACAGCGTATGTCAGAGTAATGCGTTTATTTTGATAGGCAGGAAGAATGATAGACTCTTTTTCTGATTTTAGAATTTTGCTTCTTTACGTCCTTCGCAGATAACTGTTATTTAAAGCCCTCAGGCAAATCCATCCTCATGGAGAAACAGCATGTGAGCTGTTCCACCGCTTAGCAGATTTCAGGCCATATAGTCTTCTGTGCTACCTTAACAGCTTCTCCTCTAAATGTGTAGTTGGAATGTAAGCAACTATAAATGTTATTAAATAACACCATAACTCTTATTCTCTAAAATCAATTTTAGTTCAAACATAGTAACTTCTCTTCTGTGGCCAACATAATCATCAAGTATGAAAAATAAAAACCCAAATGTTTTGTATACAAGTTGTTCCAGCTTTAAGTGATAACAGTGAAGATTAATGAATGCGTTGTTGTAGTCTGGTGTTGGCAAAGATATAAGCATCACACTATATTCATTATTATTCATTTTAATCTGCAGTAAGGATTTTTTTTAGTTTATAAATTCTTCTGTGTTTCAAAGAGAAGTAATCCAGAGTTCTGAGAGGGCTTAGAACAAACAGAAACAGAATATGGCCTCGTTAGGTTTTTAGTTGAATATGCCCTTGTAGGGTTCATGTAGCTGTCTTACAGGCTATTAAGCTTCAACCCTGTAACCTAGGGAAAGCCCAAACAAATAATTCCATGTCATCAGAAAAAACTCGTGATTCCTTAGTCAGATGTTGAAGTCTTACTATGTCTACAAAAAACTTCAACAAGAAGTCCTTTGTCTGAACCAGCTCCTTGCTTGAAGTATTCAAAATTGTGATATCAGACATTCATTAACTAATGACAGTGATGTAATGAGCATGGGTAGTTAAAAATACATAGTTTAAAAAAAAATACATGCTCCCTTTTTGTAGCCTGTCCTTTATAGACTGTGAAAACCTGTGCAATAAGGCTTTCTTTTTCCAGAATTCTCTAATGGACAAGTTTATATTTTGAACTTTTTCTGTATCCTGGATTACAGTTTCTGTTACCATCTATAAAACTTTTTTTTTACTTCTGGTTAATGTTTACTTTTGTTGTGCAGCAGCAGCACAACATTGTTATGTGTGCCTAGAATTAGATAGGAGTATAAGCATTCACTCATTAATTATTTTATTCCTGAGTTCTTTCTCCAGTTTCTTATAGTTCCATATTGCATTAACATCTGGAACCTGAAGCGCAGCAGTTGTGTCATCCTTACATGCACCATTAAGAAATGGAAAGAGGGCAAGGGCATTCTATCAATCTGTTTTGAACTGGTGCTAGAAGACTTGATGATACTGGGGTGCTGACCTCCAGTTAAATTGTGGAAGAATCATACAATGAACTTGAAATTTAAGTAATAGGATAGGACTTGGAGCAACCTGATCCAGTGGAAGGGGTACCCTGCCTTTTGCTGGGGAGGTGGAACTGAATGATCTTTAAGGTCCTTTCCAACCCAAACCATTCTGTGACTCTATGAAGTGAGTTTAAAGGTTCTAACAGGAAGTGTTTAGAACTGTACAGTCCCAGTTCTATCACTGGAGTTTGGACTACTGTATGTCTGACTGAGAAAAATCTGGAGGAAGTGCTCAAAACCAGGGAAACTAAAAATGGTGGAGAGGAAGCCTGCTACAGAGGTGAGTTTTGCAATTGGATCGAGTGTTGTAGCTTTGTGAATTAGTCTTGTCCTTAACTTCAGATCCTTTTTGAAGATGCAAAGCCAGAAGCTGTTTCTTGTAGTGTAGTTAGGAGGTATACAAGAATGGCTTGACTGAAATTGGATGGTTCTGGAAATAACGATTGGTGAGCCCTTTTGCAGCTGAATTGTTTATTCCTGATAGTTCAGACATATCCCCTTCATATCTTATGCTTGTTAATAGCCAAATAATTGGCTGAATAATGAGTTGATCTAAATTGTACTGAAGGGAAGCCCCAGAGGAAGATTTGGCTTAACACTTGCCAAAATTGACAAAGGAGCAGTATGGAATATATAGCTTATGTAACAATAAATCTTTTAATTATACCCTTGTTTCAGCAGATGGATATGCTATTTTGGGACTGAATAACAACCGAATATTCACTCTAGTAACTTGGTTCATGGAAAAAAAACTTTTTCAGTGATAGGAATCTGGACAAATGTGCTGGAACTTCAAGAAGCTGATGCAGCTGGCAGCGGCAGAGCTCACTGTGGTCTGGCAGCCCACTATGCTCTGAGCCCACACCTTTCTATGACTCAGTTTTTGTTCCTGCTCATGCTCAAAGCCCAAGGCAGACCATTGATCTGATCATGTCATAGTAGTGGACGGAGTAGGTTCTATCTGCACAACTGAAATACCAGAGAAATGATGAAGTAGAAGAAAATCTGCTCACGTGTAAGTGTTGAGTGGAAAACCTACACACACTTGGAATATTTAGTATGTGGTGAACCTAGCTGGAATAACTTTATACAGTTTCTCTCACATCTGTTTTCAGTCTAACTCAATTTTACTGGTGAAAGATGACAGTACCCATTTGAAGTTGTCTGTAAATTACAGTGACATTTGTGATCTAAAATATCTACTTACTTTTTATCTAATATAGATACTGGTTCTACCTCTCTGCCTTACTATTCTGTTAAATTTAAATTTATTTGAATGTGCTAAGTTACAGTATAAAATTTTGCTTTGGGAAGGGAGGATATTGAGCTCAAACAAATTTTGTATTGTAAATTCAGAAAGTTCATCATTTACCTTTCTTTTTTGACTGTAGCAGTCACATAAATTTTCTCACAGTTCCAGTGACATGTGCTGGTTAAATTCCAGTCTGTTCTGCAAGCAGCAATGCAATGAAATCAAGATAACGTAAGATGACACTCAGTGTCTTAAATGTTGATGCAGCCCCCATAAATCAGTTAAGTGAATTCACTAGACTGAAAAATATTAGCTGGCTTCCTACACTTCTGTTGTTTGATTCTAGACTGAAGAGTCTCATAATGGCAGTCCTGTTGCTTATTTGATGCTTCAGTTGGTTTGGAATTTTACATCACTGAGTGGCTTCTAAACAATAATTATCCAAGCAGGCTTGAATGACACTCTTGGAAGCTGACAGCCGTGTTTGTAGAGTATCTTTTTCTCTGTTTGAGGGGAAGAAAATTCACTCCTCTGTTAAGAAAATAGTTTTTAAGCCAAAAAGACCATTTTCCACAAACAATTGTGTATCATAAATTCAGTTCCCTGGTTATTCTCATAAACTTTGTGTCTTCAACTGGAAGAGATGTAGCCTTTTAACTACTCAGAACACCTCATCACCCTACCTCCCTTAGTACTTCTTTGTAAGAGAATAAGAATTTTTCAGTTTTCTGTGGCTTTACTAGCACTCAGTATTAGAAAATAATTTCAGGTGGCTAATTAGCCACAATTAACCCTCCTTCACTTTTATACTGTTATTTCTTTCATTGTGTAGAGCCTGTAAGACATGTAGATGAGGTGCTCAGAGATATGATTTAGTAGTGGACAGTTATGATTCGACTTGATGATCTCAAAGATCTTTTCCAGCCAAGAGATTCCATGATTCTGCATTAGTATTTCCTCTGCCGTTGTCCTTATGTTTTGTAGTCATTAAAAAATACTATCTTTTCAAATAAGTGAAGAAGCTTAGAATGGTACTGGTCTTGGGTAGCACAGATAAAAAGTCTCTTTAAATTTATGCTTCTCTTTCAGTTTAGGTTTTCAGAAGTGATATTTAAATATGTTAAAACCAACACTCCTAAAATATGTTTATTATTATTATTATTTGCTTAAAGTCTTAACTTTAAGTCTGGGGTATATCTAAGAATTGCTGAAACTCTTCAGTCTCTTTTTACATCTCAATTTCAAAACATTTTCATGATCATATGTGCAGCTTTTAGAAATTAAAATTTATTTATCATCATCAATTATTTTGCAAATGGTACTCTGGCCTTTGAATTGTAGCAATATTTTATGCAGCTAGTTTTCATTGTTCTTTGCTGAATATGTGCAGTGATTCACGCAGAAATGAATTGGCTTTTTTTCTTGTTTTGTTTGCACTGAAAAGTAGATTTAATCTGAGAAACAAAAAGGGCTACATAAAAAGAAAACACATTTCGCCTTTCTGTTTATTGAGTATGAGAAGTGCTTTAAATGTTTAATGCATTAAATTACTTTGAGAGTATCTTCTTCTTGGATCTCCTTGCAGATGGATTTTGCCAGTGTGTTTAATTGGCTCTGTAATTAGAACTTTGGCCTCAAACTCATTCCTTGTTCAGGGGTGGGTTTTATTTGCGTGGGGAAGTCAAAACTGTCATGACTTACGCTTAGTGATTTGTTTTTGATATACTGTGAATAAGGCACCTGGATAAAGCTCTCAGAATTCCTTGCTTTGTCCTGTTCTTTGGAGAACAAATTCCATAGCTTGAAATATGAAAGAAGTGGTGTGGAGGTGATTTTAGTGAAATGAATAGCTTACTAAAGGTGATGCTGGTTATTTGAAGGGTTTTTTTAGGTGGGGCTTAAAGAGTTGTAGTAAACGGGGTTCTAAGAAGCTGGTGGCTGGTCACCACCGGGGTTCACTAGGGCTCAGTTTTAGGGCCAGCAATCTTTAATGTTTTATAAATGATCTGGACACAGGAATTGAATGTAAATTTGCTGATTATACTAAAGTTGGAGGAGCTCTGTAGTCCCTTGAGGACAGAGAGGCCTTGCAGAGACACCTGGGTAGACTGGAAAGCTGGGCAACGACCAAATGTATGAAATTTAACAAGAGCAAGTGGCAAATTTTCCAGCTGGGACAGTGTAAGGCTGTTTAAACATAAAAAACGGGGACTGAGAGGCCCTACAAAAAGAGTTCTGGGGATTTGTGTTGATGTCAAGTTGAGTATGAACCTCAACAGTGTGCCTTGACAGCCGAAAGGGCCAACCATGCCCTGGGATGCAGCAAACAGCATCATGAGCCAGATGAGGTAATTGTCCCACTCTGCACTGCACTGGTGCGGCCTCGCCTCGAGCACTGTGTGCAGTTCTGGGCATCTCAATACAAGAAGGACAGCAAATTGTTAGAGTGTGTTCAGAGGAGAGCGACCAAGATGGCGAAAGATCTCAGGGGCAAGATTTATGAGGAGTGGCTGAGGTCACTTGGCTTGTTGAGCTTGGAAAAGAACCTACTTTTCTTGCCCATTTCTGCTGGATTTTGGTAAGACAGCTTAATGAATGCTTGTAAAAATCATATGTCTGAATGCCAGCCTCACAGAAATGTAAATTTCCATGTTGACTTCCTTTCAATCCCAGTCTACTTGAGCCAAACTAAACTGCAAAGTGGATTTTGTGAAGTCTAGAGATATGCCACAATCAGCATTATTTTTCTGGGTCAGAATGGGTTTTTTTTGCTGTACTGAATATGTAGCTTTTCTTGTATAATGTACTTTAACCAGATTTGCATGGGAACAAGAAGCTTTGGATAAGCAGAAGCATATGCTGAGTATACATGTGCAGCTACATCGAAGGAGGGTTGGTCAGTAGTTTTGCTGATATTGAGGACGCAGAGATTACTCCTTCGTCTGTTTTTCAGTGAGTAGGAATTAGTTGGTGTGGTGGTGCTGATTCTAACCACAGCACTGAGGTGATTCCATCACTGTTTAGCTTTGTGTTGTTGGAAGGGAATGGTAGGGACGATTGGCTTCAAATGAGTGACAACTGAGAAGATGTTGGTCTGAAAGTGAGGTAAGCACATGGAGTCTCCAAGTGTGAAGAACATGGAGGAAAATTTACTGTGGAAGACGAAAAGGAACTTGACAGAGGTCCCTTCACAGGGTAGTCTTTGCTTCTTGATTTGACAGCAATATCCCTGGGCTCCCACTGAGACAGCAAAACCTCCCAATATAGTAAGCCCTGTCAATTTAAATACAGCATCGAGATGTTTTGCATCTTTTTGCAGCATCCAGACACAGCAGCTGACATCACGCATTTCATTATATGGGTCTGATGTTCTTTGCATGATGTGCAAAGAGGCACTTGGCATTCAAAAAGTCATGAATAAGTCTGGGCTTCTTGTTCTGTTCTGCCTATGGACAGTATGGACATTTTCTTTCAATTTGCGACAGAAGAAATCTTTGCAGATATTTCCTGTGGCTTCAACTGTTGTATTGACAAAGATCTTCAGTGATATATGTAATTATGTACATATTTGATGCCAGGAAGCTAGATGTAGGCACCAAACTATTTCACATCCTTTTTTTTTTTTTCTCCTTGTTAAGTGAATGTAATTCTAGAGAAGAGCATGAGATTGACAGCTGAGAAGACTGAAGGACATATCACAATAAAAATGTAATAAGGACATTGGCAGCGTGTGCTGCTTAGTATGGGCTTCTAACCAATTCTGGCTAATTTTCATGATTTATGAGGATGCTAGGAAAGGAGTTTTAGCACTAATATATTGTCAAAGATCACATGCAGATGGGCACTGTGTTATACCAGAAAAGCTGCATTTGCCATCAATAGTTTCCTTTGTTGTTAAGAACAAGTGAAAATTTTGAAGGTGGAATGCTAGGTGGGAAGTTGCCCAATGTTAGTTTTATTTGCAAAATTGTTGAATTGGTGGTAGAGGCAGAACTCTTTTTAAAAAACTGATTAATAGATTTCTCAGTTTAATCTTGCCTTTTAACCTTCATAACTGGTCATTTGGAATACCCAGTGTCTTTAAACACTGAATCAATTCACTTTGTGCATTGACTGCATATTCCAAAACCTTCAATGTTTATTGCTAGGGGTTAGGCTTCCTTCTTTCTTCTTCCTCTTCTTCTTTGTCTCTCTCTCTCTCTCTCTCTCTGTGTGTGTGTATGTGTTGTGTGTCTTTCACACTCTATCTTCCCCTTGTTTTTTAGATTTTATTACATTTGAGGACTGAATGCATCTTTTATGTTTTGGCAGTATTTTAATGGCATCTACATTGTTGATGCTTGGGAAAAAAAGCATCCTAACACAATGGGAAACCTAACATATCAGTGAAGTGTATGCCACAGGGGTAGGCGGACGAGCATAACAAGACATAAAATGAATTATACTGCCTGGTATGAAAAACCAGGAACCTGGTGAAGATAAAATTTGTAATTGGATCTGTTCAGTGGACTAATATCAAATTAGAATTTTAAGGAGATATCTAAGGGATTAAGCAAATAATCTGAATTATCTACAGATAGCTCTTAAAGCCCCCACCAAGTCAGTGTTTGCTTGGGGTGCATGGAATCATGAGATGCTTGAGCCAGCACTGTAAGTTACATTCTCCTTGATGTTGTAATATAATGGGCACTGTTATATTTTCTCTTAGTATTTTCTCTGTTCTCCTCCCTCCTTGTTTTCTCCATAGACTGCCCATACAGTTTAAAAATCAAGAACTGCTTTCATCTATGAATACTGACTAGGGAAGAAAGTAAGGTTTATACTAGATTTTCAGTGACCACATATGGGCAGAGCAGGTGGTTGCTAGAGGCAATGAAATGTTTATTGGGCTTTTTATTCTGGGAATGATTATTAGGTTGTGCTAGACAGACAGATTTCAGCTTGCCTTGAGCTTTAAAAATCCTTGAGCTGGCAACAGCATAGTTAGCACCTTTGGCAAGGCCAGCTTCCTCAAGACCTTTTAAAAGTCTTGAAACATGAAAATACTAATTAGAGAGTCTTATTTCTAATTTTATTTATGGTCATCTTATTTTAATACAGAATTCGTTCTTATCCAAGTGTGCATATGATTAGCGTTTGCAGCTCTGTCATGGTTTCTCTTCACATTTTGCTAGTGCTGTTTTCAGGAAGAGATCATAAAATTATGGAACAGTTTGGGTTGAAAGGGACCTTGAAGCCCATCCAGTTCCAACCCTCCTGCCACGGACAGGGACACCTCCCACTGGATCAGGGTGCTCAAAGCCTCGTTTTCTCTAGTGTGTGGAGAAATCAGGAACTGCCTTTATGTTAGAATCTGATCACGTACTTAATTCTTTGGAATGTTGAAAGTATCCTGATAAAAAATAACTATCTTTGGTTCTTATCTCCTCAAATGGAAATAGAAACAAAATCTAAGAAGAGCAGAATTATAGGATGCTTTCAAAAGAATGGGGATTCCTGCCTCCCCCCCCTCCCCCTTCCTTTTTGGCTGGTAATATTTCCCATTGAGCACCATCTTAACTAAGCAGACTTAATGAACTTCTGAGCACATTTCGTGGAATATAGTGAACCAGACAGATGCACTAGGGGAAGAAATGGTAAGTTAGTAGAATAGCATCTGCAGGAGGCCAGATTTATTTGTTCTTTAAAGCCTGAAGCTCTTCTGGGCATTGCTTTCCTGCAAAGCAGTGTTCTATTCCAGTGAGCTCTTATGTTTCACTCTAACCTATATAGCAGGATTTATTTCTGGACCATGCAAAGGGCCTTGGAAGGACCGATGCTGAGCTTATGGGAGTTTGAAATGAAGACAGATCTACAACCTGCCTCACACCCAGTTTTAATTGCTTTTATGTGGAATAGATTTTAGAGATTTTTTTTTAATGTTACCAGTACTGCCATTTAAAGGCATGGTATAATTTGTGTTCCCCGATAAAATATATTTTTAAAATACCTTTTTCTTCCTAAGAATCAATGAGAGTGCAGTTTGTGTTCAGTGTTCCCAGCTTTCCTGAAGTACTTTGTTGTTGTTGCTTTGTTCTTGAGCACCTAGATAAATGGGGTGTGAAAGGGAAAAAGAAAACCACCACCTAAAGATAAGAACAGAAGCATAAAAGAAGGAAATCCTTTAGAGGAAAGTAAATAAAATCCAATAGTTCACCCTTCTCTGTATTGTAATTTGCATATAAATAGAACTATGCATCATAAAACTTGACATTTATAAGCTAGGATTTGAGATGCTTGGAATAGGTTAGGGATGTTGCTAGCTCGTTCTAGATTTGAAATTATTAATGAAGTTCAAAACTGTTAATTTCCAAACACTAATTTGCAAGTAAAGATCCAAAAATGATCTCACTGCTGCTAGCTGACTAAACCTAGATGTGGTACTAACTGGAATGTGCTGAAAAATGGGTATCTATACACTTGAATGTTTCTCTTGGCTGTCAGGGTTGTTAATGTGATTATGGAAAAAGTCAATCCATTTTCTGTGATGGGTTATATGGCATCATAGTGGAATTGAAGTGACTGGCAGTGAAAAAACAAGGAACAAGAGAATATTTTAATGACCTCTGTCAGTTTAGGACATGATCCAAAGCCAAATGACATAAGTGGAAAGACTTAATTGAGTTATTGGACTCTTAAGTCAAGTCCTTAATTCTTAAATGTAAACAGTGTGTTGGCCACTCCAGGTGTTTCATAGTGTAATGAGAGCCTTATGGAAGGAGAGGAGTGTACTTCATGCTGTGTTTTCAGAGTTTTTAAAGTTTCTGCTGTGTTTAGAACACATTGCTTAATTGAATTTTTGAGGCAGATTAGCAAGATATAAACGAAAGTGGTATGTAGACTACATCTTTAAAGCAGCCCCCAGTACTGAAGAGGGCTACGAAAAAGCTGGAGAGGAGCTTTTTGTCTGGGAGTGCAGAAATGGGACGAGGGGGAATGATTTTAAGTTGAAAGAGGGGAGATGTAGATGAGATCTTGGGAACAAATGTTTTCCTGTGGGAGTGGGGAGGCACTGGTACACGTTGCCCAGAGGAGTTGTGGATGCCGCTTCCCTCGAGGTGTTCAGGTTACTAAAGGCAAGACAATAGTGCTAGAAGATTTTGGGAACAGAAATGCCAGAAACACTCTGACTTGCTGAAACTTTATGCCTAACTGCAAATCTCCAACTGCTTCATTACAAGGTTGACTCCGAGGCGAAAGGCATTTGGGTTTATGAATTGCTTGTGGCTCCATCACACTTGAGGAACAGTCGCTGTTGGTGTTAGAGACACAGGGTGACACATTTCAAATAATTCATGGAAGCTCAGCTCATTGCTAAGAGATAGGCATTTGATATTTCTGCTTCTGTTATATTCACAACTCCTCCATTGTTTTACTTTCCTCTGTAAATTCTTTTTTGCTTCAGCTGACGTTTCTCAAATATGAAAATATATCCATGTATGCATAGAGAACATGCATCTCCATATTAATTGTTTTGATTTGGTTATTGAGACAGAGGGCTGGAATTTAAAAGCAGCAATGGCTCTTAATTCCAAAAGCACAACCCCCCCCCATATAATATGCTCTCTGAGCCAATTTATAATAGTTATGATTCAAAATATGCCTGAGTCATAGTAGGGCAACCTGTTCTTATTTGCTTTGACGAATCTCTGTGCAATGGGACATTAGGCTCAGTATCAAGACAGATATCTGCAGCTATCTTATTTATTTTTTAAGTAGGATGAGAAGCCAAAATGTTCACATTTGTGCTATTCAGTGATAGTAAAGGTAAAAAAAAATACAGCTGATTGATGATATACTTTGTGGGGAGATTACCTCGTAAAATTGGACTGCGTCGATCCCAAGTTTTGTCATAGCAGAAAATAGCCATTAGCTTCTCCTGTTCAGCTACGTATGTTAGTGATTTTTTCTGGTCCCAACATCATTCTGTTGAGAAGGAATAGCCAAATTTTGCCAGTAACCCCCTACCCCCCTGCCTTTCCCCTCCCTGACCCCGAGCCTGGATGGACAGTCACAAGTAATTGGGACTGGTTTAGCACAAAAAGTGTACGTTTGTGTTTGTTTCGTCTTGTTTTTCAATCCTGTAACTTGCACATGATTTGAACCATTTCACTGTTATTGTTTTAGACTTGTACACAGATTTAGGTAAGTATTGTTATATTTTGTACAGAATGGTTTGGGTTGGAAGGGGCCCTAAAGCCCATCCAGTTCCACCCCTGCAATAGGCAGGGACATCTCCCACTGGATCAGGTTGCTCAAAGCTTCACCCCACCTGGCCTTGAACACCTCCAGGGATGGGGCAGCCAGGACTTCCCTGGGCAACCAGGGAAACACTTCTTCCTAGTATCTCATGTCAGTCTCTACTCTTTCAGCTTAAAACTGTTCCCCCTCATCCTGTCCCCGTGCTCCCTGATCAAGAGCCTCATCTGTACCAGAGGAGCCGTTGCTTATTTTTGATTCCTTCTTGCTGCTATATTAGCTGCTAGAAATTCTCATTACACTTCATTCTCCTTGTTAATCGGGCTAGTGTCTGGGACCTTGCATCTGTTTCTTTTATATCGTCATGTTGTAGTGTTTACAAATCCCCTTATGAACGTTATAGCAGCAGTGATGAATGGATTGTAATGAGCTGAGATTCACAGGGGGAAAGGAAGCAGTAGCAAGGGGAAGAAGGTGAGGGCGTATTTCATCACAAATATGCAATGCAGTGGAGAATACCTTGCCAGAAGCCCAAGCACCTTGCAAGGCAGGAGTGTAAGGGAAGAAAATGCACACATTTAGAAGCTGCCAAGCCTCTGTCACTATTTTTAATAATGTAAAATATAGTATTAGTTTATGCTTTGCACATCTTACAAAAGACAATGTATAAAGATACCATAACAGATACTATCACAAAAGTCTTTTTTTTCAGTCTAAATACTGATATTTCAAAATGTCCTATGGATACATGTGGAATACTTTAATAGCTTTTGGGTAATTCGAGTGATATACTGAAAAAATTGTGGTTTTGCCATGTTGCATAGGAATTTGGTTTTTTCTACATGCAAAACTATTTATGTTAACTATGTTTTTCCTTGAAATAGTTTTCCAGAGTGCTGCAGTTTGCAGTATTGGCATTTTGGTTGCATTTTGGTTTGATGTGGTTTATTTTTTAAGCCATGTCCTCAATCTCTATGTGTTTATAAACAGATATAGTGAATATAGGTAAATTATGCACTGAAGTTGGGATAAATTGCGTAAGTTTTGTCTTGGAATAAAATAATATTATAAAGTATAGACTTTAAAAAGTGAAGACACAGCTTTTGAATAGTTTACTGGGGAATAAATTAGAAAATGATGTCGTAAGTATTTTGCAGGCCAGTGGTAACAAAACTAAAGACTATTCCGTTTTTGTTATTAACTAATATTAAAACAGTTCTGCTGTTTCTGGCTCTTTTGTTGCCTCGAAAAAATGGAATGTGTCAGTTCATCCATTCCTATTGGCCTGTAATCATCCCCCTCCATTTTAGAGCTTTATGTGGCAGTCTTAAATCATTGATCAGAGTGAAGACTTGTATTCATATTTGAAGATGTGATCTTTTAGGATATATGAATGATGGGTTGTTTTTATCTCAGAATGCTCTCTGAAGAAGGTTTTACTTAAAGATATATTTGTGGAAAGGCTATCCACAGTTGTTATAAGTATTACCATTTTATTGTATGTCGAAGAATATATTTTTTTCTTCTTAAGATTTTAGAGGTAATTAAAGATACATTAAAGAATCTGAGTGCCAAGCCTGTGATAATTCACACCAACAAGAACACTGAATTGAATTTTAAAACTAAATATTTCAGTAATTGATACCTTACTCATCAGCCTTGCACATTTGGGAAGGGTAATCTTAACATACTGTATGTTTGCCATACAATGCATTTGTAATTTGAGTGCCTTTTGTAATGCTACTCACATCACATAGTTGTGAATAAACTCATTGGCTAGCCTGTGATATTTATATTTGAAATACACATTCAGTATCTCCTAGGTAAGAGGAACTATAAAAGGAACACAGAAAAGGATATCTGTGCCTGAAGGGATATGTTCTGAAGAAAATTAATAATAGCTCTGTACTGGGTAAAATTAAACTATTTTTTGTTAAAAATTTTCAGGTGTATTTGTTTGGCTTTTAAGTATTTACTATGGTCAGTTGTGCTTAACAAATTCTCAGTTTATGGCTGCAAAGTAGCTGTTGTTGTTTCTATATCCACTTGCATAAAAGAGAGCAAGATAGAGGGAGGATGCAAACTGATGTCTTCACTGTGCCCTGTGTAAGTGACAGAGTGCTGACCTGTACAACATCCAGGAAGGTGTCACTGATAGAAAGGCTTTCTAAACCGTGTTTTGTGTCTGCCAGATTTCACTTGGCTTCCCAAGTTATTCAGTTCATAGAAGTTCAGCTGAAACCAGTCAGGTTTCTCAGCATCTCAGGCAGAGTTTGTAGACTTTTTGGGTTTCTTTTGGTATTTTCCGGCTCTGTGGTGAGTTGTGCTGTCAGGCCTGTTCTTGGGTTTGGGAATATGACCGTTTTATTTCAAAAAGCTTAAAGAATAATGTGAAGGTCTGAGCATCATAACTCTTTTTTTGCAGGTTATAGAATAACAGAATGATTTGGATGGGAAGGGACCTTAAAACCCATCCAGTTCCAACCCTTGCCATGGGCAGGGACACCTCCCACCGGATCAGGTTTCTCAAAGCCCCATCCAGCCTGGCCTTGAACACCTTCCAGGTATAGGACGCAGCTTCTCTGGGACAGTCTTATATGCCTTATAGATAGGAAGGAACAATTACCTTCATACTCACGATTTACCTGATCAGTGAAGTGTTCTAGAGTGTTATAGATCTTAAGTTCAATTTGATCTTTTGCTGTCAGAATCGGAGTTGGGCTGTGGATTATTAGAAACATGTCTCAGAGGGGGTTTTTTTGCCTGTATGTGCCCATTAAGTGGAGAACTTTTACCTTCCATTTTGTCTGTTGCACATCAGTGGTTCGCGTCAGGAAGCAACAGGGCTGTTTGCCCCTTAAAATAAGGGAGATGAGGGTGGCAGGCAGGCAAGATCATGCTGTCACTGTTCAGGGCATCCTCCTAGGGTTACCTCAACAAGAACATCAGAGTAAATTTGGCAACCAAAATGATGTTCAGCCAAGAGTTCAGATCCCCGGACAAGCTGTGAAGCATGTCTGAGGTGAAGCTGGGAAGAGTCAGATCTGCAGATCAGGACTGGGGTCGTGGTCCGTGAGTTCAATAACCAGGCACAGGCTAAGCTGCGTTGTAGCTCAAGCAAAGACCACAGAAGGGTATGTGCATTTTGTGCATGAAAAGCATTATAGGAAATGAAGTACTCTCTTAACTAATGTTTTGCTATCCTTAACCTCATAGTGTAAAAATAGCATCTGTAACAGCCTATGAATCTACCCCATGAGTAGAGTTTCTGGAGGCCACAATAAAAATGTGCCTGAGTTTTGGAGAAAAGAAATAAAGTTCACACTACTAGGAAACAATGCTATTCTCAATACTTGTTCTGTTTTATTTGTTGGGTTTTTTTTCTAAAAAAGGCAGAAAAAGGGCAAATCCAAACCACCCAAATTAATTTTGTTCTTTTAATGGAATCAATTTATGGGATTTGGCATTACTTTACATTTACGTTTTCCCTCAGGCCAATTATAATTGCTGCTTTTTACTTAATGAATATGTTCCTAAACAACCATCATTTTGAGAGTAATGGTATGAGTTTCACTCAAGACTGCGATTGTCTGAGTCTGCCAAACAAATACGGAGTTAAAGGAAGTTTACGTAATATTCGGCTGCTCAGGCAGTGCCATGTTGCTTAAAGTTCCATTCCAGAAGCAGGACTGAGCATTCTTCGTAATGTCTCATCTAAATCTCCCCTCTTTCAGCCTAAAACCATTCCCCCTTGTCCCATTCCTGCACTCCCTGATCAAGAGCCCCTCCCCAGCTTTCCTGGAGCCCCTTTCAGTACTGGAAGCTGCTCTAAGTTCTTCCTGGAGCCTTCTCTTCTCTAGACTGAACAACCCCAACTCTCTCAGCCTGTCCTTGTAGGAGAGGTGCTCCAGTCTTGGATCATCTCCGTGGGCTCCTCTGGACTCACTCTAACGGATCCATGTTTTTCCTGGGCAGAGGACTCTGGAAACTGATGCAGGACTCAAGATGAGGTCTCATGAGAGCAGAGCAGAAGGGCAGAATCCCCTCCCTCACCCTGCTTGTCATGCTGCTTTTGATGCAGCCCAGTTACGCCTGGCTCTCTCTATATATGTGTGTTGTACCAAAAATATATGTTATTACAAAAAAGAGGATTGTTTTCCTAGCAATATTCTAAATTCAGGTAATCTGTAAAAATCTTGGTAGGAAGTTTACCCGACAAAGCAAGAACAAACATGCTGATAGTGGTGATGTATGTATGTGATACATGGAGCACATTCTTGCCTAGAATGCCTTTACAATAAAAATCTTGGCTTCTGAATAGAAGGTAAATTGTAGTTGTAGCACTGCTTGCTATTTATATGTTAGAATCTGCTGGTAATTTATCAAAATGTTAGAAGAGCTTTTCATTATAGCAGATCCCTGAAGCTTTGGGCTCTCATGCCAGTGAAAGCAGGCATGGTGTAACTGGTGTTAATGGAGGTGCTTCTGCCAGCGCTGCGTTTGGCATGTATGTTCCCATTTATTTAGGTGATTTACTATGAGCATGGGACTACTGTAAAAGCTTCAGCAGGCCCAGAATATATTTTTTAAGTGAATAAAGGTGTTTGAAGTTGGACAAAGCTCGAGTTGGAAAAAGCTATTGAATGATTATGAAGTTGATGAAAATGTTGACATAACAAATATTTCCTATGATCTTACAATACACAAATAGCAACTTTGATAATTCACAAGGTGAATTTGCTCAGTTTTCCTGAATTCCTCTGGCTATTTATTTTAGCTAATTTTATTGCAATAGAGGGTCCTTCTCTGTCGTGTGTGTTAGAAGTGTGATAAAAAACTACAGGAAAATACTTTCACAGTATTTCATCTCTGCTTGTTCTACCACTCTTCAGTTCTTGCAATGCTGTTCTTGCTTTCCACTTAGAGCAAAGTGAAAGCAGAAGGGAGTTTACACTTTCTGTTACTGCACTTTCTGTCTGTCTGTGCTTGAGTGACCACATTATGTCCCAAGCAAATAAATGTTATTGTTTTAGAGAAATTATTCTTTTCATTCCACACACTGTTTCTCTATCTCCTTGATAACCTTCTGCTGACATTTAAGAGCTAATGCCAAAATTACGAACTTTAGTGTAATTATTGAGTTGGATGAAATAGAAGAAACAGAAAACAAGATGTTGATGGATTTGGCTTCAGCACAGTCATAGAGTCATAGAATGGTTTGGGTTGGAAGAGACCTTAAAGCCTATCCAGTTCTAACCCCCCTGCCACAGGCAGGGACACCTTCCACTAGGTCGGGCTGCTCAAGACCACATCCATCCTGACCTGGAGTTCATCCAAGGAAGAGGCGGCCATGACTTCTCTGGGCAACCTGTGCCAGTGCCTCACCACTTTCATTTTGAATAATTTCTTCCTGATGTCTGATCTTCCCCCTTCTGATTTAAAGCTGGTCTCCCTTGTCCTATCACTCTGTGCCGTCATAAAAAATTCCTCCCCCACTTTCCTGTAGCCTCTTTCAGTACTGGAAGGCAGCTTTAAGGTCTCCCTGGAGCCTTCTCTTCTCCAGGCTGAACAACCCCAGCTCTCTCAGTCTGGCCTCATATGGGGGGCGCTCCAGCCCTCAGATTGTCTTCGTGGTCCATAATGTAAATTATTGACTTATAATACAAAAAATACATAATCCTAGATTTATGCAATACATTTACAAACTCTGTGTTGCTGGACACCTGCATTTCTCCAAGGTGTTGTTTCATGTTGGCTGCAGTGCGATATGGTTAATGCTGTGCTAATTCACCTTTCCAGAATAAATGGGAATGACAGTTAAGTCAAAGCTCAGATTTTGCTCCCCAGTTCAGCACCAAATGATGATGATAGGAAGCTGTGGAATGCTTAGGCCCTAATTACAGATAATGTCTAAAGTATTTTCAAAGCTATGGCCTGCAAGCAGAAAAACAGGCTTATCTTAACCTGTATTTAAATTCCCAAGTCCTCAACAGCCTTACTTAAAAAAAAAAAAAAGTCATATTATGGAGATAAAGCAATTGTTTTCTTCTTGGTGGGCTTTAGTTGGTGCTGCACACTGAAGCACAAGTCCTGTTGCAATCAATAAGTTGAATAAGAAGTGTTGAATAAGACTAATTAGTGCAATTAGGCTTGATTAGCAGTGACAGAAGTTACACATGCATTAAGGGGAGAATATACCCCTCAGTGTTTGTCTGGCTTTCCATTCAGTGGAAGAGCAGTGCAACGTTTCATAATGCAGGTCACTGTTATGTATGGCACTTAGTGAATGAAATCAAATACGCTGAGCCATGTGGTGCAGTGAAAGTCGGTTGAGAGGGGTGCTGTTTGCCTTGTACGGATACCTTTCCTAAATGAACGTGACGTTTGTGTTGGATCAAAGTTATCGTCTAGTATGAAACGTGACTGCATGTCTGCTCTAATCCTCTGCAGGTAATGCTTTTGAGTGTAACTCTTCCAGGGCTTGCCTAATCTCAGAATATTGAGGTCAAGGGCTGTTTATAAGAACTGTGACAAAGACCTTAGGGCCTCCAGCTGAAAAGGCTATTTAAAATTAAACTAGATTTATGCTTGTGATCACTCATAAGCACCAGCAGCCCTGATTTTAAGGGAACATTACTATGATAAGCAACATCATAAGATGTGCAAGTCTCAAACCACCTACATTACTGTCATTGTCATGAAAGGAATAATGGTAAATACTTTGATTAAGTATTTACTTAATAAGTTCCTAATTGCTCTTCTGTAGTAGTTATTGTGTGTATTCTGATCCTTAATGTAAATGTAAAAAAAACCACAAACCCATGACAACATAAAATCATGGTAAGGTGGGAATTCCAAACCCAATTAAGGCATGTTTATGAGGCTTTGATCAACCTGATCCAGTGGAAGGTGTCCCTGGCCATGGCAGGGATTTGGAACTGGAAGGACTTGAAGGCCCCTGCCAAACTAAACCAGTCTATGATTCTGTGTTTGTTCTTTCATTATGTTTATTTACCATGTGAAATTACTGAAATTTAGAAAGCTAAGGTGCTCCTCCATTATTCTGAAGTAGTTCTGTTTATTTCTTGCTTTATTTTACTGTAATGGATGAATAAGTTGTTGAATTTAGTTCTATGTTGTGACTGTGGAAATTTGACTCAGTGATTAATAGCTTAGAAGTCTCTTGTCAGAAGTTGAAGTGCAGTTTGGAGGCAGAGGGGAAAAAAAATCAGTGAAAAACATAGCAGGGTGAGTGGAAAAAAAGCCACAGGAGATTCTGAAGAAAGTGCACAGAAGGAAACAGATGCCAATTAAAATGAACATGGAATCAACATCATATTGCCCATAGGGACATACATTTTACACTTTTTCTACAAGGATTAATCTCAGTCTTTAAAAAGGAATTAAAAAATCAAGCGTCACCTCAATTAAGAAAGCACTTTTTAAATTGTCTCACTCACAACAAGAACAAAGGTATAAATGTGAGAAGCAAGGGTTTAGAAATCCCTGTTTTCACCCATCTATAATTCTTAAAGAGTACATTTCTCTTGAAATACATGCACAAATAAATTATACAGTTTTGTGTAGAATAAATATTTATATTTTAATACTTTGAAGTATATGAAAAGTTTGGTTTTATGAATTGTTTGTCTAGGGCCCACAAATTGAGTAGATTGAAGCACCTGGAAACTGCAGAGCTAAATTAGGATATGTGATTGTCTGCTTCTCCGAAAGTACAGGAGAATGGCTTTGAGAGAGAGGTGTTTCAGTCCCATCCTCCTATTTAGCTTTTCAAATGTTTTAGCAAAGGGGAATGTGGTATTTGTGCTGTAAGTAGATAAGGTAAGGAATGTGTGTTAATTAAGAAATACATTATACTTTGTTGGACAACTCTTAAGCGATAACTTTGTTTATTGTCAAACTTTGTCTACTTGATGAAAGGCTGTGAATCGCTTCGTTAATCCCATTAGCTCGCTAATCTCCTAGTTAAGCACAGGGTGGACTGGTTCTGAGTATCTCCTTCCTTACTCGGTGGAGAATATCACACAATATATTTTTATAAAACCATGATATTTAAAAATTTCTTAAACTCAATATAGATATCCTATAATGAATTTTCATGGCATTCCAGTGATGCGAATAGCTCAATAAAGAGAAACTTGTGCAACAACAGAAAAGCAGCTTTCATTTAATCAAGTTCTTATGCAGTTATTATGCACTGTAAAAGAAATTGAAATGCCTCTTTACTGCTTCATAACCAATTAAACCAGGTCTCCAGGTAACATTGCCCTTAAAGAAGATGCATAATTTCTCATTGCTGCTAAAGGATGTGGATTTTGCCTGTTCTAAATAGAAGACTGGATCCTTTATCTATCACTGTATCTGCTTTACAGTGTTATATTTGCAAATTCAAGTGACAGTTTGCTGCCTGTCAAGAGATGGTAGAGATCAAAACCATAGAATAGTTTAGGTTGAGGGACCTTAAAGATCATCCAGTTTCAACTCACCTGCTGTGTTTTCCTGTGAGGATGGTGAGGAATTGGCCCAGGTTGCCCAGAGAAGGTGTGGCTGCCCCATCCCTGGATGTATTTCAAGGCCAAATTGGATGGTGCTTTGAACACCCTGATCCAGTGGGAGGTGTCCCTGCCCATGGCAGGGGGTTGGAATTGGATGGTCTTCAAGATCCCTTCCAACCCAAACCATTCTCTGATTCTTTTGTGAAAGGCAGAACAAACATGCTTGCCACAAGCAGTTACGGCCAGTTAACAGCTGGCATGGAAGGAGAGAGCTGGGTGAGAACTTCCATGTGGGCAGTCAGCCTGTTGTCCCTAGACATGCAAAACAGCCCCGGCATACCTCTTTAGAGCGATCTATGTATATGGAGCACAAGACTTTCTTTCCTAAAAGTCTGAAGAGCATCTTTCATGAAAAGGAAGATGCCTGTGGAAAAACTGTGGGAGAACGTCAGGCAATAAAAGAAAGGAGAACAGAATCTGATAGAAAAATACCATAGAAGAGACAATAGAGAATAGGCTGCTCCGTCATTCTGTCTTGTGGAATGTAATTGAAAATGTCAAGAAAGTTGCTGAAAGTGAGTTATGTTGGTATGGTGTAAAATTAAGTAAATATTTTTGCTTTTTAAAGTTTCATAAAGGTTTAGAAGATATTTGCTAGTGTGTGCTTAAGTTAGATACTGCTTGACAGGGGCATTACTTTTCAATAAATGTAGAGTTGCCTATTTGGTCTAAATTCAAGTTGGTTCTCTCAGAGGAATTGAAACCTCACAAAATGAGACAAAAAATAGTCTATCTTTGCCCCGACAGCAACTAAAAGGTGTATACTCAGACTAATACAGGTATGGTGTTATTCACATAATGGAAAGTGATCCTCTCACTCCTAATGCATTATATAGTAATTGCCATATTGGAGCTAAAAACAATAAACCCAACCTGATCGTGTACTTTCTGTTTTGTTACTTATTCATAAGATTCTTTGGAAGGTTTATTTATTTTCCTTCCCCCACCAGCACTTTCCAGTGTTTGCATTAGGAACAAAGCGGTAAACACTTAAACCTATGAGTTTTAATGGTTGCTTTTGCACGCTGGAAACTCACTAAGGAAAGTAGTCAGTGCTAGTTAGTAAATCAGCCAGGCCCTTGAGAGGAAGAGGTATTTCCAGATAGATAATACTTTTAACAGTAATAAGCAGCTGCGTTTTGAAACTTTGTGACATCTGTCAACCTAGTCCAATTAAAATTGCGTTTGATGCTATTTTAGATTTTGCACAAAGCAATAAATATTTTTCTTGTGTATTGTTAGATTACAGTAATTTCTGAAATAAAAGAAATCCACCAATATATTTTTGAAGTGGTTGAAATAATACTTCAACTTTCTTTTCTGCTCCAAATAATACAAAAAAATACATCTAAGTTTTCATAATTTTGGTATCACCAAATCTGTATTTTTGAGGAAAACCTGATTCTGTCCAATATTTTTATCCAGTTGATGAATGCGAAAGGAAAATACTTTATGCTGTAAGATTTAACTTTAACCATAGTTTAAACAAGCTTTTTGAACTAAATGGTGGTGAGAAGTCTGTTTGTCTTTATTCCTAAGTGGAAAAAATAGCATTTAAATATTATTACTTTTCCATGATTTTTTAAAGTGTTGAATATATTTTTTTTTTTTGCTCCCTGTGTGCACCAGCTTTTTAGATATTGGGGAGCTTGATCTGTGAAGTTATTTGAGGAAGTGTGTGGTTTTTGACATTGCTGAACACGTACAATTTCCATCATCTTCAGCATCCAAACTTGAAACTTTTTGTCTGTACCTGTTTCACATTTATTATTGTCACTTTTACAGGCCTCTCCAAATTATATGCCCAAGAAACCATACAAAAGTACCAATAAAAGCATGCAATATAAAAAAAGAAAGGATTTAATTATGAAGTTCAATTTTGGTTGATTGGTGATAATCAGTGGCAAGTTGCTTCCATATGGTGTAGAAAAATACACATAGATGTGCTATAAACTGAAGTCCATGAAATTGCATCTAAAGGAGCTTTCAAGCTCATGGATGATGCAGCTTTATTGCACCGACATAAAAAAAGCTGACTCACAAATGCTGCTACGTCGGTGATCATTAAAACTAAAGAGCTTGAAGATATCAGACCGCTGAAAAACAGGATAATGAAACTGGACGAGTGTGAGTTGTTGGTTCAAATTGGAGTTTCATTTGGTACAGGAAAAAGATAATCCACATTCTGTCAAGTTCATTACTTGAAGTGGAAATTGAAATTGAGGTGATTTTTAGCTGAATATACAGTAGGCAGAAGAAATTATAAATAAGCATGAAGTGAATCTTTTTTGAAAATGCTTGTAAGTTTTTAGAACAAGTTCATTTTTTGCACAATCAAGGGTAATTGTGGTCTTCCGACAGGGGGTTCAAATGGAATTCTTCACGATGAGGGTGGGAAGGCCCCGGCACAGGTTGCCCAGGGAAGCTGTGGCTGCCCCATCCCTGGAGGTGTTGAAGTCCAGGTTGGATGGGGCTTTGAGCAATCTGATACAGTGGGAGGTGTCTCTGCCCATGGCAGGGAGGTGGAACCAGATGAGCTTTAAGGTCTCTTTCAACCAGAACCATTCAGTCATTTTGTGAACAGGTCACCACTCTTGCTACACTAGCACCAGCAGAGAACAACCTTGCTTTTCGAAGGATGTGCCAGAACAATTTTTGAAGTGCACTCTTCATGCAAAACCTGTCTGACCTACTTTTCAACTGCGTCAGCCCACATAGTGCAAAAGAAATAGTGTGAAGGAAATGTGCATGTTAGAAACAGAAAAAATTAAGAGGTGGGGGATTTTAAAGCTAAACAGAAGTTAATGTATGCACTGCATAAATTCCATTACTTCTTATTTAGCTCTGTCTGTGCTTTGCTCTTTGCCTTTCCCCAGACACAGCCTTCCTGCTTCTGTGCAACACGGGGGAGTGAGTCTAATACACAGGCTAAACTGTCCCTTTCTGATAAGGCCACCCAACTAAATTTGCCATGACAAATTTAGCTTCAAAACTGTGGAGTTACTTGTGATAGCGATCATCTAGTACCTCTAATTTTTAAACAGAATTGTTTAAATTCATGGAGACCTAAATAATGCATGAGGGAGAACGTTCTGCCTTGTGCGAGAGAAAAACATCTAGAGTTTATATGAAAGAAAGCATCTTGGAGAATTCTGATATCTAGATACTGAAAGGTCATCCTCTCACAGAAATGGAGGTAAATGTATGGAAATGGAGTTATTCCGTCTTTCTGTGATGGGCTGGCCTTGACTGGATGCCAGATACCGACCAACCTGCTTTATCACTCCTGCGCCTCAGCTGTCCAGGAGAGAGAGAAGGTCTAATGCAAGGCTCATGGGCTGAGATAAGGACAGGGAGAGAGCACTCAACAGATACTGTCCCAGGCAAACCAGGCTTGACTTGGGGACATTAATTTAATTTATTGCTGAACAAGGTCAGAGTAGGGCAATGCGAAACAAAACTAAATCTTAAAACACCTTATCCCCACCTCTCTGTTCTTCCCAGCCTTAACTTCACCCCTGATTTCTCTGCCTCTTTCCCCCCTGCAGCACAGAGAGAGAGGAATGGGGGTTGTGATCAGTACATCACACACTGTCTCTGCCGTTCTTTCCTCTTCGGACGGAGGACTCTTCCTGCTCTCTCTGTGCTCTAGGGTGGGGTCCATTTCACAAAAGGAAGTTCTTAGCTAACATATCTAACATAACTCCTTCCGTGGGCTGCAGTTCTTTGAGAACTGCATGAGTGTGAGTCCTTTCCATGGGGTGCAATCCTTCAGGAGCAGACTGTTCCAGGGTGAGTCCCCTATGGGGTCACAAGTCCTGCCAGCAAACCTACTCTGTTGTGGGGACTTCCACAGGCTGCAAGTGGATCTCTGTTCCTTCATTAACATCCATAGGGGACAGCCTGCCTTGCCACGATCTACAGCACTGGCTGCAGGGGAATCTCTCCTCCCTCTTCTTCCTCACTGACCTTGGTGTCTGCATCATTGTTTCTCTTACCTATTCTCACTTGTTTTCTCTGGCTGCTGTTGTGCAGCAGTTTCTCCCCACAAGTTATCAGAGGCACTACCACCATTGTTGATGGGCTTGGCTTTGGCCAGTGGCTCTGTTGGACATGGGGGAAGCTCCTAGCAGCTTCTCACAGAAGCCGCTCCTGTAGTACCCTCACCATGTAAGTCCAGTACAGTTTTACAGCAACCTGGATCCTAAACTGCCATGTAAAGTCTGAGCTTGGAAATCTGCAGAATTCCTTTAAGTCTTTGTTTTCCATTATTGTGTCAGAGATTCTTGAAAGCAGCATTTCAGACTCTCCTCTGCATTCTACATCCCGGTCAAGCAGCTTCAGTTGCTTTAGTTGAAGGCAAGAACTGCTGTGCATTAATATATTTTCTGTCATTGTAAAAAAAAAGATGAAGGCCTAGGCTTTTCATCAGTCTGCTCGAGGCAGTATTTTGAAGACATGGACAAATGCAGAATAAAAAAAGCCCAGATTATAAAGTCCTCATGCTTTCAGTCTATGTCAACATGAGAAAATGCCTTTCATATACTGAAACCACATTATTTGGCGTCACAGATAATAATGATATCTCATTTTTTGCTGTGACAAAGGGACAGCCATGCACTTGTGTAATGTCCATTCTTGTCTAGTTTGTGCATGAGGAGACTGCAGAGCAAACATCAGATATATGGACGTTGATCTGGCCACGAGGTTTAAAAGCTTCTGGGCAAAAAGAGCAAATCCTATAACTGGATGAGTGTTGTTAAAGACTGGATTTAACAAGTGCTCAGACTCAAACTTTGCCAAGTGTTTTTTGTGTAAAGGATATTGAAATGGGAGATGATTAATCTGAAAATCTTGCCCCTTTTTAAAAAGCCTGAATTAAATTTGTTACTAACCTTAAATATCTGGACTTACAGCACCAGAGAGACTTTGGTTGTTCTAGTCTGCCTTTCTTTTACTACAGCTACAGATATTACTTTAAGGTGCTTTGGTAAGCCAATTTTAATTCTGTGTGTATATATTAATATAGCTTATACTTGATTAAATATACATCCTAGATAGTACTGACCATAATATTTTCATGAATTAAATGAAAAATAAAGCCAATATTGTAGAAAGCATTAATTCTATGTAAAATCCAGTAGTAACTGAAAATACATGAATTAATGAGCCATATTTTGGGTCAGCTTTAATTTGTTTAGCCATCGAAATACAACTGTTAGCCAGGTCTTAGTCATGGTTTTACTAATCCTGTTGCTACTCCCACACATATGTGCTTCTTGATTGTCTGATATAACTTCTTTAAAGTATTTAGTTTACAAGCATCTGGTTTAAGAATACCAAAATTAGTTTATTTCAAACTGAAGTTACTTGTGATGGGAGTAGCATTGCTTCCCTTTAGATTCTGTGTGCAGATCAATAGAACTTACTGTTTAGCTCATAGTCAGCTTCTGTTTTCTTTGCTTATTTTTATACCTTACCACATATTTCTTTTATTTATAATGGAATTTTTAGTTTTTAGGGTGATTTAGTGCATTCTGGAAAAATCCTTTGTCATCAGTCATGCAGTAGAGTGAAACTGGGAAATGTAGATTCCACCTTGGCTGACAGAAAGCCCCGCTGTTCAGAAGTTAACTGGATACAGATAAAGAAAAGGGGAGTAAATTCTGTTGTGCACTCCTGCTTCTACATAAAAAGACATACTCCCGTTCTCAAAGAATAAGGGACAAAAAAAATAACTTAATGAAAACTATTTATAGTTATTATTATAACTATTATTTAAAATTATTACATTAAACCCTCTGATTTTGCACCTCTACTTACTGTACTTTTATTTTGCTTCTTGGGACAGATTAAGTAGCTAACTGGAATAGTAAAGCTTTTATTTTATTACTATGGCTTTATAACTAATGGAAAATACTGAATATTTGGAATCATAGAATGGTTTGGGTTGGAAGGGACCTTAAAGCCCATCCAATTCCAACCCCCCCTGGCATAGGCAGGGACACGTCCTACTTGACAAGCTTGCTCAAAGGCTCATCCAACCTGGCCTTGAACACCTGCAGGGATGAGGCAGCCACAACTTTTCTGGGCAACCTGGGCCAGTGCCTCACCACCCTCACAGGAAAACGTATCTTCCTATGATCTCGTCTCAAACTCCCTTCTTTCAGCTTAAAACCATTATGCATCCTATCACTAGAGGCTTCTTTTTTCCCTTTCAATTTTGATTTTCTGTGATGTAAACCTGCTTTTTTTCCCCTCCTTATTCTTCTCCCTCTCATCCTTCCCCTTCGTGGTAGAAACTGTTTTGAAGTGTCAGAGAAGACGATTATTTAGTAGTGAAGGTACTATATGCTACTCTGTGGATTGTAGAATTTAATGTTACTTTTTAAACTATAAACTGCCAAAATTTTGTCTGGAGCAACTGATCTAGTTAATACATATTTTTTGATGGAAAAGATATATCATAAACTAAATTTGGCTGTGTAAAGAGAACGCAGAAATTTAACAAATAATACAGACTGCAGAAATCTGATTGAAGTGGACAACTACTTATTAAAGCCTGATGCTGAAGGCATTAGGCTCTTTGGTTTGTTGCATATAAATGGAGTTGGGCTTAAGCCTCCTGTCTTTTGATGTATAATGGATCATTGCTGGGTTTTTGGCAGTTTTGTTGCAATTTGCTTCTATGGGATAAAGTTCTACCTAATTTGCCAGCCTCAGCGTAATGGCAGTGGCTGTATTTTCTTTAGCAAAAATTAATATGGTTGATTGCCAGAAAACAGGAGCAGAACTGGCAGCTATGAAAAAAAGAAAATAACTGTTTCTTCCTGCAACCTTTTATATTGTGCCCACAGGTTACTTTGTGCTAGCTTTTATCTAACTTCATGCAATATGTGTTTGCATAGATATCTACATTTATGAAAGAGTGAAATATGTGCACATTCACATATATTTTGGCATTGAATTTAAACAAACTAGTAATGTTAGTGCAGAGGTTTATCAGGGAAGTAAAACACAGTCTTTCCTTTCATGGATGTGGACAGAGGTTGTTTAAAGTGCAGGATTTGACCTGAGAATCTGGACACTTGAGGGTCAGAGTTAGCATCTCTGACACCAAATTGTTGTGTAATGCAGGAATATCCAAATACATTATTATTTCTGGGCAAAGCTATCAATGACTCGATAAATGTCGTATCTTGCACAAGACTGCAACAGAAAGTCACTGGAGTTCCTACTTACATTTACACCTGAATTGCACCTGAATTGTACCTATCTAATAATAGAGAGACTAATTGTAATGAGGTACCCATGCACTGTCCCTGGGGATATATTTTTCCACAGGCCAGTTTCATAGTAACTCTGAAAAGTAATGAAGTAAAAATACCCTAATCTAAATGTTACCTATGTAGTTCTAAGCACAGTAAACCAACCCAAACCAAAAAGGCAAGAAGCTAAAATATTTGTAGAAGAGAGTTGAACAGTTCAGCAAAATTTTCAGTATTCTTTGGTATAAACCACATTTTTTGAAAATAATAATTCAAAATTAAGAGGAGAGTCTGAGAGAGAGGAGACTGTAAGAAAAACTCTCAGGAAGAGACTAATGATAGTGTGTAACTTGGTTATGGGAGATGTGGCGTGTTTCTCTTCAAAAGGATATTTAATTATTTATATGAAATAGAACATCTCAGATGAGGGGAATTGAGAGAGATGCAGTAGAGCTTCTAAGTTCAAAACCACCCTAATCTGATTAAAACCAAAAAAATCTCATGCATCTTAGGTCAGCACCCTTCCCCCAACCACTGACTGTTCTGAGATGGGTGGACTTAGAATCTCTGATGGAATTCTTCAACTTTTTCCATTAAAAGAGTTTGGAAATTAAAATTACGTATAAGCTATTATTCAACTAATATAGTTTAATCTTTATTTCTTTCATACAAATAATGCATTCCATATAGCTCAAACATACCTACGCAGGTATCATCCAAAAATGTTTTCTGCATAGATTTGGCTTTTTCCAGATTTCATTGACAGCTTTGAGAAGAAGGTGAATTTGACCAGTTGTTGGGGTTTTTTTTTCAAATAAAGGGTATGTGCTTAAGTTTTCTTCAATCACGCAAAGAGTTTTGTTCTGGGAAAAGGTATGAAGTGGTCAGAATTAACACGATCTACGCAAGTGCTCAATGTATTCAGTACAGGGGTCATTCCAGCTACTAAAGAGCTGGAACAAAAATGAGACAGCTTTCTGTGTAAATGTGGAGGTTATAACTGCACTGTCTCAGGGTTGCCTTGTCTGTGTGTCTCCCCTTCTAACAGAGGCTTTGCTCATTCACAAAAGCCAGTCCTCCTGGCCTTGTTTTACATCACGGAATAGCCCTGCAGAATGTTCTTCTTATTAGTGACATCCTACTATGGCTCTTGCAGTTTAAAAAAATGTTGCAGCTGTAAAGTCTGGTATGTCAGTAGGTAGGGATGTTTGTTTGGTCTTCCTGGTGTTTAATATACCTGGATCCATGACAAGAAAACAAACTGGGAATTGAGAAAACTGCTTAAACAAGAGATCTCCAAGGAATGCACCAGTGCTGCTGGCAGTTGTGTTAAAGGTATCAATAGGTGGATGTCCTTTCTGAGTCAGCAGTGTTCAGTTGCCTTGGGACGCTTTGACATAGGTCTTTGTCCTAGGATTTTTTTAATCAGGGATTCTGAGGTCTTAGGTGATCGGCAAAAAGAATTTTAACTTAATGTATTGCTTGGAATGGTGAATGCTAAAGCCTCGTTCTTCCAGCTCTGTCTGGGAGTCAGACGGGAAGCACATCGGCCAAGTTGTTGAGAAGAGAAATTACTTGTTAGTATTAGGACTTGATAGTGCTTGTTCTTGTGCTGTGTCAGCATTAGAGTGTAAATATTTCTTATCTGCAGACTCGATGTAAGCATTTTTTAAAGTATCATCGGACCACGCTTGATTCTCTACTTATTTTTTTTCCACTTTTTGGTTTTCTGCAGGGGGTGTTATGTATAGTGAGTTGGAGAGAAGAGAGGCAATTGGTAGAGCTCAGGCGTTGATGGGATTATATTTCGATACAAACTCAGATAGCCCACCCACCACTGGTGCTCCATCTCTTTCACTTTCTGCATTTTCATGGAATCTTGAGGTTGGAAAAGACGTGACACCAGTGGATGAAGTTTAAAAAGGCCTGGCTCAGTGTTGTCACTAGCAAGAGAAAAGGTCAACCGAGGTAGCCGTTGGTTTCAAGGCCAGGTTTAATGGTCACTGCTGTATGTTTTTTAAAGGCAAGGGTAGTCAACAAGATTATTAGAGGGAGTGACATTAGAATTTGCTTCTGCAGTCCTTTAATTTTATCTTTAAACTACATTAAAAAAGGCTCATAAAAAAGCTTTTGGTTTTAGAATTATAGCCACATAGTAACAGAGGAAAACTCATCTGCAGGAGACAGATTTGCTGAATAAATCAGTCTTTGCAGCCTTGCAGAGAAACTGCTCTTCCCATCGTACCCTTCAAACAATAAATAAAATATTCACCTAAAGAAAATGCTTGTTGTGTAAAAATAACTTTATACCATTGCTTTCTACATCATTTGTTTTCTGTGTTGGTCTTCAGCGATAGCTGCATATCATTCATTCTGTTTCATATCTCATGTGATTTTCTAATAGCTTGGTACACTATGTTGAATTGTATTTCCTGATTGATAACAATTAAAACATACCATCAGCATTGCCTTGATGATTACAGTATGGAAATCACCAATATCTGTAATCAATGGTATCAAAGGCTTCCCTGCCCTGCTCTGAAATACCCAAGTGTGAAGAAGCCTCCACGTAGTAGTGCAGCCTTGCACCAAATTAAAAATCAAGATTTTACCTGTAGTAGCAAATAACTATACTTCTGCAGCTTTTGCAGGAGATAAAAGGAAAATTTATATTCATACTTTTTAAAGGAGCAGAAACCACTGTATGAACATTTATTCAGTTTACTTCCAAAGCCCATTAAAAATGGCTTTCTTACCGTGAGTGAATGCTTCCCCATGAACCAAGATCACTGCAACCCCAAACATTTGTCTACTTTAGGCTTAGCTGTTCCAGTGAAATTGCTGATTTTTATTATCTAATTGTGCAGAGATCTCATATCTCATGATTAATGACTGTGTGAAAGACTTAATTGGCAGGCTTTTCAGTTCAAATTAGTCTAAAAACAAAAGAGCTCACTTTGCTTATATTTATGTTGCCATGGGAAACTGAAAGTTCTGATTAGAATTATGTTTTGATATAGCCCCTGGAAAAGTATGATACTGGTTTTATTTTCTGTATTCAGAGGAGTTGAGGTCTAAGCTCTTGTACAGAATTAGTGGACATCTTAAGTCAGTACAATGACTAAGATTTAGTTAGTGCTACCATTTACAGTCACTACTCAGACCTGCACTCTCTTGAGTTTTCTTTTGTACCCTAATGAAAGACAGCTTTTTATATTCACAAATTCTCATAGAAAGCTGGGTGATTAAGGAGGTTAAGATTTATTCTTCATGATCAGAAAAGTCAGTTTTTTAGTCTTCAAAGTAGAATGGTATGAGAGATGTTTTCCTGTGGCTATCAGTCAAAGCTATCAGTTTTGGCAAAATGACTGAAGGACAAACAATGCCAGAAAAAAAGGAGGAAAAAGATGCTTACAAAGGTGACCTTCAAAAACACTGCATTGTTTAACTCCATCAACAATAGAATCATAGAATCATTGAAGTTGAAAAAGATCTCTAAGATCGTTGAGTCCAACTGCTGGCCCAACACCGCTGTGCCTACTAAACCATGTCCCAAAGTGCCACATCTACATGCTTTTTGAACACCTCCATGAGGATGGTGACTCCACTTCTTCCTTCTTTACAATGCTTCACCACTCTTTTGGTAAAGAAATGTTTCCTAATATCCAAACTAAACCTTCCCTGACACAACTTAAGGACATTTCCTCTCATCCTGTTGATTGTTACTTGAAGAGACCAGCACCTGCTTCACTACAACCTCTTTTCAGGTGGTTGTAGAGAGTGATGAGGTCTTCCATCAGCTTCCTCTTCTCCAGGCTAAATAATTCTATTTCCCTCAGCCACTTGTCATAGTTTTCCCCCTTCCTATTTAGCGTAGTTTCCTCACATTGAAGTTGTTAATTGATGTCCAGTGTTTGATATTTCATCAACTTACCACAAGAAAGCTTCTGATGCAGTTGACAGTCAGCTGTGCCTAATCACTGAATTGATGATGTGAACTGAGGCACAGTGAGCTCTTGCAAATCCTCATGCAAATCTCTGAAGGTATAGTGAATCCTGTTAAAAGTCATGCTGTTGATAGTTACTTCTCTTTGTAAGTTGATAAAACAATTAGGATTTTCCTAGATTTGGAGTAGAATACAAGGTTTCAATACAAGAATAGAATACAAGAGTTCCCCAGGGCTCAGCGCTGGGTGCAGTTCTGTTCAATGTCTTTATCAATGACCTGGATGAAGGCATCGAGTGCACCCTTAGCAAGTTTGCAGACGACACTAAACTGGGTGGAAATGTGGATCTGCTGGAGGGTCGGGAGGCTCTGCAAAGGGATCTGAACAGGCTGGACTGCTGGGCTGAGACCAATGGGATGAGGTTTAACACGGCCAAATGCCGGGTCCTGCACTTGGGGCACAACAACCCTGTGCAGCTACAGACTAGGAGAAGCCTGTCTAGAAAGCTGCCAGGAGGAGAAGGACCTGGGGGTGTTGGTTGACAGCGACTGAACATGAGCCAGCAGTGGCCCAGGTGGCCAAGAAGGCCAATGGCATTTTGGCTTGTATCAGAAACGGCATGACCAGCAGGTCCAGGGAGGTTATTCTCCCTCTGTACTCGGCACTGGTGAGACCGCACCTCGAGTACTGTGTTCAGTTCTGGGCCCCTCACCACAAGAAGGATGTTGAGGCTCTGGAGCGAGTCCAGAGAAGAGCAACGAAGCTGGTGAAGGGGCTGGAGAACAGGCCTTATGAGGAGCGGCTGAGAGAGCTGGGGGTGTTTAGCCTGGAGAAGAGGAGGCTGAGAGGAGACCTCATTGCTCTCTATAACTACCTGAGAGGAGGTTGTAGAGAGGAGGGTGCTGGCCTCTTCTCCCAAGTGACAGGGGACAGGACAAGAGGGAATGGCCTCAAGCTCCACCAGGGGAGATTTAGGCTGGACATTAGGAAAAAAAAATTTCACAGAAAAGGTCACTGGGCACTGGAACAGGCTGCCCAGGAAGGTGTTTGATTCACCTTCCCTGGAGGTGTTTAAGGCATGGGTGGATGAGGTGCTCAGGAACATGGTTTAGTGTTTGATAGGAATGGTTGGACTCGACGATCCGGTGGGTCTCTTCCAAACTGGTTATTCTGTGTGATTTTGTGATTAATTTGCAAATATGAACTATTGTTCAACTCCATATTTGTTCTGGAATTGGAAATGGAAATATTACAGTACCACATTTGGGAATGTTAAATGGAAGATCAGAGCTGTAATATTGAGTACTGCAGTAGAAAACTGGTTTGAAGTTAACCAGATGCATTTAGCAGTGATTTTCACGCTCTTCTGAAGACTGTCTTGTGTTCACTCTATTTTAAAGTATAATCACTGACAAACATTCAAATGTTTTTTTCTGTGCTGCATGATATGACCATTTCTTCTACATTCTTTCTTCTTCTTGAATTAAATTTCACTGGGCTTTACTGAAGCCAAGAGCTTTTCATGTTTTCAGAGAATACTTCCACAGCTGCATCCTCCTTTGCTGTATGTGTGAGTTCTTGTGACTGAGAACCCAAACAATTGAAAAGGGAGGTAGTTGTTTCTGTGTCTGTGAAGTTATCCTGTTTGAAAATGTACTTTGTAAAAGCGAATTGGAACAAATTAATTTATCTGACCCATTCAATCATAAAACCTTAGCAAGAAGCAGCAACCTTTTTTAATTAATTCTTCATTAATTCCTGTGTCAACATTTATTGACGTGATTGTCAAGTAGGTTTCATGTCAGACACTAATGTGCAAGTGACTGAGGGATGAGAGGTTTCCTTTTGCCTGTCATACAATCTGGCATTAATTTGAATATATAAGGTAAATAATTCTATTAAATGTAATCCTTGAAGTGCTCTGTTAATACAGAAGTGTAGTTCCTTGTTGTTGTTTCTTATGAAATGGCAGTAAAGTTTGAAGTTCAATTAGCAGCAGCGTTAATGTGTATAATATTGTAAGAAAGCGCTATGGATTGCAGGATCAGGCCTAAATTCTCAGAAGGGTCACATTTGCAACTTTATTTGATCTGGAGAGCACTTACTAGTGGATTTTTTTACCCCCAATCCTTATCTCCAGAAATATATTTCTGATTTAAACATTTGGAAGACACAACATTTTTTTTACCACATTCTATTATTATTTTCTGGCATTTTTACTACAGTTTTTTGGTTTCAATGTTGTTTCTTCTTGACAGCTTCTTTGATATTCTCTCATGCTGTCGTTAAGTTAACAAGTTGCTGATGGGAGCTGGTGAGGAGTACACTGTATTGAAGTAAAGAGAAGAGCAGCACTGATTTTTTTTTTTTTTCGTTTGTTTGTTTTAAACAGATACAGAAAGTTGCTTAATTTAAAAAGACAGCATCTGCCAGTTTTTGAGGGGGGGTTATAGTTTACTAATTTTCAATTCAGTGTTGTGATATCCCAGATAAAGGTCTGGATTAACTGTTGCAAATGATTACTTTTTACTGATGTAAATCTTATCTGATTGCCTTATTATTTCAGGCAATTAATCTTCTTTATTTTGAACCCCTGCACTTAGATTATTTTCTATATCTACATACAGATTCTGGTTATGATTTTGGGGTAATATCTTGTCTTTCTTTTTCCTTTCTGTATGTTAGTGCACTTTTGTGCTTTTCAAGATGTTCTGTGAACAGGTGAAGATTTTTTTGTGCTCCAGACCCTTCACTAGCTTTGTTGCCTTCCATGAGTTTTATTTCTGTTGCCCTTAATGGGAGGTGATTTAGGTTACTGCTGGGTAATTAGGAGAACCTTTTAGATTGGAGGGGAAAAAATAAAATAAAATAAAATAAAATAAAATAAAATAAAATAAAATATGTGCATGTGCATGCATATGTGTTTATGTACATCTAATGCTATGTATTTGGCTATAGAAAGTGGTACATCTTTATAGAAAGTATCACTGTTTTTTTACTAATGAAATTAAATACTGGATTGGAAAAGTTGCACAGTAATTGGTCACATTTCCAGGCACTCTCCCAGCAAACCTAATTAACTTCAAGCTACAGAGTTCTGTTAGCAGATGGAAATTTGTCTTGTGTTTTTTAACTAATTAGAAAATCACAGAATAACCAGGTTGGAAGAGACCCACCGGATCATCGAGTCCAACCATTCCCACCAACCCACCAATCCCTAAATCATGCTCCTAAGCACCTCATCCACCCTAACCTTAAACACCTCCAGGGACGGTGACTCAACCACCTCCCTTGGCAGACCGTTCCAATGCCTAACCGCCCTCTCTGTGAAGAATTTTTTCCTTATCTCAAGCCTAAATCTCCCCTGGCGGAGCTTGAGGCCATTCCCTCTCGTCCTGTCCCGTCACTTGGGAGAAGAGGCCAGCACTCTCCTCTCCACAACCTCCTTTCAGGTAGTTGTAGAGAGTAATAAGGTCTCCCCTCAGCCTCCTCTTGTCCAGGCTAAACACCCCCAGCTCTCTCAGCTGCTCCTCATAAGATTTGTTCTCCAGCCCCTTCACCAGCTTCGTTGCTCTTCTCTGGACTCGCTCCAGAGGCTCAACATCCTTCTTGTGGTGAGGGGCCCAGAACTGAATACAGTACTCAGTCTTTTCAGATTTATGGATTGAACAGAAATTTCCAATTTATTGTCAATGTGTCGGTGGGAAGTTGAAGGGAAAAAAATCACTTTATATAAAGGAAGAGCTGTAAAGTGGAAATTTGAAATGTGTACAGAACAGGACATAGCAAAAATATTTCCTTCTATAAAATTCTTCCCCAAATGAGAAAGGAGATGTGTGTGGAAAAGTGATGTGTTTTAAGATACTAATTTTCTTATGTTTATTTCCTGCTCTCATTTTTCATATCTCCAAGTGATGTGATGATTCCTCAATTTTGATCCCACAGCATCCTTCTAATGAGGAATGCTCTTCTTAATTTCAAACAACCAGATGAAATAAGAGGTAGTTCGTTAAAGGGTATGTAAGAAAGTTCACTCTTATTGGAGAGAGAATGAGGTGCAGCTGATGGCAGACAAGCTGAATTTGCTGGTTCTGGTGCGTGTGGTTTATCTGGAGATGTCACATGTTCTACTCCTAGTAACTTGTTACCATGATTACTTCCTACAGATATGAATAGTTAGGCAAGCTCACCAGTGACAGATTGTAATCCTATTACAAAACAAGGACTCTCTGGTGCTCTGACTTGTTAGGGGTTACAGGGTTCCTGGGAGTTTTTTCTTTTCACTCCGTGCTACTCGTTAGAATAATTAATGTTTGAGAGGAATATATCAACACACAACTATTCTTTTTCTTATTTCCTGCTTTGCTTGTTGAGTTCCGCACTGTTTTATATTAACCGTGTTTGGGTAGTTCAGTGTTGCATAAACAAGTTTGCCATTGACATATCACTGAATTGTGTGTCACGTTCCGTAGAACTTTCAGATGTTACAGGGTAATGAGAGACTGAAGTTCTTGCTGTCGAGTATTTACATTACTCATTGTTGTGGATGTGTTGTCTGCAGTTCTCCGCTCTAATGTGAACAGCCTTTCCTTTTTCCCATGTTTCAATAACAGGACAGAAGTTCAATGCAGCTGTAGGGGAAACAGTGCCACCCGTTGGACTGTCAGCACCATCCTTTTGTTATCATCCTGGTCCTGGAAGCTCTGCTGATCCCCTTGATGGCAATCAGAGCTTAATTCTGAGAGTATTTTCTCAGTGCCTATGTGTTTCCTGCAGTTTTATCGTGTTGCTATGCCCATATTAATATTTCCAATGGTGGGGTTTGGATTTTGTTTTTTTTTGATGTCTTTCTGTCCTTAATGTGGATGCATAAATTTGATTGCAGTGGAGCAGTCAGAGCTTTTCTGAAGCATCTTGCTAGCAGTGGAGAGCAAAACATCTTTTAAAATTTACTTCAAAATGGATTTTATTTGCAGTTTCTCTGACTCCTGCCTCAAAAAGGCCTTGTACAGTTTTGTTGAAATCCTTAGCTTGGTATTTAAGGTTTTAGGAAAGATTTAAGGATATGCAGCAACTATTCCATGTTTTTCCCTCTCTTCAGTCAAAGTGGTGTTTATATTTAACTGGATACTAAGGCAGTGTGGTTGCTAGTGTATGACTTCACATTTCTCAATCTTAAACAAACAGTAAGTCATTATAAATTAAAAGATTCTTTCCTTCCAGACAGAGAGAAGTTATAATAGATGTGTAGCAATGCACTGCTGTGCCAAATGCATTGGAAGAATAAACAGAACAAGCAAGCTTCTCCCCATGGCCTGGTTAACAAAAAAGGCAGTAATTCATATACTTATATCCTTTTACTCCCTCAGATTCTGCTTGCTGTGAGTTTGGAGTATCAGTCTGCCTATGTTTGTACCTCTCTTCAAGCACACCCTGCAGGTGTTCAAGGCCAGGCTGGATGATGCTTTGAGCAACCTGATCCAGTGGGAGGTGTCCCTGCCTGCAGCAGGGGGAGTGTTGGAACCGAATGGGCTTCAAGGTCCCTTCCAACCCAACCCATCCTATGATTCTATGACACCACTAGTTTATTTCACACATGTGGTTTTTAGATAACGTCATAAATTTTGGCTGCTTCTGACCTTAAGAAATTGTATTTTAACTGGAGAAGCTGCATGTCCCTTTAGGTTGTACCCTCCTTTACCCACCCTGAGTGATCAGTTCTGTATGTTTATTTTAAGGGATATTACTTCTAAGCAGTTACTTTGTCTGTCAAGACACTAAGGGACGTTTTGTTTAGAATCTTTAGACCAGCAGATCGGATGAGTTGCAGGAGACATCATTTTCCATCTGTTTCCCATCCTCAGTGCAGCAAACAGAAACCTTTTCTGATTTCTTCCAGATATAAAGATTAGCTTATTGCGTTCGTGTTTCTAGATTGCAAATTACACAGAGGATGGCATTGTTCAAGAGACAGAAACCTAGAGTAAGGATATCAGAAGTCTGAGTCACAATGGGTGCACTGACTATTGTGTACTTCATGATTCTCCAAGCCAAAATTTGAGCACAGAGGTTTGAGTCATATAGTCCTGCATAGATGCAAACTGGCTTTGGGTAGGATGTGAAACTCAGTGTAATCACAATGCTGGAGAATCTTTGGGAGCCAATAAAACAGACAATTATATTGCCCTTATGTTCACAAAAAAAGAAAATGGAGACAGAGGGAGATGTGATTAATCCAGCTTATGCTGTGCAAGATCTGCCCTGTTAATAAGGCCTGGATGCTAGATCTAACAAAATTATTTGGTTCAAAAACTGAAACAGATTTATCTAGGGGAAAATATTTGGACTGCAAGGTGCCTGGGGTGTGTATTGATTGTATCAGGACATGCTGCATCAAGCTATTGTTTTAACCTGTTGGAAAATTAACTATGGTCTCAGTGGACAGGAGTGGAGACTAAATACCTGTTTTTACAAAGCCTTACACTTATCCTGTGGATTTGACAACCGTATATATAAATGGAAGTTCACTCTGATCTGTCACTGGTCTTTGGTTACCTACCAATGAGGAGAAACTTACCGCAGTTCTGAAGGGCAGGTCTAAGAAAGCTACAGTGTGATTTGAATGCCTTGGAGTCGGATTGCTTGCCATTTGAGATTAAAGAATATAGTTTAGCAGAGGTGAGAATCTAGGAATTAATTGTATACTGGGTTTCCTTGAGCTAGGATTGAACTTGTTTGTCCATTTTTCAATGCAAGAAGGCCTTCTATGATAATAAGTAGTGCTTTAAATTCCAGTAGGAGTAACTGTCTAAAGAAAATGACAGCCAAAATTAAACAAATACTAGTTAACGATTTATTTTCCATGTACTTTTTGTGTGTAAAAGAACTAATGCTTCATTTTAATATTGTTAAATAATGATTCTATTCTTTTTCTTTTATAGGTTGTCTTAGTCTTCGCTCTTAGTATTGGTGCTCTTGTAATATACTTCATAGATTCGTCAAAGTGAGTATTTGAGTACCTTCTCCTTTCCCTCCTTTCCTGCAGCAATTACACATCTTTAAATTGCCTCATTCATCTACTTCAAATCAGTGCTTTGCCTCATTGCCTGAGTGTAAAGAACTTTATAATAGTGCATGGTCTATCAAAATAACCCTGGTACAGGAAGAAGATCGTATATCAACTAGATCAAACTGTCACGTTGGATCTTTAGAATGCATAGAGAGAAAAGCTGCTTTTGTATGTTGAAATCATACATGTTGTTAAAGTTTATATGTTTTTATGGCCATTGAGCTTATATGGAATCTTTCAAATTGAAAACTAAGATAAGAAAAACAGGAGATGAATGCCAAAGAAGGTGGAAAAAACTGTTGTAGAGAACAGACAAGAACACTTTTGGAAAACCATGAATAAGTTTGGCAGCATGAACTTTATATCTTACATATCTGTTCAGATTTCCAGCTCCTGGGTTTCATAGATTTTTCCTGGGATAAGGTGAGCCAGTAAAAATCTGCAAAATATCTCAATATTTTTTTAGATTTACACCAAAGTTATCATATAGTGGTGCAGTTTTGGCCAGGCAATAGAAAGTTTCATCCTGACTTTGAGGACTGTGATGGTTTGATACAAACCAGTACGACTAGGAATATCTTCTATTTGATACTATTCATATTCCACCCTTGTTTTCATATCAAGGTGGCCACTGTCAGTGATGTAACAGGCGAACTGGGAGCCTAACACAGAAGACACCAGTACAAAGGAGCTTAATAGAACATTGTTCAGTTGAATTCGATTATTTTGGAAGGATGATATTCTGAAGTATCAATAGTGTTTTGAAGCTCTAGGACTGCATATTTTCTGCTTTTTTCCAAACTGATTTTAGGCTTGCTTAAGATCGTATGCTGAAGTTACTCTGTATGAGCCAGCCTGGCTGTAGTGGCAGAGGAGTGTTCTAAAACAATGCTTATGTGGCTCAGAAAATCAACCATTTCGCTTTCGTCATCTGTACATACTGATCTTAAGTACGTGGTAACACCAGTAAAAGGCATCCGTGAATACATGGATGTTATGAACATCGTCTATCTTCATTTCCATTTATCATCCTGACCTCTGGATATTAAACTGAACTGACTTGAATAGAGTACAGAATAACGTTTGCTTGCCATGAGCATCGTTAGGCATGGTCAGTAACAGCATCAGCAGAGAACTCCATTTCGCACTAAACTGGTAACTTGGGGCTCTCGTTTTCCATTTCTTGTAATTGCAGTAGCATGGAAGCTGTTGGTGATGTCAATATCCTTTTCCTCTGGTTCAGTCTCCTCTTCTGGTGTGCAGTACGATATAATATGCAACCATAGATATCAGCTATGCTTTTCAGGCACAGAAATTGAAGTTTTTTTTGCCAAAGCGCTTACTTTATAATGACCAGCTGCCACTGTCCTGTCCCACAAAGTTGATCTCATTTATTGAGCCCCTTCACTAAAAATTGATGTCAGTGTAGAAATAACAGAGCCCATCAATGGCAAGGTGAAAACATAAGAATTTTCACCATTTGCTGTATGTGTTATGCTCATGCATGTTCCTCAGCTTAGTTTTTTGGAGTTGTTTGTATTTTCAGCTGCACTAGTGTAGTTATTCCTAAATAGCTGATTTTTTTTCAATACTGCCTCACATATTGTACTTGATTAGAATTGTACATTAAAGTGCCATCTGGTAATGAGTGTAAAACAGCTGGATGTAAGGATAACAGTGACACTGTGAACTGGAAGATATATATGAAAATACACACAGGCCTATAGGTTCATGCTGAGCCCTGAGTTTGTTCCTTGTCTGTTGCGTTCTTAATCAGACAGCTTTATTTCTTTTTATATGTGGAAAATAAAAAAGTTAAATTTATAGGCAACTCTTTTTTATGTGTTGAGGACACTCCTTGCAGCTTAGGCTTTGATGCTTTTAAGTATTGCATTTACCAGTATTTTGAATGTGTGCAGATTTTATGTAGCATTTCTCTCTTTATGTTTGAGGAATTAACTCAGCAGGGCTTAAATAACACTAAGCTTTGTGTCAAGCCTTTCTACTTATAGTGAAGTTTACTCATGCAGAATATTTTAATTATATTTATATAACTCATCTTTGTCTTACTACATTCATTAACAACCCCTACTAAGTCATGACTGGATCATTCTTTTATACTTTAATTACACGTTAGAGTTAGTATGTATTTACATTCTTTTTGTGATGTGAGAGTAGAGAGGAAGATGACTTTAAATTTTGGAATCTGGTTCAAGGAAATATTGTTAGATTATATTTACCATTGCTCAAATTGCTAATTTTGCAATGATCTGTATCTTTGCAAGCAGATTATTCCCTCCCTAATGAGACTTCTACAGAAATAATGCAGTATCCAAACACCCCATAGTACCCTGCAACCAGTCGTCTTGTCAATTTTGATTTTTTTGTTCATTTTTATTTTGTTAATACTGCAGCAGTTTCTGGCTGTTTCAGTGGGTTGATAGATTTTGTCCTGTGCTGAAGTAAATCCAGTTGGATTTGTTCTCCTCACCTCCCCTTTACAAAAAGAGGGAGGGATCAAGAGTTAATTCCTAACTTAGTTTTATTAACTCCTCAGTAGTCAAGTGGAGCAATAGGTGTCTTTTTTTCTTGATGTAAGAAGAATATAGGTTAAATTTATATATTAATGTCTCTTGAGTCATTACTTTCAAGTCAGTTTCTTACTATTCTAGCAGCATATAACTTGAGCTGTTTCTCCTGCTGAATCTTAGCAAATGACAAAGTATATTGGTTATAAAGATTCTGTCAGCACACTAAACTGATGCAGCATGAAATAAGATTTTCAGTCATAAATAAGGGCTAATTTTATCTTTACTGTGTTTCTAATAGGCAACAGTATGCACCATTGTTGGTTTAACTGAAAAGTGAGTTGCTGAAGAAGGCCTTATTTGTGGCAACAAACGTTCATTTTCTTCTTCGTTCTGCAAAGTTTCATGGGAAAATACCCATAGTTCAGATTCATGGCTTTCATAACAGTGTGCTACACTTGAAACCAGGGGTGTGTGTGATGCGATGTGATGCATGGACTCTGCAGGCAACGGAATACCAGAGAGAATGAAGGCCTTTGTTAGCTGCAGATGGTGTTAATTATAAGTGAAATCCAGCAACAACATTATTATAGGCCAAAAAGCAAAAGAAACAAGCTGCAATGGGGGGTAAAACCCAGATAATTATTCTCCATGTGTTAGTGTACACTTCGCTGCCTAGAAGGAAGAGTTGAGATATGATTGTATGTTTTCTAGGTTTGTTGGTAGACATCTGTCCCTTGAGAAACAACAACCAGTCATTATCAGTGTTGTCTTTCTTGAAGTATTGAAAATGTTGGATGTGGGAATGACATGCATCTTTTATGTGCTATCCATCTCTTAGCTCAGTGTCTGTATTTGTTCTCTGACAGGCTCAGAGAGCTTAAGTTTGATAAAGTACACGCAGACAAAATTTGTAAATCACTATCTGAGTAACTCTTCCAATCTGCTTAGGAGCTAAGGAACATTGTAAAACTCCTTCATGAAACTTTCTAGTATTCTTCAGCTAGATTAGCCTGGAGAAGAGAAGGCTGATGGGAGGCATTATTGCTCTCTGCAGCTCCCTGAAAGGAGGTTGTAGTGAGATGGATGCAAGTCTCTTATCCGAAGTAACGAGTGATAGGATGAGAGGAAATGTCCTCAAGTTGCACCCGGGGAAGTATACAGTAGATACTAGGAAAAATTGCTTTAATGAAAGAGTGGTGAAGCCCTGGCAGAGGCTTCTCAGGGAAGTGGTGGAGTCTCCATCCCTGGAGGTGTTAAAAAACCATGTAGCTGTGGCACTCTGGGACATGGTAGATGTAGATGGGTGCTTCACTACGTAGTCTAGTAGGCATGTTGATGTTGTGTTGATGGTTGGACTTGATGATCTTAGAGGTCTTTTCCAACCTTAATGATTCTGTGATTATAAACATATAAAAATCATAATAAATTCCTCTGTATGTGTTAATCGTATTGGGGAATCAACATTGGATTACAATTATTTTCATTAGTTGTACATAATTACTGGGTAGCCAATATGGAAACACCCTGTTTTCTCCAGAGAAAACAATACAATGAAGTTTCTATTAATCAATGCCAATAGATCATGTGTGCTTAATGGTCAAAATTAATTGTTTCAGATTAATTAAATGAGAAATATTGTCAATGAGTTTCAGATAAAATGTCAAAAAATCCCTTTCCTTCTGCAGTAATTGGTAAATCAAGCACTGGGAACAATTTTGGTTACTGTTTTTACTCCTTGGTATTATACCGAAATTCCTATTACTCAGAACTCACAACTTTGATGGCATGATAAAAAGTGATAGGAAATATTTTCTGAAGTGTAAAATGCATGAGTAAGGTCAGAATTTCTGGAAAACGTAAAAAAAAAGAGAAAAATTGTGACATAAACCACATCTGTTTTGTATATGCAAGTCATTATTGCCTTCTATTTGGTTTACTTTCTATGTTTTACCAACCAGCTCATATTTTGTCGTGTAACTTTATTCTAGCTGTCTTGATATGGAACCTTCGAATTTTTGAGATTGGAAGGAACCTCAAGAGATTATCTTTAATCCCACCCTCCTGGTTCAAGCAGAATTACCCAGAGCAGGTTGGTGTCCAGTAGAGTTTTGAGTTTCTCCAAGGATGGAGATTCCACAGTCTCTCTGGGCAACCTATTCTGATGTTCGGTCATCCTCACAGTCAAATTTGGGGTTTTACTTATGTTTAATTGTAATTCCTCATATTTCAGCTAGTGCAATTTCCCGTTGTCCTGTCATTGGGTATCACTGAGCAGAGTCTGTCTCCATTTTCTTTACCTGGTGGAGTCTCCATTAGCAGTAGTTATACATGATAAGATCCTGCTGAACCTTCTCTTCTCCAGACAAAGCAATCCCATCTCTTTTAGCCCTCCTCATACGACAGTGGTCCAGTCCCTTAATCATTTTTGTGGCACTTCTGTGGTCTCACTCTTGTATGTTTGTATCTCCATGCTAGAGCCACACTTCCTAATGCAGCCTAGGATGCTGCTGACTTTCTTTACTACAAGGGTGTATTGATGGCCTGTGTGCAGCTTGTACACCAGGACCCTCAGATCCTTTTCTGCAAAGCCGCTTTCCAGCTGCAGCCACTTGCACACTAAGAAATCACTGAAGTTCAAGCTCATATCATTTTATTATTCCAAAAAGAAGTTAGTAGTTTTAAATAACAAAACTTCATGCACGCAGTGATATTTAGTGACTTTATTTGTATGAAAATGTGGCCAGTTAGGCTTTTATGTAAATATCTGTCGCTCGAATTAATAGTGTTTATACTGAACAGAGCGGCATTAAGAGTTTCGTCTTCAAGAAGCTAAGTTCTCGTTTAAATTTTCAGCATCTCTTAGAATATTAGCTGGACAAATGAAAGTCTCAAGAATCAAATCCATTTATTTTAAGGGCTAGATAGAATTTACTAATGGCTTTTTAAAGCATTTTGCCATTAATCTTTCCATCTCCAGTATGTACTGAATAGCCAGAAATTTGAGGTTGATATAGACAAAAATCTGTGTCATTGACATGTTTGCAGGAGTGTTCTCTTTTATCTCTTTTACGGGTGAATGGAGGAAATTCAATCGTGAATTAAGTGGTGTCTAATTTGAATAGTCTGTTAGCTTTGTGTAACAAGGCTTTTTTTCAAAGGGGTGGGATTTTCCACTGAAACCTGACTTCATATTTTTTGTGGGGAGGAAAGGAAAAATTTCCCAGCAAGGAAATTTGTGGAGTAACATCAGTGTAGAATATCTTACGCCTGGTAAGGCCCTAAAGCATGACCATGGTATCTGAAATATGTAGACAAACTAATCAGGGAGTCAGGAGAAAAACAGGGCTGATGGAAAGTTTAGGAAACTTCCCAGGACAGATAAGTTATAATAATGAGGAATGGTTGTTGGAAAAAGGTTTCTTTAGCCTTATGATGTTGGGAGGACAGACATGGCACCATTCCAATGTGTAAATGCAAGAATAACCAAAGGTCATCTCCATGGTGTCTGGAAAAACTGTAAAATCCGTTTAATCTACAACTTTGTAGATTTACTTTGGGAACTAAGTCAAGTTTGATAGCTGTGACAGTGGGCCCTTCACTCCAAGAAGGGCACTGAGATACTGGAGCGTGTCCAGAGAAGGGCAGTGGAGCTGGGTAAGGGTGTGGAGAAGGTGACTGTGTGGCCTGGGACACTGATAGGCAATGTTGGCTGCTTTGTTGCTCTGAGCATCTCAGCCTGCAGAACAGCAAAGGTATCTGTAGGATTTAAAGTTACAAAAATATTTTTTTCCTAAAAAACTACTTGTGATAAAAAGTTAACATTTAGCACCGTCACCTTTGATAAGTTTCTTATTGATGTTGATAAACTCGGAGACTCAAAAGGCTGAAATGGATCCATGCTAAAGGAAGATGTGTGATCTTTTCTGGCCCAGGGCAGAGTTTCTTTTAATCACATATTGCTCTGCAATTCATTGTCATAATTACTCCAGTAAGAGTTTGTTCCTTTCATGTAGCTTCTAGGGAGACCTTAGAGCAGCCTTCCAGTACTTAATGGAACTAACAGGAAAGCTGGGGAGGGGCTCTTGATCAGGGAGTGCAGGGATAGGATGAGGGGAATGGTTTTAACTTGAAAGTGGGGAGATTTAGATGAGATATGAGGATGAAATGTTTTCCTGTGAGAGTGGGGAGGCCCTGGCATGGGCTGTACAGGGAAGTGGTGGCTGCCCCATCCCTGGAGGTGTTCAAAGCCAGGTTGCATGGGGCTTTGAGCAACCTGATCCAGTGGGAGGTGTCCCTGCCCGTGGCAGGGGGTTGGATCTGGATGAACTTTAAGATCTCTTCCAACCCAAACCATTCCCTGATCAGTGAGAAACATATTTTTTTTATCCCGAGGCAGTGTGTAGGCACACAGGAATGCTTCTAAGAATTTTATGTTAGATGTTAGCATTTTAGAGCTTATAGCTCACATATCTTTAAATTACATTTTAAATACTTTTAAAACCCACACCAGTAGATAATTGATATACAGGTTAGAAACTTCCTTTAGTTTTCCTTTTCCTGTTTCCAAATGTATCTCTGCATTTTTTTGTTCCATCCCAAAGCATGTGACAATGCACCCACAGATATTTCATCCTGTGGTAGCTTTCTCTGTAGACAGAGGAGTTATGCACGCTCAGTTAACAGCATTCTTCTTTACCACTGGAGAAATGTAAAAATCTAGCTAATATAAAAGAGGAGATAAGTCAGAGGAGGCTTTAAAATTACCAGGTACCATGTATCTGCTATCAAAACATGGCTTGCTTAGGAGATTGTGTTTCAGAGTTGAGCTGAATCAGTGCCTTCTGTGCTTTTCAAGCTACAGATACAGACACAATTAAAGGCATGACCTCTTTTCCTTCCTCACCCCCACCCCCCGCCCCCCCTTTTCTCCCAAGAGCTTGACAAATTGTAGCTTTTGGGACACCCCAGTAGATGATGAGTCATTTGTGCTTAAAAATAGAATTCCTTGCAGCAAGGACACCCATTCCGCTTTTAATGCGTGTGTCGTTTCTGACAGTCACAGGGCCAGCTCTGCCATGGTAATTAAGCAACGAGCCATCTCTTCAGTAAAAATCAGACCTGAAATGAACACCAAAAACAAAGGAAAAGGAAATCCCAACTACGTGAACATGAATACCCACATGCTTCCCCCATTTCCAGTTGTTTGCTGACATTTGGAGCCTTTCTTAGACAGCTGGCACAATGTAATAATGATCATTATCCCACATTTTGTTCTCTCCTCTCCTTTTTTAAACCCCTTTGAGGTCTAGCACAACACTGACTTTACAAAGGGAACTGCAAGATCTGATTAGTGTGTACAGAAGAAAAGCAGTAATAGAGCATTACAATATTGTTTTCCTTTTAGTTTTGCTCGAAGCACTTAAAATACATGCAGGGGGAATGCTGCAGGAGAGCGGTGCTTGAATGATCAGCTGTATTCAGCATAAGGTCCATGTGACAGAGTGCCCTGAACAAGCCTCGATAAGACAGAGAGCAGAAAATGCAAATGTGATCATTAGTAAAAAAGGCAATTTATTGCAGTGTAGTAGATCTTGCTGGCTTGAACACTCGTAAAGTTTTTATTACTCTTAGCAGACCCAGTGCAATTAGAGGGAATGGGGCAGACTCTGTTCTTTAGCACGATTGTTACCTTGTGGTGTATCTATTCATCTGGTACCATCGGGAATTATTTGGTTTCAAAAATGAGGACCAGCAACTTCTGTGGAACAATGTCGTGGCACATAAAACTGTATAAATGCAATGTTTGTTCTGAAGATTTGTAGACTTCATTTTCTTCCAGGATCTGCACCTTTTCAAGTGTGAGAAATCTTGGATTCTATGCAAGCTGATTTCTTTGCAACCTCTTTAATTAATTCTTGTAACTCAGAAGATTGTAGAAGTTTGCTAGAGACAGTGGGATACCTGTAATATTCATTAGATAATGTTATTTTAACATTCTGATGGTAATAGTCCTAAAGATAATGCATTGGCCATGTGTGTTCTTACTGTTTTGACTTTGTTTTCTTAAAACAAAGGCATTTTCTCTTTGCTTGTAATTACTTTAATCTCTATTAATCATATTCCATCTCTACTGAAATATGTTTTCAGTAAAGATGGCTCAGTGTCTAAAAGTTCTTATGATATAGAGTCATGAGAATAACATTGTATGGAGTAAATAAATTTTTTATATTATTTATATTTATATTATTAAACAGTGTTCACTCTGAGTAAAAGTCTGCTTAATGTAACTTAACTCAGATAGTTCTTCTAGTCACAAATAGTCTTATTAGTCAATATGCTCTTAGGTGACTTAGATTTGAAAGAAAAAAAGGCAGTACTGAAGTCAGCAGTTAGTATTCGGCTATTTATGGAAAATCCATTCTTCACTGCACATAATCTTTATGAATAATACCAATGCTTACAAAAAAAAATCATATAAAGATCTTTGGTAACTTAATTTTAACCTTAATTTTTCTCACCTTATATTTTAAATTTGTGTTCCATAAACTTATATGAAAGTAAAACTGGAAATAAATAAAACATTGCCTATTCTGAGTGTCAGATCATCAGTCACTCTGTATAAAGCCCTAGAATGCTTTTACAGGATTACGCTCCTACTATGAATCTGAAGTGTTATGGAACTTTGTGTACAATTAGGAAAGAGAGTAATAAAAGCGAAACAAAAAAAGAGTGAGATTAACTTCAGGGTTATCCTGACTTGCATTGATTAAAATGAAATTGCAACAAGATGTCAGAAATTTTTTGAGCTGGTACTCCAGCTGGAGGAAACAACAGTCAAAATGGATTTTATTGTTTACTAACTGTAAAAATTCTATAAAGAAGAAATACAGCTACAAGTTAAGGTCCTCCTGACTATCACTATTGGTGGTTGCTTCTCTGTTATAAAATCATGTCATAGTTTAGATTGTTAATTTTGTGTGTGAATGCACATGAAAACATTATGATATCTTAGGTTAAGGATATCTGTAAAAAATATATGTATTTAATTACTGTGGTTGTGGACTATGAAAAGGCTCAATGAAATTGGGAAATATCACTGGAACTGGAATTTAAGCCAAAGGGCTCGTTGTGATAATTTTGTCACCTTTCTTAGTATGGCACTTCCTACACTATTTTGCTTTAAACAAGTATCTTCAAATCAGAAAGATATGCAGATGTCACTTTAGAGATTTGATGTGATACAAAGTCTTCAGTTTATGTAGGGAACTAATTGCAGTGGTTAACAGGCTTTGCTCTTACAAATGTACATTAACTTTCACTTCAAGCATTTGGCTTCATCTTCGACTTTCCTTTTTTCCTGTTAGTGATCTTTCCACTCTAATATTTTGTAGAGATATCCCTAGGCATGTGCAAACCTCATTTTAATCCCCTCTTTTTTTTGTTAATATTAACTGATCTTACTAAGCTAATTTTCAGTTTCTGAAAATAATATCAATTTTTAGACTGAATCATTGTAGCAGCTTTTTTTTTTTCCTGAACCCTTTGGCTATTTCATTTTATTTCTAACATTCTGATTCAGGGATTTTATGGCCCAAACTGGAGTATTTAAGCGATTTTGAGTACTTATTTCAATGAAAACTCCTCGTTTTCTTATTCTCCTCTAGCTATTTATGAAAAGCATGATACTGATTTATTAAATGCAAAGTTAATATAGTGTTCTCTGTTTGTGCTGCTGCCCAGATAGCCAAAACTAGACTAATATCACTCTCTTAGTTGTGAAGAGAGCTTTTTCTTTAGTTGGTGTTGTATAAGCTGTTTATTCTTTTAACTGAAGCCCAAGGTTCAATTTCTTTTCAGCTGATGAAACCTGCCTTCAGTGATAGCTGTATTCGTGCTCACGTATTATTTGTCTAGGTTAGCACATATTGCATGTTACTTCATTTTTCTGTGTTTTATGGAAATCCCATTTGTGAACATGTGCTCTTAAAACTTGAATTGCTCTGAATAGTCTGTGCGCGTGGATCAGCACAGTACTTAGCCATAGCTACTTATATATTCTCTTTATTCTCCCAGTTTGTCTCACAACTCCTGGGATGTACAGAATAGGAAGAAAAATATACACAGACTTTAATGAGTAGAACAAAAAAAACCTGTTTTTCTAGGGTTGTTGAACCTGGAGAAGAGAAGGCTCTGGGGAGACCCTATAGTGGCTTTCCAGTACTGAAAGGGGCTACAGGAAAGGTTGGGAGGGATGTTTTACAAGGGCAGCCAGTAATAGGGATGAGTGCGAATGGCTTTAAATTGGAAGGGGGAAGATTAAGATTAGACATTAGGAAGAAATTCTTCATGAGGGTGGTGAGGCACTGGCACAGGTTGCCCAGGGAAGTTGTGGCTGCCCCATCACTGGTGTTCCAGGCCAGATTGGATGAAGCTTTCAGCAATGTGGTGCAGTGGGAGGTGTCCCTACCCACGGCAGGGGGTTTGGAACTGGATAGGCTTTAACGTCCCTTCCAAACCAAACTATTCTATGATTTACCCTGGGTGGTTTTACTCCAGTAGCATTAGTTTGTGAGTGCTTGTAGAACAGAAAGGAGAAGAATAGTAGCCCACACTCTGTAAACCCTTAGAAAGAGGCAGCATTATTCTTGGATGTGGATATTCTATTTTAGAATAAATGAGTAGTCATAGAATCATAAAATATTAGCAGTAAATTCAAGTTATTTTATACTGCTGCACTGTAGAATCTGTAAATAAACAATCTTTTTTATTAAACTTCAGAAAGATAAATATAATTTCATACAAGTCATCACTGAATGTAATGTGGGATGTTGACCAGTGAATATAAACAGTATTGTTTGGGATATGCATGGTGTGTGCTTTTCTTTTTTTTAGTTCTTCAAACACTGTTGCTAAGTCACAGGGTTGTGAACACTGACAGGATATATTTTCCAGGACGTAAATGGAAATGAGTCTATATTCCACTTAAACATCTGAATTCCTTAAGCAGGGGGAAGGCACTTGTTTCTGTTTCCTGTCAACCTAATCTTTTAAACAACGATGGGTAGGATTAGCTGGCTTTGGACACAGTGGAAGGGTGTTTTAATGTAGAGATGCTGTTATTAGATAGGTATGGTAGCAAGAAAACACACTAATTGAACACAGATGGAGTAAGTATTTCCCAAAGCAGGTTATAAAGTATAATTATTCAGAATATTTGTTATATACATTTCTGTAAGGGATTTCAACCTCAAAAAATATATTTTTTTTTTTCAAGGACAAACTGTACGTTCTTTGTGACCATCCAGAAACTGTAAGATTTGTGACTTACAGAATGATAGAATGGTTTGGGTTAGAAGGGACCTTAAAGCCCATCCATTTCCAACTTCCCTGCTATGGGCAGGAACACCTCCCACTGGATTAGGTTGCTCAGAGCCCCATCCAAGCTGTCCTTGAACACCTCTGGGGTGATGTCTGCCTTTCTTGCAGTCATTGTTAACACCGAAGCTTTTACGTGTGAATTCTAAATGACATTTTGATGAGCTATGCTTTCAGAACTGTAGAACTTATTGGCTGACATATATGTTGGTGACCTGCTCCATGAAATACTTGCTGTTTAGTGACACCATGTATTGACAGCAATACTGAGATAGAGAAGTTATTGTCTTTGCAGAACAGCTTTTCTGGTAGTAATTTACGGTTGTGTATTTTTCCCTTATCACATTGCAAGTGAATTGTGCACAATGCAGATTCTTTTCTTTTTGCATTTAACTTCTATAAGCCAGTGAAAATTGACAAGGGATGAAATTAATCTTCTGTAGTCAGTTATTCCTTTTTGGTTTCAAAAGATTTGGGAATGAACGTTTCCAGTGTTTTAACGAGAGTTTTTGAAGTCGTCTTTTTTTCCCCCTCTGGTTCATCATAGCTGCTCTACATTCTATGTCAGTGGATTTGGTAGCATCTGCATAAGGATAGCTGGGACTTTATCAAATGCAAATCCCCTTTCTTCAAAGAATCTTTACATCATGCCCTTAAGAGACAACAACGTATGGCAGATTAAGCAGGAAAAGGGCGGCAAGGTTACTGGATAAGCACAGTAGGAATTAGTGGGATTTTAAAGGTATGAGGGAACTCAGGAGAAAGTCTGCTTATTCCTTCTCTCACACCTATGCAAGTCTGGCATGACTTGACTGAAGCAAAAAATGTTGTGTGGTGTGCATCTGGAATAAATGGCAAACGAACCAGACTCTAATGCCTGACTTTTTAAGTGATACTTCTCAGAATAAGAAATCGCTTGTCTATAAATAAATTAAAAAAAAAATTAAAATTGCAAATATGAAAACAAAAGCTATATTTATGTTAGCAAGCAGTTGTTTAAAAGTTGACTAAAAAAAATAGGTGCTAAGGAGCCTCTGTCCACACTGTAACTTGAAGGGGGTTTACTACAGACTAGACCTAATTGAAACCCAGGGAGTGAAGATTCCGTAGCAATCAAGGGCTATTATGCGTGTCCCTGGAGCACATCTTTATACCTGGTTTCATCTTAAAGGAGTTTGCTTTGTGTGCTCTCACCTATTGTGCAACAGAATCCAAATTTCGGTAGGCCAGTGCATGCTCAGGAGTTTAAGAGCAAGGTTTTGATCCAAACTGAAATGCTAGCTTTAAGAGCTTCCAGACCCAGTCTATTGTAAGGTGAACAGTAGCTATTAAATAAATGACGAATCTTGGCAGGATATAGGGAATACTTTTTAATACCTTGCAATCATGGTGCAAATCACCATGTTTTGTGTCCAACATTTTCCCCTTGAACTTCACAGAAGTCACATTCCACACATACCTATTGACTGTCACTGTTACAGCTTTGATAGTAGGATAAACAGCTGTTTGTCACTGCTGTAAAATGCTATATTTTTGTAATGAATTTATGCTCAATTCATAGAATTATTTTTTTGTTTGTAGTTTTAAAGCATCTCCTCTGTTGTTACTTCATGGACCAAATTCACAGCTGTTTTCTTTGTGCTTTAAGATCATATCATATCATATATATATTACCCATGTTGCAATTGGGAGATAAGGTAAATAGGATAAGACAGTTAGACTTCAGCATGGGGCATCTAAATTCTATGTCTCAGTCCTCATGTGTGATCTGAGGGTTGAAGAAAACCCTCAGATTTTCTAATTTCTCGGTCTTAATTTCTGTAATGCAGTGAGAGCTTTGAGTGACACTCACTCATTCCTGTAGTTTGATGTTGCTGAATGAAAGACTCAAAATAGATGAGAGTATAACAGTAATTTTAGTTAGGAAATAAATTGGTATCAATGCAGAAATAACTGTTTGGAATTTTTTATGTTAAGATTAAAAATGGGACCAAAAGTAAAGAAAAAACCAAATCATTGCTGGAAGGTCTTGTTGTGAGTCAGTGAAGCTGAAGTTCCCTTTCCTCTGGTTACTCAGCCATGAATAATGCTGGGACTTCCCAGAGAACTGAAGGGAATTTATTTTATATTCCTTGCTGTGACTGTGCATGCATATCCGTGATTGCTTCTATTCCTGGTTTTGTAGTGATATGAAACTTGCCTTCATTTCAGTCCCTAAGAGAATTAATACAAAAAAAAGAAGAATAAAAGTAGTTAACCTCATGCTGCAGGTAGTGTGCAGTAACATCATGCTGGCTGGCAGTGGCTATCGCTAGAGCTGTGTTGTCACCTGATTTAGTACATGACAAAAGAATTATGATGCGGTAGGATGAAGTACATGAAAAAGATCATTCTGATCTCTTGAAGCCTTACTTGAGAGAAATGGCTGTGTCAAATATGTACATTTCCTAAAAAATTTCAGATCAGAGAATCATGGAATGGTTTGGGCCAGAAGGGACCTTAAAGCCCATCGAGTCCTGGCCCCTGCCAAGGGCAGGGACACCTCCCACTGGGTCAGGTGGCTCAAAGCCCCATCCAACCTGGCCTCGAACGCCTCCAGGGATGGGGCAGCCACGACTTTCCTGGCTAACCTGGAACAGGGCCTTACCACCCTCACAGGAAAACATTTCTGCCTAAGATCTCATCTAGATCCCCCTTTTCCAGCTTAAAACCATTCCCCCTCATCCTGTCCCTGTCCTCCCTGATCAAGAGCACCTTCCTCCTCAGCTTTCCTGTTTCTGTACTGGAAGGCTGCTCCAAGGTCTCCCTGGAGTCTGTGCCAGATGTTGGGCTGTGTCTCCCTTCTTCCTTTTTAATCAACTTTATGATTGCATTTTGTATTTCTGTGTCAAAAACAGACGTTTGGACATATTTTTTTAATAGGATTATTTTTCTTTCTGATATATTCTTTTCTTAAATCATCCTCTCCTATCTGCCTCACCTGATACTTTAGTGTTAATCATGTAAGTATCTGCCAAAGCTGGTTGATTTTTGGAAAATGAGAAATGCCTGTGCCTTTTTTTTTCTATAAAGCAAAAAGTGGTCGAAATTTTCCGTGGTCCAGCTGTGTCAGGCATACATTACCTGCACGATTCACGTAGGTAAGCTAAAAAATTCAAATAAGTAACCTACAACAGACTGATTTCCTATACAGATATAATTTACATGAGGTACATTGGTGAGTAGAGTGATTAACAATTCATCAAAATCTTATCTTTTGCAAATATGGCTGTAATTTATGTATTACATATTTTTTTATATCTTATTTACAGGCATGTACTATAAATGTTATTGTCAGCATCAGTTTCTCAGTGAAGAAATGATAATGAAGTATATAGAGTTTATTTCTTACATCTGACATTGATTATGAATTCTGGATCAGAAATTAACCATATCTACTAGATGAGCTTAAGGGGAAACTTCAAGTCTGTGTGATTTAAAACCTAGAAGACTCTTTGTCTATAAAGAATGCATCATTTTTAATACGGTACCAATATACTACATAAAACAACCTGCAGAGTGCTTTACATCGTATTTTTATTGTGCTCTTTTTCCTCTGTGTGCATAAATCTGAGTATAATGTATGATCTCCCTTGTATATGCACACTGAGTTGTTCAGGTTTAAAAGGTTGGAGTACAATAACACATTTATGATGTTTATTTAAGACAAAATGTTTTGCTCAGCAAAAAATGCTCAGCCTTGCATTTGAATGGAGATATGTAGTGATCCAAATGCTTAAAAATTGGTTTTATATCCGTTTTACATCCCTGTGCTGCTAGGTGCAGATCCATGGCACCTAGAGACTCTGCAGTAGGTTGGATGCACTCCAGTGGTGGGGCAGATGTTGTTTACAAACCTGCATTTGCCAGGAGGTTTTCCTGTGGGAAGCTGGATTTAAGTTTTGGTAAGGATGGCATGGGAACCTCATTAGCACTCTTGGAGAGGCATACACTAGCTCGTTAGCAACTTAGCTAGCCTCCACTCATTGTATTGCTCCTTTGTGGCTCTGACAGACCAGGATACAGGTTTCCTGCCCTTATCAGGAAGCATGTGAGCTTTGTGCCCACAAAACTTGTTCCCGTGTAACTTAAGATCAAAATACAGTGTACTTGCTTCGCTTTACCAGTTTGCCACTTCACTTTGACTGTTGTCATCTTCTGTGGCTTAGGTACAGGTGAGTCCCTGTGGATTGCCTGCGCAATCATTCCTTTCCCCCTGTGCTTTGGTTTTAGTAGGCCAAGTAATACTGAATTTCAGAGTCCTTGTTTAAGCAAGCGTTTGTCAGAGGGCTGAAGATGAGTTTTTAATTCCAGTAATATTAATCCCTCTGTGGGTTTTAAACTGGTCCAAGCTGCAATGTTAGACATCTTGTGGTTGGTGTGCTGACCTTGGTTGGACAGATTCCCATCTTGGTATTAGGTTCAAGGAAACTGTTTCTAATCACAGCAATATATAGCCAGCCTGGACTGCTGTTTTGTAAGAAATCACGTGTTTTAGATACAGAATTTAGGAAGTTCATAGTAAGTTCATTTCTTTCATTGGCTTGTTGTGATGTGTTCTTGATTGTCCTTTTTGTCTGCAATAGAAATTCTTGCTTCAACAGGAAACAAGGTACCATCAAGGGGGTCCATGGTAGTAGCAACACTCAGATGAGTTGTCTCATACTGTGGTGATGATTACGATCATGTCAAAGTTGATGTTTTTAAGAGTTGGATTATTAGATTAGTTGTTGGTCTAAACTCTGTGCTCCTTAAGTGATACAGCTCTGCTTTTTTTTATCATGTAACTTTATAAATCTCAAAACTTTTGCCGTCCAGTTTCTTCTGTTGTCACTGACCAACATGTTGGTCTGTGCAAAAGAGGAAAGATGATGCTATTTACTGAAGGTGAGCTTCCTAGGATAAATTGAATTGGCTTGGACAATTCAGTGTACTGAGTGGGTCCCAGAATAGCAGGCTTCATTTAGCTAGCTACTCAACAGCATTTACTTAGATTCTTGTTGCATGAAGTATTTTCCCCCCTCAGTTTAATTCTAAACTGTGGCAAGCTGGCACTACAGAGAGCAAAATATTTTGGAGTTATCTGACCTCTGAGATTGCTCCATTTCTTTCTGAAGCACTGGAATAGTAACCAGATTCACACTATAATAAACTTTGTGGCAAGTTCATAGAATCATAGAATGATTTGGGTTGGAAGGGACCTTAAAGATCAGTTCCAACTGCCTGCCATGGGCAGGGACACCTCCCACTGGATCAGGATGCTCAGAGCCCCATGCACCTGGCCTGGAACACCTTGAGGGATGGGGCAGCCAGGATTTCTATAGGCAACCTGTACTAGTGCCTCCACACCCTCACAGGAAAACATTTCTTCCTAAGATCTCATCTAACTCTTCCCTTTTTTAGCTTAAAACCATTCCCCCTCATCCTGTTCCTGCCCTCCCTCATCAAGAGCCCCTCCTCAGTTGTGTATTTAACTTTAAAACCAAGAGTAAAGAACCTGGTGCTTTTCCTTTCTCATTTCTTTATCAAACTTCAGTTCAGGTAGTTTTCACTTTAAAAAGAATAACCTGACAAATACAATTTTTTTTTTATTATGGCATCTGAGCACATTCATATAGAAAATATTGAAAGTGTTAATGTTCTTGAGACATTCATTGTTACTGCTAAACAAAAAAACATAACTGAGGCATTCATGTTGTTGGAATGATTTCTGTTGTTGAGGACATCTTATACCAAGGTATAGGTTGATTTTTATTATTTTTTTTTACCAGTGAAAATTACTTGCTCCTAAGGCAAAGAAGATTTGTTCGCTTCCTAAATGAGCATCTCAGTTGACTAAAGACAATGAAAATGAACTCACCTGGAGAGAGAAGGGCAGACAGGGAGTGATTCTTCCCCCTATAAAATACTCATGTGTGATCACTGGGCATGTAACTGTATGAACTTCCTCCTCTTTTGGCAAAGGGAAATTTATCTTGCAAGTCTAAAATCCCTGATGATACTTTGTGGTGTGCAGATGACTCAAATAAAAAATCTGTAGCAGAAGTAATTTTGGAATGCTGAAAATGGCAGAGAGGAGGAGTCATAAAGCTGGGAAATGTGTATAGTCAATTGGACTGGGGTTTGTGTTTCTTTCACGAATTATTAGATGTATTGCGTTTAAATGTTAATCTATCTGTTGGGATAGTTTGTAAGGGCTATAGTTTTAGAGATGTGGAACTTTTCTAGGCATATTATTACCTAAATGATGATTTTAATATCCTCTTAATAGTAATGAGGTTGTGCATGTAGAAAAGAGAGAGCAGGTATGGCTGGGAAAGAATGAGCAGGAAGAAATCGGAGCCAGTAGTGAGTCAGAATATGAACTGAAGTGGAGGTCTGGTATTTCATACACATATGCTTTCTTGATAAGAAATGAGCAGCAATATATCTAGTGTCAATATTCTGGACACCAGTTTTAAAGTTAAGATTTTAATGCATATGTCCGGATCTCTGTATGCATGTGCAGATCCTGTTTAGAGAAGTAGGTAAAGTACTAAGTTGAGTGTTTGACTGGAAAGAAGAAATTAGCATAATTCATTGTGAATGCATGATTTTTTTTTGCTCACTGAAGAGTTTTTGTGTGCTTCAATTTCTTAACTATGAGTACAGATAAATATGCATATAAATACTGATTGTTTATAAGATGAGCTACATCCTGACGTTTTAAAACATTTAGATGCGAGATGTTAGGTGCATCTGCCTTCTCTTTGTTTTCTTATTTTATTTGTTTTTTAATCTTTAGTGAGCATGTTACATTTGTTTTAATTTTAAAGTGAAATTTTGGGTTTTTTTTTATTAAGTCACATCTACAGTTCACCGTCAAACAAGTGAACAGGAGTTATGCTTCATTGATATTTCTCTATAGTGCTTACAAGGACTGCAGACATTTTGATAAAAGCTCAAGTAAATCATACAAGGCAAATCAGGATTTCAGTGTTTCATTTTTCATGATCTGTGTCAAAGCAGTTAGGATTTCCTGTTTGTCCCCTTAAAAATGTAATAGGAAGTCAGGAAAAAGGTAGTGGTGGAGGGATTTATGTGCCTGGATTTTTCAGTTTCTTGATATTATTCTGGCAAGCTCCTTGAACAATTTAGTATTTGTTTTCCCCATTTACCATATTAAATTAGAGAACACAGGTGGTTAAAGTCTCTGGATATTAATCTCGGTGTTCTTCTATTTAGAAAGAATTAATTGTACTAAAAACATTATTCCTGCTCAAGAAAAACAGTAAATACTTTACTGTTCTGGAATATTTGTGTAAAATGAATGACCCCCAGTGGTCATGTTGTGGATTTACCTGCTGGCAATTGCTACATTTCCTCCTCACAGCAATAGGGCACCCTTGATAAATTATTTTCATAGCAAAAAACCCGCTTTCAGTATGAAATTGCAACATATCTGTCCTGATATATATATTTTAACAACTGAGGACAATGCTACATGTAGAAGGTAATGAAGAGAGAACAGATATAGCTGGAAATTGTTCACATAAGATCCATGTGTACAAAACCAAGATCTGCACTGAATTAAATTTAGGTATTTCATAAATGTATTTGTTTTGTCATGTTTTTAAGAGAAATTAACTGAAGATTCTTTTAAGATTAAATTAATTGGCACTAAGAGGACGTCATAGTAATAGGCAAATAATTTTGAAGTGTGCTTATCATAATGCACTGTTAATGTTTTGGATTATAAAATACAATTCCCTTCATTAGGTATTATTAAGCACAGACACAGAACCAAGTATTTTCTCTGGAAACATTCCCTTACATAATACAAAAGGAAGATCTAATTGATATCAGTAAAATCAGAACTATAGGAATCGAAGAATATTGGCAGCTTAGGGGCTCAGATGCTATATACTGCATAAATGGATCTTTGTTTACTATCAAGATTTTGCCCTGCAAAAGTTCTTTTAATAGGTATTTGTTATCAATATATATGTTATGCTACCTCAAATATCACTGCCTGAAATACAAAATGTATATTAATACTTCTGTTATTTTTTCCATTGGGAATTTTTATTAAGCAAAGCTTTTCAGCATGTAATACATAGAGATATTCTCTGACATCCTCTTTTCTCTAGCTTTTTCTGTATGTATCCATACATATGTATGGTGTTTAAAATCCTGTGTTCTTTACTGAACACAAGTAAAGCAAAGAAGATTCACAGCCACTCTGCTTCACATTAGATTCAGCCCTCAATCATAAAAGTCAGAAACAATAAAACTCTTTAGGGTGATAACTTGCCCTCCTTTTCTCGATACTGATGAGCTCCATTTGTACTGAATTTCGGTGCACATCAGCAATGGAAGTAGCAATAAGAAAGAATTGCAGGTTAGAAATACAATTTTAAGCAGCAGGTCAGATTCTTTGGCAAGCTGAGGCTCAGTTTCTGATAAAAATGGAACTGTCATTCATTGCTGCATTTTGCACACTGTCCTTAGGCTGCTTACTCCCACTCATGCCAGCTGCTAGATCTTTTCCAACCCCCACTCGACATCTGATGTAGGTTTTTACATCAAATGCTGATAGAAAGGAATATGCTAGATGAGGACCTTAATCTGATTCAGGAGATTGACATCTCCTAGCACAAACGGAGACCACCTGAGAGTGCAGAATCTGAAAGAGATTCCATGCAACATGAGGAAGGAATCACAACGTGATTGTGATGTAACTCAACAAGGAATTCTCTAACATAAATTCAGAGTCAGTTCAAAGGAACTAGTGTAGAAACAGATGAGAGACAGAAATTGATTCTTCAAATCCATGTGTCTGAAAAGGCACTACAAGGAGACGTGAAAGCCGGATGGAGAGATTGCATGGTAGGTGTAACAGAAACAAAATAAGCCCCGACACATTCTGTATAAGACTACAAAGCTATTGGAGGCCAACAGAAACAGACAGAGGAGGAGAAATCCAGGCCACTGTATTCAAACACATAGATCTACACTTTAACCAGAATGTCAGGAAAGGAAAGATGCTTTAAAAGAGGGTGCATTTACATAACATTAATCCTGTAATTTAAGAGTAACTAATGATCTATTGTTAATTGTATATTGTCTGTTTATGTATTGCCTGTAGTGTGAGAAGAGGATTTTTTTACCTCTTTGCACTATCCTAGGAAAGAATAGCAACTGCTCCCCACTAGCTCTTAGTCTTTTCACGGGGTATTTGAATTTTATATATTAAAAACAGAGTAACCTACAACTTGAAACTCATTATTATGACTGGAGAGGAAGTCTCTGTTATACTAATATACAGAAATGTATCTAATGAATTCATTTTATATGGCATTTCCTAAATATTTTCAGTGGGACAAGTTTAGTATGCATTACAGTTACCACAATTATGTAGACTTTGACTTTGAATCTCTGAGATACCATTGGTATTACAGTCATGTTGTACCTGTGTGACACATTAAGCATTAGAGAACTTGGCTCAATCTAATAACCAAGTACTTTTCATAAACCATGAGAACGGAGAAAAGAACTTTTCAAGAAACTACTGCTACGGCTTACCTCAGCAGCAGTTTAGAAACTTCTTTAAAAGTATTTTCATAAAGTTGTAGTGATTAAGTATGTAAACCAGCATTTTTAGTTCTTTCCTAATCAGTTGACCTCTGTATAAAGTCAACATCAGTGCTGATTATTTTCCTAATCCTGACTTTAAACAAAGCTGGAATTTAATACAAACAATTTTGTATTATTCTCTTCAGTGTGTTATCCTCAACTTTACTAAATTTATGATACAGAAGAAAACCAAACGCTCACTGACTAGCATTAGAATCATAGAATCACAGAATAACCAGGTTGGAAGAGACCCACCGGATTGTCGAGTCCAACCATTCCCACCAATCCCTAAATCATGCTCCTAAGTACCTCATCCACCGTCACCTTAAACACCTCCAGGGACAGTGACTCAACCACCTCCCTGGGCAGACTGTTCCAATGCCTAACCACCCTTTCCGTGAAGAGTTTTTTCCTAATCTCAAGCCTAAATCTCCCCTGGTGGAGCTTGAGGCCATTCTCTCTCGTCCTGTCCCCTGTCACTTGGGAGAAGAGGCCAGCTCCCTCCTCTCCACAACCTCCTTTCAGGTAGCTGTAGAGAGTAATAAGGTCTCCCCTCAGCCTCCTCTTCTCCAGGCTAAACAACCCCAGACGAACAATATCTAGCCAGACTTACAGTGTTTATGTAAGCTCTGTTAAGTGAGCCATGGGAATTTTCTTTTACTACCCAGAACTGTTACCACATCCCTTGGGGCTACTTAGTGCACCACAGTGTGTTGCTGCTATTGAAATGCTAAATACGTATTTATAAAAGTGTAGTGATGATTCATGTGTCATCTTCATAAATCTCTATACATGTTCTTGATGGGTTTAGAGTATCCAGGATTGTGATTATGGCTCATCTTTAGTTGTTGTGGTACTCTAGCCAAACTGATGGAATCTGAGGTAGGGTAGGATCAGTGACAACGCAAAAGAAAGAGACTGTGCTAGGGAAACATCAAAAGGAGCAGGGAGAGTCTGGTCATCTTATAATGGCCAGGAATGTTCAGAATCTAAGTATTTGTAGCTATTTTAGAGGAACATTTTGATCCTCTTTTTGTTGGAGTCTATGAGCAACTCACTGAATAAGGATCCTCCAAGCCCTATCCAGGCTGGTCTTGAGCACCTCCAGGGATGGGGCAGCCACGACTTCCCTGGACAACTTGTGCCAGTGCCTCACCACCCTCACAGGAAAACATTTCTTCCTAATGTCTATTCTCAGTCTTGCTCTTCACCCTTGCATAGCAATATTTTCCAACTGAGAGTAAGAAAATGTCTCTATTTAAATAGTCATTTACTCATACCAAGCAATGGAGCTTAGCCTTGTCTCACTGTAACAGGTTAGAGCATGTTTCTCATTGTTTCTCCTCTCCCACTCTTGGTTTCTGAACTATAAGGTTAATCTTCTGGGTTTTTTTTTTTTTATAAATGCATTAGTAATCAAATTAGTTCTGTAAACCTCATTTTATTATTGAAGAATATTTACCATTTCAGAGTATCAAAATCAGGTTATAGATGAAAGCTTTGATGTGGTCACTCAGAATGGGAACTTTAAAGTGGGCTCTGGCACATGTGTGAGATTTTTTTTAAATGGTTACTGCTTCAAAGCAATTCAGTAAAACCATGTAATCACTTTGGTAGTTACAATTTAAGTGAAGTCATGTGTAGCAAGAGTAGTAACTATATTCTTCAGAGCTGTAAGACCTGAAGTTCATGGCAATATTTTTATCTCTCCTTTCCCAATATAAGCAGTGTAATGATAGAGTCAGAATCAAATCTACTCTACTGAAGTGCTTTTAAAAAAAATTTGATTGCAGCTGTAAGCATAGGAATTTTATATATTTAATGAACAGACTTATACTGAGAACATGGTACTGCAGATCAGTTTGCTGGCTGAAGTAGTTATGTGAATTCTTTTATTTTTTTTAATGTTGTTTTACATACTGTGTATTTTCAATGCCTCTTTCTTATTCTTTCTGAGATGGTAGCTTCCTGACTTTGAGCTAAATGTCCGTTTTTTTCAGAAGCATTTGAATGGTGCTAATTTTACAGATGCATGAAATAAGAATTCACACACACATTTGGCAAGTAACTCTCATTTTTATAGGACTTTGTCTAAATGTTTCGATTTTCAGTATTTAATCCCTGAAAGGCTGAATTATGTCTATGTATTTGTCTATCCAGTTGTTGTGTAGTCATTTAGTCATTGAAAACACTTGAGCCTGCCACTTAGGAAAAGTCCCAGACTGAATGCAACAGAAATGCATTATGTCTTCCAGACAGATCCACCTGTTTACATGCATACCCTAATGGATGCTCTGTAGTTCAAGACAGAAGCGTCATAATGACCTAGCCAATTTGGTTATTTTATTTACAACACTGCCAAAGGGACTGCTGTATTTGCTGGGTTTATTTTCCTTAGAAACGCTGGTGTTTCTCGATTAGCAACACAGATCATCAAATGCCCTCCAGATGTTATCAGTATTTGGCCAAATGCTGATCTTTCTATATGTTCAGTCAAGTGCATATTCTTTCATTATTTTTCATTTACAATCATCCTCTGTGTGTGTATTATGAGTGGGGTTTTTTTTTGTAATGTTCATCTGCGGTTGTTTTCTTCAGCAAAAAATATATCTGATCCCTTGAAGGTGGTGAATTGAACTGCAGGGTTCTACAATCTCATCCAATATGTAAAAAAATCTGTATTTTCTTAGTTTTCTTTATTGCTTCCCTGCTTAAAGCAACCCTAGTGGAAACATAAGTCCTTTAAACTGCATATTAATTAATTGTTATTTTATGTGGTAATCATTTCCTTAAGTCCTCTTATTTGAGTGTAGTGCAATGCCATTGTTTGTATGAAAAGTGTGTATCATGGAAAAATAGATTGACATCTATTGTTAAATAACTCATAATAATATTGATCAGTCATATAAAGACTGAGGACTCTTTACTCATGGAAATACTTGTCCAAAGATTACTGTTTCAAACTAAGCACCATTCTTTAGTGTCTCAAACCTGTTCATTAGGTAGCCTTAGACAAATTCTGTCAGAGGGCCACAAGTGACTGGTCAGGTATCACACCACAGACTAGAATTTATTTGTGAACTATTGCTTTTGGTGGTGTAGCCTCTAAAAATTTAATCTTTTCTTTGTCTTGGGGAGTGGAATCATTCTAAACTAGGGGAACAGCAAACAGTTCAGCACTGGTGGGAATATCTTTCTCTTAGGTGAACAGAATGTTTCCACAGAAATAGAAGAGAAAGGAGAAGGAAAAAGAGCTGGCTCTATTAAATGATGTGAATGCAGCTGATGAATAGCTATGTGCGTTTCAAAACAAAACTGGCTAAGGCGTCTTATAATTTTTGATGGATTCAATGTATTAGCTTCCTGACTTGAGTGTCTCAGATTGTGATCACTTATGTCAATGTTTTGTTGATCGCTTGTGCTCTGGCATGTATATGCACATTTCATATTAAGTATATTCAGAAAAATTATTAAATAGCTTGGAAGTTATTGGTTCTATTCATAACAGGATTAGGTAAACACATTGTTTAAATTAAACAGAATTTCCATGCACTTGATAGATATATGGCTAGGGCACACAGATGTTTCTGATCTACAAACACCCACTGCCGCTTGAAGTTCAGTATCTGTGGTCTAGAAATCATATTGGAACATCTACTGTGTGTGTAAGCACTATAGTGTAGCATGCGGTGGATTTCACAGTTTGCCACGAGCTTTGGTGATTTAATATTAACACCATGGTTGAGCCACCAGCAAGTGTAGGCAGAGCTATAAGAGGTCACCCTGTTCGGCTGCCAAGGAACTGGGATATATCCATGGGTAGGCAGGAAGGAGGAACTGGCAATGGTCTGTTTTAGGGGCCTTTTTTCTCTCTAATTTTTTTTGTTTTGTTTTCAATGAAAACCCTTTACAAAAGCAAGCTGAATGAATCCACTTTAAAAGTGAACACCAAAGCAAACTTTCAAACCATTTGTTGCACTTAAACTGGCTTTAATGGACCTGCTTGCATTATATACATGCTATATATTATTGGAAGGAAATCTGTCAGCTGTAGCACACGTGTGTTGGCTCTGGTTGACAGGTTACACATGATGACATCTGTTGACACTTAAAGTATTGTTAACAGCAGAGATCAGAAAGACATGGCATGTGAAGGCAGTTGTAGCTGCCAGCAACTCAGATTGTATTACATGGCAGGCTTGGAAATCTCCATTAGACTCCGTAGGGTGTCAAAATATAGGTAACTTGATAGGGCTGGCTGAGGATGTTGTGGGTAGAGAGTTGAAGGGTTTTTGACTGCTGAATTAAGGGCAGATGTTTAATAGTGAGAACTTCAAAGCTATGGACTTTTAGCAAAGCTGTCTGCTGTGATAATGGTAATGTGTGTCCTTTTATTCTCAAGGAGCCTTTCAGGCTTCCATTAGCTCACTGGCTGGCACAGAAAGTATTATCAAGAGAACTCACTTATTGCACAAATTAAGTAAGCTGTCACTTTGCTGTTATAGTCACTCTCTGAGCTTTCAGGTAATCTTTATATGTAAAATGTTAATGAGGGAAGAAGTTGACAAAATAGGAGACATTCCCCAACCATTTGCTAATCTCTTCATAATTGATTTCTATTAGCACAGGTTGGTAATGATGTGTTTGACCCTAAAAGTAGGAGTATGCTACTTAAAATTAGTAATTAAAGGTCTTATTGCTTGAAGAGCTAAAACCAGTGTTTTAGGAAACACATGGCCAGGGAGTTGGTTTCTGTAGGTTGCATTTCAATGCTTGCCATTTAGAGCTTAAGCCTAGGTAGGGTTGTATCAAGATTCACAAATCAAGATTTTTTTAAAAAAAAAAAAGTCATAAAAATCTGTATGTCCTTCTGAACCTGTGTTAATGTTGGTGATAAATTTCAATTTTCTGAAGTTTAACTCCAGTATTTAAATAGGTAGAGCTAGCATGATTATGAAATATTCTTTTTCTATATATCAAACAGCAGAATTATGACCTTTTGTCAGTGTTTTCCCAAGAAAACCACAACATAATTTCTGCAGTCTAGTACTCATTCCAGGGCTGAACTCAGAATATTTTATTCCTAAATGTACTCAAATTGCTTTTCTCTGTTATGGAAGTACCATTTAGCACCTTACCCTGACTTTCTTGTGTTTTACTCATATAATTGTTGTTTTCTAGTATGAGAATAACTTCTGCTAATATTTGTACAGATATATTTCATAAAAATGCCCTCCTATCTGAACCACAGGAGAATAACATTGTTTGGGGTTTTTTTTGTGGCCCTCCTCTGAAACAGAGCAGGGTAGCTTTATATTATAAAACAGGTCAGGCAAATGCAGTCCCTCTTTTCTGTTCATTTTTATGTGCAATCAAACTACAACTGAGTGTTTGCCAGGGCCTTGAGAATGCACAGGATATATTGTAGGAATGACATTTGTTTAATGATACACATTTTTGTAATTACTTTTTTCCTTTAATGGAAAATAACACTAGGTAGTGATTACAAAATAAAATAATACAGATAAAGGCTCATTTTCAGTTTGTTCCATCTCATTTATGTCCTTAGCATAACAGCTGTAAGATTGTATTTTTGTTGTCCTTTTTTTTTTCACTGCATAAACCCCTGTAAATTAATTCTTGTACGGAAGTCAATTTTGAGAGCACTTACTGGGGAAGGCAGATTAAGAAAGCAATTTCACAAACAATACTTTGCAGCTTTTAGTTAAAAGTAAAAGCAACAATTTATAATCTTGCAGCTCCTGGCTAACTTCCCATACGTAAGCCTGCAATAATATTTCCATCAAAAAAAATCCCTTAGCATCTCAGCCATTAAAATTTTCCACAGAGTGAAATATTCACTTGCTAGGTTTTAGCCCAGAAGTAATTTCATTCTGGCATCAAAAGGCCTTAATGGCCCTGACAGGCTGCCCAGGGGCCTCCCCCACCACATAGACTCATGGAATGGTTTGTGTTGGAAGGGACCTCAAAGCCCACCCAGTTCCAACCAGGACACCTCCCACTGGTTTCTCAAAGCTCCATCCAGCCTGGCCTTCAACACCTCCAAGGATGGGGCAGCCACAACCTCTCTGGGCAACCTGGGCCAGGGCTTCACCACCATCACAAAAAGAAATTTATTCCTGCAATCTTACCTAGAGCCCATGGGGCTGCCCATGGGCACATACTAGTGCCCTCAGGGCCCTGCCATTTCACACAACAGCAGTAAGCGTATTCATCCACTTCTGTGGGACACGATAGTGACACAAATATACAGTTGGAATGTTTAGACACTTTTCAGTGATAATTAAAATAAATAAAAGATCGGATTAAATTCCCAGGCAATTCCAGGAAATAACCAGAGAGCTTGGCAATAATTCCCAGTCATTTTAGCTAAAAGAGGAGGAAAAGAAAAAAAGAAAAACCACAGGCCTTCTGTTTCAAAATCTGGTGATCAGTTTAAAGCTCAATATGTGAAGAGGCATCTGCTGGGAAATTGCTAGAGAATCGGTGGAGCCTCGATTGATGAAAGCAGCTATAAATGAATTTTGGGAGTGTTCACAAGTCAAGGACATCTTAAATTAAAATAGTCACTTGTTTCCCTTGGATTAGTCAATGCAATCTTTCTATTAAGTATTAGTATTTCTTCCCCTCAAGTTTGCTCCTAGTCCTTCCTTTTAGCACGACTTCTAAGTTTTAGGTAGAAATGTTAAGTTTCCGGGATAATGCCCTTTATGTGGGCTACTAGCCAGGCACAGAATACAGTTTGTTGAGGGTTTTTTTTGTATTTTGTCCTTATGAATCTCCCTAGTGATTTTTTTACCAAGTCTATCGCATAGTTGTACTCTTCTATCATAATAATGTGGGTTTGTGCAAGTAGAATATTTGCTAATATAGAATAATTTAGATTTTCACCATGATGTAGTGCAGTTACATTAATTGTATGAAAATAATGTAGTCAGCTACAATTCACTTCAACACCAAGAAAGCATTTATGTTGGAAAAGCTGAGATTGTGAACTCTGGAACTTGTGGGCTTGTACACCAAAACACAGGAGGGTTTTCTTGGGCATCCAGTGAGAAGAGTTTTCCTGCTATGCTGTGTTTATATTACTGTAGACTCTGTGAGTCTGCAAGATCAAGGCTCTAATTGATTAATTTTTCATAGAATCGTTAAGGTTGAAAAGACCTCTAAGATCATGCAGTCCAACAATCAGCTCAACTTCACCCTACCTTCTAACCAATGTCCCACATGTCACATCTATGTGATTTTTGAATACCTCCAAGAAGGAGATTCCACCACTTCCCTGGGCAGCTTCTTCCAATGCTTGACCACTCATTGGGTAAAGAAATTTTTCCTCATCTCCAGTCTAAACCTCCCCTGGCACAACTTGAAGCCTTCTCCTGTCATCCTATCACTTGGGAGAAGGACCCAGCACCCACCTTACCACAGCCTCCTTTCAGGGAGCTGCAGAGTGTGATGATACCTCCCCTCAGTCTCCTCTGCTCAAGAACAATCTCAGTTCCCTCAGCTGCTCCCATCAATAAGAAGTGGGAAGAAAGAAAACTCAAACAACCCTAAACCTATAAACCAAGTTTTATAGCTGGAGGCACAGGCAGAATTATTTGAGGAAAGGAGAACCCAGTATATTATATATATATGAGGAACGGCTGAGAGAGCTGGGGTTGTTCAGCCTGGAGAAGAGGAGGCTGAGAGGAGACCTTATTACTCTCTACAACTACCTGAAGGGAGGTTGTGGAGAGGAGGGTGCTGGCCTCTTCTCCCAAGTGACAGGGGACAGGACGAGAGGGAATGGCCTCAAGCTCCACCAGGGGAGATTCAGGCTGGGCATCAGAAAAATTATTTCACAGAAAGGGTGGTTAGGCATTGGAACAGTCTGCCCAGGGAGGGGGTTGATTCACCTTCCCTGGAGGTGTTTAAGGCACGGGTGGATGAGGTGCTGAGGGGCATGGGTTAGTGTTTGATAGGAATGGCTGGACTCTATGATCCTCGAGGTCTTTTCTGACCTAGTGATTCTGTGACATGTAAACGTTAGTAATACAACAGCAATACAGCTGAGTTCTGCAAGCTAATTTTTCCCTGTGGTTGTTTGGAAAAATAATCTCTGGAAGAAAAGAAAATAACTTTTCACTGTCCATGCAGCGTGTTGATCTTTCCAGCAACAGGTGTTGCAATTACAAAGTGTATTTAATGGATTTTCAGATTGTTGTTGTTATTGTTAGTTGCAGGCTTGAGGCCTATGCATCTTAACGTTTAGAACCTTTGTGTGCTCTGTGCTGTAAAAACTGAGAAAGTAATCTCTTCTTTACCAAACCTGCAAGTAGTCAAAACATATATGGGTGTACAAAACAGACAGAAAGCCAAATAGAAAAAAAGAAGGGGAAAAAGAAAGAAAGAAAATAAGTCTTTCACCACTTTCCTAAATGATGTGATCATTTGACCCATGCAAAATAAATTAAGATCGCTTAGCATACTCATTTTGGGCAACATTTCAACTTTCATTCTGGATCAAGAACTCTGGCTCAACATTCAGTGAATATTGTTTTATTTGCCAGATCTCTCAAAATATTTGGGACTCCCACGACTCTCTGTCACTTTTTGGCAGCTGCTCTCAATCGCTTGTACAGCTGCTTGTTAGCTCAGGAATTCCTGGCTGATTTTCTTGTGAGATTGCAGTTGCAGCTCCAGTTGGTACTTGTGGGTTGTGAGCCTCACCTGCCACCAACAGAACCGTATGTTCTCAGATGCTGTATTTCCTGATAGCAACACCCTTGGTTTCCTCTTCTTTCTGCAGAAAGGAAGGGCAAATTGGAATTCATGAAGAGAACAAGAGATGTTCTCACCAGCAAAGGCAGAAGGGACCATCAAACAATGAAGACATATCACTAGCCATCTTCCCCCAAAATGGAAGTAACGTTTGCTAGTAGACTTCAATTATTCTTCTCTTTGATATTTTTGTCTACTTCTGCCAACACTCAAGTTGGGAAGGATGGATGAATATGGTGGATGAATATACTATGTCTGACTTACATTGACAGACGTGTGGGTGCTAGTTTTGGAATCAGAATTTTGGGAGCAGACTAAAGGAGGATCTCACTCTGATTTTTTAAGGACATCCCTGGTGGTACTTGTGGTCTGCTTTTGCTTTAACTTGAGTGGGCAAAACTGATGCAGTTCATATGTAACTGAAAATCAACATAAAAAATAGTGATATATTAATTAATTTTGATGAGAATAGAAGCAGATTCCTTGGCATTGATAGTAGTATTTTGACTGTACAAGAGAAAAAAACAATGCATTTTTTATTGGTCCATATGAGGTTGTCTTGCTCAGAAGGTAGGCCCATAAAATACAGCAAGCTGTGATCTGCAAGCCCTGGCTAATGAACAGATTGGTGTTTCTTGCTAAACTGTTGGGACTGCAGAACCTTTTAACCCAGGCTGTAACATTTATCTTCTTGAATATTTTTTTTTTTTTGTTTAGTACTTGCTTGAGCAGTTAACTTGGAAGCAGAGGTCATAGGCAATTTGAGAGCAAAGAAACTGTGCAGGCTGGGTGTGTCTGTAGCCATGTGACTGGTAACTTCCGAAAGATCCTCCTTTAGCAACAACAGGTGAAAAATTCCTGTGATGCAGGTATAGTCGGGAAATGGTCAATAAGATGGGAGTTATATTTGAAAAGACAAGATAGATATGGGGTCCTCTAACTTGGTGTGCATTTCTCTGTAGACAGCTGTTGCTAAAAATGCCCCAGTTTGCAGTTCAGTTTCCAAGAGATATATTAATAATGCCTTTTAGCCAATTAGTGGAAGATACTATTCTTTGAACTTGTGTACGTGCAAATATATGAAGATTGAATATCTTTAGAGTCTGTTTTCTGTGTATTTGCACCAGATTTCTCCAAGATTTTGGAGTTTGGTAGTGGAAATGTAGGCAGAACTGAATCCCTGTGACTTTATAGTATGCCATTAGGAGTACTGTGTTTGCAAGAACCTATAGCTTTTGTATCTATCTTTAAGAGACAAAGCTTTTTTTATCTGTATTCTAAGTATCAGTACTTCACGGTGCAGCTTGTAGTACATGAGTAATCTGAGAATTTTGTTTCAAATTGTTTAGATATTATATGTGAAAGGATTTATGAAGCCATGACTAACAAACGTGTTGTTCAGTCGAGCTGGCAGAACCAGCAGGATTTTCTCTGCCAACAGAGCACTGTCCATAGCTGTTTAGTACCTAGTTAAAACAATAATCTTTGAATGTTTTGGGAGAGGGAGGAGCTATGCTGTGAGATGGAAACATGAACAAATTTGGTAGTGGACTGGTCAATGGCTTCTCCCACCACGTCTTTCCTCACAAGATTTGTAATTGGTGCTGTAAATGGAATTTAAACATGCTTACAGTATGTAAATTATGATGTTTAACTTGGCTAAGCCCCTAATAACTCTTAAATGTTTGACCTACCCTGTAACTATTATGGACCCAGTGAGTGATGAAAGATGGCGTAAACTGCAAAAAATATGTTTGATGTTTGTGGTACTTATGCTAAATGTCAAATTAAGGTGTAATGGTCACACAAAACATTGGATGTATTTACTCCCTCCCTCTACCAGCTTATGAAGCTGAGTTTCAGAAAGACATCTCAAGAACTGGTATATCTGTGTATCTGTGAAGTTAGTCTTGAAATATTCTTCTAGCAACTGTGAGGAAGCCCAAGAAATTATTAAACCTATTATCTTTCTTCCTTGAGACTTTATATATTAAATGGACTGTTTTTCTTCACTGATACATAGATGTGTATAGGTTGATTTTTTCGCATCCAGTCACTTCATTGATTTTTCTTGGTCAGAAGATGGCTCTTCCCTCTTGCTCTGCCCCCTGCCTCCCTATACCCCCATGATCTTACCTCTGCAACCGTGCAAACTGTAGTAGCATGAGTGGTGTTAAGCTGTTTGGGAGAATTCCTGCTGTCGTCACGGAAGTCAGACAAAACTCACTTTTAAGTATTCATTATTTTAAAAGGTTGGTTGAGCAACAATAATGTCTGCTCTTCTAAATATTTTTTTCCTCAAATATTTTTTTCCTCAAATATTTTTTTCCTCAAATATTTTTTTCCTCAAATATTTGTTGAAAAATCAGGAGAGAATTTACAAAACACAAAGCAAAGTCTGTACCCATTGCTAGGAATTCGTTAGTCTCATGGATGGTTGCTGTTCTCAGGGTCAAACTGTGTTGAAAGAATTATTGAGATGATCTTATTATTTCTCCTTAGTCATCATAGTTAATACAGATGCCAAGCACAAAACTTTTTGTGTGTTTTAGAGAAAGTCTGTGCTTATCAGTTAAATCATAGGATGGTTTGGGTTGGAAGGGACCTTAAAGCCCCATCTGGTTCCACCCCCCTGCCATGAGCAGGGACACCTCCCACTGGATCAGGTTGCTCAAGGCCCTATCCAACCTGTCCTTGAACACCTCTAGGGATGGGGCAGCTATGACTTTCCTGGGCAACCTGTGCCTCATTACCCTCATTGTGAAGAATTTCTTCCTAATGTTTAATCTGAATCTTCCCACTTCCAGTTTAAAGCCATTCCCCCTCATCCTATCACTGTGTGCCCTAGTAAAAAATCCCTCCTCAGCTTTACTGGATCTGTCAATAAATGAAAACAAGGTGTTGGGATGGGATGATGCAACCCAATAGTACAAGAGTGAATAAGATACTGATAGGTACTGACAGTTTTCTGGGAGTTTTGTACTAAAGCTCAGTGATGGCTGATATGTGGGTGAGTTTGATTACTACCCCAGAGAGAAGTTTTCTGACTGTGGTTGATATGTAGGTAAAACTTGGGTTCATGGAGAAATCAAGGTTTTGCAAGTGACTAAGAGTGAAAAGGAAATTGGAATTATTTTGTATTGATTAGGAGTGTCAGTAACAGTTTTATTAGGTTTATAGAGATGGGAATGAACCTGCCTGTGTAGGTTAATCAGTGGAATAGCCTCTCATGCAGGAGATAAATGAAAATAAATTACTTGCCTGCATGAGAACAAAGACTGTTGAGAGCAGTCTAATATCATAAGTGCCTCACTCAAAGACCAGCATCTGATGAACAGCAGGAGCTTTCCTCTTTTCTGTACACAAACACCCACCCTGAGGCTGAACACCTCCAGGACAGAGAGGACAGAAAAAAGAGAACAGAAAATGAAGTCTAAAATCTTAGTAAACATGCAGACAGCTGTAGGTTAGTGGTAAAGAAACACCACAGAAATGGAAAAAATAAAGTTACAGTATTTTTGGCAGGCCGACAACATTTATTTGAAGACAGATTTTTCATTCTCTGAGTCTTAGGTCTTAAAATTGGCAGACATTACATTGAAGATTGCCTATTTTCAGCTCTTCAGAGTTATATTCTTTTTGGCATTCAGGGGATAGAAAGTAGGTGATACAGTATGAAGAAAAGCCCGTGAAGTATGTACAAATGCATGCACAGGACTTAAAAAACCCTTTTCCTGAAGGAACAGTTACTTGCATAGAAGCAAAGTGATCCAAGGAAATATTTTCATGCAAGAAAATGTAGTAACACACAACGAAAACAGACCTCAGTGTGACAGCAAACCTGCTCAGCAAATGAGTACTCGGAGCATTAGCTGAAGGTGGCTAGTGAAATCCATGCAGGTGCTTAGCTATTTTTATAAATCTTTATCATGATTATTATGAATTCTTGAAGAGATATTTTAGTAGAGGAGGAGACAAGGTCTGTGGCGGTTTGTTAAAATAAATAACATAGACCTAGTCAGTCTTCCTTTATTTATGGAAAACTAACAATTGGTTGCAACAATAAAGATGTTAGCTCTACTGATGAAGGAGGAAAAGCTTTATAAGTGCTTTCAAAGCTCAGAAAATACAATATCAGACCCAGATTTCTTCCTGTAAGACAAGCAATGAAGTGTATTCCTATGTTTCTTAGTCTTGGTATCATGTAGGTATTATTTGCCTGCAAGCTTAAATTTAATTCTAAATGAAAACACTACAGTTAAGCTTATGGAACCAAGGACTAAAATAGGATGAGTTCTGTTCTGCTATTGCAGTGCTGGTGATACGTCTACAGAGAACTTTGATACCTTTTAAAGGGAAAAGGAACTGGCCCCCTGAATAGAACCAAATGTTACATGCCATTTCTCATCCATGCAGAAAACAAGAGTGATCTGAAATCTAGGTAACAAGAGGGGGAAATCTAGGTAACAGAAGGAGGGAAGATGAGGGCTTTTCCTGGATCAAATGGTAGTATTTGTTAGTTAGATGATTACTGATGTGAAAGGAGAAAATGCAGAGAAGAGTTTCAATCTAATTTGTGCCCCAGCATGGATGTAGGCCTGCCCGATGAGCTATCTCATTAGACAAGAGATTTATTGTGTGCAGTATTCTATCGAATGTGAAGCTGTCATGACCCTTTGTCCGTTTATACCAGATAACTGAATAACTGCATTCTTTTTTTAAGCCCGTCTTCCTTTAAGAGAAGCAAAGGTTCAAAGTGCAAAACTGTTAATGTTTCAACTTACACAGGTATCTGGAAGGTTTTTGAAAGGCGCAGGAACATGTGATTTGAAATGTGTCTGAGGATCTGCAGTAGTGTTTCCCAATGTTTACAGCTTCCTTCACCCTATGAGAAGATGAGATGAATGCTGTGTAAACCGTGCCAGTGACATCAGTATCTTCCATCAAAAAGTGTTTTTAGTGATTTGTAGCTCTAAATAAAGTGAGCTTCTCAGAGCTTTGGGCATTATTTTGTTGTTGTTTTCCTTCTGTTTATGAAACTGGCTGGAAAGAGAGTGAGTTCTAGGAAGGAAATGGAATGAGCTTGATGGAGGTGGGGGAAAGTGGTGAGAATAAACAGCGACAGCCATCAGGACAGGCTGGTGCTGATCTGTGCTCGCATGTGAGAAGATGACTGCTGAGTACAGTCGCTATGAACTGTCTAGTATCGTATCTCAAGGCTTACCTCAAGGCATTGCTAGTTCTTGGGAAAGGAGGCTTTTTCTCTAGTCCAGTTCTCTGTCATAAACACAAATGCCTGACATGAATTGAAAAAGCTTGGCCACCTAAGGAATGTGAAACTCCAACACATTTGATTTTGCAGCTGAAATGCAGAGGCAATATAATTGTTCAGATGGTGTAGTGGATAGGATTCCAGTCACCCTGCGGTTCCAGTGACTTCTTTATGGCCAGTTTTGGTCAAGTAATTCTGAGGGGTAATTGAAACTTATTAACTTGGCTACCTGGTTGAGTGAAACCAAGTCCAAAGACTTAAGGGGTCACTCAGGCAGTAACAGTTACATCAGCATGCAACTTTACAGTGTATTTCTCATGTCACTTCTATTGAAAGATTTGACTTCACATTTTTGTAATGCAATTTCCTAGATGGCTTGTTCTTATTTTCTGCAATTATTCTCTTCCATGTATGTTGATCTTCAAAGTTGCATAACTAATTATACATTTCCCCTTGAATAAGTCTCTCTGACTGTTTTAATGCTTGTTTTCTTTTAATTTTGCTGTGTTTGCTGTCATTTTTTCTGTCTGGAGAGGCAGAGATTAGATTGTTTTCAGTAATCTTTTTAGTGCGTGATCTGTGATGTGAAATTCTACATCTGTAAGTTCATATCTGCTCTTTTTCCATTTTCCTTCTTTCTCAGCTTCAGTCTAGTTTTATATAATTGTAAGTAATTCCTCTGACTCTAGTGTTAAATGTCAGTTCCTGGACTGCTGAAGGATGAATTCTTCTCTTAATGTCATATTACGCTTTCCACACCCTCAGAACTGGATTATAAATGTAGAATATGTAGATACAGAATTTTATAACCTATATAGAGTTCTATAATATAGAATTTTATTCTGATATTACAAAGTATCAGAATAAAAGTCAAATCTTCATATTTTAGAAGAGCATCTGTGCAATAAGTCCCTGTCATTTTAAATTATTACTAATTATAAATCTTTTTAGCTTTCCATTAAACAGTTAAAATAGTTTGATGTGATTTCATAGATTTTAATTGAAGAGTAAGCATCCATTCTGTGTTACAGAATATAAAGATAACAGATAGTGACCTCATTCGTTAGCTACTTATTTTCCAAAGCAAAAGCTGCTGTGAGAATGATGTTATACAGTAATTTTATTTCTGTTACACCGCATGCTATAGTGGAGACATGATAATAGTGATTAGAGGATGTTTTTTATGTTGAGTACAGGTTGCTTATTGCAGCATTGTAGCAAATCTTAATTTTAATTGTCACTCTTAAGCACTTCCACTATAGGGAGAAGAGTTCATCCATAGTCTGTTATTCTATCATAAAAACATAATTCTATGAGTAAGCTGGCTTTCAGTGAATCCTAGTAAAATGACAATGAAATTCCTTGACTGTTTTTCCTAGCAATTTATGCTTTTATTGAAAGTATAGGAATTTTGTCAAATTCCTTCTTGAAGCGATATGTCCCACCTTACATAGTCAGTATTTATCCATCTCATTCATAGAAATCTTTAATTTTAAATGCAATGAGCTGTAATGTTTCATCTTTTTTTGGTTACTAGGCTTAGGAAAACAAGGATGAATGTTTAATTATGTCTTTATTGTACCTTTGTTGAATTGTAATTTCATTTTAACAGCATATCTGACCAAGAACAAGGAACTGAACTTGTGAGATATCAATATGATGTGCACAGAGAAAGGCAATGTATAGAAAAATGTTGACACATTCAGAGCCATATCCTATATGTAATGGATTAAATTTTTCAAAGGAGCTTCAATCATGAGATTTCTTAAAAATATTAACCTTTAATTTTAGCAGACTTAAGCAAAGAGAAATGACAACATCTTGCTAACACAGGGATCTCTTTAGATTCTGTAAGTTTAGGTAGACTGAAATTAAGTGAGAACCAGGACATATGTTAGAAGATTCCCATTGAAGTCATAGAGGAAAGTGTTGCTATCAACATTTTCAACAATGCAGACAAGAGCAATAGAATAATAAAGACTAAAGGTTGTTATTAATTATTGATAATAATGATTAGGCGTCTCTGTATTTGTGAGCACTATGAAGCATTGATACAAGCTATCTAGAGATCTGAACTCTGTTCCTGCAAGCATTCAGAGCAGGTTAGTCAAAAGGGCTCTGAATCTAAATGAGCTTTCGTTAGTGAGTGGGTGGAATCAGGTAGTTTTATGATATACACACCAGTTGAAATATGGTATTTTTGGTCATTCTTTATGCAAGTGTTCATCCACTGTGCTTCACTCTGCATGTGAATAATCTGGTGTAAATCCGTGGAGAACATAAACAGAAGTATTTGCAACATTGAGGCTGTAGTTTGAATGGCAGGATTTCTTTGCTTAGCATCACAGTATTCCTGGGAGCAACACAGAGCTAGAATCAGGTGCCCTGTTTTGCCAGGCTAAATTTTGCCAGTAGTTGATCTATTAAAGGAATTTCATATTCAGGGATTGGGAATAATTTAACTCCAGAGCAAAATATCCCAGCAATTTAGTTAAATCTGATAGCTCTGGTCATTTAGCCTTAAAACGATGGCATCCTTCATAGTGGTTAGAATTTACTGTTTTCAACAGATATGTACGTACTACATAGAGTTTGTTATGGCTTTTTGCTGTAAGAAAAGGGAGAAACTTCTGCCATTTTAGCTTTTTAGGAAATGAATAAGTTTTTTAGCTTTTCTCCAGCTGAAGCAAAGAAACATTTGTGGCATGAGCTTGGTTCATAGCAACAATCTGAAAACAGCTTGAACCTAATAATTCTGTCTCCCAAGACTGGGTGGTTTTAAGGCAAAAGTCAGCGTTCACAGGTCAATGAACTGTTGTGAGGATGTATGGTAAACTGTCATTTAACTTGATCTTCAGATTCAATCATTCTCCACTGTGTTAGCAGCAGTTCTCTGTTCTGTCCACATTTTGAGGATTTTTCTATTGGGATTAGGTGGAAAATTGCCTGTCGCTTTTTTTTAATTAAAAGTAAATATAAGGCCTGTTTTTCACCTGTTGCTAAGTCAGTGTTTTTCAAGTGAGAAAAAGTAGCTTATTTTATTTCCACGATGATGGTCAAGTGTTCATACATAATATTTCTCATTTATGTTGTGACACGTACAGTATATACGATGTGTGTTGTAATTGCTATTACGAACCGTACAGTACTTATTTGGGTGGTGGACTTTGGAAGCCTGCAAGCTTAGTTTCTACATTTTTGGGCTTCTTATCTGCTTGTCGTAAATAATTTACTAGATTGCTGGCTTTGTCAGCGGCGCTTAAATAGATCTTGACTCAGTAACATATTTTCTGCATTTGCATGCACAGTGCAACGGTTTGTACACCCAAGAAAATGTTCACACCTTTAATACACAATTAATGGAACATCCTACTAGCCTTGTTCAACAGCACATGTTGGCCAAAAGTGGTACAACTCACAACTGTAAGTTCCATCCCTGTGAAAAGCATAGAAGAGTTTGATTGGAATGTGCTTTTCACTATTTACAAATAGCAAGCACAATTGGAGATTTTGGAACTGGAATATATAGCGTTTTCTTACCTGTGAAATTCAACAGATGCCAACAGGTTTTCCTGCAAATCTCCTCAGCCATTTCAAGAGGCCAGAAGATCATTTCTGCTGTTAATTAAGCTTTTTTTTTTATTTTGATATAAATTCCTGCCACAATTTGCTAAATAAAAAGATTAATAGTTCAAAAAGCTACCAGCAAATAAAAACAGAGATTCTAGAAGCAATTGTTTGGCAACTGGAACAATAATAGATTGAATAAAAAACTTTATATAGTGAATGGAGTTCTAGTTTTCTCGATAAAACTATTTTGGGTGTTCCCTGAATTGCTGCCCTGCATAATTAGTTGATATATTTGGGTGCTGTGATTAAAATAGAGCAACCACCCTACAATTAGGATAGTTAAATTGCTTGCAAATAGCATCACTATTGGAAAAGATGGAATTTTTTTTTTTTTTGAAACCACATATGATATGTTATAATGTTACAGATTCATGGGTGTTTTTTTCATCACAGGGTAGCATCTCTTATGTGAGTGTTGCATTTAAATTAATTACCTGGTCAGCTGTTTTTGAGCTTACTGCAATCAGACTGTGAAGTGCTGGCCCTAAGTGTGCCTTAAAGCAGGCTGGGTGGTCACCCTATTATTCAGGTCCCATTTTTATATTCAGAACAACTCTGAAGGTGAGTAAGGCAAAGGCAATTCAGAATTACCACTCCTTCTGCAAAAAAACCTGCTTTATTCAGCAGAATGATGTCTTTTCCTAGAAAAACAGCAGCAGGTGGCTGAATAAATCACTCAGATAATCACATCCCTTACATTACCCATATTCATTCAGTCCAATACATTATGCATTCACAGCAGTGGAAGTTGTATGGTTTGAATCCTGTGCCTGCATCCATAAATTCACCTCTACATGTCTGTGTGTTGATTATCTTCAGTTATTCATCACTTACTGAACACTATGGACATTTTAAAGTTACTTTGTATCTCATTATTTCATCTACAGGTTTTTTTGCAAAAGACATTGAGAATCCAGGTGTGCTTTGAAATCTCAAATGCGATTACTTTGAATGAATTAAAGAAATGCTTATTGAAAAGGACCAATTGGATTCCAGACGTGTTACTGTAATTTACAATTCCTCCTCCCCCTTCTTCTCTTTCTCATCCTTTTTGCCCTCCTCTACAAGCATCTTTCCCCTCCTCCCAGAATAATCCTGGTACTATGTGCAGTATTTTGTTTACAGTAGTATAAACATTTTCAGCCTGTGACTTCATTGCTGAAGTAACTCACCTCTTTCATATCAACTCTTACCCAGGAGCCGTACAGCAGACTCATTGATGTAGGTTTTTTTATGCATGGCAGCCCAGGCCAAGCTGTGATTTCATTGCATGATGCAACCTCACCCTTTTTGGTTGTCTATGGGATTAATTCTAATCTATTCTTGTACTGCCTGTGCATGCCAATGTGCTTCCCATAATGGTGTATACATGGAATGCAGTCGAAGCATTAAGTGCATGAACTGGAATTAAAAGAACCCATAACATTTGAAAGTTTGAGCAAATCTAAGTTATGCTTATCAAGACCTGCAGTGAAGCTTTTATAGAATGATTTGGACTTCAAATCGTTCAGGTCTATATACTTAAGATTTGCAGCATGCTACAGTAGTTCATGGACTAGAAAGACAATTGCAGGGTGGTCGAGATGTGGGAATTTGCTGTTGTGTTGTAACGATGGCTGAATGATGCACTTAGCATTCAGAAAAATAAACCTTTCCCTGCTGTTGACTTTAGCAGCAGGTGACAGTGGATAGAGGTAAGATTATGCATAATTGTTTATTAAAGTTAGTATTTGGGAAGAATTTTAAGTGCAACAGGTTGTTTTTTTAGTAGTAAATAGCATGCAAAATAATTTTAAGTGTATAAAACACCACAAAAATGAAATTTCAAATGAAGAACTATAACCCTGCTCTAAGTTTCCTTGACAAACTTAGGATGTGACCATCCTAAGCAACCTCTTATTCATGTCATTAAGTGTATTCAAATAAATCTTTCAACAGTGCAGTAGGAGATATGGTTTATTAATATTTATAATTCTATTGTTTCCTGATAAAAAAAATGAAACAATAACTTGTAAAGTGGCTTGAAACACTGAACACAGTTTTTTACTGCTGCCAGTTTGTTCAGAAATTACTTCTTGTTCTTTTGGGGGAGGGGGATCAAATTGAATTTACAGATGGCAAATAATAATCAACTTGTTGAATAAACTATATTCATCTTATATGTTTAACTTTTCAAGCCAATAATATAAACTGTTATGGTGTTTAAAAATGATAGTTGAGCACAGATATGTATATAAAGGAGAAAGATGCTTTCAATGTGTGCTTTTAAGCACTGATGACATGCAATATATTAAAAAAAATAAAAAGGGGACGTAATTTCCACAGCTTTTGTCATGCCACCCACATCCTGATACTGTGGTGTCCTGAGAATGCTTATTATTTAGGATTACTTAGTATTTTTTGATTTTCTATGGTTTTCATGTATTCCACATAATGACCATTCGTATTTTTTTCTTACAATGAAGGAGAATTCTTTTATAACTGTAAAACCGATGAGACCTATATCTATACTGCAGCATGCAGTTCTTCCAGAAATCAGTTGAAAATAGGTTATTACACCGGTCCTTTCCAGTACTTCCCTGTGTAAGCTGAACTACCTGTCTGTTTTCCCATGCACAGCAGCTGGAATAAAAAGGTGTTGATGATAAAATGTGTGTTTGCAAGCCATCTAGAGCAAAAGGGCCATTATATGTTAATTTTTAGCAGCACTATAATCCTCTTTTTACACTGATGTAAAGTAGTTTTATATCAGGCTTGTGATAATTGATTTGAGCCACTGCTGTAGGTGCTGGCAATATCTTGTTCCATTTGTTAATGGAGATAAAGTGACTGCTAAAATAGAAAGGAATTAACCTGCCTAAAAAGGACTTTGACTTTCCCATTTAGAAAAGCCACTGTGATTGATGCTGTCACTCAAACTCCAGGCTAGTTTTCTTGTCCGAAAAGTTGATCCAGGAAAGAATTGAAGTATTTTTTTTCAAATTTCTTCTTTTTCATTCAGCCTGGTTTTATTCATTTGCAAAGTAAATGTGGCTCTTCAATGAGTCTTCCATGGAATCAGCATTTTGCTTTAAGAATATGGTAATCTGCTCTTGAGACAGTCATAGAATCATAGAATAACCAGGTTGGAAGAGACCCACCAGATCATCGAGTCCTAGTAAATGATCAGATTCCACAGCTGGAGCAGCTGCGATGTGGCAATTTCTAAGTAGGAAAGTTTACTGGATCGCAGTTACATGCATGTGGAAAGTGAGCCATAGCGAGGAGAGCATTGGTAGGGAGACTGGGTATGTGTGTTGTACTTTAAAAATGTACGTGCCATAAAGGTTCCATGGGAGGCCAGGGAAAGAATAAAGGAAGCACTTTGAAAAATCTGAGGTTCACCATTCTCCCTAAAGAGCTCATTTCAGTGTTTGTTTTAACTGAAAGAGTTTTGCGTTTCTGATCTACTTCTCACTACCTTGATCCAGTTCCATTTGTTGAATTCTCTGTGAACACGGAAAAGGGATTAGTATTCTTTTTGCAGCATCATATGATGTGTTTGTATTTTCATGTCACAAGGTATTTTTCTGTTCTCTGGAACTGACAGCTACAATGACTTATTATTCCACAATACACTTCGATAGATGGTAATTAAGAATAATTATATCAAATAATAACTGAAAGGGGTCTTCTTACAAAGTAGAAACATGAAGATTGTCAGCTTTAGTAAATAGGGAATGGAATCTTTCTATAATGCACTCAACGGACTAGATATAACTGAAGTGCTTTATTAATTGTTGTCAAAAAAGGTGATAATAGAATATTAGTTGAGTCAGTATACTGATGTTTTTAATATGTTAGGAATCTCATTTAAACACCCTTGATTAAATATGTGATCCCTGACATCGTTGCTCTGTGGTTCTATTAAAATTGGCTTGTTATTAGGGAGGTTGTTTTGCCAAGGTCACGTCATACTATTTGCGCTTTACAGTGTTCTCACGTTATGGTAAGAAATTGCCCACTGCAATGTAAAATAATATACCCTTTGTGGTTCTCAGAAAACCTTTTCAAAGGCATTTATCTTAGGTGGGATGAAGATCTTAATGGTATATTTTGCAAGAAAACACATGCTTTGGCTTCTGTGCACTGGAAGAACTTGAGATTTATGGAGGCTGACTTACTTATGCCTGTTTTGGCACTCAGTTCCTGGTGGTTTAGCTGTTCTGCAGGAATCTTCCTTTGGCTTTTGTTTGTGGAAGTCAGAAATTAGGGAAGACTTGTTGAAGGCAGTATGAATGTACATAGACTCTGATGAAATGAAGAAATAGGCTGTTTTCAGAGCAGGCAGTTTTGAAGTGCATATTTTTTATATCACCCAGCAGTCCAATAAGAAAATGCAAAGAAAAGTTTCTTGTTTTCATGCTTGTATACAATTTCGTGTTTTGGCTGAGAAAGGTAAGGATTTGATGTTGCTTGAGTTCTGTGGTGTGTTGGCTTATGTTTTCCTTGGGCACTCTGTGAAGAAACATGATGTACTTAAAATCTATGGAAAATGTGAAAAAGAAAAATGAAAACGGACAACATTGTACAGAATTTTACTAAGCTGTATTAGTGCATTGAGGTAAAATAAGTACTGGCAATGTTACTTGATTGCTGCTGGGTAGATGCAGTCACAAAGTGCTCTGTGAAAGACAATTACGCTAGGCACAATCTTGTGGATCTGAGATGGACATCACCTTTCTTCTGCCATTGTACCACCTTAATTTGGCTTTTAATTTCATACACAGATGTGATGGAAATTAAAATTAAGAGCCTTTCTTTCTTTCCCACTGAAGAAAGTTTCTAAACTGAATTAATTTTGCATTAAAAACTGGCAGGTCACAACATCTAAGTTTATCTTTAAATTTAAACCAAGTTAACATTCACAGGGAAAAAACCCAACCTTTTATGCCCTATTCTGTATCACATGATTCAGAAAAGTTACAAGAATCGTAAGGATAAACAACATACCTGATTCTGATTCTTAGAAAAAATTTTTGCTAAATGGTGCTGCTGTACCAATTTTTCTCATTTTGTTGTTGCTTATGTCATCTGATGGTAAATTTTTTTGAAGGAGTTGAAGAAACCTGTTAGTTTTACGTCAGATTAGTCTAAAAGCTTGTGAAGGTCTCCTTGTGCACTAGGGAGACAATATAGAAGTACTCAGTTGTAGGAAGCATCTGTAGAACAGATGAGTCATTATGCATTTTTTAATTACATTGGAAATAGTCGAGTAATACTCTAATGCCAGTGTGTGATCTGTCAGACTTTAAAGGATAACAGAAGATGTTATGTCAGAAATTAGGAAAGGGAAATAAGGACAGGCACTTGCATTGTTTCTGCTTTTTGCTGAAAAGCAGTTTCTTTCAGGAGCTTGTGAGTTATTAGGTGTATATTAAGTAGTAATCTAAAAAATCTTGGAGGATAGCTTTATTTCACTTTTAGTTTTGACAGTCATCTTGTATTTTGATTGTATTTGTATTTTGCTTATTTAGTTTAGGGGAAATGGCCTCAAGATGTGCCAGTGGAGATGTAAATTGGGTATTAGGAGTGATTTCTTTACTGAAAGGGTTGTCAAGCACTGGCACAGGCTGCCCAGGGAGGTGGTTGAGTCACCATCTTTGGAGGGGTTTAAGATGAGTAGATGTTGTTCTTGGGGACAGACTTAGTGGGGCTGGGTCGATGGTTGGACTCAATGATCTTAAACGTCTTTTCCAACCAACACCATTCTGTGATTTAAAATTGAACAGAAATGATACTGGTTGTTGATATAATTTGAAGATGGCTTCACGTATATGAGCCTGGGGTCAATAATGCATGTTTTATTTTGACATTCTGATCTAGACAGGTGGCCCATGCAGTAGTTGGGGAACTGTGAAGTGGCTGCACCCAGAGGGTAGTTGGTGGTCAATAGCTCCTTTTCTAACAGGCAATCTGTCACAGGTGGGGACCCTCAGTGATCGATATTGAGCCCAGTGCTGTTTAGTATCTTCATAAGTGATCTAGATGATGGGATCAAGATTACTAGGATGAGTTTAGTGGTGATGCCAAACCAAATGGGGAAGTGGATGCTTCTGAAGGGAGAGCCACCCTGCAAGAAGACCTGGATAGGCTGGAAGAGCGGGGTAACAAGAACCTTATGAGGTTCAAGAAGGATAAGTGTAAGGTCTTGCTCCTGGGAAAACATAACCCAGGTGTGCAGCACAGGCTGGGATCTACCTGGCTGAGGAGAAGTTCTGTGGAAGACCTGGGGGTCCTGGTGGGTAACAAGCTCAATATGAGCAAAGAAAGCCAACAAGATGCTGGATTGCATCAACAAGGACATCACCAGCAGAAATAATGAAGTTGTTATAGATAGATGTTCCTATGATTGCAAAGCTGGCTTAAAGTCTTAATGAATATAGAATTTCTTCCCCTTCCTTCTGTGTGGCCGTAACAGCACTGGGACATAGATTGGTACATCGTGCTGAGGCTTTGACCTGAAGTTGGAAATGGGCTTTACAGCTCCTGTCAAGAGGTGAAATGATAACAGGAACAACACTCAAGGTATTTCAACTCTGTTCCTGTTGTGGTATCCTGGAAATATTCTGTGAACTTGTCTTCTGTGGAAAGTTTCATATTAATATACTTGCAGAAACAATTTCATAAAACATTAAAATATGTACTATTTTTTTTGTCCTCTTTCACTCATTCTATGACTATTCAAAGAATAATTCCAGTCGAACCACTTCAGGTGAATTAGAAGCATTTTGAATGAATCATAAATAAGTGGGAATATAATCCATAAATACATGAAATAAACTTGTGACCGAAATAGTTAAACAGCAGTAATTTTTATGAATTGAAGTGACAAGGGGTTTGTTTGCTTATTCAAAAAGTGCCCTGTAAAGTGTTGGCATCAGTGTGAATCACAAAAAAGATGTAAGGATGCTGGGAACAATGTGTCAAAACTTTGTCCCATGTAAAGTTAAACTGCAGTAATTTTGATACCTCTTATGGAGTTGCTCCTGTTCACTGAGTGACTTTGTTGCCTATGGTACCTGGATAACTGGGCTTTCCAGCTACTAGTATTGCTATAAAACTGCTGTAGTAAACTGAACAGGTAAATAGTGGAAATGTCAAACTGAAATAAAGAGTGGTGTTAAAAGAGCAGGAGGGGAAAGGAGAGACTTAACATGAATGTAGCCTGTGGCTGAAAAATTCAACACAGTTCTGTCATTACTGCAGAGTAGGGAAATGACGCCCACTCTTGTTCCTCTAGATGGGATTTTTATATTAAATTGTAGCGCAGAGCACGTATTTGCAGCAAACGATAACTTGACTGTCAGTCTCTTAAATCTTGCTTGCGTAGGCCAGGCATTGCTTGTAGCATTTTGTTTATTACATAAAAATATGGCAGGCAAAGGGGAATTACAGTCCTTGATAGATGATCAGCAGGATATCCCTACGTTAAGTAAAATACAATTGGTGCTGTGAGATTTTCTTTTCAAATCAGAAGAAGTCATGGTGAGAGTGGATTTTGTTCAATTTTTATGTAGCAGATTGAAGACACTCTTTCAAAGTGCACATAAATATTGCATTTAGAGTTACATCGTTACTGCAATTTTTATCTAGTTACATTCAGTCTTTCCTATCATTGCCACTATAATGTTATTTCATTGATTTTTAGTGTCATTTCTCATGGCTTTTAGTGGTAAAATGCATGAAAACACACTTACAATGAAGCAGGTTTACACAGAGGAGTAATAAAAGCATTTCTAACAGTCTGTTGCCTCCTTCAAAGGTGAAACCTTTGTTGACCTAAAGAGGTGAAATCCAATAGGACAAGCCATCTGATTTTAGTTTAAAACAGGGAACATATTATTAGCCCTGGAGACCCCAGCACGCTACTGTTTGGAACTCTTCAGAACTATAGCACTTCTGGTTTGGGGAAAATTGATGTAAAGAGAAGATTCAAATTGATCTCCTTTCTGCAGCAGGTGTAGTGGTGCAATGATAGAGTGACTGTATTCTTCTCAGCTCAAATGTGAGCTACAGCTGGAAAAAAAATCCAAATTGAAGAATATCACCAAAATTTCATTTGGAAAATTTAAACATTTATATAATCCTGACATGTCTTTCTGACAAAATAGTTTAAAATAGAAAGGAAAGGACATTGTGTTTGTCTTTGAAATGGATAATTTGGAAACTGGAAGAGAAAGATGAACTCTAGAATGAAGGATGCTTTAGGGCTATGACTAACAGAGGTAGTAGCTTTGATATTTTAAGTCCCAAGTCAGGATTGTGGTCTGCCGTGCTAAGTCTTGTGCAAACAAGATGAAGCTGTATTATTATTACCCAATTTGTCAAGTCTTGTAGGTTTTTGTAAAGGACAGTGGTACAGAACTGCAGACGTTAGCTGTGACCTTAGCTGACCTGATATAATAACCATGACAAAGTACCAAATAGCTGTAGAAAGGAAGTTAATGAAGCTCTCTTTTCCTGGTTATAAATCTGTGCAATTCCATTAGCTTAAGCCAATTTCTGCAGCTGTTACAAGAACCAAACCTGGAATTATGGGTCCAAGCCTCTCTGTTGGTGTGGGGTTTTGCGTTCTGCATCTGCTGTGCTTGCTGTGATTTCTGTTAATGGGCTGCATGGTGACACAATGTGTAGCTTACCTGACTTTGGCAAAATCCTTTACCCTCAATAACACTGAACAGAAAACAATCTTGTAGGTAAAGGTGTATTTATAAAGTATAAGGTGCTATTTTCCATCCTAGGTGTTAGCATTTGGTTTCTCTTGCCTTTTGCCTGCTTTTATAAGTTAATTTTGTTTGAACTATAACAGAAATGTTTCAGAACTTCATTGTCTTTGCAAATAGTTTTTTTTAAAAACATATTACTATAGTTTCCTATAGCACTGGAGCTTCCTAAACATAAAGCTGTTGTACATCAAGGAAAGTTTTGCTGTATACATTCATGCATCTAAAGACAGGAGAGGGCATGCTATACTTAACTTGTATGGCCTGTAATGTATACAAGGAATGGAAAACTTGGCTGCATGTGTAATGACCTAGTAGCCCAGGTAATTTCCTTTCTGCCTTTAATTAGGTAACTGACATTCGTGACGCATAGAATCTTGCTTGTTGAGCAGTCTAGCATTATATTTGCAGAGCTACCACTATGCTAACTGGTATTTCATTCAGATTCAGTGATTTATTTGACCTGGGAAGCCAAAGAATTTCTACTTTCCTAAAAGGATGTTTTCTAGGGTTCCAAATGATCTATGTTCTAGTTCTCCGCTATATTACAATTTTGATGGATGCGTAATCATTTGAGATATATGTGTGTATATATGTATATAAGGTAGGACATTATATATATTATATACATAAACATATATTAGGACAAGACTTTTGCTTTGGTCTGTAACTCCAATATTGTTCTGTGGCTTCACCAACCTGTTTATAATCTTTCCAAATAAATCACTAATCATACTGGTGGAAGTTCTTCTTCCTTGGGTAAAAGTATATCTATAAAGTACCAGTTTGTATAGAGTAAGCTTTGGACCTGTCCCACTGTTAAATAAAGCATAAATAAGCTAGAATTTGCACTGGCTGCCTGACACACACAAAGGTCTTTTAATTAACCTGCATGCAGAAATTAACCCTTAGAGTACTGCTTCAAATTCCTCAATTCATTTTGTTGTTTAATTTTACCAGTGGGCTATGCTGCTTTTCTACTCAGCTCATAGTGCTGTACATAAAGTACATTAAATAGCCATGTACAAAAAAAGAAATGAGAAATAAACAACCAAAACCCAGACCCAACTTCTTACAAACAAGCGTTTCTACAAGACTTAAGTACCCCAGGTTGCTAATGGATAATGTATTCCTAAGCAACTTTTTTTTAAGGTTTTGTATTATGCCACATAATGTTTCACTGTAGCTGTGTGCTTGTTAGGTTTATTCCTAAAGTATCCTAGGTACGTCTCATATAGAAAGAAGTCAGTTCTTTAAGGGTTAATGTGGGGTTAAGGAATCCTGAGGTATTCTTCTGCTTGTCCTTTCCTAAAGTTACCTGCATGTTAATTCTCAGATATTACCTGAACAGGTGAATATGAAGACCGTGTGAATGACTAACTGAATGAATGACATAATACATTTGAAATGCTTGCTTGTATCTTATAAGCGACTGGAGAACAGATACGTGATTTCTGAATCAAGGTCTTAAATGCATAAAAACCTCCCCAGAGTCAAAATTCATATACTGACAATTTACTCCCATTTCTTTTTCTTTCAAATAGCCCAATAGAATCCTGCCAGAATTTCTACAAAGATTTCACGTTACAGATTGACATGGCTTTCAATGTGTTCTTCCTACTCTACTTCGGCTTGCGTGTAAGTAGCTTGTCTTTGATAGCATGAGTCAGGGAGGGTATGTAGGTATTGGAGAGGGAGAGTCTTTGAGTACAGCCTGGCATTGCAGTGGCTGGGCAAGCTCCTTTCTAAAATGAATGACCTAAGCATTTGATTGAGAACATTTAGGTACTAATAATAAGCATCAGAGATCACTAAGGAGGCAAAGTTTAGCAGTTAAGCAGTCTGTTCCAGAATATTCTTGTGTGGTAGAATGTGAAAACTGTTATAGGTCAGTACTGGTCACTGAATGCAGTTTCAGTGTTCTCAATGGAGTGACAACTTAGCAAGACTAGTGAATTCTTGATATAATCCTGTGCTGCTGGATATATCTTTGGCAGTTGAAGGTTGAGATAACAGCTGGTAGAGCTGCTATATTCCATTTTATGCCCATCCACTTTCCCAGACTGCTAAGGAGTGCTTTGCAGAAGCTGTAAATACCAGTCCATGTGCTGAAATGTACGTCCTTAGAATATACTAAGCACTTGCTGCAAATCCAGTAATGCTGTTTCGGGATCTAAAAGTTGGGTCATCTGAAACAGGTAGGGACTTGTAAAAGTGTGGGTAAAAGTGTAAAAGCTTTTGGGGATTTTTTGATGGTTGTTTTTTAAATAGTCCTTGAAAACCAACTTTGCTTGTTTTTAATTAGAGAATGAGAGGTGGACAAAAAGGCCTCAAACATAACAGAACTACAAGAAAAACTTCATGTGAGCAGAAAGCCTGCCTCATTGGACTTCAAATTTGATACAAGTATTGCCTCGTGACCTTCCTTTGTCCATTTTGCTCCTGAATCAAAGGAGCCTCTGTGTCACAATGGTCATTGTCTTATTTCACTTCCAACGTTTTCTGATCCAATAAGGATTTTTTTTTTTTTTGCAAATCTTCATTATTTCTGATTAATATCTCTTGTGAGAACTCACTGGCAAATTAAAATATTTGAAGAAGTATTTTAAAATCTCATCCATCTCCACCTGTTCTCTCCAAAATGAGGTTGCAAATCAAATCGCATAATTACCGTATCTTGAGTTCTAGAAGATATTTGTGTTCAAACATGCATATATCCATTTAAAAGTCTTTGTTGTCTGGTGTCCAACTGTGTGAGAACTCAGAAGTCAAGTCTGCAAACTGCTGATCAAGACTAAGCCCAAATTTCATGAGCCAGCACATAATTGAGCAATAGAGTCTGGCAGAGATATATGAAAATGATCCTTCTTGGGAAGTGACAAAGAAGCTAGTGCTTCTGGAAGAACCTGATATTTCTTTAAGCATGGTAGGATTGCTTCTGCAATTAAATATGCTTTTATTAAGAGCTAATTACCTAAATGAATAACAGTTAAATAAAATACTTCAACCTTTTTGAAAGCCTGAAGGTTGTGCCCTGTGGAAAGATAAAATGCTGATTAGAACATATATTACAGGTTATGAAAATATTGATCTGACATCTTAAGAATCTTTTAGTCCCAAATATTGTGACTACTTCTAAATTCCATATAAGTCAATTGAAAGTTTCTGATGAAACTGGGTATTTTTGTTCAATTTTCATGGTAGAGCACTGTTGAACAATACAGACTACCAAAGTCTCAATTTATTTTTGGTTTTGAGTCTCCTCTGCAGCAGATGCTGCTCATGTTGTCTGTTTTCTTTTTAAGTATGGTTTCAATATTCTTGATATCAGTAAAGTTTAATTTCCAATGTTGTATCTGAGATTCCAGCAAAGTTGGTGTGCGTCATAAACGTTTCCTGTTAAAGTTTTAAAGTAATTCTAAAGCAAGGAGATTAAGTGGATGAAATAGTAGCTGAAGAATGTCAGTATCTGCTTCGAAAGAAAGACAATGGATGTTGTCTGTAATTCAAAAAACACGAGCAATGTTTTTAAATATGTTAATTCAGGTATTGAGACTTACATGAGTAAAACCACTCTGTTAAATATCTTCGTGATGCACTATAATTTTATATATATACACATTTATATTTCATATTTGTATAAAGCGTAAGTTTTAATTATTTCCTAAATGTGAATAGTAGTTTGACCTTATTTAAGCACACAGATGAATAGGCAAATTCAAACTATAATATCCTTAGCGTTTAAGTATGCCAGTTTCCCTAGGCTGATTTTGCAGTAAGGAAAGAGAAATGGTCACACAAGGTGAAGGACTGAAGTCCTGCTACAGTCCTGAACTGTGCCTTGCAGGGAGTCATCCTTGTTAATATACCTAGATAGGGTGATAATGGGTCTCTTTGCATGAACTATCACGTATTTGGAAGCCTGTGAATGGCAAATACATGATGAAACTAATTAAAAGTGTGTTTGGTGTGCTAGAGCAGAGGTGATATACTGTGAAATATTTTATACTTGCCTATACCTTTCTAACGCTACTGATACATTGTCAATAAATGTGGAGAAAAAGTTTTTTAGCACAGATATGAAAACTCATAATGTAAATGGTCTATCTCTGTAGTTAGACCTGTTGTTTTAATCTCAGTGTGGTTATCAAGCAAAGCACAATACAGACTGTTTTCTAGTGAGACATGTCTGGAGTCACCAAAAACATCATTTGCTTCTCCACTAACTTTGGAGTTTAATATTTTAGAATGGAAAATTTTAGCACGTACTTGCAACCACCATGAGCATAATCTGATTCTTTCATCCCTCATCCTCTTTTTTTTTTTTTTTTTCCAGTTCATAGCAGCCAATGACAAGCTATGGTTCTGGCTAGAAGTTAACTCAGTAGTAGATTTCTTCACGGTCCCTCCAGTGTTTGTGTCAGTATATTTAAACAGAAGTTGGCTTGGTAAGTAAAATAGTTTCTTTTTAATATCTGTTATAAAAATACTTAAACTTTGCACATTTTCATAGATAATTTCTTCACCTTGTGGCATCATGTAAACAGAAGAATGTTACCAAAGTTGTTTCTTACAGTGAGTTTGCCATTTCAGCAGACAGGTGGGTTATGTCAGAAGCAGCACATACAAAGTCCATTTTGTTCTTGATTCATTTATTCTATGTCCTACTCTTAAGTGGTGGTGAACCCCAGCTTGGAACTACTGTGTAAGGTGAGGCTGTTTGTATAAAATGGTGAATTTGATGCAGGGAGCTTAGCTTACAACTTGAGCTGGTGGTCCAGACCATTCGTTCGCCACACTGGGTTACCACTAATCATTGTCAGTAATGAAATCAACAAATTGTCTTCACATTTGACCCAATATCACTAAGTTTTTAATTCACTGAAATAAGGGATTAGGAAGATTTGTTTAGACAGTTACTGGGCTTAATGTTTGTGTGAGCCTGCTAGGAATGCATTAGAATGCCACATGTAAAAGGGAATAAAAATGAAGCAGAGCAGATAAAATAAATCAATTAAGGAACATCCATAGTGTGGCTTATGAAGCTTCTTGTACAATGGACATTCCCTCTAGTTCAGTAAAATGAAGGTCAAAATTTGTGAGTTTTTATTCAGAGAAAACTTATTTAAAATGGCATACTTTGTGGATGCCCTGTGTTTAGACAGCATGTGAAACCTCACAATGCGACAATCCATTTCTCCAGAAATACAGGCACTCATTGCCCCTGAAAACTGAAGAAAGTGGTCATCTTCACGTAGTAAAGAAAAAAAAACTGGGAATCTTTCATAGTATTACCGTACTTTCAAGTTGATACATACATGGAAAGACACAAAAATTCTTCATGTATTACTTTTGTATGAAAAGAGATATAAATGTGTAAGCACATTAGAGTTCATGCTATGTGCATTAGTGGTATGCAAAGAAAGCAGTAAAACAGACAGAAAAGATCATTCATAGAACATAGAACCACCAGGTTGGAAAAGACCCACCGGATCACCGAGTCCAACCATTCCTATCAAACACTAAACCACATCCCTCAGCACCTCGTCCACCTGTGCCTTAAACACCTCCAGGGAAGGTGACTCAACCACCTCCCCAAGCAGCCTGTTCCAGTGCCCAATGACCCTTTCTGTGAAAAATTTTTTTCCTAATGTCCAGCCTAAATCTCCCCTGGCGGAGCTTGAGGCCATTCCCTCTTGTCCTGTCCCCTGTCACTTGGGAGAAGAGGCCAGCATTACGTGTGTCCTCATATGATTACTGTCTTCATCACATGCTTCTGTCATGTATTTAAAATGAAGTGATACTATTTGAAGGTGAAAATGGTGTACAGTTCCATATTACAATGGGAAATCAAATAAAAAAGAAGGTATGTAAATAAAAAGCAAGCTTATGTTTAAAAGAAAATTGCTGATTTCACTAGCTATAACTCAGTCCCAGGTTATTTGCATTACGTGGAGTAAAGGGATGTATTTTCACTCTTGAATGCAACATATCGTAATATGCCAGAACTTTGAGATTAAAATCACTATAGATTAAGAGCAAAATCAGGAATCACAGGATACATAGAAAAGGAATATGAAATGAGAAATAGCAAAACTAGAAAATCTGGAAAATGAGGGAAAGAGGTAATGATTTGAGATGAATACCCTTTGTGAAAGTGACTGCATGATTGACTGACTTATGGTGACACAGCAATCGAACGAACAGTACCAACAGGAATAATGAGAGATTGCCTATTTAGCAGTTTCTGCTGGAAAGCTTCTACAAGACTTTTGCCATTTCACAGGCAGAGTTCAGCTTTGTATTTATATTTATCCATAGAGTTGAAAGGATTTCCGCAACTCATTTTCCATCTCACTTTTTCCTGTTTTCTTGTTTATAGTTCCACTTTACCTGTTTTCTCATAGAATATTCCTGAGATGTTTACTGAGGGCACAAAACTTTTTTCATTTTTAATGTAGTTATCTTAGGAGTGACATATTCACAGTGTTTGAGTTTTGCACCCACTTTCTTTCTCCATGTTTATTCCAAAGGGTTTTCAGTTCAGGGAAAACCATCCTTAGTGAAATAATTCAATTAGAAAGTGTGCATTACTGCTGTCCCTGACATAGCTGTAATTTAAATCAGAAGATTAGTATTTTGAAATGCTATGGTGAAAGAGTATTTAAGCAAATACTCTGAAGTTTATTAATTAAGACTGTCTATTCCTTTCCATTTCATTCCATTCCACCTTTTAAAGAGAGCAAAATTTACTCTGCCTGTAGAGCTTGAATATCTTGGACATACTTGAAGGTAATACAGTGGCAGAACACGGGGTCCATGTAGAGAGGAAAGGAGGGGGTGTTTCGACCATACTATTTACAGTTTCAGGTTAGAGGCCTGCTATTCATTATACTTTTGTGTAATATTTGTAATCAAGGGGGATATCCCTGTGCAGAGCTTGATTCAGAACACATAGGTTCTGGTTTCTGCACCAAATGTCCCTGCAGAAATAGAAGTCACAGGGAAGAGCCTTTGAGTTAATTGGAGGTTATTTAATGTTTGGCAATGCAAGAAACATTTAACAGATTTGGACTTCAGTGCATCCCAATAATTCTTCACGTGCTTTAAGATTTTTATTTTTATTTTTTTTTACAGATTAGGCAGGATTCCTTTCTATTCCTTAGATTTCAAGATCAGTTAGGACCCAAAATATAATACATTGTCTGAACAGTGTTGTGCATCAGGTTTTATTTCACTGTTGATTCATGTCTGTCAACTGTGAAGAGTTAATCTAAGTACTAGGCAGAATGAAATTCACCAGAATCTGGCTCCCTGAATTCCTGACTTCAGAAGAACTGTTCTGGTTTAGCTAAGTGGCAATAACCCATGAACACACCGTTTAAGCAGGATTTAAAAAACCCAAGCCATCCTAAATATAAAATAAACTTTGATTTTGAAGCAATAAATGTGAAATATAGCAGAGGAGATGTGCTTTAGTGGAAAGCCAATGTGTTTTTTTCCTTTTCCTAGGCTAGTTCAGAAATGCCACCATTTGTCTATTTTGTAACTCTTAGTATGCGCAGCTTTCCACTTTCCCTTCTGCTGTTTTGCATTCAGGTTTTCATAAAAGGTATTTTGTATCTCAAAAATGCAGTGTATTAATGAAATTTTCAATCTGTATTCATGAAGTATCTTGTTTGAAATCAGATATTCCACTGTGCAAACAAAGTTCAGTATGTGAGATGGATCAGGTTATGCTTTTCCATCAAAAGCTTTCTACACATGGTAGGGTGTTCACTGTCTAATGTACAGCTGGAGGCACATTAAATCTACAAAAGATCAAAGTTGTAGACTTGATAAATCCTTTAGAAAGGATTTCTAGAGTATAATTTTTGCTAGCATAGGACAGCGTAAGAAAAGTACATGAGCAATGTATAGCTGGCACATGGACTTATCTACGTATTGGAATGTTGGAGGGAGTGGAGAAAGGAAAGAAAATTGTAATGAATTGGGTGATATACGTTGTTTCAACAGTCGGTGTAAAAATTTCCTATGCTCTGACTTAAAACTGTACAGATACAATCATCAGTGTATTTTCTGATGTTCATTTTTATCTAGATCCCCTTGACACTTTTCCAACACTGTTTTGCAAGCTGGAGCATTTGTGTGATCCTTACACATAAACTAAAGCTATGCTTTCCAAAATCATGAATGTTTCTTGCACGACACTGTACAAGAAGCTTTCTAATAGTGGTAGGACTGTTCTCCAAGTGCAGTCTACAGTGAAGTAGAGAGAATCTTCCCAAGGGAGAATGATAACAGAAAGAGGGAAGTTTCTCGCTCTTGAGATTTCACAGCTAGTTTTGACAGTTAATTTCGACCAAATGATACTGTCTTTACAAAGTGAAGGTAGGCTAAAAAAGTCATGGGATGAAAACAAAGAATTTTCTGTAAGACACATAATCATAGAATCATAAAATGGTTTGGTTGGAAGGGATCTTAAAGCCCACTCAGTTCCAACCTCCCTGCCATGGGCAGGGACACCTCCCACTGGATCAGGTTGCTCAAATCCCCACCAACCTGGCCTTGAACACCTCCAGGGATGGGGCAGCAATGATTTCTCTGGGCAACCTGAGCCAGGGCCTCACCACCCTCATTGCAGATAATTTGTTACTAATGTTTAATATAAATCTTCCCCCTCCTGATTTAAAGCCTTTCCTCCTCATCCTGTCACTACAGGCCCTTCTAAAGAGCTCCTCCCACCTTTTTTGCAGTCCTCTTTCAGGACTGGAAGCTGCTCAAAGGTCGCCCCAGAGCCTTGTCTTCTTCAGGCTGAACAACCCCAACTAATTCTTTTTTTTTTTTTTTTTTTTAACACAAATTCATCATGATCTGAGTATCATATCTAATTTTCTTTGAATAGCTTGCAGTCTCAGTAATGATTTGCACACCACTTAACACTGTCATTCTATCTTCTGTGATAGCAGTGGCACTTCAAATAACGGAAATACCATTTGTCATGTACTTATATGCTTATGACAAAGGAAATACTGATTTTATGTGCAGACTGTATTGGAATAAATGGCCTTGACAGGGTGGTATTGTTAGAGGAAGATTAAACATGTAAAATATGATCTTGGCTGCACATTTACAAGGACATGTGAATGAGGAACAATCAACTTTAAAACTAAAATGATTTAAATAAAGCCTAATATATGGGTTTGACGGTATGTCAAATTATTGAATCACAGAAATGAATGATAGAGAAGATTAATTAAACAATCTATTTCCTTTTCCTGACCATGTGCTTTCAGTGCTTCATCTGTTCTGCAGTACAAAATTTCAAACGATAGAAACTGTTTAATTCCTAATAGATTCCATTAACAGGAAGATTTTTTTTCATCATCCTTCTTCCCTGACACCTCCTTTAGTCTGGGCAGCTCCTGAAGCTGTGTTATTTATTCAGAAAATCATTCTGGAGTTTCAGTGGGGGAAGAGAAGACAGAAGACAGATGCAAATGAAGACGCATGCACAGCCTAGAGAACAAATATCTTTGTGTTGTGATTAGCATAGCTATGGAAAAGAAGGGATCCTTTTTTCCAGTCTTGCTCAAATGTTGCCCAGGTCCTGCTACAAACATCTCAAGTCATTTTGGATGAAGTTTGTGGTCTTCGTATTAATTCCTGATCTGACAACACTGTTCTGAACATCTTTGGTAGACATTCAGCTATTTTTGTGAGTCAGGGTATGAAATTGGTTTCCCTCTGTGGAAAGACATAGGCGGCTTTGGAGAAAAAACAGAGTGCTTATTAAGCTGGTTAAGGTGATGGTGTAAATGCCTTCTACCCATCCAGCAAGTGTGCTTCAAAGTGGTATGTGAAGCTTTTGTTAAAAATCTGTGACACAAACCCAACATTTTTTTTCAATACTTTGTGGTCTTTTTTGACGTAACCTCTACAGAGCAGCTCAGCCTGAAGCCATATTTGAATCTGCAGGACTTTAGTCCTTTTGGGAAACAGTATCTTAGTTGTGCAGGGAAGTGCTCTGGTAACTCAGTTGTAGGGATACCAGTATAAGAGAGGGATTCTGAGCTCCAACCCTTTATAACCACTTACTGTCTTTTCATGCATCCACAGACATCGAAAATATCCCTTTCTTAGCAACTTATATTTGCAATGATTTAGTTGGTTAAGTATTTCTGCCATCTATTGGCAAGAACTTTGAATACACATCCAATTTATACACTATTTCTTACAAATCTTTAAAGCATTTTGGATCACGCTTAGGGAACCTGTAATACACGTATGCTATTCGCTGGCACTTACATTCTTTTCATGAGGGATATTTAAAAGTGCTGCTTGTAGTGTCCGAAAAGATCGTTATCATTAGTCAGTTGCTTTCCCAATTTCCCTGAGCTGCCTACAGCATGTAACTAGCCTGCACGGTTTCTTGAATGGTAACAGCAGAGATAAGATTGATTTTTAATTTTTTTAAACTGTTTCTTTTTATTAAAGGTCAGTTGAAAGACAGGTTGAAAGTAAAACACCATTCTTTGGCTCCAAGATAGTGTGTTAACTTGCACAGCACCTTGTAAGCATTCAATCATTATCCTTTATCCAGCTGGTTTCTCCCCAGTGTCTTCTTTCACTGACTTATTGGTAACTGGCTTTTTTAATACATTGAATCTGATTATTATTGTGGCAGCATGATCTTCTCAAGTTTGGATTTTCAGCGCTTGTTGTTTATACTATTTTATACTTGGTAAGTAATATTAGTATCTGCATAAGCCCTAAATAGGAAGTCCTTATACATCGAACATGAGAGTTTATATTCTAGTAATTTTAACATGGTTTATGATTCCTGGTGACTGGTTTTGAGTTTTAGTTTATTTTGCATTCTTAAGAATCTAACTTCTGAAACAGAACTTAAAAGTTTTCTCTCTTTTATCTTCTAAGCCCTGGACTAATCTACTGAGATGTTCACTCCATTAATTCAGCAACAGTTGTCTTGTGTGCTTCATGGTGCATAAGGCTTGGTTTATATGGGATTAAGAAAAAATGCATTATGCAGTTTAAGTAACTAAAAAACCACGTAGCTGATTTCCTCCTGACCTTTTTGCAAGACTGAATTAGTCATAAGCAAATCCTGTGCAGACTGGGATTGATATGAAATTACAGAAAGGCAGTTGGGATCTCACTAGAAAGATTAGAATCTAGGAATCTGATACAAAACTTTAGGAAGTTCAGGCAGTGGCTGTTCTTACTGAATATCAGAGCGCTCTGAATGAACTTGTGTAGCTAGCTGAGGCTGGAGGTTTGTATAAACCACATCATTCATATCCTTTCAATAATCTTCTGACAATTCCTTCACTCAGCTTTATGCGTATGAATCTAAGAAGAATGAAAAGAGGATTTGATTTAAGATTTTCACTCTGACTCTTTCAAACTCAAAAAAGGGAAACTTCATTAATACATTTATTCATGAGCACTGCTTGACGATCAACTATAGGGCAAAACCACATTAGGATTAGGTAAAATTACTTCTTGTGCTTCTGTATTTCAGTTACCAACATGACCAGAATTTTGACCTTCCTGCTTATGTGGCATTTCAGCAGTAATATTTGGGTGGGTAATAGTTTGTAACAATTCTTTGTTCCTCCTCCATCTGTTCCTTGACCCACTATTCAGTTTTTTCAGTTGTAGCAATTTGCTATACAGAATCAGGGGACATGTAGAAAAGGAAAATTTGGGATGTGGAGATAAGTATTCTTCCAGCTGAAGTATTTAAGGCTTTTTTGAGGTTTTGGACTGCAGGATTTTTGTGCCATCTGGCAGATTTTCATGCAATATTGACTTAAGTCAAGAAAACAGTATCTTTCATAATTTGTCGCTCTTTGCCACTTGTTTTGCATAGTTTTTTTAGTGCTCTTGTACTTCTTTCTGTATTTATACTGTCCACGCTTATGTTATGCAGAACTTATTCTTTATTTACTGCTGACCCCCAGGCATTTAACATTCATTAACCTTGTTAGCACCTTCAGCAGCATTTAGTATCATACTATCTCAAAGTCTAAACAATAACATAAAAATAGAAGCATAGCAGAGAATCATAGAATCATAGAATAACCAGGTTGGAAGAGACCTTCCGGATCATCGAGTCCAAGCATTCCTATCAAACACCAAACCATGCCCCTCAGCACCTCGTCCACCCGTGCCTTAAACACTTCCAGGGAAAGTGAACCGACCACCTCCCTGGGCAGACTGTTCCATTGCCCAGTGACAGAAAATCCAGTCCAGGACATTCCTCTGCATCACAAAAGTGTCTGTGAAGTTATTGATTCCTCTGTAACTCTTTGCACTGCAGTGTTGCACCTGATGGGTTATCAGAAAGTCTTTACTGATAAAGCTCACAGTGGTCAAAGGGTAAGATTTGTTTGCTCTTTATAGGTGCTTCCTTTTGGATCTTTCTGCTGCTTTTTCCAGTTTCTTCTGTTCCGGGACCTTTTTAATATGGAGTATTGTTAAGTAAGCTACTACTAAACTTTGGAATCCATTTCTTTTCATTCAGGCATTTAGTTTTTTAATTCTGTCTGAAAAGTATCATAGTATCAGTAAGGTTGGAAAAGACCTCTAAGATCATCCAGACCAACCATGAACCCATCCTCACTGTGTCTATTAAGCCACGTCCCAAAGTGCCATGCCTGTACACTTTTTGAACACCTCCAGGGACGGAGACTTCACCACTTCCCTGGGCAGCCTATTCCAATGTTTCACCAGCCTTTCAGTAAAGAAATGTTTTCTAATATCCAATCTAAACCTCCCTTGGTGCAACTTGAGGCCATTTCCTCTCATCCTATCACTTGACACTTGGGAGCTTCACAGAGCAACAAGATCTCCCTCAGCCTCCTCTTCTTCAGACTAAACAATCCCAGTTCCCTCAGCTGCTCCTCATAGCACTTTTTCTTCAGACCCTTCCCCAGCTCTGTTGCCCTCCTCTGGACGTGCTCCAGCCCCTCAGTGTCCTTCTTGTAGTGAGCGGCCCAAAGCCAAACACAGGATTTGAGGTGTGGCTTCACCAGTGCCGAGTACAGAGGGACGGTCCCTTCCTTGCTCCTGCTGGCCACACCATTGCTGATCCAAGCCAGGATGCAGTTAGCTGTCTCAGCCAAGAATCTGTACATTGAATTTGCAAATTCTGTATAGACTTGTGTTAGTTACAAAACATTTTGCTCTAAATCTATCTGCCAGTGTTGCTTTTCTGCTTTGTTATGTATAAAGGGATGTGAAGCTAAAGAATTTTTTTCTTTGTATTGTAGCTTCAAACTATCTAAGCTTATCTTGTCTTCAAAGTTGCTCAGGCCTTTTTCAGAAGTTGGCTTTGTTATTAAATCTCCCTAGCTGCTACTTCAGGTTAAAAGCTGAAATATTGGAAAATCACGCTCTCTGACTTTGTCAGCTCTTTTGTTTGTTGCTAGTAAAAATATAGCAGCTGTTAGACAAAGATAAAAAATAGAAAAATGTATTTTTTAGTTTAAAAATAGTATTTAAACTTAGAAGAAGGTGGGTTTTATATATAATTAAAACTTCTAGAATATAAAACTTTTTTTCCTAAGGCCATTTTCTTGTTTCAGTTATAAGTGATTTATACAGGGAAATTATTTTGCCTTCTTCTTAAATCAGCTTCTCTAGAGTAAGGTAGATGGAAGTGGCAGGTCTGGTACACAGCATTTTGTTCAATGTTATTATGTATCCTGTACTGGTTTTATTAAACATAATAATATCGTAGCACCCCTGCGGAGGCTTAGCTGAAAAGAATCAGCCATTTAGTATCATGTCAAGTCCAGTTTCAAGAGATTTTGCATTCAGGTCAGGATATTGAGAGATGATAATCTGCATAATCAAAAGGAAAGTGCAGTGGTCCCTCATCAGCACAGATGACTGAGAGCCAAATGGTTTTGTCTACTGCATTATGAGATTATGAGAGGTACTCAAAACTCTCCAGTAGTTATTTCTCCATTATCACCTAGTTACTTTGCTACTCACTATAAATTATCTATCAGCTTTATTATCTTCCTAATTGCTGGTTATGTTTTGCTTTGATGAACCCCTTGCTGTGTGGAGCATTTTCCTTCAGAGCCATATGAGTTTTTGTGTCCAGGTGTGCCCATGCTGCAGTGCAGAGATACTCTGATTCCTTTTCAGTCACTGTGCTCCCAGCAGTTAATGCCAATCTCATTCATCCACATTGCAGTCCTTTGGTGATAGCAAGTGTCCTGTGCTTCAAGATGAAGAATAAGTTCAGTTGATGCTTGTCTTAAGGGATATGGATGCCTAGCAGAAAGGTCTTTTATTGCTGTGAGCTAGCGATAATGTTAGTGGCCACAGTGACACTGTGTGCTGGTGTCAGAGTGAATATTGTTTCCACATTGTACCCGTTTGCTCGCTTTTAACTTAATTCTGATCTAGGATACTTCTCTTGGAGGTAGGTCAAGTGCGTTAGTGAAGTTCAAGGATGCAATGCGTCTTCAGCCTTGTGACAGAAGAAGAAATAACCAGAGTGGGATAAATATAAAATCCTAATATCATTTGAATGTCTTTCACAACCTGTGTATTTATTCTTTTTTCAAAATCCAGTCTTTGCATCCCTTTCCCTTTCCACATGCACCTTCATTGAATGACAGAATCATTTAGGTTGGAAAAAACCCTTAAGATCCATAGAGTCCAATGGTTAACCTAGCACTGCCTAGTCCACCACTAAACTGTGTCCCTAAGCACCACATCTACACGTCTTTTAAATATCTCCAGGGGTGGTGACTCAACCACTGCTCTGGACAGCCTCTTCCAATGCTTGACAACCTTGGTGAAACAATTTTTTTCTAATATCTAATCTAAATCTCCCCAGGTACAGCTTGAGGCCATTTCCTCTCTCTTGCCAGTATTCTGTTATGTAAAGGCTGCTGTAGGTAATATATACAGTATTATTTAGAAAATCAACTTGTAGTTATGTTTAATTGATTGGTTATGTATGCAATAAAATAATTGTTATTGCATATTAAAACTTGTATATATACAATTTATATATAATTTAGCGCAAGTTATTTATTTAAAATTCAGATACTTATAGCATAGGGAATGATGTGTTTAGTAATGGGTAGATATGTGGTTGGACAATGCTAACTCTTAAGAAAAAGGTATTTTTGTAGTGGTTAGTTGGCAGACAATATATATCGTCATGTTATGGCAGTCAATGAACCTCTTGAGTCTCTACAGGTAAAATATCGCACGTATAAATTCAAATGATACAGAATAAAGAAAATAGGATAATTTGTAAAGAAAACAGTGTGACTGTAGCTTTGATTTTCTATTAAATTCCATGTTAACACTGAAGTTGGATGCTTCTGCATCATTTCACTTTCCCTCTTATTATGGTCAAAGTGTAGATATCAGAGACATTGGGAAAATACAAGCCAAGATAGGTTCATCTGGATGCTTTCATGCTTGCTCTTAGCTTGGAAATTAATCTAAAGGAAGTGATATGCAATTGCATGCAAGGTGGATTGTACAAGTAATATGTTGCATTCAATGGAAAAGAGCAAATGATAGATTTGGAGGACTGGCATCTTCTAGGAAAACATGACACATCTGCTTTTCCAGGCACAGGTTCTAATCTTCTCTGATAGTTCACAGAAAATGTCCCCATCTCCTCTTATTGATGTGCTAGCATTGACCTGATAGCACAAGTATTTGCATGGACTTGAAACTCCCTGAGAAGTTGCTTCTCAGTGGACAGACCACAGGCAGGTTTCCTATCCCACATGGATTTGAACAGAAGAGTTTTAAACACTGCTGTCTTGACTGGTTTTATTCCTGATTTATCCTCAGTGCAGAATTGATACTTGCAGTTCTCAGGCTTTGTGTTTAAACGTAGTACAATAATGAATAGGTGAAGACATAGAGCATTACCTGAAAGGGGTTCCAGGAAAGCTGGGGAGGGGCTCTTGATCAGAGGGTACAGGGAAAGGACAAGGGTGAATGGTTTAAAACTGAAAGAGGGGAGATTGAGATGAGATTTTGGGAAGAAATGTTTTCCTCTCAGGGTAGTGAGAGGCACCAGCCCAGGTTGCCCAGAGCAGTCATGACTGCTCCATCCGTGGAGGCATCCAGTGCCAAGTTGAATGAGTCTTTGAGCAACCTGATCCAGTAGGAGGTGTCCCTTCCCCCTGCAGGGGATTGGAAGTGGATGGGCTTTAAGGACCCTTCAAACCCAAACCAGTCTATGATTTTGTGATTCTAAGATTTGTGATTCACTGCTTTTTAGTAGTGGCATGGGGTGAGATAAAGGATACTGCTATGTATGCACTTACTTTATTATAGTACTACTATATTTTTAAAAAAAAGCAATTGAAACACCAAAATGTTTGATTTCTATGAAATTTTATGGCCAAATTCTTAATCTGACAGCTGGTATTAAATATTGTTTACTGTTATTACAGCAGAAATTTAAACTACACTAAAGGAATCATTCTTTTTGCGGGGCAGAAGGGTATCACTTCTTTTGGACAGGGATATATATTTTATTAAGTTTGGCACTCATCTGGTGAGGAAACAGATTTTATTTCTTTTTATTGCATTTGAATCATAATCACCTGTAGAATTTTGTGGTGTATCACTTTTGTAACCCATTTTTCATAATTAATATGTATGTATCTGCTCATACCTATTATTTAAATATTGGTTTTGTGCATCTCAAAGGCTAAAGGGGGTTCAGTGGCTGGGATGCATTATATCATATCAGTTGATTAGAACTGAAATATTTGACTCCTTTTCAACTCTTATTTCATAGTATGCTCATTATTTCTTTGGCAGTTATGGCCTGTGCCTTGTGACTCACAGGAGCAAAGACAGGCAGAAGTGCGAGTCTTTTTTTAAACCATCGTCCTGCAGCATGAGTCAGGCTTTACATTTGGCCTTTGTTCTTCTTTTGCCTTTGTCCTTATCATTTGTCCTACCCCACAGTAACAGTCTCTCAGAATAGCATATTCCTGATTTTAGTGTGATTTGCTCCTGATGAATCCCAGAGAAAATTACACAAGATGCTACCTTGGCATACTTCAAAAGCTGAAATTGCTATGTATTGACTTTCACTGGGCTGTTTAAAAAACCAAACACCGAGTTTCCAAGAAGATCCATCTCAATTTTAGTAGTGTCACCCATAAAATGTCCAATTAATTTAATCTCAAAAAACCCAAAGAAATAAAAAAGGCATATTTTGCATCCTTTGCATGTTTAGCCTTCCCTTCATGCTTTCTGTCTTTCATTAAAAATACCATCACCATCAGTTTGATGGGATGATACTTCCTTTATAAAATATGATCTTTACAAGATAATGCACTCTCTTTTTATGTAAAGATCTATTCCTTCAGTACTGGGTTATGTCTTTGCTTGCCTTATGCAATGTGACATCGACATTGCCTGGAGTGGTATAAAGCAACAAAGTCAGTGTTTACATGTCTAGTGACTCTGTTGTTGTTGCTAGTGCCAAGATTTCTGAAAATGGTTTAATATCTTAAGGCTTTGACACTGGGAGACAAAAAAAAAAATGATGCAAATACATGCATTTCTTCAGGAACTAAAGTTTGGATTGTAAATTTACCTTATAAATAATTTGGTGAGTTTAATGAGCCATAAGTGCTAGGTGAAGTGGACATTAGAGTGTTCTGGCTTTGTCATAACTCATAGGCAGTGCTACAAAGTTGTACTAAAAAGTAGTTATTGGCCAACCTGTGTTGTTTTTATGTTCAGGAACACCAGGTTATTTTTTTTTTCTATGAAAAAATCTTTTGTCCTTGTTGAAATAGGACCAATACAGGTAAGTGCTGCGAACATCTTTGCGTGGCTCTGTCTGTGACACTGAATAGTGCTTTCTGGCAGAATAGATCATCATCCTGCAGCTGCTGCAATTTTAATTCGTACTTCTACCTTGTGCAACAGGTTTATTTTAGATTTATTTCCATTTTTTTGTCATTTAATCTGTGTTTTCAGATTTTGCTTTGTGCAACGAGTTTACTGCTGCAGTGACAGAGAAAGGGAGGAAATTGATGAAAACCCACCTATGCCAGGAAGCAGAAAGAGTTAAAAAATACTGTCAAATTACTAAAACCAGAATCATAGAATGGTTTGTTTTGGAAGGGACCTTAAAGCCCATCCAGTTCCAACTCCTTGCCATGGGCAGGGATGCCTCCCACTGGATCAGGTTGCTCAAAGCCCCATCCAACCTGGCCTTGAACACCTCCAGGGATGGGGCAGCCACGACTTCCCTGGGCAGCCTGGGGCAGTGCCTCACTGCCCTCACAGGAAAACATTTATTCCTAATATTTCATCTAAATCTCTCTTCTTTCAGCTTAGTATAAGTTATGTAAACTAAACAGCTTGGCTCTTGCTATTTATGACTTAGGTGCTGTTTTAGAGGTGTTCCAGGGTCACAATATAAGTGGATTCTACACCCAAACATTTGCTGTACAGAGTACACTAATGATAGGTTTAAAATTGGATAATAACAAGATTATAATACTATTCAAGATAAAGCACAAAAGGAGAGAAAAATAGTCTACCTTATATGGAATAAAGTATGTAGGACATTATTTCCGTTTGAGCTGTACAAGAGATGATTAGTGACACAGATAAGTACTACCTTGTTCAAATCCTTCCACTTGTGAGTGGAACGATTCAAGTGCTCAAAGGTGTATTATCTATTATTATGTCTGTATGCTTATGTAGACAACCAAAACCTATTCCCACTAGACTCAGTGGAACTTTACTGTTGTGACCAGTGGGAGCACGACCAGGTTCTTTGGAAGAACATAGTATGGAGGTTACAACGTGAGGGGGTCACAGAAGTGGTTGATCTCTGATTCTCTCACTAAATGTGACTTGAACTTTGTGTGCACTGTTCTCCCTGTTTCTATATCTGGCACTGTCACACTTCACTAGTGTTGCCAGAGCTCTCTGAGATCCTGTACATTTCCTATAAGCACTCTTATTTTTGTGTCTACTTTGCATTGTACTCCAGATGGCATTGGTGTATTTTTGGCATATATATCTCTATGACTTATCTGGGAAAAAAAAATAGGAATGATAAGCATATTCCTCGAAATGAAGATAGGTTTTTAAGGTAAATTTCTACCCAGTGGGCCTAGAGGAAAGCTGGTGAGGGACTCTTTATCGGGGGTGCAGGGATAGGATGAGGAGGAACAGCTTTCAGCTGAAAGAGGGAAGATTGAGATGAGCTATCAGGAAGAAATGTTCTCCTGTGAGGATGGGGATGCCCTGGCCCAGGTTGCCCAGAGAAGTGGCAGCTGCCTCATCCCTGGAGGTGTTCAAGGCCACGTTGGATGGGGCTTGGAGCAACCTGATCCAGTGGGAGGTGTCCCTGCCCACGGCAGGGAGTTGGAACTGGGTGAGCTTTAAGGTCCCTTCTGACCCAAACCACTCAATGATTCTATGAATCTCCAAAGCAGGGAAGTTGACTAAGAAAGCATGTCACATATCACAGGAGGTAATACCTTACATTTACATTTTATTTCAAGTGTTTTTTATCTTTGAATGAAATGGTAGCTGACTGACAAAAATGCAGTTTTGTGAATATTCACAGAGCAAGTCTGCGTGAGGGAACTAGTGCACTCTGGTTTTTGAGCTCTAGCTTGATGGCTAAATTGTTTTTTTTTTCCCCTTCAGTAATATAGCTGTCATTAACCAGGATTAGATGAGGGGTTGTTGTGTCTGTTTGGGTTTTTTTATTTCATCTGGGATAAATCCTGTAAGAGTTGGCTGATTATGTGACCTCTACCTCTGCAGACTAGGTCTAACTTGAAGACAGCTACGTGAAGTCACCAAAGAAAATAATACACAGTGAACAATTCCCTTTTTGTATGCAAATTATAGCTATATCCTTTATGACAGTACCTGTTCCTTCGAAGTGAACAGCATCGCATTTGTGGGGTTTGAATCAATGGGTGTGGTTCTTTGGTGTATCTGAAAGAAGCTTATGTGGTAATATCCGGATAGAAGATGGCTTTTAAGCTCTAATACATTACGGATCAGCCGAGCATCTGCACTGCCTGCCTGCTTCTCTGATTTGTTTTGTCCATCCAGTTTGTGATACTCTTAGTCTGTTCGGTGAGGCTGCGTTTTGCGTTTGAATCAATTTTGTTAGTTCCCTGCTGACAGAAATGGGCTAGATTATACTGAGTAACCTTTCGGTAACAACATATAAAGGCAAACTTTTCATTATCTTATGTCCAGTTAAATAAATCTGCTTCCAAAGAGAAGTTCTGTCAAAGGACGAACTCTGGGCTGTCTCTCTGTGTTGGTACTGACTTAGCAAAAAGGTGGATAAATATATGACTATCTTCACTGTTGGTGGATGCGGTGACTGAAGACTGGACTCCCAGAGCTCCTGAAGCTGAAGTTATATAATCATGATTCCCAGCAAGATTTTAGTCTACCACAACCCTTCTGGGGGCACACGCACAGAAACTTATAAAAGTACTAGACGGCGTAAAAAATCTCTTGGAGAATTGTTCCAAAATGGATATCGTGTCAAAGCTGGACATAGTACCCCTGAAAAGGAAGAGCAACATACTTTTCGAAACTCCTTGGTGTCTTGTTATAGGGTCGGCTCATACTGGGGTAAGGTCTATCTCTAAAAGTTTTTGTTCAGAACTGTAGTTTGTGAGTCTGTCTTCGGTGCTAGTGTTATTCTTTTCTGAAAAGATGTTATATTTAATTTTTCAATTTCAAAATAATGCTACAGGATTTTAGTTCGTTTATAGGATAAATTCCTTCCCAAACTGACATGATGTAATGTGCCCATATGTCCAATACCTCATCAGAGGGATTCAGTGTTCTCCTAGAATCAAGTAATCCAGTCTTCATTGAAGAAAGGAATGTAATAATCTGCACGGGTGGAGTTAATAAAAGATCCGTTGAAAATTGCTGTTGATACTTTAATAGGTGTAGAAGTTAAAGAAATAGGTAACAGATTCATTAATGACTCTTTGATAGCATTGTTTGAAAGCAATTGGTAAATAACTTCTGTAGATTCTGACAGCCTGTTTGCTGTCCTGATTCATAGGGTATTGATTTTTTCATGCTGTGGGTTCTTTTCCCTGCTTGTACACTTGCATAATAGGGGCAGGGTAGTGTCTGAAAATATTTTGTCTGTGTTGCTTCTAAGGAATGACAGTTTCTTTTCCTCCTATCCTATTTCTTCTTGTCTTGCTCTTTGAGGTTTCATTTTCAGACCCGTCTACAACGAATGGAATCTCAGGTTGCTCTGCTGCGTTGTGTGAAGGCATTCAGGATAGGATTGTTTAACATCCACTATATGCATCTCAGAAAAGGTTCTGATTTCTTAAATACGAGTTCGGTTTTTTTACAATCTTCAGTAAACCATGTGGTCTTGGCCAGTGACAGGGTAGAAGTAGTTGTTCAGAGGCTTAATGAAGCTACCACTCTGATGAATGGGTGAATAGTTTGTCAGGAATAGAATCTCTGTGGATTCAATCTTTATACCAATATTTTGGATATGCTGTTGACAGGAAAAGGAAAATAGGAAAGGGATTATGTATCTCATTGATGAGAAATAATGTAATATATTATGAAGTTTTGGTAGATTGACCTCTCATGGTGAAGGGAAGAAATATCCCAATTTCTGCTTCAATTTTTTAGAATCTCATTAAAGACAAATAAGTTGAGTTGTGATTTCCTCCTCTTCCCCCTTCCACGTTCAAAATTGTAAATTTTGGTTTTGGGGGTTTGTAATATATGAGTAATCCTGATTGCTGCTGGAATCCACTGGAAAACATCAGCCGAGAGACTACAAAACTGTCTGAAAGACAGGAAAATACCATATTTTAGCACCTGTAAGACGGAAGTCAGATAAAGTTAGAAATCAGGTACTTTGTTTTGCCATAAACTTTATAGAGCAAATTATTTTCTATTGCAATTGTGTTGCTACTGGCACATAGTTTATTGGTCATAGTTCTATCACTGTTCTGCTCTAAAGCATCCATTTCAGTAGATCCTTAGTAAGGAGCCACAAAGCTGGAGTTTTATGTTTTCATTGTCCTTTGAAAATGGCCTGTTTAGCTGTGCAGGCAATACAAATAGCTAAACAAATACTTTCACATTAAGAAAATAATCCTTTGGTGTGCGTGGAGGTTCACTTGAATCATCATACCTACAACTCAAATTATTGTACAAAATGCAGAAACTGTTGACTAAAATTCTCTGTCTCCTATTGTTAAAGGAATTTGGTTTGATAAACTTAAAAGTATTTGTGGTCTATAAATCTATGAATCTCTTATTTTTACCCTGGACATTGCAGCTCAAAGTACCTCCAGCTCAGAAGTAACTTATTCCTTATACCTAGTATAAATCTACCCTCCCTTAATTTTAAACCGTCACCCTGTGTCCTGTCACAACAGGCCTTGCTAAAAAGTCTGTGCCCATCTTTCCTGTAGCCCCTTTCAGTACTGGAGGAGTACTTTAATGATGGAGACAAACATGTACGTCCTGAACATTCCATTCAACAAGTTGCTCATTTAACTTTTAACAGGCAGGATCCTGTTAAATGTTCAGAATTAGAATAGGCTTTCCATTATATGTAAGAAGACCTATCTCAACTATTGATTATATCATTTAAATGTAAGTTTTGCAGGAGTAAAAGAAATAATTCTTCCCCACAAATGTAAAATACATTCTTAAATATGGCAAAGGAAACAGAGATGTACACATTTGTCTAAGTTTTAGTGCTTCTGTTACAAAATTTTGCTTACTATGTATAAATAGACATCAAAAAAATCTTGGTTAGTTGGTACATCTGGAAGAGAAATCATCATCTTAGTTGTGTGTCATCTTAGTTGTGTGTCATCATCTTAGCTGTGTGTCAAGCTTGATTTGAAACAGAGCATGGGGACACTGAGAACTAAATGCATTATCAGTAACACAGGCTGTGTTTTGCAGATGCTTTGTCAATAATTACTTCTGCGATAGACTCATCAAAGTTTTTTCCATTTAACTTGTTTTAATTTTGATCTAGTGTGGCTTCACAGTAAGCTACCTACTGAATAATTTAGGTAATTTTTAGTTCGACAGCAGTCTCATTGCAACGAGGATATTCCTATGAGGATAACCATGTCATCAGTTTACGGATGCACATATGATTGCAAGCACACTTTCACATGTCATTAATACCAGCTCCAGTATGAAGTGCTGTGTGGACTGTTCCTCTGTGAATTATTCAGTTGATTCGTTATCCCCTTACTAAGTTCGAAGTCATGAAAATAATCCTATATTTAGGGGCAAACTAATTTCATCTGAGTTTTCTGCTTACATTTTATTCCCAGCAGCAGCTTTTTTCTAGTCTATTTGAAGGATAAGGCTGAAATCTCTGAATTACCAGCAGTCTTTTGAAATGCACGTAGTTTACTAGAAGGTCAAGCAGTCAATGCTATTAAATGCTTTAGAGTGCCAGATTCATTCAAACCCAGCAACTTGTGTCTCTTTCACAGTCAAGGTTTAGAAAATAACTGTTCAAGAGTGACAATTCCCCTTTCTCCCTTGTTTCAGTTTGATTGTTGTTAGTGGATGTCGCCAATAGACGACGCAAAGTCTTTGTATGGTGTGACCTACTGCAGAGGTGGGCACAGTGCTGGTGCAGTGTAATTTGTCCCTGCAATGTGAGCTCGTTTTGAGTGACTGACGGTGTTGATAGAGGTATGGGCAGTAAAAGCCACAGTCATAGTCGGCTTCTTTCGCAGGCACTGGACGCTTATACGCTCAGCCACTGATATCATAACACTGTGAGGACCTGGAAACAAGGTTGCTCAAACTTACCAGCTGCAGCCCTACCGTTGCCCAGTCCCTTTACATGTTTTGTTTCAGAGGGTTTTTTTTACTCTATTCTGGAATGGCCATCTGTTATAAATACTTCTGATTTTTCCTCCTTTAAACAGGCTGCTTTTCTGCTCAGCTGAAGCACTTAGGGGTGTGATGTAATAGTAGACAGGTACGGTTGGGCTTGATGATCTCAAAGGTCTTTTCTAACCTTTTGATGATTTAATGATTCAGCCGTAAGCCTTTTAGCAGCCCTATGTGCAGACTATGTGCCTTTCTCACTGTGGTTTATACTGAGTGCTGCCTACTCCATGCCTCTGATTTTTAGCTCCTGAGACAGGCTCTCCTTGGCTGTAACATCAGTCAATATCAAATGGATTTTAAAGCTTTCTGTTGGCTCAGTTTGCTACTGAAGGCCATTATGAAGCTCAGAAGTGAACCAAAGGATTCATTGCTAAATGCAGTGCTCTAACACTCTGTCCTGCTGAGGCAGGTTGTACTACTTGCACAGCACCTGGTGACGAACGGGGATTGTCACAGCAAAAAAAGTGTTTCCCTGCAGTATTCATTCTACTGATTAAATTTGTATGATGTGATGTCTCTAGATAGCTGGAAAGAATTTTATATTCCGGATAGGTTTTAATGAAAAAAAGAAACAAACCCTTTATAGGAAAAAAGAATATAATTTTAATGGCCATAAAAAATACTTGAAATAAAGAATTTGTATAGGCTTCAAAGGTGTACTATCATAAAGGATTTTCTCTATTTTCTATATTCTATACATACTGATTTCTATTTTCTATACATATTGATTTACCAAAAGACTTTTTTGACTGATACAGAATATATTTTATGATAAATGCAAAAAAAAAATCAATATTTCTAATGTGACATGTTCCTACAAAAGCTAATAAAATACAGAATCACAGAATGGATTGGTTTGGAAAGGATGTCAAAGCCCATCCAATTCCAGCTCCCTGCCATGGGCAGAGATGTCTCCCACTGGATCAGGTTGTTCCAAGCCTCATCCACCCTGGCTTTGAACACCTCCAGGGAAGGAGTAGCCACAACTTTTCTGGGGAACCTGTGCCAGGGCTTCCCCACCCTCACTGTGAAGAATTTCTTCCTAATGTCTAATCTAAATCTCCCCCCTTCCAATTTAAAGCCATTCCTCCTTGTCCTATCGCTACATGCCCTTGTAAAAAGTCTATCTGCAGTTTTCTAGGGGATATGAAGAGGCAGCATTATACAAGATCATGATAGTTTGCCTATGAAGTTTTCAACATCTCATCTAGAGAATCTACTTTTCTTTGTGCCTTTCAGTAGGGCTTATGCCTTGATATGTTCTGGTACTGTGAACTAGGAAGATATTCATACTAAATACCACTTTCTTGCTATGGTGATGGAGCTCTTAGGTTATTTGCAAGATAAGAAGTACAGAAAATCATATAAAATGACATGTGTTTAGGAAGCTAATAATAGAACTGTTTGGTTCTCGAAAAGAGTAGAATACTAAGAAGGAAAACTTATATTAACATCTCTCACATTTTCAGCACTGTGATGCAAAATAGTCATCCTCTAATTGCAAATGGATCTGAAGTTTGTAATTATTAAGCGTTATTGTATAGCTTTTTGTCTAGATCCTCAAATCCAGTTTTAAACTTGTCATTGATATTCAGAGTTCACAGTCAGTAATTAAAAAGAAACTTTACATCCATGTAATATATTGTCAGGAGTGAGTTTCTACTTTGTTAAGGCTAGTTGTGAGCCACAAGGCTACTTAATAAGGATACTTCTAAGCCTTAACAAGAGTAAGAATTTTATTTAACAGCTTTCCAAGAATAGTGCAGAAATAAAACTTTAAACATGTCTCTCACTGCACACATCTTTGCTCCTGAGGGGAACCTCTCCAATCCACGGATATGATGAAGGTTGTGACCAGGTTTATGTGTTTGCTAGGACCAGTCTTTCCTGAAGTTTCTAGAAGTAAAAAATGGTTTACGCACTGGAAGTGGGTAAATTAAATGTCAATGAAGAGGAAGTATGGGGTGAAGCTGCCCTGGACCTAACTGTGACAGTTGCAATACTGTGTTACACAACTTTTATATAACTCTTGGCTGTCTAATAAAAATGACCCTAAGCCTTATTTTAATTTTATAAGCTGTGCATGTGTACAATACACAGTGTACTTTTATTCATATGCCAAAGATGTGCAGCCAAATTATTTACAGTCAGCATAAGTCTCTCTTAATAATTTAAGCCCTTAATCTTCTATATTATTTCCTCTTTGTGTGTCTCATTGGCTTTACAGTTTTCTATTCACGCAACCCAATTTCAACACAAAAATGCTATTTCTTTGTAAAAATATTTACTTATTTAATAGCCCCAAGTGTAATCTATTCCTATAATTATAGCCTGATGGAAAGAATTATAGCAGGTTTGTTGTTTTTCAGAGAGAATGTGTTGTTCCTCTGTTCTCCTGCTTGAGTTTTTTGAAGTTAGGGTACAGGTAAGGAGCATTATTATAATAAAAGATTTTACGTCATTAAGATTTGCCAATTTAATCAAGCATATACAGAGTCTGCTTTATCCAGGTTATCAGATCTCTTGACTATAATCTCTTATTTTTCACTAAGCAGTGTGGGAGCTTGGAGGACTGAGGAGTTTCCAATCTATGTGTCTTTGACAGCTTGGAAGAGAAGGGCATGTGGACTAGACCTAACAAGAGAACCTCAGTGAGGTTTTTTTCCCCTTAGCTTTCAGTCTGTATGTCTCCTCCCATGGCTTCCTCTATAAACTAAGGCTTTCTGGTAGGATGTTTCAGCTACTGAGGAGATCAGTTTAAAACAGTTTGAAAAAGACCTGGTAAGGATCTTGGAACCATTAAACATGGAAGAACATTTCAAAGGTATTTTATGTTTTGTATGCTAGCTATGTTGATGTCATTGATCATTGTAATTCTAAGTAATATGTTGTTATAATTTGAATTATGCTTTACTAGAGCATCTTTTATTTTTCTTTATTGCAGGTTTAAGATTTTTAAGAGCCCTTAGACTGATACAGTTTTCAGAAATTTTGCAGTTTCTGAATATCCTTAAAACAAGGTAAGATCTTTTCTTGCACATTGAATTAGTTGCATTGGTGACAGAACATAAATGACTTAGGTTTGTGGTCCAAACCTAATACATTCTTTTATGGAAAAAACCCACTTACTTGCTGTTCTTCCAGCCTTTTTCTACTGATGAATGATTTCTAAGTGTTAGCATCTTTTGACATGTCATCAGCAGAAGATTTTACTTGATGTCTAGTTACATTCGAAATATCTGAGCAAGACTGAGTGCTGATAAATTAAAAGCAGAATGAATTACAGAGCCCTGCACTGATAAAATAATTATTTCCATGTAATCGGTCCATATTCCACTGCCTTGGAATAACAGAAATTGCAGCTGATTCAACAGAATACACCTAAAAAGTAATTTGAGGAATAATAATTGTGGCTGTATTTCAGGGTTTTTTTTTTTAACTGAGTGCCCTTCTTCATATCAAAAACATTAGAAATTAATTTTGCACTCAGCTGTCTTTGTATTGTGTTCATTGTCATTAGCATTTCTTTCAAAGAATATTTAAAATAATCCAAGAAATCTTCTGACTTTCACTGATTCTTCAGGCTATTAATACATGAAAGTTGTGTAGAAGCAGCACAACTTTGAGCAAAAGATCACTTTGAAGTTAAAAAAAATAATAGGAACCTTCTTGTGCCTTGCAGTGGAAGACAACAGTGCCTTTCATCATGCTGTAGCTGAGGTGTTGAACCCAGTTTCCAGTAATTAAAATAGTCACTTTCATTCTGAAATCCTCTGCTCTCTAACTGATGATGCATGCATGAATGCTTCATATGCAACTAACTCTGTTTACTTGCTGTGTTAATTAGTAGTGATGGAGAGGCAGATCTTTTGATCTTTACACGCTCATGGTAAACCCCGGTTTCTTTAACCCTTAACCTTGAAACCGTTCTCTCTGCTGTAAATCTCACACTATCTGCCTTTAGCTGTGTGGCTGCAAGAAATCCAGTTCTTGTCAAATTAAGCAATTGAATGTGTGGTGAAGATGCAATCCAGTAGCTTAGAACGGTACTAGTATGGTAGAAGAGAGTAATTTGTGCAGGCATTCAGAATATCCAGTGGGTTTGAATTTAACGCACAGAGCAGCCTCGCCACAAGAAATGGCAGTCAATGAAAAAGCCTCATAAACTCAAAGTATTTTGGATAGAGGCTAAAAAGCTCATTCAGGAGTGGTGTATTTGTAAACTTCCAGATCCATAAATGAAGGAATAGTGCATTAATCACATTCACTGTGTTTAGAGCTGGCTTATTCAAGATTGACCTGTTCATTTAAGTAGCATTTGCCTGGTACAAAATTTATTCTTATGTTAAATATCATAATCTCGGTGATTATTTATATGAGTGTGCAACCGTTTTATATGAGTAAAACTCAAATGTTGATTACTAGAAGCAGATCTTCCTTGTATGACTATCTTTGAGTAGAGGAATTCCAGTGTGCTTGCCATTAATAACAAGTAACTCACGAGAGGCAAGATAAGAAACTGAAAAAGTATTGGGGGCACTGCTGTAGTTTTAGTATTTTGTGCAATTAGGAAGAAATTCTGTCCTACTTCTCCTCTTTCCCTCAGACAAAAAAAAGAAGATTTGCTCTAGCTTCTAAATTAATATTATTCCTGGAATTAGTGGCTGAGATATTAGGATTAAAAGAGCATATATACAGAATTGGCAGAAGGGCCATTCCAGCAATGCAAAAACAGAGGCAGTGATAAGACTAGCAAAGTAGTGTGGGACTGCTAGATAATTATTAGAATATCTGAAAAGCTATTAATTAGATTTGAAAAGAACCAGTAAGGCAAAGCAAAATGTTACTGATGTATTAAAAAACAGTACTCCGCCAAGGAGTACTGGTTCCTAATTCGAAATTACATATATTATAATCAGTATTTTTTGTCCCGTTTTCAATTAAATAGGATGAATTTTGTGGTGTTCCAGTGAAAATTTCTCTCCTTCAATGTTTCCTAATATTTTTTCAGCAAAACTACTGAGGCTTAGGGCTCACAGTAAGGGATTTTGCACAGATGTTGGAAGGAGCTTAAAGAGCAGGAAAATGTTTGTGACTAATCCTGCAGCTATATTTAGGCGGTGACAGGAACACCAGGAGCATTTCATAGAAATTCTGAAAGAATAAAATGTACCAAACAAGTCGTGTAAATGGTAATTTTTATTGGCTGCTGCAATATACAGTAATACATATACAGTATACAGTAATACAGTAGTGGACACCAACAGACATATGATTGTTTCAGGAGCCCCTTCTGGTCTGAGTTCAGGTGAAGTGTGATATTTAGTCTTTCAAGCTTTGTATCAGCATAATTTCCATCATTTAGTTTAATCTAGGAACCTGTTTCTAGGGTCCTGTACTGTGACTGAGTATTACCACCAAAAAAACCCCACACCTTAATCAGTCATTCTTTAAAGAAGAGAGAAATAGGGAATAAGTGTTGATGGAGAGGAAATCTAATTAATTGCAGTACTACTGGTGTTTCATCTTATATTTGAGTGCAGAGTTCATTACAGCATCTGTCATTACCAACTATATTTCTTCCCTAGTGCCCATCCACAGTTGTCCACTTCACTGACTGTAACTGTTATTAATGGAGCTGGTCCAATTAGTTTTCCAGGTTTATTTCTCAGCCTTGTTTAGAAAATAATGCATTTTTATTATCCTTAGTGCAGTTTCAAACAGAGATACTGATTAATTCTACTGCAGAACTACTACTAACACTGATAGTAAATTTTTGCTAATTTCTATTCCTTTGGAACATATTGTGGTTTTTCCCGAGACATTTTTCTTTCTTAGAAATGCTTTCAAAACCAAAGGAGAGTTATTTCCAATGCATTTCCATAAAAGGGTGAGATTATTTAGATGTAGTATATGGACTTCAGTTCCTTGTGTATTTGGTGAACATCCTGCTTAGCTTTTGAAATCATAGTGATTTCTGTAAGAAGAGAGGGAGCAAGCTTTACTTAATTTTTTTCCCCACAAACTTTAAAGCATGATATATTCCAAATGAACTAAGCGATGTTCTTATTTCAAAATCGTTCTGGCTACAACAGGACACGTACTGCTCAGTGGGACTAGAAAGAGTTCACAGAATTTGACAGATAGGTTTCAGTCTTTGGGTTATTTTTGAAAAATGAATGTGAAGTGTGAAATATTCTACTTCAGTGAACGTCCACAGAGAAGTTCCTAGGAGTTCGTGGAAGCAGAATAATAGGAAAATTCCTTAGAACTTTACACAGAAAGTGTAATGTACGTAAGTTATTTAGTTTGGGAAACAGACTTTTTTTTCTTTTAGTTTTCAGAAAAGCAGCATGGCATTTATAGAGTGGCTGCAATAGTTCCTTAATTGTTGACTATAAGTGCAGGGAAATATTCTTGCCCTGTGGTCACGTGTGCAAGTGTTAACATGTGGTTGCTATAGAATTATGGAAGAGTTTGGGTTGGAAGGGACCTCAAAGCCCACCTAGTTCCTCCCCCCTGCCATGGGCTGGGGCACCTTCCACTGCATCAGGTTGCTCAAAGCCCCATCCAACTTGGCCTTGAACACCTCCAGGGATGGGGCAGCCAACAACTTCCCTGGACAACCTGAGCCAGTGCATCCCCACCCTCACAGGAAAACATTTCTTCCCAAGAACTCATCTTAATCTTCACTCTTTGAATTGAAAACCGTTTCCCTTCATCCTATCCTGGCAATATAAACAACCCCTTGGTGTTAATTTTTCAAATGTCCTCAAGTCTGGGGTCAAAAGCAGAATGAATATGGAAGATGGATACAAACTAATGAAATAATTAAAAATTCATCAGTCCATTTTCTGTACCACTGCAGTGTTCAGTGGCTAATATTAATTTGCATTACTCAGTTTAAGTATTAGACCTTCATGGGTGTATTCCAGTGTAGAAGAATATTTACATGGAAATATTTGCTGAAGTGTGTAGCAATGAAAAATGAGAAGGTGCGTGTGCTGAAAGACAACCAAGTTATCTGTGCAGTATTTGTTTCTGTTTGCTTTTGCTTGATGATGAGTGCGGATGCAGCTGAGGTTTCCATTTGTCTTTTAAAGACATTGGAATTTTTCTTTCGAGCTATCTAAATTATACAAATGTGAAGTCAGCAAAGGCAAAATCGTATGTGTTTTGCATAGGTGTTTGATTAAGTCTTATAGGGAGCCTGCTTCTCCTCAGAAATCCTTGTCAAATACTTTCAATCTGAAGCATGCAGTTCTGTGCAAGTATATGTTTTAAACGTATCATAAATCTAAGTCTCTGGTGTTGGGGTTTGGGTTTTTTTCAGCAATTCCATCAAGCTAGTGAATCTATGCTCTATATTTATCAGCACGTGGCTGACAGCAGCTGGGTTCATACATTTGGTAAGTACGTTTGAAAATAGTTCATTCACTTTTTCTTATGGATCATCTGCACCCTGAGCTACTTTATTACCTGGAATCGCCTTGCTCTGCATTATTCCTTATGGCATCTAGAGACTACAATCAAAAAAAGACATCATGACTTCCTGAATTTTTAGGCTTCTACTAAAACTGATTGTGAATAATGAGTAATATATCATTAACCTCAGCAATAAAATATGGATTTGAACTGCTGCAAGTTTTTGATTACGATTCACCAGGAGGTGGCAATGTTTCCTAAATAACTTACCAAGTGCTTCCTGGAAGGAGCTGAAATGATACTGGGGTCCTGGGAAGTCAGTCAGTGGTGGGACCAGAAAGAAGTGGTCCTGTATTTCCACAAGAAGTAAGGGGATTGCTGACATTCCGGGTAGCAAGTTTTTAGAGATTATTTCCTTCTCTTTTGTTTCTGAATTTCAATTTTTGTTGGTGTTGCTTTCAGTCACTGATAAGAGGTTTTTGCAATTGATTTTTATTTCACAGTAATCAATACATGGAAGATATAAGATAGTATAGAAGTGCATATGGTTTCAAAAATATGAATATGCGTATGAGTATATGACAATTATGCATTTTAAAAATCTTAAGCTAATAGCTTTTACTGATTTTTTTGTTAAATATAATTAAATATGGTTAAGTCTTTGTCCTTTAAATACATTTTATGATCAACATAGGAAAATTTGAAGGTGCAAATAGTTATTTAGGAGTGGTTTTGAACTAATGAGATCATTTAATGGTATTGACATTAATCCAGAGCAATTTAATTAACTGCATTTGAATTACCTTGAGCTGCATCCAGCTATATAAGATTAAACTGAGAATGTCTATCCTCTTGTCACACCAGATAATGATTTAATTTTCAGTCTTATAGAGATGCATTGAAATTTTATTCCGTTTTGGTTATGATAGTTGTTTTTTTTTCATTCATGGATGACCACATTTTTACTCCTTAGTAGCATTTTTATCATAGAAATATTATTTCTATTTTGTACCAGAAAAAAAAAGGGGGGATCCTCAAACTTTTTCCTGTGGAGAAGCTTTTAGAGGGCATGCTTCTTCCCCATTGATAAAATTTTAATGTTGTCACATGCTGGCTTTGTGGAAAAGGAATAGCATATCACTGGACTTCACATGTTGCTGATGCCATTAATAGCTACGTAATACTATAAAACAAAAATATTAAGAAATAAAATAAAATTACAAGTAAGATTCACTCTAAAAAGTTCTAAACAACTTGGTGTAAAATAAATTTGCCTACAGCTGCATTAATAAGTTTTATTATTTAGTGGTGAATGGGAAGGATACTTTCCATAAACAGTGTGAGTGGCAAGGCTGTGCATGTTGGCAAAAGAACTGGAATGGTAGAGCTGGGGCAGAGTTAGAGCCTATATTGGCTCAAAATAAATCATAGACAAAGGTCCAGAGTTTATATGAATGCCAAAATAGGTATATACACACACATGCACATACATGTATATCAGTAATCTGTGGTATAACTCTATTAATACTTCATATTTATTCTTGTGCATTTTAGGTGGAGAACTCAGGGGATCCATGGGAAAATTTCCAAAATAATCAACCGCTAACATATTGGGAATGTGTTTATTTACTGATGGTTACAATGTCCACTGTTGGCTATGGAGATGTTTATGCAAAAACAACCCTTGGTCGCCTTTTCATGGTCTTCTTCATCCTTGGGGGATTGGTAAAAACCCTATTATTATTATTATTATTATTATTATTATTATTATTATTATTATTATTATTATTATTATTATTATTATTATTATTATTATTATTATTATTATTATTATTATTCCTGCTACATCAATACTTTATATCTCAATGCCGTAATTAAAGAAATAATATGTCCAGTTTTGTGGATTTAAATAAATTATGAACCTTTTAAATATGTTTTACACACCCCATTTATTTTCTGTAGATATATATTTTGGCAGAGCTTGTGAAATCAGTCCAGTTTATTAGTCAGAATTTTTCTAATCCATTTAAATGAGTAATGCATGTGAATACATGAAGTGCCTTAATATTTCAACTTATAATGTTATTTGTAGTCCTTTACTTTCTAGTGACTGACTGTAGTGCATCTTTGGAGGCTGCTATTGATATTTAAAGGCACTTTGCGGTTTCAGAAGTCCTACCCACCCTTCTGTGTTCCTTCCCAGAATTCCAACAAACACTGTGGCTTTGGACTGCCTTAAAGAGCAGCTTGCCTGATCCAGATGATGGCAAACCACATTCTCTTTCATTTCAAACATCTTTTCATGTCATGTAGCACAATTTTAACTCGCAATTTATCCCATAGCCATGACCAGTATGTTTTTATATCAGCAAATTCTCATGTTCTTTGTCCTGTATGTACATAGCACCAAAGTTAGTGATTGTCTTAAGTCAAATTTGCTATTATTTGTCAGTGTTAGTAATATTGTAGGACCCGTTGTAATGTTATCCTCTAAACCACCAGTTTATTTTAATATTTACCCTGTGCAAGGTAAGTGCTTTCTGGATGTCTCACGTACGTACATATGTATTTTCTCACTGTGGTCTCATATATTGATTTCACATATACATCCATCTGACAGACGTGGTATGTTCTGAATGCCATATATGAGAGACACAGACTCATATGTATGAGTATGTGTGTGTATATATATGAGCATAAATATATGCATTCCCATCTGTATTTATTGACATACGAAGACAAAGACCATGTCAGCTGGCAGTAGCTCTTCGAAGTATCCAGCCACAAGGAAGCTGTTTGTTGGACTAAACATGGCAGAATAGTTTTTATTTTCTCCTCAAAACCCTTTTTTTTCTATCAGGTGTCATTCCAAGCCTTTTAAAAGCATGGACTTTTGGAAAAGTTTTTTTGGGGAGTGGGGGGACAAACTTTTTGTTTCTTGACAGGGGGAATATCCTCCGTTTTCATCTTGGTTTTGTCTTCTTTTGAATCCTAATCATAGGGGAAAAATGTCTGTTTTTTAAACTAGAAATGTAACAATATTGATAATACTTGGTTTTGGTTTTTTTTTTTGTTTTTGTTTTGCAGTGGAGCTTGGATAGTTTTTTTCCCCTCTTTTCTCCAGGAATAATTAGACATAATTGTATTTTAGTATTAGATACCAATTTGTATTAATTTTGTTCTTGTTTTGTGTGCCTTTTTTTCCCCTCTTTTGACTGTTTCTTGATTTATAAGGTGTGCATCTTCTCCAAGACCAACTTTTACATTGATCCCTCTTGTTTTGTTTGATGAGAACTTTTACATTTTTTAAATTTTCTTTTTAAACAACTTCACAGACCTAATTCTTTTGCATTTTCAGATCTTAAAGATATATATCTTCTGAAAATATTCATCATCCCCCTTTCTTTGGCCTCTCTTTTTAGTCTTTTCTTCTGTCTCCTGTCTTCTTCTTAGGCCATGTTTGCCAGCTACGTCCCTGAAATCATAGAGTTAATAGGAAACCGCAAGAAATATGGTGGTTCCTATAGTGCGGTTAGTGGAAGAAAGTAAGTATCCCAAGAGGCTCTGCTGCCTCTGCTGCAGTAGAACACTCTCTGCATGCCATTTTCTTTTTTTTTTGTGTTTTTGTTTCATGCATGTAGGCAATGTTTGCTCGCTACGTGCCAGAAATTGCTGCTCTCATCCTTAATCGGAAGAAATACGGCGGGACTTTTAACTCAACCCGAGGCAGAAAGTAAGTCAAAAAAGACCAGGTGTGGTTGTGTGACTTTAAAGAGCCCCTGAAGGTGGTAATAGCTGATCTACAGCTTATAAGGCTGTGTTGCTTCACCTCAGATGTTACCACTGGAGAGTTGTCACACTATAATTAGAGACCTGGGCTGTGCTACGGTACAAGTCACAACATTTTGTCCCTACATCAAGAGAACCTGGATGCCACTAGGACTACATAATGCATCTTGTGAGAAATGCTGGTGTTGCGTTTGCAGTTGGCTTCTGGAACAAGGTTAACTTGTCACTTCATAGTTCTGAGCAGCAGATTATCATGTGGTCATCTCTTAACTAAGTGGCAATAATAATTCACATGATTTTCAAACAACTCAGTTCTTCAGAAGTCTTTGGTTTATGAGATTTATGTTGATTTAATCATTCCATCAGACTGGCTTTGTCAGATGTCTGATAATATCACTTCGCGTTGTTCAAACAGCACATTCAAATCTCATGCAGCTCCTATTGATTTCATATGAGTATTGCAAACACTCGTGATTTTAGACTCTATGACCAGGGATTTTAAAGCGATTATCTTCCATATGCTCTATAAAACCTATCCTGAGAGGAGCCAGTAGTTCCTTAGTATCAAAATAATATGGAAAAACCCCAAACCCATAAAAAAAGTATTACTTTATATCTGGTAGCAACAGTTAAATTTTATTGGACCACATTAGCTCATTACGTTTCTTTTGAAAAGTCTGTTTGTTTTGTTGAAAATGTTAAAATCATCCCTTTCTGGCATTCCCAGCACCTAGACCTGTTGGGATATAGCTTTTAATGCATTAGGTGTATTTGGAGATGTAGTAGTTTCTCCTGTGTATCACCATTAGCGTCTTTTGTTTCATTACATGTCTTTGTGACCTTCATTGGTGGAGATACCTTTGCCCTAAAAGACTAGTCATGTAGAATTCTTTCAGTATAACATAAAGAAGATACTGCAAGCAACACATCTAATTCGTTGTCCCACTTCTTACTTTAACAAGATATGGTTTTATTTTATTCCTTGCAAATCATCACTCATGCATCATTTTATAAATGTGGGTTATGATTCTATCAAGTTGTTTCTTTTCTCTATGGAGCACAAAGACTGTAAATATTCAATAGAGCTAATTCTAGACTACTGCTCTTACAACACCAGGAGGACAGATGAAAGATTTTATCTAATTATTGTTTATATTGTTGTATGTTCAATAATACTCCAGCAATTAAATGACACAATTAAAAAATTCAGTGCTCTCATTTTTTTGAGATACCCTCAATCATCTAAAGTTGTTTTTGCTGTAAACACTGATGTTGGAAACTTGCATCATAAGTCACTTATCCAGATTAACAAACCACCTTAGGTTTTTTGAGACAGAGTAATTAATTTCCCAAAATGTTTATTTGCAACCGAGGCCTACTCATTTTGTATTTGTATTCCTCTTAGTTTCTCAAAGAGAGAAGTTTTTTAAACATAGAATTTAACACTTCTGGATTTAAGGCTTCAAAGGGGTTATAGCAGAAGGGAAATTAGGGTTAAACACTGTTTTATATACAGAATTTCAGTCTCTCCCCTTCAACATTGTCACTAGTACCCAGCATTGCTCAGATGTCTCTAAACTTGGCACTGATCTTCAGTCAGAACCCCACATCCTGAGAAGCTCAACTCTAGATTACAGGCTTCTGCTAGCTTTGGGGCGTGCTTAATTTTATTTTTTCACTTTTGTTTTTCTTTATTTATACGCACTTTCTGTTTGGCTTTAGCTCACTGTAGTCGGTGCTTTCTCTGCTAATCTCTGCTGCCCATACAACTTGATTGAAAATTCAACTCTTGTCATCAGTGTACAGACTATTCACTTTGTTTTATGCATTGTTTTCTGGTTCAAATATTAATTACTAAGTAGTTTAAAGGCATCCTTTGCTCATGTGGGTCTTTCATGAGAGAATCTAATCTTGGGAACTGCACAGTAAAAAGCCATTAGCACCCCTTGTTTGATGTTGCTTTTGCAGTCAGTAGAACAAGATTGATGAAATGTTATGTTTGGCCAAAATTTAAGTTTTCGTTTGGAATTCAGTGTTGAGGGAATGAATTGTCAGAACCAATAAGTTTTCCTTTGCTTAGGATATGGACATGTGGTAGTAATTAGCAATATAAGATCTTGAGTTGAGCAACCAAACGTAATGAGAAACTACAGTTGTTCTATTCCTAATGTCAGAAAGTTTCCAGATAAAGTTAAAGTTTGTATAAAATGAAAGCAGCTAAATTTTGTTGAAAGATGTAGTTTCAGCTGTTAAAATAGCAAATGTATATGCTTTTTACTTTCACCAAAATAGGCAAATACATGAAATCTACTTTGTAGCAGTTAAATGTATCTTTGTACACATTGCCTCCTGCACTGTGTCTGTGAAATACCATGCTTCTGTGTGACTAAGGAACATTTAGATGTAGAGTGAAAATTAACATAAGATTATGCATGTTTTGAGGATTGCACTACCTGGCTTTGTCTTGCTGTATAACTGTAACTGTTGAAGCACATAGTGTGCATAAAAATTATTCTAGAAACTCCACTTACTAATGAAGAAAAACAACCAACACAGCAGCAAGTTTGATTTCACATTTCATTTTGCTTTTTAGCTGATTAAGTCCCCAAAGGACTCATAAACTATATACAAATCATTTTGCACAATAAATAAGCTTACTTCTCTTGTAGATGAGACACAAACATCCAGAGTTTGGAAGCAGAAGTAGTTTGTAGGCCATGTGCAATTGTCACTGGTTAAATTTACTCGATATTCGATAGTTTTGTTACAAAAGTCTACATGTCTTTTTAAATTTGAAATTTAATTTATAATCTCTGCTTTCTAATATACTCCTGCAGTGAGACTTGTAAAGTCACATAGAACACAAAGCAGGAATTTTATCATAGATTTTGACTGAAGTTTCACCTGTTAAACACCCACTGTTGCATGTATTTTGAAACACATACCAATACATCTATACAAAAAGTGACCAAGACCAAATATACATTTAATAACAAGTAGGGTAATGATTCAACACAGTTACAATCTAACACAAAAAAAAGGAAAAAATTAAGAAATTACCAAAAGGGTAACAATTTTTGTCTTGAATTTCAGATTTGCAAGCAATACGATCTGCTGTACACATAATGGTATTAGTGCTAAAGGGCTGTTTTGGTGGTATTTACAGATCAGAAGACTCTGTAATTTTTATTTTATGTGTCATGGTATCACAGAACGGTTTGGGTTGGAAGTGACCTTAAAGCCCATCCAGTTCCACCCCCTGTCATGGGCAGAGACACCTCCCACTGGATCAGGCTGCTCAAAGCCCCATCCAGCCTGGTCCTGAACACCTCCAGGAATTGGGCAGCCACAGCTTCTCTGGGCAACCTGTGCCAGGGTCTCGCAAGAAACCATTTCTTACTAATACACCAGAATCAGATGGGCTGTGGACAAGTAAAGCCTGGCTGCCTTACTTTAGTTATATTCAGAATAATAAAAAAATTGCTTCTTGCTATAATCACCACTCAATAGGAATGACAGAGAAAACCAGACTATAGTTACAAAGACAGAAAGCAGTTGATATTATATATATACTCCCACACCTAAGGTGAAACTGAGAAATTAAATTCAGGCATGAGAAACAATTGAAACTGTAAAAAATATTTTTTGATCCTGCTAAAATGTAACTTACTTTTCTGTAGAACAATTGGCATATTATTATTAATAGAGTAACCTGAGTAAGTTTTTGTGAGATTAATGAAGTCAAGTTTATGCTTTCTGAAGATGAGAAGTGCTTTTAAAATGCAAAGTAGACATTTGTAATAAAGATTAACCTTATTAATTGCTTTGCCAACCATTATGACATCACACTGGAATGTATGTGCAATATTATATACTACATATCTCACTAAAACATTGTGAAACTTACTAGATCACTAAGAAATAACTAATGAAAACATAGGCTTAAAAGAAGTTATATCCTGGTAATGTCATTAAGTAAGTTAGTGACAAACTAGTATAACAGATTATCAGATTAAGTGGTTTGTAATGACAAAATACTGAATGCAAAAACTGACAATAAAAGCTAAATGAAATGTAGTTGTGTAGAGATTTGAGAAAGCTCCGGGGAGACCTTATAGCAGCTTTCCAGTACCAACAGGGGCTACAGGGAGGCTGGGGAGGGGCTCTTTAGCAGGGCCTGGAGTGGTAGAAAGAGAGGGAATGGCTTTAAATTGGAAGGGGAAGGATTTAGATGAGACGTTAAGAAGAAGATTTTCACACTGAGGGTGGTGAAGCACTGGCACAGGTTGCCCAGAGATGTTGTGGCTGCCCCATCTCTGGAGGTGTTCAAGGCCAGGCTGGATGGGGCCGTGAGCAGCCTAGGTAGTGGGAGATGTCCCTGCCCATGGCTGGGGGTTGGAACTGATTTGGCCTTTAAGGTCCCTTCCAACCCAAACCATTTTGTGATTCTATGTACGTATATATATAAACTGCTTATCTTGTCCTAGTAGTAAGTATTTATGCTAAACTTTGTTAAAGTTTCAAAAAAAATTATCTAGAGGCATTACCATAGATAATAGGCAAGATTAAATTTGTATTTTAATGAAATCACAGTTCTTTTCTGTATAAGCCATTGAAACCTTTTGTTTTTCTTCTCTCATGATCACCTCTGCTTTCCAGAGACTTCTTCAGATTTCTTAAATTGACAAGCCATAAGTTAGCAAATCATCAACGTATCAACAGGAAGAATCATCTGTTAGGGATTCCTTCCAGAGGGGAAACTTGGGATTCAATAACTAAACTTCACAGAGAAAAATAAAAGCTGTAGACAGATAGATCGGGTAAACAGAAAGGCAAACAGATAACTGAAGTTGACAGGCCATCTTGGACTCATTAGACAGTTGAATTTGATTAAAAATTAGAAAAAACAAAATTAAAGCTTACTCAGATCCTTTGGCAAAGGTCCATTTGCTGCAGTAATGGGAGGCATAGCTCTGAAGAAAGTAACATTAGATTATTGTATTAAATCATTTGATACAATATGTAAGATATTATTTTCCAGTGGGATGAGACTGTAATAAGAGAATGTGACATGGATTGCATTATGATCCCCAGGGTTGCCTGTTTCCCATATGAGAGCCATTCTCCCAATTCCACTGTTTCAAATGAAATCTCACTTAGTGATAAAGAAAATCTGATGAGTGTTAAATAGACTGAGAGATAGAACTAATAGGACAACGCTTTTCTGTTTTTGGACACTTATTAAGCTGTCACCTTCTTATGAAAGAAAGAAGGGAAACGTGAGAAGTGATGTATGGTAATATGATTTAAATATGTATTCTGCATCTCAAATCATGTCCCATTCATAAAACAACAGCGCTAATTTTATATTTCTGTTGAAAATTGCAAATATTTCAAGTTTTCCATTTCTCTTTCTAAATTTTAAGAAAACAACTTTTGAGTTTGGCATCAAAATAGCTGTTTTTGCTGTCCAGGTTTTGACTCAAGGAAGACCAAATCTGGTTTATAAGTCTGCTCATCTACGTTAGTCTTCAAAATATACAAGCCATGACTTCAAGAGTGGTTGTTCCAAGGAGTGCAATGTGAGATGGCAGAAGTGGTGAATTAATCAGCAAGTTGTAGTGAATTATAACTTGTTGTTTTCACTCACGTTCTATTGCAGAAAATTAATCATGACATTTTGGGATGATTTCTATAGAAAGGCATTGCCTGTGGTCATGAATGAAATGCTCAGAATGTTAAAGCCTATTCTGACTCCTGCATTGCTTGTGAAAGATTTAATTGTTTTTTGAGCCATTGAGAATTTAGAACTGCATAATGCAGTTGGAAAATGAGTGATGGTGGGGATATAGAACGCTGTTTATTTAAGGGGAAATATTTTCAATTGATTTCCAAGGTAACAACAGGGTGCCTGGTGTGTGTGATGTCTGCTGCACAAAATAGCACAAGAAGGAAGCCCAGGGCCTGGAGGGCTTATAGCATTAGATTAAGGTTTCTTGTGACTGAGATGCTAATGCTGGGTAGGTGGTTTACTCCGGCTTTTTACTGTAACCTTTCTATAATGAACTCCTGTGCATCCCATAGCATTTAACAGTTTTTACTTCTCTTTATACTAAATTATTCACTTATTTCTTATGATGATATAACTGTTGTGTCTAAATGTTGTGGTATTTTTTATGAAAGCAGAAATACTCTAGTCAATATTATGATCAAGGGTGAATATTCATCCTTTACTTTAAGCTACAGTAGAAGCCTCTTAACCAGTCCAGACCATTGCAGAAACAAATCACTGTGCTTTCTTCTTGTTATTGCAGTTTTGGAGGTACACGTCAAGCAAAGAATATTAATTTTTATTTCTTAACTTGTTTTATAGACAAGCATTACGTAATTACTTAGATCATAAAAATGTAAGATAAACTCATTTAGCTGTAACTGAACAAGGAAGTTGAAAGAAACATTCATCTGACAGTGAATCAGTTATGGTAGCAGACTATTGCAAACTGACTTAGATCCGAGCTCTAATACGCATTTTAAACAAAGAAGCGTGCTTTTTATCTGAGATTAAAGTATCTGAAATGCACTCTATTAGCCTGTTGTCTGGTAGGAATCTCACTTAAGTGGGCATAAAATATTTGAAGACCTGTGTAAGTGATTTCTTCTGTACTGTTTGTATGTGCTTCAGTAACAATTTCTAATACGTGAAGGTTGCAAGTGACACACTACCAATATACACCACGCAAGACCGTAACCTAGATTTGTATATGAGCATTGGATATAGTTTCACAGTTGTAGTAATTCCAAACTAATTAAGTTCTTGTGTGTGACTGTGTGTTTATCACACATTACCAGTTTTATGTTTAAGAGCATTGGTAATGATTCCTTCTTGATTCTTAAGTTTACATATTTATAGTGGTCACATAGTAAATAACTGCTTCAGAGTCAACTTTCAAATGCCTGACATTAAAGATTTCCTATATATGTTAATCTGATCTATGATGTGCTGTTCCACTGATCTGTACTGTATACCATGTACTGAATTTAGCTCTTTGGGTGCTTTCTGTATTAACAAATACCTTTTCTTTACTCACAATACAAGAGATTACAAAGAGCATGAAGCCTATTGGAAAGAACTTCTGTCTGAATTAATCACAGTAGCTTCTGTACAGACTGCATGAGTTCACTCTGATTCCTAAATAATTGGCAGCTGAAGGGATTGAGTCCAGTTTGCAGAAATTAAAGGTACCTCAGACATGTTCTCACATACTGCAGACATGTCTCCAGTCACGATGTAGTCATATTCCTTTATATATTTAATGTTGATACATATTTGAAAGTCAGTGCTTTTGGCTTCTCAGCAACTTCAGCTCATATGAAATTTTTAATCTTTCTAGAATGAAGAGAATAATAAAAGCCTACTTTCTAACAAAGAGTTGAGGGAGAACAAATGTTAAAATAAACCTGCCAGGTTATTAAACATCAGACAATTTGCTATATCCTCGAATGGTTTTTTACTTGCCTCCATTGTACTAGAATATTTCTAGAGCCTGATTTAAGAATCAGAGGGAGAAAATAGAGACCATACAGTTGCATTTTTAAAAAAAATATTGTGTCTTAGTTTCAGAGCTCTGTGCTTACAAATATGAATTACTGATACAAAAGGGCCAATTTGGGTGTAACACTATTTAGTTTCATACCTACTAGGGTTATTTTTCCAAAACCAATCTAAAATATCTTTTTTTTTTGTCCACTGTAGATGAATGGTTCTATGTCTTGGCTTTTGTCATATATGTAATACACAAGCAAGGTTTTTTTAATGTTTAAAATATTATAACCTGTTGTTCTGGCTCACTAAATGCATTGGCTAACTTAAATGTGCCTTAGAAGGACCATCCTTGGCTTCAAGTCTCTTGTGAAAAAAAAATAGAAAAACATGAAGTCATGTTTATACTGCACCCACTGCTCTATTTTTATTAATCTGAGAGTGGAGTTTATATTAAAGTAAGGCATAAGTTTAACTGAATAGGAGAGAGACACATAAGCATATGCATGAAGTCTTAACTTAATTGAACCGAACTAATAGAATCTTGAATAATGTTATGTAAATCATAAAAAGCACAGGCACCTTGGAACATACTGTAAACCGATATATTTAAAGAACACATACTGCCAGTAGATAAACAAGACCACCATATGTACAATCTCTTTTGACACTTACTGACTTTTCTTAATAAGAAAAGGTGACTGAAACTCATCCTTTGTTGAGGAAAACCAGTTGGACTTTACAAGAACCTGTTTACTTCAACCACAGCAGCCTGCTGCTGATATACAAAGAAAGAATTTAGATGGTCAGTAGATGAAGACGTGATCCGAACACTAAGCAGAAAGACCATAAAGAGATTTGAGCATGTGTATTTGATATAAATATTGCAGTTTTATGGAGGCATCTAGATCAATATGTGCCACACTTCATTTAGTTACTTGACAAGGGAACACCATGTATTCAGCTGAATGCTGAGCAGAATTTTCTGTTTATCATCTTTGATTTATTATGACATACTAGTTAGAGTGAGTTTTTTTTCAAGTTCTTTATTCTTGTTCCAATAAAATGAATGTAATTTCTTTCAAAATAAACAGGCAAAAGATTTGCCTGTCGCATTGTGTCCTCTGAAGGAAGAGCCACACAAAGATCCTTTTTGAAGAATCCTATTCAGAGTGGCTCTGTTTTCATTTACAGTACTATTTACATGCATTGTGTGTATGTTCTCAATTATCTCATGTTAGAATTCTTGCCGGTTTAGCTTTTGCTTACTTGATTTTTTTCTTCCTCAAACTGTTTGTATCTGTGGTAGCTTTGGACCTTTTATCCACATTTTTGTTTACTTTGTAAGAAGCTAATTTTTAGTAAATATATTGTTATGTCAGTACTTGAATGGAGAAAAACTAGGAAGCATAGAGAATTTCAGCTGTGTAGAACTGTACTGATTTTTCATATTTGATCACTGTAGTTAATTTGGAGTATGATAAGTACATATCGGAGAGAATTGAGTTAACCTGGCTTTAATGATTGATAGAATACAGCTCCTGTTAAGTGTTAGTTTTTCTGTAAAAGATTGTTTTTGCAGCGTCACAGCCATGTAATATGGAATCTTATTAGTATATTAAACCAGTTTAACTTCTGATAACAATAACAACTATTACTTAACTAACAGAAGACTTAGTCCTCTGGAATACTTCTCAGCAATAAAAATTTCTAAGCTCCTGAACAAGTTTTTTTCAGTATTGTAAGGGAATTTCTAAATTTTGGTTTTGAAGAATGAAAAAAACCCCCACCCAAAACACAAACTGGCAACCATAATAATTTAGCTGAATACTCTTTTGCTAGTTTTTCATAAATAGAAAACTTAATGCAGAGGTTGACCCCAAATGCAGAGGTTGACCCCAAATGCATTTATGTTGACCCCAAATTATTAATACAGTATTTTCCTACCAACCAACTCTACCTGAAAACAAAAGATATCCAGTGTGTTGACTTGGTTTAAAACCTCAGTTCGTGGAAGAAAATGAGTGGTACATGGGAAGGGAATGGTTATTGGAAGAAACAGAGGAAGCTATAAACCTTCAAATCATATACAGGACAGATTAGAATAACATTAACTTTTCAAATTTTCTTAAATAACATACATAATAACTCTCTCTGGGCAAGTAGGAAATCTGTTTTCAATTTCTTCTGCTTCTAAGCAAAAATATAATTTATGTTAAAATTGGTTTTTGTGGGAGTTTTCAACCAAAAAATTAATGCAGTATCTCATCACAAAATCTTTTTAGATAATCAGGAAGTTTTGTTGCAATCACTGCTCAGGGCACTGTCTCGTGCTATATAAGAAGAGAAGAACAGACAATGTCCAGCCCCAAATTAGTGTGCTAAAATGAAATCATGATGCAGATGCCTTCTGACACTTCCAGAAGAATCAGTCCTGATGCTTACATGCAAGAGTACTGACAGCCAAATATTTTAATTTAACTGGAGCAGATTGCTATGAAGTCCTACCGAAAGGGAATCATAGTGGTATTGAATTCTCTTACCAAATGCATCTGCTTTTATTGCTTTTCTGGAGTCGATAACCTCGGGAGGTCTTTTCCAACCTGAATTATCCTGTAATCTTACAATCTATTTTTTTTTTTTTCCAAATTGTGTTGCACACAGTAGCTGGCTTCTAGTTTTTCTCTTCAGTTCACCCACATTTTAAAAAATGTGGACTCTTATTCAGAATAGAACCCATCTAAAGTGAAATCTCCCAGGAAGGAAGTAAATTTTCTGCATAGGAATGAAATGTAGCACAGGAGCATCCAGGAAGGGACCCTGCTAAAGCTAACAACACAGTTTTCTACAAAAAGAAATTGTTTCTATTGCTAAAATTTTCTGTTTGCATGAATATATTGGGTGGTTATTCATGCATTTCATGGGGAGTGAATCCTGATGCTTGAAAATGTATTTTACCCTTCTGTGTCATTATCCTGACCAAGCAGTGTGTGCAATAACGTGACAGCTCGGGCAATTGACCGTAGGGAATCTGAGGGAGACTACTTCTGAAGAGGGGAAGATAGGCATGGGTTTATCCAGTACAGAGGCTGCAGCAAAAATACCACAGGGAATCTCTTAAGGAGCCTTGTGCAAAGAAAGGTTGAGCTAATATAATTTATATTTTGTTTTCTGATAACATGCTTGCCATCTCATATAACAGGAAGGTTTTAATTCAGGGATTTTTGTGGTTTACAGTCTGAGAACTCGGTGTTTTGAACACTTATTGCACCAAGAATTGAGGTTAAAATTGAGCAAAATCCTACTGAAGCCAGACAGAATCTCAAATAGTCATATATCCCTTCCCTGTTAAAAAGAATGAAACCATTGAAATAACAGTCTGCTGCCATTTCTAAAATTACATTGAGTCCTGGTGATGTCATTAAGAACTCATGCAAAAAGAGTTTATCATCTTTCTAAACAAAACTTGAAAACTCTGTTCTATGCTATTTATCAGTGTGCCAAAAGTCGATCAATATCATAAGGTGTGCTGGACAGTTATAATAGTTTGTGTTTTGCTTTTCTATTGACCATATGAACCACTGAAAAATTGACAGCACATGATGGGGGTATTAATCACTGCATGATGTGTATTACAGATGTATTCTTTTTTCTGGATAATTATCCATTTTCCAATGTGTTCTATGTGCTTTACGCACACGTATCGACGAGCATAGAAATATGAAGCAAGAACAGACTGCTGTTATAGCCCATTACATAAGTAATTATTGTGGCCACTTGTTGTTTTCAGCCAATGAGGTTTCAGCTTTACAGAGTTTTCCACAGAACAGTTATGAGATTTTAGGTGAGATTTGGTTGGTGTACATGTTGCCTTTGGAATGGCTTTGCTTCACATTTAGCAGCTCAAGTGCCAAATAAGTGTGCTGCATGGTTTATTTGTAGTATTGATGTGTAGATTATATGACTGTAATGAAGTTGGCGTTCTGATCGTTAACGAATTCTCTCTACCACCTTTTCCCTCATCCTGCCTTCTGTGAGTGATGTATTTGGAAGTGGTAGTAAAAGGCATATCAATATCACTGTCTATTAAACCCATGGCAGTAATGAAAGATGAGATAATTCCATGAAGGAAATTGTGAGACAATGGAAAGTATTCTAATCACAAATTTTTAGACTTGACTTTACACTAATAATGGAGCAAAGATCCTTTAATTGAGAAAGAGAGCAATTTCCTAGGCTTTTTCTTCATCTTCTCACAATTTAAGATGTAGAAGTCAAGAATGTATGTAGGTATGTATCGAGCATCTATCTTACATGGTCAGACACATCTATTAATGGAGATGTAGAGCAGCAGAAACCTTGGTGACATCACAATCTCTGCAAACTTTGATTTTCGAAGCAATCTATTGAAATCGTGCAATAAATAATGGTTCTTTGTTGTAACACACGCTCCTTCTGGGAGTTATGGAAGGAAAAAGATTTCTTTTTTACTGCTTATGGCCTGTAATTGGCAAGCTTTGCACTGCCTTTGGCTTAAGTGTCTGCTTTCAACCATGGAAAAATATCGAATCATTTTAGGGAGATTTGCTGTCTCATTATGCCATAAAGCAAAAATTTAAACAATAAATCTCAGTATAGGAGGTAAAGATGTGGAGAAAGATGTGTAAAATAAATAAATATGACTTGGAAAGGGTATACAGTGTGTAAACGTGGATATATAAATGGTGCTACTTATTGTTAAACGTGTAATGCAACTTGACCAAATGCTTTGGTAATGGTGGTCTTTGCAAGTGAGAGCATATATGTATTTGCAATTGCAAAGCACATTTTGGAACTGCTGTTTTCCTTCTCTGACTTCATGGAATGGGATCTAGAGAAACATTGAGAAGATACTAATACCCTTTTTTGGCCTATAAATTGCAATTTTCCTCTTTGCTTCCTTGTTTCCTTGTTTTACTTTCTTTACAAGATTAACTCTGATTTTTCTGTAACAGGCACATAGTTGTCTGTGGTCACATAACACTTGAAAGCGTGTCCAACTTCCTGAAGGACTTCCTGCACAAGGATAGGGATGATGTCAACGTAGAAATCGTCTTTCTGCATAAGTGAGTAATCTTTCAAGATTGATCTCATTGTCTGTTACTAAAATTTATTAAATTGTTTGTTTCTTGGGAAGGCAGAGGATATTTCAATCCCCAAATAACCGTACAATTTATGTTTGCAATTATTTCTGTAAACAATGTGTTCTGGAGAAAGAGGAGTTGTCTGCAAATTGTATACTGTGTTGCTAAGCATAGGTGTTTCAAGCAAACAGACTTAAGACCCAATCATATCAATTGCGAGGTAGTTGAAGTGGGAGGAGTTATGAAATAAAAAATATTGAAATACTAATAGATGAAAGAATTTTCTTTAGTGGCAAATATTTCTAACGAAACTTCCAAAGTTGGTAAAATTCTTCAAAAATACTGCATGTCGTATAAACTTATGCAATGTGAAAACATATTTTCACCTCTGATTTCAGTAGGAAAAGAAGTCTTATTTCATATTGCAAAATATTTACAGTAGGAAAAATGTAGGTGCAGATGCAGTTCTAATATAAATAGAGATATATTACTTTACAAATATAATGTAGATAGAAAAGAGATTTTTGTCGTGGTGATAACTAGTAGTGCTCTTTTACCCATATATACGTACCTACATACACACATCGTCTCTTGGATTTTTCTCATGGGGGATATGGAAAGGTGTGTAACAATGGCTTTGTGTATTACGTGTAACCCCAACATCAAGCAGGCTTCCCTGTTTCAGAAGCTGCTTGAAATAGTCACATGCTAGAGAGAGGGACACTAAGAAAGATCTTTTCTGCTCTGGAATGACGTCTGTTTAGGAGTGTTGCGAGCTGTGAATGAGTAATATTTTTGCATTTAGCAGCACGTTCCCCACTTTCTGTCTTGTCAAAGCAAATGATTAAACAGTTAAAGGATCATTTGTGATAATTCAGCGAAAGGAACTAAAAAGCTAAGAATCAGCAGCACTTGCAAAATTTGTTTTATCTAGTCCTTTCAAACTGAACTAAAGATGATATCCTCTAGTAACTACATTGTTTGCTTGCTTCCCCCATCTAATAACAAGGATTGACTGTCAGAGGAAAGGAGAGAGCCAGATTTCAACATGGCGATAGGAATTGGGAAACTGCACATGCACACAAAGTTTAGCGCATGATTACTTGTTCTTACCCGCTTTCTTCTGTACCTTCTCAGACAAAAATTTGCACTTTATCTGTTTTATTTTCTTATCAATTTTAGCATCTGTTATGACAAAGATCTCATGCACTTACTGTGTAGCTATTAAATCCCTTCTGTTTTCATGAGTGGCATCACAAAAATTGTTTCAAAAGGTGGTGCCTCATTATATAATAGGTTATGGCCCATTTAATATTTGTTTTGGTTTATGGCAAAATGAAATGAGTGTCAAAGTCTCAGCATAATTACATTTGTTTGATTTGTAGCCCATACAGGCCCTGTTGTAGGACTTCTTTTCCAGCTATTAAGGATTTTGCATTGGGCTCTCTTATTTGATGCAATCAGTTTTAAAATAATGGGGACATACAGAGAATGATGGTCTTGCTAGACAATTCCTGTGAAGAATGGTGTGGCAAGGATGTTTTAAAGATGTTTGCACCAGTTCTGAGGTCACATCTGTGAGGAACTGACAACTGATCAGTGTGCACAGTGAAGTGGGCCAGAAGCTCTGTAGACAGAAGAAGGGAAAGCAGTAGAGTATTTGTTTTTTTACGTACTAGATGTTGTTTCTATACCAGTGGAAATGTATCGGCCAAAGCCTGAATACCTAAAATAAACAGAAGTGTTGGTTTATAAATTAAGGAAATGGGGCAGTTATGCAAACTGGCTTCTCATTTGCTCTTGTGTTTTCTTGCTCTTCCCACTGCAGTATCTCTCCTAACCTTGAGCTGGAAGCTCTTTTTAAACGACACTTCACTCAGGTGGAATTTTACCAGGGTTCAGTCCTTAATCCCCATGATCTGGCGAGAGTGAAGGTAACAACTCTGTTGTTCTGTTCTCCTGCTAACTGCCTTTTTAAAAAGTAGTCATTGCATTATTTGGACAAAAACTGTGTAGCGATCCACTTCACATAACCCCAAAAGATTGGTTGTACATCTCTATTAGCTTGTCTAATAAATTATAATACCATTTATATTATAAAAAATTAATCATTTGCCTATATCTTTAGATTGTCAAAACTACGTTAACACATTGGCTCAAGATACATTATCTGCCACTCCACTGAACTTTTAATGAATTTTTCATTTGCGTTTTGATAAGTCTAATTTACATTAATGTTTGATATAATAGAACATTGTCTTATAGTAATTGCTTAAATTGCTATTGTCTTACCTTCATCAGAATGATTAGAAACTAATTTTTCACCTGTCAAACCCTTTTTCTGTTGTCTAGAATCCTGGAAAAAATATGATTTAAGATTTTTGGTAGCTAAAATGTGATGGTTTTATTGTCTAGAATTCTCTATGGTAAATACTTTGTATTTTAAAGCAAAGCATGAAGCTCAAACAAAAAGATGACAAGCTGTCAGACACAGCATTAACTCATGTTCCTGCTTTTTTTTTTTTCAATGGAATGTAAACCAACTACTGAAGCCAAGAATATTTTAATGCAATGTTAATGCCTACTGGAGTATTAATCATGTCTTTTGTCCAGTTTGTCTGCAGAAATTGCTTAACCTTTTGTAGCTCAACATACACTATTTCAATTAATTGGAAAAAATGTTTCAATTATGGCCATAAAATTGTATGTTAGCATTTTGTTTTCTGTATTCCACCCTTCTTTGTATTGGTATTTGGTTATATACATGGAAAATTACTTTTGTCATCTGCTTTGAATGAAAAGTAGAGCTAAGGTTTGTGTGAACATGGAGATCCTGTGAACAGAGCAGTTCTCCTGCTGCTGCTCTCTAAAACTGGCACTCAGAGTCGAAATCATGAGTTCAGCCACCTATTCCTGTCTTTAAGAGATATTAAATAAATTCTTAAACAAAGCTGCATGACTTGTTGGACCACTGTACTCATACAACAGGAACTTCCTATGGATTTAGGGTTCTAAATTTCAATATAGGTTATAAAACATATGTCCATTAACACTTTTATGCCTCGGCTGATACAATGTACAGATCAATAATTGAATGACTGACCTGGTCTGAGCAACACAAGCAAGTGCTGAGAAATTACCGTGCGTATATGAGAGCTGTTGTCATCACTCACAGTACCACACATTAGCCTCGTAATGGTCTTGATTATCAATATTAATAACTGACATTCACACTCATGATGGCAGTGTTGGATTCCCTAATGCTTTATCATGAAAGAAGAGCCAGAAAGAGAGGTTGCTATTTATCTTTGCTTTTTCTTTGGTGTCTCAGATAGAGTCAGCAGATGCGTGCCTAATCCTTGCCAATAAATACTGTGCTGACCCAGATGCTGAAGATGCCTCCAATATTATGAGGTAAATTCATTAGTTTTTAATAGGTTTTTGGTTCTTAATTCATAATAGCTACTTCTGGTGCTGTAGCCACACAGAGCTTTGTTGCTGATCTGCTTTCCTGTAGTCCCTTTCAGTACTGGGAGGCTGCTCTAAGGTCTCCCCAGAGCCTTCTCTTCTTCAGGCTGAACCCCAATTCTCTCAGCCTGTCCTTGCAGGAAGGGTGCTCCAGCCCTTGGATAATTTTCGTGGCCTCCTCTGGACTCACTCTAACAGCTCCATGTTCTTCTTGTGTCAGAAGAGATGCTTGGAGCTGAAGCTTGGGTACTCTTCATCATTTTTCAGGACCAAGGGTTTAAGTATTTGTAGCTAAATGCAGTCCCAATAGAAATGACAGTTACGCTGTTGCAGCAATATGTTATGTGTGTGCATGTGCTGCATGGGCTGGTGTTAAAGGTGTAACAGGAGGACGGTAAGGCACTTCATACTTCATATCCGCTTCCAAGAGTAATTATGCTGCTTGAGGGAAAACAAGGTATACAGTTCATTATGGTAATGGTGCAGTGGCCTTCTAGCTCCATCCATCCTCTGAAGACCAAACAGTGCATGCTTTGATTGACACACCACATTAGGGACCACCAGATCTTGTCCTGCCTTCGTCCTTATATTCTCTGAAGGAAGGTGATGAGAGCATCAGTTACTAGACTGCAACTACAGTTAAAACAGAGCTAAGCTATTCAGTTGTTTTGTTCATACAAACCTAGTTTTAATGAGACCAGTCTCTCCTTTTTTAAAAATTAAAATATTAAATTTAAAAATAAAATATCAATGCTTAGTTAAAAATATACTTCAACATAGAACTGGCCAAAGTTATGAACCCATTTTACTGGCTAGTCAGATGTTTGCGTGCTGTGAATTGAAGGAAAAGAAGAAGTTCACTGTGTACAAGAGATCTGGCTGTTTGTAGAAGGTGCAGGACTTAAATATGCCTTATTTACTTTTCCAAACATGCTTTTGAGTTTCAGTGCAAAAAGCTTTATATTGACATTAATTGCATAAATAGATTAAAAATATTCTAGTTGCATATTAATACATTCTTAATAGATATATTGAGTGTAATAAAATGCAAGTGTTACTTTGAGAGTGGAATTCTCCTGTGTTTTCTCACATTTAAATGAATTTAATTCAACACAATTGAATGTTCAAATAATTCAATTAAAAAATGAAAATTAGAAGGAAAACTTGTTTTCTCCTTCCAAAAGATAGCATAGAATCCTGCTTATGAGTTTTTTTTATCTGTTTCATGCTCTAGCTTTGGTATGCTTCAAAATGCAAGCCAGAGCAGCAGTTTGCAACTTCCTACAAAACACCAATGTAAACAGTTCTGGCATTCAGTGTTACAAGACTGAGGATTCCATCGTGATTTAGAATATTCTTCATTTTGATAGTTTTACCTTCTCTTTCTACCTTTAGCGTGCATATGATGGTTTTGGCCTGTTTCTGTCTTTAATTTTGCTGTAAGCTGTTTTTAATTTTTTTTTTTAATTTCATGTTTCTCTTTTCATAACATATTAGCCATCCACTCATTTATCAAACTTTTAATCTCTACACAGTTAAGTATCAGTTAGGCTTATGAAGTAATTAAGAATGCAATCAAGCTGCATATTAAAGGAGTAGCCCCATACCTTATAAACTCAGAATTCAGTTATCAGTTGCAATATTTAAATTTGGAATAATCCATAAAAATTAAGATGAATTTGTATGTGGATTTATGTCAAACAAAATCAGGGAATTATTTTCAGGTATTTGTCATTAGAAAACTTGATCAATTATGTTGATTCAAAGACAAGATAATCACTGAAGGTGACATAATAATTGCAAGTGTATTATTTGCTTAACAGAATGAGTACAGTATCTAAACAGAGCTGCTAAAACAAGTCTTTCTGCAAATTCCATAAAATTAAACCATTCAACTGAATAATTCCTGAAGCGTGATGTTCTTTAGTATGGTTATTAACTGAGTTTGACTAGATGTAAACATTGCATGGGTCTGACTTTAGTCGGTATTCTTTACAGGCAGATGAATAAGAGGGTACAGTTTTAATTGTGAGCCTTCACGCTATGGTGAAATATCCTGCCAGTTAAAAACTACTGTTTTTTCTTTTTTTAGAGTTATTTCAATAAAGAATTATCACCCGAAGATAAGAATTATCACTCAGATGTTGCAGTACCACAATAAGGTAACGTGGCAACCAACAGGGGGTCTCTCCAGGGTTTTTTTCTGCATTGCATTCACTCACACACAATTTTTTCTATCTCCACTAATAGTAAGCATTTTTCTTTACAAACAAAAATGTCCTAATAAACCACCATGTAATTCTGTCACAAAATAATTCAGTTTTATGTATAAATGCTAGGGAACCTTCCCAAAATCCTCTGACATTTATTAATTGCCTAAGGTCTAGCTCTGAGAGCTGCCTTGTCCATAGTTGCTATTCATTCCAGATGAGCTTTTAACCTCTCAATTTCTATAAGTTTTGCTCATCTTATTACACTAGAGCTAGCCAAGATGAATTGTTGGCCTCTAGGCAAGTCGTCTGAAGTCAGTTCTTTGTAGATACTTAAAGAAAACACATAGAATTATTGTCTTATTGAAGATATTGTGACTTTGTATTTCTAGTGTGACAATATAGACCTGACATTGCAAAGGATGTACAAAATAAATAAAATTAAGACTTTTTTAATGTAAAACATAATTCAGTTGTGGAGTTTGTTCCTAAAAATATTGTGGAGATCAAATTATAAATCCACTTTGTAAAGGAATTTGGCCAATTTTTGATGATAAAACTGTGGCATTTAAACACAAGGAAGTAGTTTTACTCAAACCTGAGATGAAGAAGTTCATAAACTGGTGATTAACAGGGCTAGGAAGAATATAACAGAGGATGGACTATATCCTGGTTCTTTTATTATTTCTAAAAGCATCAGCCGCTGCCCAGTGCTGGAGGAAAGGCTTGGCTGGGCAGACTTTCATTCAATGAAATACAGTAATCTTGGTACTCAGAGGGTTTGACTGATGACAGCTGTAACCTTTCATTAGAACAAGAGCGATCGCTGTTGCTTGTGATGTTCTCTTCCTGTATGCAGATGGAAGCAGCCTGGCTTTTAATAGAATAAAAGTGTTTAGCTGTTTTAAGCAGGTTCAGAGGCGAAGATCTGTTAAATACTGCACTTTTCCACTGTATTTCCAATCAATGTAGCTTCAAGAATAGGTTTTATCAAAGCGCTGAACTGTAATATTCACTTATGAAGGGAAAAAAGGATGAAGGCCTCTCTGTCTCCTTATGTCTAGGCATTTTTGTAAGGCAGATGGAAGAGAGAACGTGATAGGGTTAGACGAAAAACTGAATAATACCTATTTGACTGACCAGTGCCAATACTGGAGGTCTCTCTTGATCAGCTGTTTTCTTATATCTGCCCTTATAGTTAACAGTTGTAGTGAAAATACAAACTTTTTCCTGAGTTGAGTGCTTTCTTTCAGGATGGAAGGAATTTGATAGAGAAGACAGAAGCTGTTGTATACCTTATTAAATGACAAGGTCTTATAAGGGTTGCAGCTTTACACAAGTTTTAATCTAAGTTATGTAAGATTTCTGTATGTTATGTATGTGCCTTATCAGACAGAGAGTGGCTGGAAATGCTGTAAAAGGAATAAGACAGAAGGGAAGGAAAACTTTCCAATATTATATGGTTCATTAACTGTGAGTATGGGCCTGGCAGTGTCACAGCCAGAGCATGGTTTGAGAAATGTCAGATTTTGTCTATAACAGGTAAGAATGGAACACTTAGCATAGATTTGAACTCTTAAGAAAATACCTGGAGTGCCTTTGCCTCCTCAGGAAAAGTAACAAAGCCAGGGACAAAGAAAATCATTCACTGTTAACCCTTAACCCCTTCAATACTTGCTGTACTCGAGGAAGTATTTCTGGTTCTTCATCAGTGGGGTTTTGTTTTGTTTGTTTGTTTGTTTTCCAGGCTCATCTGCTAAATATCCCAAGCTGGAACTGGAAAGAAGGGGATGATGCAATCTGTCTTGCCGAGCTCAAGCTGGGTTTCATAGCCCAGAGCTGCCTGGCACCAGGCCTTTCAACAATGTTAGCCAACCTCTTCTCTATGAGGTCATTCATAAAGGTAGTGTCTTTTCTCATTAAAATGTATTAGTCTGCAATTCACTTTGTCAGAGAGCTGAGTAGAGAACACAGCTCAAATATGAAACAGACAGAAACCCATTAATAGATTTTGTAAAACAAAAAACCCCAGCACACACTTACACACAAAAGTTCTCTGCTGCAAATTGGGTAATGAGCCAGGTTCTGTCAAGTTATATTTTTATTTCTGTTCAGAAAGTGTTTGGCCTTTAAATGACTGTTCAAAGCAACATCCATTTCTAGGGGAATATTTCTAGTGTTTTGCTTTGTTTTAGACAAAACACATGTTTATCTATGAGAAAAGCCCCTGCTGCTAAAACAAAAGTATGATTCATGTATGTACTGTATAGAACAAAGTGCCCAGAAAAAAGGATGGATCATTTTGGCCTTTTACATCAAGTGACTAGAGGACTCTGACTGTGAGAGTAAATAAGGAACATGTGTTGGAACTGAAGCCTGAATTGCCTACATCATCATTTGTGTTTTTGTTTCTCCTCAGTCTAAGAGCTCTTTTGGACTTAGAGGACAAAATTTTAACCAAGTTGTTCCTAGATTTCTATGGCAGCTGTACTGATTCAGCTTTACTAATACAGTGGACCAAGGCCTTGGTTGCAGCAATCAGTGCTTCCTTTCTGGAACACTGATTCCAAACATAAGGAAAGGTCAGTTTCCAATCCCGTGAGTGTTATTAATATGATGAGAAACACTGATATTCAAGGTAGGCTGTGGGCCACTTCAAGTCCATTGTGCAAGTCAGCACAAAAAAAAAAAAACAAAAAAAAACCTACTGTTCTCGTGGAGGTGCATGTATCAGTGCAGGGCAGTGAGTCTTTACTTCTCATGAAGTCCTAAAGTTCTCATTAAGATATCCTTTGGAGACCTCCAGAAAATTGGAGACCTCCATAATCAAAAAAAAGAGCCAATTTTCCATATGGCCTGGGCTCTGGACTTTACTCTCTGTAGTAATGGTGTTTGTATCCTTATTTATCTTCTGTAAAAAAACAAAACTCTTAGTTTTACTTCAGTAGAGCCAAACTTGAGAACTATCTGTGACTCATGAATGTATGATAATTTTGCTATTAGTCCTTTCTACTTGTATCCCAAAAGAAAAATGTATCTCTTACAAACTTCCTTCTTCTTGCTGATCATTTTGGTCTGTCACACCCTTGTCTGGTGTGGTAACCCAAGACTCTGGGCAATCTCAGGCATTTGTGAAAGTCACAGTAATGTATCTGAGTTACTGAGGCAACCTATTCCATCGCCTTGCTCTTGAAATCAGAAGTGGGCCTGCAACTTTTGCTCGGCTTCTGTCTTTCCAGAATAGGAAGGGGTCAATCTTCTCTCAAGGAGATCCAAGTATCTCCTATCTCCAAGTGTCTTCAGAAGCCTCAGTCTTAAATTAAGTTATTTTAATACTGAATGTAAACTTGCAATGTGAAAATTGAGTCATTCAGAAAGTGGTGAAGTGTAAAAATATCTTTACTGGAGAACTGTACTGGAGAGACACATTTATGGTCTGGATTTACAGCTACAATGTTTAGACATGTCAAAAATTGCAAATGTAAAGCTATCTCCTTTTCAGAAAATAAATCTTGCCACTTCTGCCATTATCTTACCTTCAATCCTATATTTCTTGTTTTATAAGACATTCTTTCAGTACAGTGACAGATTGGACTATCTCACTGATGAACAGTTTATAAGCTGAAAGCTCAGCTTTGCAAGGCACTGCTTAGTTTGCATCTGAGCATTTTGATATACAGAAAATGAAGATAAAAATAGCAATGATTTTGATTTAGAGGAAGCTATCAGTCTCAGTTTTGCTCTTGTATCCATGATTGTATACAGTTATAAACAGAATAGGAAGCAGACATACCTTAACTTGGTCCTCTTCGGATGGCACTGAGATTAAAAATGGCATCAGCAAGTGTACTGGGACAATGCAAAACTCTTCAAGTTCTGGTTAAAAAGATGTCTGCTTCTTAATCAAGCATGAATTGTCAGGCAAGTAAAATGCCTATTGTCATTTCCCAAGATCTCTTGAGCATTTTCAAATCTGAAGCAATGTAAATGTACAAGAACTGAGACATGTTTCTTCATGGGAATCCAACTCAGTTGATGGCAGCAAAAAGTTTGTTTATGTAGTGGAAAGGATGTTCTTTCTTCAAGCTGTCTCACTCTTAAAACTGTATTTGGAAGAGAAAACTGTTACATAGTGGAGGCTGTGAATCTACAGCATGTTATAGGAGAGCAGGTACTGTGACTGGAATTCTTAAAGAGGACTCTGTTGAAAAGAAGGATGTCTTTTTCCCTAAGACAACTTCCACTCCTTTTCATTTAGAACACTGAATTTAAGTACTGTCAGACCTACATAAATTCCTTAGTGGAGCCTCTCACAACTTAAATGATCACCAGGAAAATGTTCTGAAACTTTGGGTTTTTTTACAGAAAGCTCGAAATGTGTTACTTCACCTTCACAATGTGATTAGAAAGTGATTTAATGTGCCGTAAATGTTTGGTCAGTCAAACACAAATGAACATGATTGATGGTGACATCACACACATTTAACTCATTAGATGTTACTTTACAGCAAAATGATTTGTGTAAACAGTCTGCCTAGTATTAGAGGTAAAACAAACTACGAAACCTCAAAATATTATATTTGTTCCTAGTATTTTCCTTTTGGTTTTAGTGATGTCATCTCATGTGGAACCTTTTATGTTCTCTGGCACCAAACTGAACAAAAAAGAAAATCAACTCAAAAAGATTAAGGTGCTTAAAGCACTTGAAGGAAGAAAGGTAGATTGCACAACAAATTATATGTTAAGCAAAACACCCAAACCAATCTGAACTTTACACCTGTAAATTGTACTTCAACAGTCTGTTCTTTTTATAGCATAGAGTGTTATCATTTCTGTGTTGATAAGGGAATTGGGAGCCGTTATCACTTGCATAGTGTCAGAAATAGATGGAAATACTATACTGTACTGCAATTTCTGTATTATTTACAATGTATACGAGAAATGTAAATGTACACTAAATGTATACCTTACCTACACTGATAGAACACATCAACTGGTCTGCTCCTTATTTTTGGCTACCTAGGCAGCCTCAAAATGTTCTGAAGAATGAGACTGGGGTACACACAGTGAATTTCTTCAAATGAAGGAGAACTTTAAAAGAGGGTGTGGGAAGGGAATGCAATTTCTCCACTTATTGTCATGTCGGGAGTGGGTTAGATTGGATATTAGGAAAAGGTTCTTCACCCAGAGGGTGGTGGAGCACTGGAAGAGCTTCCCAGGGAAGCAGAAACAGTGCCAAGCCTGATGATATTCCAGCATTTGGCCAACATCCTCAGCCACACAGTGTGAATGTTGGAGTTGTCCTGTGCAAGAATGGGAGTTGGACGTGATGATCCTTTTTGGTCCCTTCTGACTCCGGACATTCTGTGATTCTATAGTTCTTCAGACTGAATCCTACCGTGGCGTGTGTAATTTAGTCAATAATTTGAACAGACCACAACAATCTGTCTTTTTGCATTATGTTTGGGTAGAAATACTACCTTGTTTTGTAAATTTGAAAGTATTAAAACTAGAGCCTGTATTCTTCAAAGCTGAAAACCATCAAGGTCAGCATTTGAAGAAGAGCAACTATGTGCTATAATATTTCAAGAATGTTATCTCTATTTTGACCTACTACAAGACTCTTCATTAGCATGAACAATGAAAAAGTGCATACATCACGTATTTAAAACGAGAGCTAATCTTAATTAGCATATTTGATGTTTTATAAAATATGCTTTTTTCATCCTGATTTTAAAAAACACGAACCATTCTTGCATACAGAAAGAATTGTGGGAGTAGTTGGCTGAGGTTTTAAAATTTTTATCCCACTAGGGATAAAAATTAGCTTTGATTTAAGTTGACAATGGAATTGAGTAAAGAGGTATTTGTTAATTTATATTACTTAAGGAAATTCAATTAGAAGACTGTAAATCTAAGTAGCTTTGCTCTTTGCTAGGAATATATGAACTGCTTTTAGTCAAGTACTTATCTATTGGATTTTGGTGTCTATATCTAAAGGCATAATAAAACCAGAGATACACACACGCAGTATGAGTGGACTAAAAGGATGTTGTAGGTTAACATGAAAAAATGTTTAAAATTCATTGCTTTCTATGTACAACTTCTTTTCAACCACAAATCAAGAATATTCTGTGTGTACTTTCTTTTTATTCTCATCTGTGTTGTTAGAAAAAAACCATAATGCTGTGGAGAAGAGAATCCTAAAATTAAATGTCAGGAAGCCCTGGAAGCATTTTAAGCCTGGGGGAGGCAAGAGTCCCTGTGTTAGATAGAAGCAGGTGAAAACAGCTTGGCAAGGGCCTAAGAAAATCACTCAGTGAAGATGTTATTTTCTAGGCATCTTTTGTACATTTCTCTGCGTGGCCTTCTGGGCATCTTAGAAGAGAGAATTTTATATGTATTTTAGAAAGGAAATGTGTAACAACTTTCATGTTTACACAACACTGTATTTGTTTTACATAAACCTTACAATTTTGAGAAGACTGTTCAGAATATCTGAATTGCACTCACTTTACCAGGACATGTATGCTGAACAAAGAAGAGTTAGCTATTTCAATAAAGCAGAATCACTTCAATAACAGATTTAGAATATTCAAGTGCTATTCTAGAAAGATAATGAATAACATTAACTCAATAGTTTACTGTACTTTTTGTGGTTTTTTAAAATTATTCAGTTAGATCATAGAGTGATTGAGTGATTTGAATTAGAAGAGACCTCAAAGCCCATCCAGTTCCACACCCCTGCCATAGGCAGGGACGTGTCCCACTCGATTGTGTTGCTCAAAGCCTCATCGAACCTGGCCTTGAACACCTCCAGGGATGGGGCAGCCACGACTCCACTGGGCAATGTGTGCCAGGGCCTGACCACCCTCACAGGAAAACATTTCTTCCTTATGTCACATCTAAATCCCTCCTTTCAGCTTAAAACCACTACTCCTTGTTCCACCACTACACTTCCTGATAGAGAGAGAGATAAGGTTGTTTATAAATGTAAGTGTATTTCTAAAACATCAAAAAGATGATCTTCCTCAAACATCTAAAATTATTCTTAAATGCTTTGTACTGTTTTATGCACTTTGATTGGTAATGCTGAGCTTATTCAATGGTAAGGAGCAGACTTTACAGCTGCTTTCATTGTGCTATAAAGGGATTCTCATTGTGTAGCTTCCTTAATATTGATGAAGACACCTGCTCATCCTCACCTTGGTTTTCCATGCAAAATGTGATGAAAGATCTTAGGCCGTACCACAACTCTAGTATTAGTTCTTTGTCTTGATAGTGAGACTTGGATCTCAGCAGAAAAGATTATACAGCATTATCAGGTTCAGATGTACTCCATCTCTTTCATGTAACTATTTATGTCATTACTCTGAGAAGTAAGTGCTATGAAGGAGATGAATAAGTTAGGGCCACAGAGCTCCACTGCCAAAGGACAGGACTGTGTGTTAAGGGTTTAGGTTGTGCTTGCAAGATGTGCATCGCTTCTTCATCTCTCTGTCACTGTGTCTCACTAAGAAATGATTGTTTTATGTAAATGTGTTTGCTGATAACAACATTTTATCTATATTCAGACAGAGGAGAGTGGGAGAAGCATTGCAACTTGAAAAAAGATACAGATGAAAATTAGATTTCTTCTGTTGGGATACACAATGTCATTTTCCAGCTATTCTTCATATAGGCTGTTGGATCAGTGGGCGATTTGTTTTATGGCTATACAGGAGAGAGAATTGCAGTGTTATGTAGTCAGGGGAAGATAATGACATGCTTATACAACTAGAGAGGAACTTGGGAGATACAGATTCAAGTCACTGTTGTAATATAGCCCATCCTCTGTGAGGTACGATAGTTATCTAAACTTTCTTTACCTTTATTCTAGCACATTTGGCTTCCTGGAACCCACAATTCTCCATAAAGATAAATTTATGCATTCTACTGGAATGTGTTTGTTTAGCCAATGAACAAAGCTTTCCCACGGAAAACTTTTCACTGAAATTAAATCTATTCTCTTTGTATGAGTTCATACTGTACAAAGGTAAAAAATAGAAGTATGCAAATTCTGCTGTCAGGAGCTGCACTAGAATGGACCAGTAATTATTTCCAGTAACAGATTTATCTTTATAACCATAACATTGAAATGACTGTAATTTTTCTTTTTTTTTTTCAAGTTAAAATCAAGGTTGTTTTCATCCTTGTAAACATAGCAATATTTTCAGGTAGGCTAAAATCAAAATATAAATTTAACCAGTTAAGTAACTTTCACATTTTTACTGAATGACAGTTTGGTAGGCTTTATAAGTAGCATCTTAAACCAAACACTCCCCAAATTTAGCTCTTTTTCCTTCTATAAAGCCTACATAACATTTAAATGTTCCCCACTGTTTTCAGCCAACTGACATGTGAAATATCAATTTTGTAAGTGCATATGGTGGAGATTTTTTTCATCTCCATATTAACAGTTAACTTTTGGCAACTTACTCTTAAGTAAGTAGGTAGGTAATTAGGTAAGTACAGGCAAGTAGTAGAAATAAGCATCAGTAAGTCCAGAGCTGGACTGGACGATATCAAACTATGGTTAAGTATTTTAAAAGAAAATACACATGCTTTATGGAGAATCATTTTTTTTTAGGGATTCAGCTTTTGAGGTTGACTCCAGCAGCAGACTTTAAAATGTCATCACAAAGGCCTAAATTAGTCAAGAAAAAAGTGGGTTTGAAAGTATTTTGTATCACTTTTAGAATTTGTAAATTAGTACTTACTGGCATGGATTATGGGAGATACCGATAGTGTTTATCTGTGGAACCTTGCTCTATTAAAACTCTGGGTTACTATAAGGCTCAAGGCATTAGGAGCACAGTATTGGACACAGAAGGTGTTCAAGATCAGGCTGGATGAGGCTTTGAGCACCCTGGTCCAGTGGCAGGTGTCCCTGCCCGTGGCAGGGAGGTTGGAATTGGATGGGCTTTAACATCCCTTCCAACTAAAACCGTTTTATGGTTCTATGAATTGTTTCATTCCTAATGGACCAGCACGTATTGCCTTTTAAAAAACACCACGCTGGTGACCATTTCTGTCCTTGAAATCACAGGGAAAACATCATGGTTCAGATGTAAATAAAATGCAGAGGTCATCTTTATTCCATTATAATTATTATCCTATAATAACTTCTTATGGTATCCCAAATATCAGTAATTCTTTAAATTCATTAATCAGTTTTTCATAGTATCCTAACAGAACATACCTTAAACATTCTAATCACTTCATGAAGGTTAACTTAACACTAACCAGTATCAGTGAAGCTTTGTGAATGAGTTTGGGTTTTTTCCAGTCCTTTCTTGGTCCTTGACTAAGGGTGAGCATTTAACTATAGGTCTGATCTGCAGTTTTTTCCTCCAGAGCAAAACCATCTGCCTGAAGAAAAGATGGGATGGGATGAAAGCAGAAAGGAGAAATACATAACATACTTGTATATTTTTTCAAACCCCAGGTGGTGTCAATCTAAGAAAAGCCACAAAATAGACCATAAGTTACAAACATGTCCTTACTATCATTACTTTTTTTTTTTTACTGAGCCTGTACTTTATCTATATTCTGTATATGAAGAGTTGCTGATCAGCAACATTTGCAAGCTTCACATAAATAAAAGGGTTATAAAAAATGGGATATGACTTCTCTGTGTGTGGTGGAGAATAACACAATGCAAATCCCCTTTTGCATCCCACGTGGTCTATGAATGGTAAAACAATTTCTGTGGAAGAAATTTCTCTTGATTGTTTGCAGCCCGCTTGTCAGGGAGTGTGTGATTTGGAACATCTCCATTTTGCAATTTATTCTTGCAGTTGTTTACTTCTTGAGGACTGAAGTAAGTGGTCACCTGGCAGCCTATCAACAGGAGAAGAAAATTTAAAAGAAATTAATTCTATGTGATTTATATTTCACTGTTTTCTTAAAAAGTTTCCAATCCTCTTGTTCTTTTCAATGCTCTTTTCAAACAGCACCTTTTGTCTTGTTTTATATGTGGAAAAGATGGGTGAATCCTGAGTTAGTACTCAACACGTAGAATGAAAATGCAGACTTATGTAATATACAAATCCTGTCAAAATAGCTGTGGAATTAATATTTTTTAATATCCTCCGAGGGGGATTTGTGTCACACCAAATTCCAATGAAAATTGTATTGTACTATAATAATGGCATTGGCACAGGTCACTCAGGGAAGTTGTGGATGTCCCCTTCCTGGAATTGTTCAAGGTCAGGTTGGATGAGGCTTTGAGCAAAATGATTCGGTGAGAGGTGTTTCTGCCCACGGCAGGGTTGTTGGAACTGGATGGGCTTTAAGGTCCCCTCCAACCCAAACCATTCTGTGATTCTCTAGAATAATTATATAATACAAAACTAATAATAGACTCGTAGAATTATTAATTCTATATTCAGACAATTGATATGACACAATTAGTAAATAAAATCAAGGAGATAATTACACAGAGGAATGTTCCCTCATGGTTGGAATTTTCGCTCTGTTTCAGTGTGTTGTAATAAATGGGGAAGCAACTTTTTGATGTGATGCCTTAGATATTTCAGGCTCTGTATTTGTGGTGGTTTCCCTAGTTTGCCTAGGAAGAGTCTCGCAGGGAATGACAGCCGAACTTCAAACAAATTTGAAAAAGCCCACAAACTATGGTATGGGGAACTGAGATATAAAAGTGTTTGATTCTAATTGAAAGACCTTATAGAGTCTCTGAGACATAGGCTTTATAGATAGGGCGTGGCATTCACAGAGCCCAGGGCAGCAGCTGGGAGCCAGGTGGGATTGCATGCACATCTCATATACCACTGTATGTTTCTCCTCAGGCAAACATATCGAGCTTTTAATGGTGCTCCTGTAGTACTTCTGACTTATTTTACTTCATATGTTCTACAGTTCAAGATCTATACAAGAACAGTACAAGATGCCTCCTTCCTGGAGGTGTTCAAATCCAGGTTGGATTGGACCTTGAGCAGCATGATCTAGTGGGAGGTGTCCCTGCCCATGACAGGGGGGTTGAAACTGGTTTTTTAAGCTCCCTTAATGTCCCTTCCGACCCAAGCCATTCTGTGATCTATGAATTTTGCAGTAGCAGGTTTTTTAAGTCATTTTCCTAAAACAGTGATGACCGTTGAAGCAGTTGTTATGTTTCTCAGATTTCCTTGTTCATTGTAGATGCAAAGAAAATTAAAGTAGTTTTAACCCGTGTTTTGACTGTTGGTCAACTTCTAAAAAAGGTGAAAATAAGTGAAACATTGTTATAGCCACTCAAATAACAAAATAATGCAACCATTACACCTGGGAATTTTCAGAAAGAGAAAAGAGAAACTTTTTTCTCAAGCTATCTACAATCGTTTTTCACCTCATGTTGAATGTGCTTGCCAAGAATTGAGTGTATTATTTTTACACAGGATACTTGGTTTACTGACTTCATGCTCTCTCTCTTTTTTTGGCATTCCAGGAAATCCTGTAAAAATAAGCAATATGAATTGCCACAGCAGCTCACTGGCCTGTTTGTTAAAATCTAATTCACATTTAAGCAGTTGCTTGTAAATTTTAAAAAAAGCTTTTGGCTTTACTCAGAATTCTGCATCTGTGTTTCTTTGTTTTAGATTGAGGAGGATACGTGGCAGAAATACTACCTGGAAGGAGTTGCAAATGAAATGTATACAGAATATCTGTCTAGTGCCTTTGTGGGTTTGTCCTTCCCTGCAGTTTGTGAGTAAGTAGAATTATATATCAATATCCATAACTATGTGCCTTCTCTCAAGTGAAAGCTACGGTTTCTCAGAGCAGGAGACCTTTTCAGTCTTCTACACCGCTAATGTTGCTACATCTGATGGGATCCAATCAAATAAACATTAAAGCAATCACTGCATTGAAGTATTCCAAACATTGTCATGCCTGTTTTCAGAAGAGATTTTGAATTAAGTCATTGTAAATGAAAGCGTAAAAATGTTTCCTGTGTTGAACAAATTAATCAGGAATCCATTTAAATAGAATTTACTTGTAAGCGCTGTCCTCTTGGTTCTTCTAATGATTCCTATTCTTTAGTAGTTGTCAGCATCACTGACCTGGCTTATGTCCTTTAACAAGGAAACTTTTCGTTAGTTGAAACAGATGTAATGGAGTCATACAAGCAGAGTGGCATCCAGAGCTCTGTGGACCTTGTTGGAAACCACTTTTAACAAGTGAAATATGTAAAAAAAAAAAAAGTTCTTTCCGTAACTAGAAAGGAATATTGGAAACATGTAGCATATAACCATAGTATAAGCCATGCTACAACTTTATTTCTTAGCAACTGAAAATACTTATATTCATCCTAGGACGCTCTATGAATGAGGTATTTGTCGGCGTAAGGTGTCTATGATAAATACTGTGCCCACAAACCTTGTCAGGATAGTTTAGCACAGTCCTGTTTTCTCTTCTGTTGACACTGTTCTTCATTATGGCCACATAATGTGGTTTTACAATCCTTTAAAAGGGAATTTTTTGAAGAAAAAACATGCTCAAGTATTCCATTGCAGAACTTAAATAATGGTTATATAAATTCTATTGCATGTATCCTTGTGTGATATACAGCACATTACTTCAGCAATGTCAGAAACCCCTACATCCATGCTTATCTGTAATTATTCTCTTACCATGAAGAAACAGCAGGAATGAACTGTTTGCAACGACTTTTGAAAGTTATTATAACAGAGGAGACTGAAGGGTGACGATATTACTGTCTACAGCTCCATGAAAGGAGGTTGTATTGAGGCACGTGCTGGTCTCTTCTCCCAGGTAACAAGTGATAGGATGAGAGGAGGTGGCCTCAAGTTGCACCAGGGAAGGTTAATACAGATTATTAGAAAATATTTCTTTACTGAAAGAGTGGTGGAGCATTGGAAGAGGCTGTTCAAGGCAGTCATGGAGTTGTCATCCCTGGAGGTGTTTGAAAACCATGTAGAAGTGGCACTTTGGGACATGGTTTGGTAGGCACGGTAGTGGTGGCCTGACAGTTGGACTTCATGATCTTAGAGGTCTTTTCCAGACTTAATGTTTCTATGATTCTAAATTCTCAGAGAAAATGCATACCCCGCAGCCATCTCTATGTGTGTGATGTTGGTTTGTGAAAAAGGACTGACTCTTGGCCTCTTCTCTTCTTGCAGACTGGTGTTTGCGAAACTAAAGCTCTTAATGATAGCCATAGAGTACAAGTCAGAAAAACGAGAAAGCAGGTATGTGCCTACAACTTTGGAATTCCTGGAACACACTGTCAAGAATTTTACCTGCTTTTTTTTTCCAGAATGAAGATAAATATTTGTATATTTTTGAAACATTTCAGAGATGAATTAGCGTGCAATCACATTACACCACTTCACATAGCGCTAAAAAACCTTTATTTCTTCCTTATTCTTCTTCCCCAAGATTGATTTAAATCAGAACATTTGGTAGAAGGTGGGGGAACAGGATAGGTGTGTCCTATCTCTAGATGTGCAGCTTATTTGTACTTAAATGGCTATGCTTTTAATGCTTCCAGCTCCCATAGACTCTAAAGTACCTTTCCATTGAATGATCTTACTCCACATTAGCTAATGTGAAGCAAATGATTTAATGTTCTTTAGTCTCTGAGTTTAATCTCTGCCTAGAAAAAAATAAAAACACAATAGTAACAACAGTGAAACTATTTACCAAATTTTGTATTTCCAGGATTAGAAAATATTTGATTCCTGGTGGTTCTTCTAAGAACTATTGCCCAGCTTTATGTTGTCATTACATCAATTGCCATTTACTTAAGTAATTGCTAATATTACAGTCTTTTTCAGTAATAACAGATAATTAATGCCTTCCATATCACTATTTACTGTAACTTCAGTGAGAGTTGGATTGAGTTCTTAATCATAAGGTAATGCAGAGGATCCCACAAAATTAACAAAATGTGACACAATCATGTATTCCTTCTTACTTAAAGCCATGCATTCATTAGTTCACAACTAATGAATTTGGTAAAAAAGAGAAAAGAGCCTAAAAATTGCAGGCAGAAATACTAACAAAGAGATGTTAAGAGCTGTGAATAAATGTGTAAGAAGAGGACAGCATGTATGCTAAATATTCACAATGTCTTATAACCCTGGTCCACACTAGGATCTGCTGACTTTATTAACCAGTGATTATTTTAACTGTCACTGTTTGGTGAATAACAGAGCTACCTGCATCATATTTTTACCGTTCTACTTGTTCCTGTGCTCTTCGACCCAAGCATTTTAAGTACATATTTGTGATTTTCTGAGCTAAAGCCTTTTAGTCCAATCAGAAAGTTAATGGAACAAAATTTCAGTTTCTCACTTCTTAGGTATTCTTGCATTTCCTTGCATCTTATTAAGTGAAAAGATGGGGAATCAAGATAAGAAATAGAAATATAATGACATGGTTTACAAGTGCAAGCTGTCTTTGAAAGAGATAAATTTGTCATTTGCCAATTATGTTGACTTTTGAAATATTTATTCTACTTTGTATCTAAAGTTCTTGATTGGTAATTCTTCATAACAGTGAAGGGGGAATGGATGATGGTACCCTTTTAGCTTCCACCCCATGAGAGTGACCAACAGCAGAAATGTGCTGATTTATTTTGTGTTTACAGTTTAGATTCATGTTTCATAGAACTATTGAATGGTTTAACATAATTTACAATTTAGAGCAACAATGATAAAGATAAGTAAAAAATTTAGCATATTATCTAGGTAGCTCTTTTATTAAGAGCTCCTATTTCCAGCCATAGTTGAGACAATGCTAGACCAATGTAGGGGACACTTTCAAAGCGTTCTAAGGGATGAGAAGTTTGATTTTTGTTACTGGTTATAATAGAATATATATGTAAGTAAACTATATATTCATTTAGACAGGGAGGTTTGTTTTAATAGTAGTTTCATCTGCCATAATCGCTTTGCATTCAGAGCTAAACAACACAGAATGAATTCAGAAGTGTGTGCAGCTCCCAGAAATGGTAGTAGGAGGACATTCTAGATTTCCTAGTTCCCTCTCTGAATTCTCACCTCACTGTTAAAGACAAACCCTAGTAACCTTTTAAGTCAATGTCAGAATTTGCATTGACTTTGAGAATGTCTTCATTCCACGTAGAATAACATAAATACTCCTTTACCTTTGCACTTTTTTTCCCTAGGCAGTCTCTTAGATGTTAGTTTTCTAAAGCTTTCTGATTTGCAGCCAAATTTGGTTACATCTCCCACAGGGAATTGGATATCAGGAGTAATTATAAATCATCAGAACTCTATTCAAGCTGAGATTAATATGCATGTTAGCAGTAGTGGAGCTGACTCCTAATAAAGCTACACAAACAGTAAGCACCTTGATACCAAGTTGTGAGAGTATTGTTGTTGTGAATTATAAGCAATTTATGGTGTTACAAAATGGCTTAAAAGCAAAATTTAAAAGCGTTCAGGCCTAAATATAGGCTCTATAATCATAGATATCATAACTACAAACTCACTTTCAAATAATGTGTGAAGTATCTATAGTATTTTATCTCCTTAGGCAGCTGTTTCTCACCAGAGTTTCCTAAAGATTAATTAAAATAGCCATGATAAGATTTTTTCTTTTTACTTTTGTATTTGTGTATTTATGAATATTTAAATTACTGAGTAGTTATCAAAAAAATCCCTGAGTTTAGAAAATGTGACTGAATTTTGTGGGTTTCTGACTAGCTACTAAGGTCTGAACTTCAGTAGTTCCTGGCCACAATATGTATATTATAATCAGTTATTAAGAGCAGGAAGCACTTATTTAATATGTTTTATTTACGTGATGCAAGCCAAATACTTTAACTTAAAAGCTGATCTTCCTTTGTTCATTTGTGGAGAAGTTTTGTTTCTTGCATAGGAAAAATGGTAAAGGAACCTGAAAAGTGTCCCAGCAGAGCTTGCTGAATAGGTGCCAAAAAGATATCAGTTCAAAATGCAGACATTACAACTACTCATCTGAAATCCTTTTAGAGATTTTTTTTGGTCTTCCTTTTCCCCTGTACTTTTTTATCCCACGAGTAAGAAAGAAGGAAAGCCTAACCAGGATTCTTCCCTCCTGCATCCTGTGTTTACTCCTCTTGTTAAATTCTCTTTGTCTCTCCATATATTTGTTCTCATTCTCAGCAGAAAAACCTTTGAGCATTGACAGCTTTTAAAAATGAAGGGTTTTTTTGCTTTTGCTTTGGTGTCAGCTGATATCTTATCCAAGTGTTTGATTTGCAATTTTTTTCTTGTCGTTTGCAGAAGCCGAAAGCGGTATGCCCTCTTCGTTACCTTTCCTTCCAACCTCAATCCTACCTCCACTCCTTCTAACTTCAGGACTAATTCCTTGCCAAGAATACAGGAAGATAACATCTTTGTCTATCTTTCTCTGTATATACACACACACATATATACATATATATATTTTAATGTGTGTGTGTGTATATATATATCTGTGTGTATATTTATATACCAGCCCCCACTATCAAAGAGAGAAGATAGTATTTTATATCTCCACTGGTTCTTGTGACTCACGCACTAACTTCTTTGCAGGAAGTATAAAATAAAGTAGTGTAAGCTTTTTAGGCATTTTTTTTAATCTCCTTGTGGAGCCATTGATTTATCAGATTGTTTCATTTGAAAAAGACGTCCCTGTTAACACCTCCCCTCCTCTTTTATCATTTGTACTCTATCATGATAATGTATATTTCGTCTTTGCCAGCCCTTGTCCTGCCATGTTGTCTCCATATCCACACCTTCATTGATGTCCTTCTTCCCCCAGTCTTTCTTCAAGACACATCTTGCAATACAGTAGTTCACGTTCTCTTGTAGTCGCCTGCCATTAAAATAGAGTAGTTCATGTTCTCTTGTAGTCTCACCTTCCATTAACAAAAATCAAATACCTAATTCTTTACATTGCTGATCCTGTTTTGAGCCCAGTTATTCATAATACACTATTCATTAAAGCTGCTGTACTGTTCCAGTGAAAGTACCATGGATAGTTTGTACTGTATGTCACATTCATTTTAATGGCATTTGTTAAGCTCATTTATGAAGATGTTACTGAATCTATATGTTTCTCAGATTTGTTTTTTTCTTTGGGATGGCATGTTTTGTATCTTCTTTGAGTACACCATGCTGTGAGCCCCTCCCTACTCTACATTCTATCTTACTGCTCTTGGTTTGGATGAAGTAAATCAAGCATGCTCTTCCATATCCTCTCCTTTTCCCTTGTCTCTCTTCTCCCTCTCAGCTTTGTTTCTCTAATTGCTTATAGCAGCCTGTCTGACTGTTAGTCGTACTCTTTGGAGATCTGTTCTCATTGTCCAGACATTTCAATGTCCTCCTTTGTCATACTCTCCGAAGTTCACTTTCCATGTCTGTTCTGTTGTGTGTGTTGTATGTGTTATATTTACTTTAGTCTTATTCTCCTGTGGTTTCTAAGTAGATGTGTGACAAGAGAGGTAGCTTCCTGTCAGTTTGGCATTATTGATATGATCCAACTGCAGAGAAGTTACTGCAACACTTAGTATCTTCAAGGATCTGCAGTTGTTGCACCTCTACTTTGCTTCTTGCTTTAAAGTATATATTATCTTGTGATGAAGGCATGTTGACGCTAGCATGACGAGCAATATGAAGAAGTGTTGTACCAAGTGAAGTTGCTTGCTCCCAGAATAAAGTATACTGTGCTGCCTCATTTTTCTGAGAATCAATCACTTCTGGAACCAGAAGGAATAATTCAATTGTTTCCAAGTGTATTGAATTCACCAGCATTGTTGAAATAGTTTGGACTATGCTGCTTTAAAAAACCTTACGCACATCCTGTAGAACATGATTCAGTAGTTGCTATTGTAAAAAACTTAACTCCTGGGAGCAACCTTTTATATGCTTGTAGTATTTAAGCTTTAATATACTGTAGCATGTAATGTGTACTGTGTCTTTTGCCTTGTATTCTTTTTAGCGTCTTACTGGATTTTTCTGTGTAGAGCAATATCGAGCTGAACTAACGTTAATGATAGAGCCCAGAAGAAAGAAGCAATACTCATGAGTTACAATCAGTGTGAAGCTGGTATGCACACAACTCCCACGGTGGGATTTGTGCACCTGCCCTCACATTCTCAAAACATACCCTGAAAAAAGAAATATTTTCTCAAACTCGCTTTGTAGTTCTAATTCTACAGTTGTATGAATGATGTGGCACATTTTGAAAAGCCAGTATGCTGATAATGATGCATTTCATCTGGGCATGGCATGAAACAATGAGAGTAATAGTGGGTTTTAATTAAAAATATGGTAGATATAGTCAGTAACACTGCATAGTCTTGTTTTAGATGATGTATTAATAGTACTTAAACAATATTATATCTTCCTGATTGCTCAATGATAGCTACTGTTTCAGTCACATGGGGAATGGTACAGTACATCTACCACAAGGTTTAAAAAAGTTGTTACAGCTTTTGTCATTTGTTTAGTCAAAATTTTGATATTTGTGTTTTATTTAAGTCAGCAATTGATTTTTTTTTTTTAAAAAAAAACCAAGGATGGTTGCAGTTACAAGGATAGCCATAAATCTGAATCAGACAAATTATTTGATGCAGGCATCAACTGTTCAATTGCTCACTGGTAATGGGATTCATCTCACCTAACTTTAGCAATCTGAACGTTAGATATCTAATCTCATTTTAGTTATACAGATTTATTCCATGACTACAAGGGAAGACAGAGACAGTTCTTGAAAACAGCTTCTATCCTAAGACAGATGAGATGAATCCCACTTTTAGTGCTATTTAAACTATGACCTTGACAGTAAGAACGAACAAGAACAGTACATAACTGAGGCTGCTGACAAGGAAAATTCTTAGAACTCTTCTGGTGTATCTCTCTACCGATTGACCTTATCTGTGTCTTCCAGGCTATAGTCTTTATATAGTGCTGCTAAAATATTTTTGCCCTTGCCTGTTTTCTGTGCTATACTTGCTGGTCATCGCTGCGTGCCTTTGTCAGCTTACTTTTACAACCTTTACCACACCTCTTCTGTCTTAAAAAGTAACTTCATTTTTTTCTCAGAGAAGACTGACAGTTACACAAATCTGAGGGTTGTCTTCTGTATAAATGCTGTGTCTAGATTAAGAGTTCAAAGTTAAGTCCAGCTTCAGTGATTATGTCCAAAGTTATGTCCAACTTCAGCAGTAATAAAAGAGGACTCAGTTTCAAACTGTGTAAAGCAAATTGTGGAGCCATGACCCTTAGCAAGTGGCTTACCAATAAATACATACAGTGTAATGATGGTTTACACTCTAAAGCTGATATTTTTCCCGATGGTTCTCATGGAAGATAGCTGAACAGGAAGCTACAGGAAATATTTTTCATCTTCTGCTGAAGTTTTTGTATACTGAAAATTTATTTGAAATAATGTTTTATATATTCTAATAACATGGAAAGGTACTAGCCATCAAGCCTTCTAAAGCTGTTTCTACCCGAGAAACATAATTTGAGTCCATCATGTGGTATCTGAAAGCAGAAGACAAATAAAAATCACCCAGCATCAGAAATGAGGAAAAAAAATACTTGGAAGGAATTAGTCCTGCTCCAAAGTGTCAGTTCACAAACTGTCCTACATTTCAAACCTCCAACTCTCAGGTTTGTCATCAAATATCTTTAAGTTCAACAAAACATAGAAGACATGCAGTTAGTAATCAAAACCTTAGCTCACTTTTAATGCTCTGAAGGAAGACAAGATGTGATGTTTTTTATAGAGGTCACAATATTGTGTTTTGCAGCAAGTTATCTGTGCACTACCAAAAAATTATTGAGCAATGCTCATGTTCTGGGGTAGTTTCAGGTAACTAAGAATGGCTAAGCTGATATCCACGTGCATTTTACTGAAGGTAGCATGTATACTTAAAACATCAGAAAGATGTAATCCAACAAGCAAGTAAACTGATCAAAATCAACACATTAGCAGAGTTACCAACAGTTATCTGTTCTCCACTGACATATGAAAAATTCGTCATGTTGTATCTTAACTTTCCATTGAAAAATCTATGTGAAGAGATCCATAAGCGTTCATGTAGAATTTTTCTGACCACGTATGAAATTTTCATTATTATTAAACTGTGTGTCTCAAGTGTGCACTAATCCCCATTTGTGCCGCACCTGCTTATGTTTCATTCCATCTGGGAATTCAGTTTCAATTCACTGTATAGATGCTATTGTTTCTCATTCTTTCGCAAGCTTTAACTTTACGGTGTCAGCTTGGATGGCACTTTGAGCAACCTGTCCTAGTGAAAAATATCCCTGGCTGTGACAGGGGGGTTGGAACTGGTTCATCTTTAAAAGGTCCCTTCCAACTCAAACCATTCTGTGAGTCATACTGTGTTTCCTGAGAGTGCAAGGGTGATTTCTACGTTTTCAATGTGACATTTTCATCACTCTTAGATGCATGATCTTGCTCTTATTCACCAATAAAATCTTGTTTAGCAAATGGCCTGACTTCTCCTAGGCATCTTCTAAGTGTAAAGCAACGGTTTCTAAACTCTATATTCTGTTCCATAAGTGAAGTACAAATTATTGTATTATCATAGAGTGATGCAACTACCTTCTCCTAAGTTGATGCTGGTAAAATGCATTAAATTCCTGTTAAACTCAATAAATCATATTGAGTTGATGCATATTCCATTTACATGGCTGTAATTGCCATATGTTCTACATGTTCATGTGTGAAGGAGCAAGCATCTCTTTTTTGCCATGACATGCAACCCTGGTCATGAAAAGCTTTGTCCTGAGGTACATATTACTGGAACTGGAATTGTTAAGGAGGTTGTGACTAAAAGTTGATTGAGCTTGCTAGTACTTGGTTAGTTTCTGAAGTGACCTAAACTAGCAATGTTACAGAGTTATAAAATTTGATCAAGATCTTAGAGGCATTTAGAGTATTTGGCATTGACTTCATAAGCTGATTTAGGAGATAAAAAAGTCAAGTTGTATTTTATAATACAATCATACGTTTGGGAAAATCAAGGATGTAATCTTTGGCAGCATTTTTTCAATACATGGCACAGAATGCATATGGATTAGCTATATATGTTGCTATTAAACATGAATTCTTGTCCTTTATTCCCTTCTCCTACAACCTCTTATATGTGCAAAACTTGCCAGCGTATGGAGATAACATAAAAATGAGACCTTAGCCGAAACTTTCTCTCTTAAAACTCCAATTAACTTTGCCATGTTCTTATCTTCCCAAGTGTGGGGATATATACATAAAAAATACTCATATTTTCATGAGCTCCTTAAGCAGATGTGTGGATTTCTAAGTAACCAATGGGTGTATTCTTCTTGGTGTTCTCATAGGCCTGTTTTATTTTTCTCTGTCCTCTTTGTTCCCTATATTCAATTCTTTTAATTTAAAACGTTTCCCTTGCTGTACATATTAGAGTGAGTTTTTGTCAAAGCATAACTTTAGATAATGATACTGCAGGTCTCATAAGAAATAATTCAATTGCCGCTTTAATAAGCAGCATATTTAATAAATCCACGTGGACTCAGTAGAAATTTCTCATGACTGTGTTCTGCTTAAATATCAGTGTACTGAAACTCGAACCTTAACGAACCTTTCTGTAACTCTTTACCGACAGCAGTGATGGAGCAAGTTAATTTTTTTTCCCAACAGAAGATTTTGCTGCTGGGGTTATAGCGCATTAACTGCAATCACATCTATATTTTGTCAACAGAAATACATTGTATTTGTGAAAATAAGTATATGTGAATGAAGTATAAGATCTGACAAAAATAAAGTCTATACACTGACCCATCTGAATTGATTTCATGTGTCTCAGAAAAGCTTGAGATACAAAATCATGCTCACAATACATAAATGGAGTTGAATCGAGGTGGGTGCTGGTCTCTTCTCCTGAGTAACAAATGATGAGAGGAAATGGCTTCAAGTTGTGCCAGAGCAGGTTTAGACTCAATATTAGGAAAAAGTTCTTTACTGAAAGAGTGGTGAAGCACTAGCAGAGGCTGCACAGGGAAGTGGTGGAGTCTCCATGCCTGCAGGGGTTCAAAAAATGTGTAGATGTGGCACTTTGGGAGATGGTTTAGTAGGAACAGTGGTGATCTCGGAGGTCTTTTTCAACCTTGATGATTCTATGATTTTGTAAGCCAAATGCTTCAGAATTATGTTCACTACCTCCAAAAAGGGCTGCTTCTTTTGCTTATTACATTGTCAGATTTTATGTTCATTTACATACCTAGTGGTTACCTCAGCTTGTGAATTTTGGGGTTTTGAGCTTTTCGGTAGGGTCTTTTACTGTTTGTTTTACTGAAAAGCTGCATTCTTCTGTGATTCAAGGCAAAGAATGAAATAATGGTGAAACCCGAGGTTGTTTTTCTGACAGAGCAGTACCCATTTGTACCCAAGGAAAACAGCTAACCCTAACCATGTTCTGAAACTTTGTTTCTTTTAGAAGGAACAGTATAGTAGAAATAAATGAAGAAGGCTTTTGAGTTTAACAGCTAAATTCTCAGAGGAATGGCAGATTAAGAATTAGCAGACAGGGAAGAGAAGAGGTGGAGACTGAAACATGGACGCAGTTACTGGCATGATGGAACGTTGTGGCAGAAAGACTGTGGAGAGTTAGTGGCAGAAAGATTCATTCCTGGCTTTTGAGAAGGGACTTACCTTGACTCCCAGAGGCTCTCAGGCACGCGATAGGCCATCCTCAGTGTTGTTTCTGTGTACTTGTACAGCATGTCTCTCGTCTCCCTTAGCACTGGCCTGTTAAGGTTCTTTGGTAAGAACTAGAATGTGCTCAGTTTTCTCAAGTGGCAAAAGTTTGTGCAGGAAATCTAAATTTCCCAACCTGTTATGACTTGAGTGACTTTTTTCATATGAAGATATACTTTTGGTATTGCTGGGTTTTTTTAGTTTTTTTGGGGTTTTTTCCCTGTCTGTTATATTCCATTTTAAACCCTGGGAAACTTCATTGTTAAACTGCATTAGGTAAATATTTAGTTGCTAGTGTGACCATTAAGCCAGATATGCAGTTTACCTCTGCAACTTTAATTCATCTCATTTACCTATGTGTAGGCGTTTTTTACACCATCCTATTTAATTCTTTCGGTGGAGATGAACCTGCTCTCTGTCCTGGTATCTTCCATTTTCTGTAGTTGTCTTCTCCTTTTATTGTTGCCAAGCTTGAAACTGTGAATGAAGGAAAAAGGAGGGATGTCTGGGTAAATGCTTTCTTTGAGCTTCAACTTCCAGCCTCTGCCACAGAATATCTGTGTGAGACACAGCTAATAATTTAAACCCAATCTTTTACAGATGACCCCTGATTAAATGTTTATTATTTTGGGAACCAGAGACTGGGCTTTTTGAAATGCTGAGCATTTTTACTTACAGCGAAAGCTCCTAGAAGGTGTAAATGGAGCTCTACAGTGCTAAATACTTAAAAAACGTGGCCTGTAGACATCCCAAATTAATAGATACAATATCTCAGAGACTTAATCTCTCATCTGTAAAATGGGATAGAACTATATCTTCATTCTTCTTGTAAAAATATAATGTATTTTTGACTCTTTTACATGCTGTAGCAACAAATGCTGTAGGAAAATACATCATAAAAATATGATGCTGATTTTAAAGAAAGATAAACTACACAAAGCCATGCCTGGAGTAATGGCAGTAAAACACCACTAAAGGAATTTCCAGATTGTGAGAAATAAGTAGTTTGTGGCTATTAAATTAAGAGTTGTGTCATAACATCTACATAATAGTGGTTGAATTATGGCGCCATGACCAACTTTTTTATTCTTAACTCACAAGCACTTTAGTTTGCAGCCTGCATATTGTTTTCATAGGGCCTTGTGGGCATGTGTAAGCTCACAAAACAATGTGCTGATTATAAAGCTTTCAGATGTGTTTTTGTCACACTAAAGTATTGGCGCTGTAGAGATGATAAATAACAAGAGAACTGCTGAGGCTCATTTTCCCTCCTAACAATAACATGAAAGATTTTTGATCTTCAAATTTTAGTAACGTATGTTTGTTCAGATACGAACTTTATCTAATTTTGTATAAATTTACTTACCTCAGATCAATTTGTGGTAAACCCACAAGCTTTTAAGTTGCTGTTAGTCTTTATTTACTGTAAATTGCATACATGTGCTATTACTGCATTTTTACTTACAAAGACTAAGCTGTATTAAAAGGCAAAAAAAGAAATTTCCACAAGCTTCACTAAGTTTAGCAAGTCAAAAGCTTAGTTGTATTACATACTAATAAAACCAATTGAAGAATACATTTACATCTATCTGTATAGTCATATATAGTTTGGTACTTTGCAAATTGCCTTACCTAAAATCTAGAGTTAAATTATTATGAAAATAAAAAACTCATTCATAGAAAGACATGGAGCAGCTCACTTCTTGATAGCAGTTTATAATTTCCTCCATCAAATTTAGCTGAGGCTACTCTGTCAGAGAGGTTGGGTTATTTTTATTCTTCATGCTGCATAGCAGTGTTTTAAAATTTTCTATCCGTTTTGTGTTTTTTCAGCTATTGTGACTTGGTTGTCTTGTACCATTCCCCTTGAGTGTATGTGTGTATATATTATTTTAAACAATAACAATGTGTCCAGATAGGGGTCCCATTAATGCTCTATTTCACTAGAAATTGGCAAAAACTTGCATCAAAGGGTGTAGCTTCAGAAATGAGATTATTGTATTCTTATTGAGTGGTGGTTGCTGGTTCTTTACTTTTACCATATTGTGAATTTTTTCACTACTTTGTGCAACAGAACAAGGAAGCTGAAATGCTCAGCTTCACACATCATGTTTTTGAGAGGCTTTGTTATTTTGTATAGACTATGTTTAATGCAAAACCGTAAGAAACCAGATGTAAACATTTAAATGATGTGATTATAGGCAGAGGCATGTGACTGTCTCAAATTTAATTTTCGTACAAAGTATGTGAAACTGTTATTTAATCGGAAATTTGAAGGAAGAATGGCTTAAAATTTCCTTGCAGCCTTTCCTAACTAGTGGGTCCCCTATAAGAGAACCAGATAAAGCTATTTTTGGAATGTACAGTTAAAAGTAATTTAACATTATGAATTTGTTGTTTTTGTTCTTGTTTCATCGAGCAGTATATTAATCAATCCTGGAAACCATGTCAAGATTCAAGAAGGTACTCTAGGATTCTTCATTGCAAGTGATGCCAAAGAAGTAAAAAGGTAATTCATGTGTTTTCATCTTTAGATTTAAACATAATATTTAATTTTGTGGAGTGGGGCTAGGGAGGTGGGTGTGTGGAAGGGTTGAGATGTCTGTACATTTAACAACCCGCCTAATTTTCATTGTTACCTGTTTAAAAATTCTCAGGGAGAGCTGAGTTGGTACTCATTAACCAGCCATGTGTGCATGCTATTTTCTTAGTTACAGGTCTAAATATCAAGGAAATGAAATAATTTTAGAGCACACGTGCAAAGAAAGGAAGAGGCTTTTTTCCCTGAGTCCTACTAGAAAATGTAATACAATAATTCATTTGTCTTTGTGGAATTACTTTGTGAGAGGACAGGGAATACAGTTTTGTCTGAGTTTCAGTCTCAGAGTAGTTCTTATTTACATAGACTCTTGCAAGTATTTGATGAGAGCAAACTATTCATTCAGTAATTGCATTAGCAGAATAATATTTATGTTCTTGTCATTTTTTCTTGCTGAAACTACATAGTCTGTCGCCTCAATAATTAATCAAACTACAGCAGCTCAGTGTATCCCAACCATTTTAGACAATGGCACTGGTCCAGTGTACCTGACTGTATTAGATTGAAGGTGAACAAAGAGGGGTTTTGTTCTGTTTAGGAGCAAATGTGTGTGTCCTTGTTTGTTAAGATTATGATATGCTTGGAAGGAATTAAAGAAGCAATGTGAAAAAAAAGGAATTTTTAAAAGACCTAAGCATTCAATGTCTGTAAATTTAAAAATAACAATAAAAAAAGAGTGTTTGCAGTTGAGGGCATCATCATCATCATTTGTATTTTTGTTTTAAGTCATGCTATCAAGAATCTGATTTCTACTCAATGTTCTCCTTCAATTCAATATATAAGAAGGGGCACAGGGAGGATCCGGGGAACTACAGGCCTGTCAGTCTGACCTCGGTACCGGGGAAAGTCATGGAGCAGGTGATCTTGAGTGCTATCAAGAAGCACTTGCAAGAGAACCAGGTGATCAGGCCCAGTCAACACGGGTTCATGAAAGGCAGGTCTTGCCAGAGTAATCTGATCACCTTCTATAACCGAGTGACTAAACTCTTGGACGAGGGAAAGGCTGTGGATGTATCTTCCTGGACTTTAGTAAAGCCTTTGATACAGTTTCTCACAGCATTCTGCTTCGGAAACTGTCGGCCTCTGGCCTGGACAGGTGCACACTCTCCTGGGTGAAAAACTGGTTGAATGACCGGGCCCAGAGGGTGGTGGTAAATGGAGTTAAATCCAGCTGGAGGCCAGTGACAAGTGGGGTTCCCCAGGGCTCAGTGCTGGGTCCAGTCCTGTTTAATGTCTTTATCAACGACCTGGATGAAGGCATCGAGTGCACCCTTAGCAAGTTTGCAGATGACACCAAGCTGGGTGGAAGTGTGGATCTGCTGGAGGGTCGGGAGGCTCTGCAAAGGGACCTGAACAGGCTGGACTGCTGGGCTGAGACCAACGGCATGAGGTTTAACAAGGCCAAATGCCGGGTCCTGCACTTGGGGCACAACAACCCTAAGCAGAGGTACAAACTATGAGAAGCCTGGCTGGAAAGCTGCCTGAAGGAGAAGGACCTGAGGGTGTTGGTTGACAGTGACTGAACATGAGCCAGCAGTGTGCCCAGGTGGCCAAGAAGACCAATGGCATCTTGGCTTGTATCAGAAACGGCGTGACCAGCAGGTCCAGGGAGGTTATTCTCCCCCTGTACTCGGCACTGGTGAGACCGCACCTCGAGTACTGTGTTCAGTGCTGAGCCCCTCACCACAAGAAGGATGTTGAGGCTCTGGAGCGAGTCCAGAGAAGAGCAACGAAGCTGGTGAAGGGGCTGGAGAACAGGCCTGATGAGGAGCGACTGAGAGAGCTGGGGATGTTTAGCCTGGAGAAGAGGAGGCTGAGGGGAGACCTCATTGCTCTCTACAACTACCTGAAGGGAGGTTGTGGAGAGGAGGGTGCTGGCCTCTTCTCCCAAGTGACAGGGGACAGGACGAGAGGGAATGGCCTCAAGCTCCTCCAGGGGAGATTTAGGCTTGAGATAAGGAAAAAATTCTTCACGGAGAGGGTGGTTAGGCATTGGAACGGTCTGCCAAGGGAGGTGGTTGAGTCACCTTCCCTGGAGGTGTTTAAGGTGAGGGTGGATGAGGTACTTAGGAGCATGATTTAGGGATTGGTGGGAATGGTTGGACTCGACGATCCGGTAGGTCTCTTCCAACCTGGTTATTCTGTGATTCTGTGAATATTTTAGCTAAATCCTGTACTTACAATGATAAAATATTCAAATTACATGATTTACTAAGTCCTAAACATTTAATGATTAAATTACAATTAATGTAATACTCAAGCAATACATGTGTGCCACAAATACTTAAAGAAAGTCAAAACATCAAACCAGTGAAATTGTTGAGAACTTGAATTCTATTTTTTTGAAAGAGCTAGGATAGCTTTTGGCTCGCTGGAGCAGACAGAGCAGCCCAGCAGTGCTCCTGTCCTCATGTATTGGGTGTTTGTATCCAGCTGTGCCTGAAGTGTGCTACCTTGCAGTGTATCGTTGTGCTTCTCTCCAGTTGAACATACAGAACTGTCTTCATGTTCCTTTAATGAAATGCTATTTTTTTTCCACTTATAAGGCATTTTATACTCACCTATGAAATTATTTCAGACTGTAAGTAAAAATCACCTGGCAGAGAATTTTTCACAGGGAAAGGATGACTTATTAATGTGTTTAGAGAAAAATTTACACATTGTTCATCTAGCACATTTCATCTAATAGCAAGCTGAAACTAAATTCTCACTTTTGGAGGAGGCTTTGTTTAGAAACATACTGCCTCCCTTACCATGTTTCTTAGCTGTTCTGTACAGAGCAAATTATTATCAGATATGCTTCAAGTAACAAACTCAATTCTGTAATATGTTGATTTGACTCTTTTGAGAAATGAATTAGTCATAAAAATGCTTTAAAATTTAGGTCTTTTGGAGGGGGGAAAAAAGGGTTTTTTTTAAATAACAAAAATTTAAACATGTTATATACCTGAGCTTCAAATTAAATTATTCTGATTTCGTGTTTGTGTCCTAATGGAGAAATATCAGCTTCTTTAAGCTAAAGCTATTCATATTTATAAAATATAAATTCCCTAATGAAGTATAACATGGAATGTTCAATTACTCTTATTACTAGGATTACTTCTGTGGTTTTGGAACAATAGTTTCACATTAGAAACAATTATACCTAGAAACAATTACCAGAAGGTAATTGGCTTCATGTGAAATGTTGAGTGTTTCAGTATAGTACAAACTATGTGAATTGCATCTTTATTATTTTTACCCAATTATATGTTATACTAACATATAATGTCCATATGCTTCAAATCCACTTAATTCTACCCAATTATATAGAAGGATAATTTTATCACTACAATCACTTCAGGCATTTGCTCTTGACTTTGCACATAGATTTGAACCCTTCAGGGCGTTGGTCCTGCAGGTACTCATTAGGGCATTTGTCCTGCAGAAACAAAATCTGCAGAAATTATATGTGTCCGATTTGTGTCACGCAGTTCTGTGTGACATCATTTGTGATAACGGATTCTTGTTCGATACCGGATCTTACAGCTTGATTGGGGATAAATTGTAAAAGTGGAGGCAGTTTTCTCCTCCTTGCTTACGTCTTGACATTAGCACATGGTTTGAAGATTCTCATTTCCTTGGAGGCAGTTTGTTTTCTTTTTGATGGAAGGTGAATCTTTTGAAGACCAGATACTTCCTGCAGCAAATTATACAAATGCTCAGGGAAGACATTTTCATTTTACAGTTTGCAGTTAGACAGTCTCACAGTCTGGAAGAGTAGTCTTCCTGGAAGTTTCTTGGAGAAATTAAGTCTGCTGCATTTAGAACTTACATTTCCCATGAGTAGCATGCAAGCTATCTTGATTTTAGAAGTGTTAATAATACTCGTATACTCCTAGAATCATAGAATGATTTGGGTGAAAAGGGATCTTAAACCCATCCAAGTTCCAACCCCTTTGCCACGGGCAGGGACATCGCCCACTGAATAAGGTTGCTCAAAGCATCATTCATCCTGGTCTTGAACACCTCAGCCTGATCTTGAACACCTCGACATTCAGTGAAGCCTTACTGCGAATTTAAATTTCTACTCTCTGGTCCATATCTCATATTCTAGATCTGCTGCCTTTCTCCTTATGGGCCACTTTACCTGGACCATTGTTCAGAGGTGTAAAACAACTTTGATAAATTCCTAACTATTTGACTTAGATATTCATATTTCTGAACATTTCCTTTAAGATAGTTCCGTCTGTGATGGATGCTGTCTAATTATTCAAAAAAGGATTGGCAGCGATCATCTTAGCTAAACTACAAAGGCTATATTTATTCTGAGACAGTGTATTAATATTGTCAAATTTCTTTTTTTATTTTGGATTTAGATTGTTCTAGTCCAGTGACCTCCTTATTGCTGTTGCAATCCAGCCCTCCTAAATCTATGAGCAGTACTGCTGACTAAATCCATGTGTGGTTGCAAACTGGCACCTTTGGTGCTTACTGCCAGTTTGTGTTGAGAAGTGTGCACTGAGGGAGGGGTTGGGAAGATAGACATGGAGCTGACATATTGATAAGTACAAGGAAATTTCAGCAGTTTAAAAATTACATTTGATTTACTATGCCAGAAAGAATCCTGGTAAACTGTAAGTGTAGAGCTAGAGGCGAGCTCCATGATCCTCATGAATGTGTCACAGCAGCCTTATGTGGCATGTTGGCTTAACAGGCATGATTAAACTTGCCTGTGGGCAGTATGATGTGTATTTATTCAACAGGAATTTTGTTTTAATATTCTGTAAAGTCATGTGTTTACCCTACCCTTTCTCACTTCCTCAGTTCTCCTTGTGGTTCACCTAGTAGTGAGCCATTTGATGCAAGAGTAGAAATTCATAACAGAAAACATTGAATGGAAACTTAGATGGTTCACTTTGTTAATTGCATTTTTTTTTGAAATTTTGGCTTTTGTCTGTTCAAACTCAAAATTATTCTGCTCTATTTGGATATAACAGAAAAAAAATTATCCGAATCAAGATTATTTCAGTTCTTTCATTTATATATACCTCTAGGGACTTACTTTTCCCTTTCTGTTTTTGCTTAGTTACTTTTTTTGTATCTAACATATTTGATGTTCTTATCTTGCTGCAATCTCTCATTGTATCCAAAATGAAGTCCTGTTTGTGACCAGACAGAAAAAATTTGCAAGGGTGCTATGCAGTCTTTCTGCCTTCTCCCTAAAAAACTCTGGTATATCAAATAAGAACAGAGAATTCATTATATAGATATATTTTTTTTCTCATGACAAAATTCATTGGATGCTCTTTTTTTTCTAAGGTGAAAGACAAATCAACTGATAAGATGTGTCATAATTATCATCCCTTCTCCTAATTACTTCTCAAGTAAAAGTATATTAAAAGAAACACTAATTTGGAGTCTTATGTCTGAAATTAATGGTCTTGCAGCAAACATTTCCTACTTAAAATGTCTAAACCTTTTCAAAGATTAAAGAGGATTAGTGCTGGCATGTTTCATTAATTTTGCACTGCAACAAGAGGAAATGTGGGACTAATTTCATTTGTATGGATTAAGAAATGTGTCAGTTTTTCCACTCTGTCTCTCCAGGGCATTTTTTTACTGCAAGGCCTGTCATGATGACATCACAGATCCCAAAAGGATAAAAAAATGTGGCTGCAAACGGCGTAAGTAATATTTCTGTCACTGCCTTCCTCTCCTTTTCATGAACTGTTCAGCCTCGAAGAACATCTGTACATGTGTTTACATGTTTTACACAGTGATACAGAAAAGCTAACAAATGCACAGCAAAGTAGTAAGTGCCATTTGCATTTCTGAAGTGCGTATGTTTTTATTACATTCTACACCACTCACACCTGCTTCTTTAGTAAAAAGTTCGTTAGAACCTAAAGCTAGCAAAACCTTAAGTATTAAATCAATATTAAATGGATCTCATTGTGGAGGTTTGTGATTTAAGTATGAGCTAACAGTGAAGTTCTGCTCTCATTCATACCATGTGGAAATCCAGTAAATTCAATAGTTTTCTGTAAAGAACTTATGTCTCTCTTGCTGAACATGGTTCTGTAAAGGAAGAAACTAGGGAATAATATTCCATCATAGCTATTAAAATAAATTATTATTATTGAAATAAATAATCAGTTTTACTGGAGGAAGGGGTTTTCTTGAAGAAATTTAATATTAGTGCCTCTTACATATATCCTTTTAGACTATTCTGTAGTTGTAATGCTACTATTCCTTTTAGTTAAGTCTTCAGGTCTGCTCTTAAAGTCATTCAGATGAGTTTGCATCGAGAAATAATTGAGTGTAGAAATTGAGATTGGGCTTTACATCTGTATTTTTACAAACATAAAACATACCATTTTATCTATAAGTATTTTGAAAGGACTTTTTGCAGGAACTGTCACCACCAGATTTTGGCCAAAGATGTGTTTGAATCATGCACATTTGTAATACAGATGTCAAAAGAATTTAGAAGTCCCTTTCTCAATGGGTTTCTGAATATTTATATACATTCCATGGTGTTCTGCTATGAAAAAGATCATTGATTCAAAATTACGTAGCAGGTAAATTGAAAGATCTCAAAAGATTTTGATCATGTCTGTTTTACCATTACTTCCAGACATAGTGTTATCACTGCACTGTCTAGAGGATGGAAGAAAGCCTAAACTGGACCTTCTTGGCCTTTAAGAGGTGCCTGAAGTTGGTGTACTCTTGAAGCGATTTTAAAAAGAAAAAATATGTCACTGGAGTTCTTAAAGCAGCTCCTTTCCCCACAAAAAAGAAAAATCACGACTATGTAACCAAGTATTATAATTGAGAGTAAGCAGCTGGAACATTGTCAGGAAATGGTATTTATCCTCCCAGTAGCCACAAGGAGAGCAGAGCACATGGAAAGCATGCCTGATGTGGAAGGAATGTATGCATTCCCTAACATATTGGGAAAAAAAAATTGTTCAAGAACAGTTTATCCATGTGAGAATGTGACCTTTGAACTGCTGCCAAAGCCAGCAAGGCTGCCAAGCACATTCTGGTAAAGCCACTTACAGATGCCTGGGGGTGCCTGTAACTCTCAAACCCAACCTTTTTTCCAAATTGCCCAACAGTTAAAGAGAAATACTTGATTTGTTTGATTACATCTGATTCTGTCAAAATAAGATCTAAAAAAAGGATTTATATTTTCTCCTCTACTCCTCCTTCACATACTGCATGCTTTTCACACTGTGTGCTGATTAGAATGAATAATAATAATAATAATAAACACACATTTTAATGTGATAACTACACTTTTTATTGAAACCTGTTAGAAGGTAGGAATCAGGAATTCACAGCATGAGGGCCAAACCCCATTTATTATACATTAATAAGAACTAATGTATCCTCCTCAGTACTACGAAACCAGGGAGCAAATATTGTATCCTGTGACCCAGCTCAATGGAGATATAACCAGCAGCAGGGCTGTGGAGGGGTAAGAGTGACAACTGCTCTGTGAAGCACTAGGAAATGTTCCAAATGGCACGGTCACATGCATCAGTCCAATAAATGAAAGGGTGTTGGGACAGACGAAGAAGCAAAATGATGGGGTTAGTGAGGCTGAAGGAGGTGGCTGTCAGAGCTTCTGCAGGGAGCATGGAACACTAGATAGGGAATCCTCTGAGTCAGGTGAAAAGGAGAAAGAGAAATGGTCACTGAGGGTAAAGTCTTAAATTTCCCTTTCATTTTCCCCATCTGCCCTCTCCCCTCCTGTTTCCATACATCCACACGGAGAACCACAATAGCTGGCAGCTCGCAGTACAGTTGAGAACAGCTTCCACTTAGGAGCACGCTCACCACCGTTCGGAGCAATACAATTGGTTTGTCAATCAGGAAAAAAAAAAAACTAAATGAAAAATTTCAACAGTAATTAGTGATTTTTTGGTGTCTCAAATTTTTATGACAATCTTGAGATCCCTTTTATGGGGCCTAATATGTTTTTAAAGGTAAGTCTTCAGTGCAGGCTATTATTCACATAAAATGTCTTAGCTTCAGCCTTCAAATCACTAATCACTTTTGAAAATCTTATGTTATCCATCTGTAAGCTCCACAAATCATTGGTCTTAAAAATGCAGTCTAACCAAAACAAAGCATAAATTAAGAAAACTTGTTCCCTATTGAATTAGGAAGCTGTCGACTGATCTGTCGACAGCTAATATGTCAATTTGATTTTCAAAGACATAGCAAATAGTCACACATGCGTATATGTAGTCCTTTATGCTAAATATATATTTTAATTAGCGAGTGGCATAGCAATTACAAGCAGCTGCATGCAGAAAATATGTAAGATGAAATGAAATGTTGCATGTTAGAATATTGACACATTCAGGTGAATTAAATGTGAACGAGTGTCTTTACACAAAAAATGTAGTTACAGTGGCATTAATTAATTCAGCTTCCTATGACACTTGAAAACCACATTCTTTAAATAATGTATCTGAGATTGCACATCGATTTAAATACTGTCTGAACATCAGCTTGTGGTATTGTTGGGGTCTAAACGTGAGTCTGACCTACATAGCCATTTGTCCAAACCTGTTAGGCCTAATATTAATAATTCAGGGCAGATCAGTACAAGGCCAGGGATAATTAAAGTAACTCGCTTTTCTTTTGCAGTTTCTTTGCCATCCCTTTCTCCTTACCCATCCCACTCCCTGTGTAACATATGAATGCTGATGTCACATTGTCCAGAGAAATGCTTGTGTGGAAATTCTATTCACAGATTGTTTATATATATATATTTTAATGTTATCAATCTCTTTCCTGTTCCATTTAACTGTAGATTTTGCAGCAAGGGCCAAATACTTGTATATATTTATGTGAAATGCAGCCATGTTGGGATGAAATCTCTAAACTGGATGACCTGCTCCTCCTGTTTCTTCTATTTTGTACAACAGCTGTGGTCTAATTCTCTATATAATTTTTTCCAGTGACAGTGCTTGCTGTGAACGGTGGGGGTTTAGCCCCAGAGGGGACATATCATGTGTACATTGATGTGTTTGAAGGAATTTCTTGTAATCTATGATAATTGACAAACTTTTGATTTATTTTTCCTCTTGCTGCCTTGGAACACGGCCCCTACTATATTTTAACTGCACACTGATAGTGATCTATTGTGAGTAAAAATGGGTTCCCTGTAGCCCAGAGTGCGGTCCAACCTGTCTTTCTCTAGCAGAGAGTATTTTTGTTCAGTATTTTGGTTCTTTTCTTTATTTATGTTGCATGTAGCAGTGACGTCATACCCACAAGTTTCTCATCGTTTGCACCCATGGAGATTAGGGTGACGTTGAAGAAAATACAGCAGTTTTTCCCTCTGCCACTTTTTTGCCCCCCTTTTTTCTAAAACCTTTTTTTTTCCCCTATTTTAAAATGGGGTATCTTGGCAATGGCATTTCCTTGCAGTGATTCTAGAGATACCTCCTGTATTTTTAGGTGTGTCGGTTAGGCTGGGGTAGTTCATGCAATAGCACCATTTGCTGGTTAAGTGATATTCATTCAGACCTGCGTTCAATTTTTTTTTTTTAATTTGGTCTTTCCCTTTGCATAGCTGACACAGCAACACAGCAGGCTTTTACTGCCATTTGCTAACTCCTTCCTCCCCATCAGCCAAAAAATGAATTAAATGTGTGGCTAACTTTTAATGTATAAACCTAAGAAAACTTCAACAGGGAACAAGTTACAGGGATTATTTTCCTCAGCTCGCTTGTTTTGAAATTAATTATATGAGTAAAGCCACACTGACTCCTTAGGGACCTAAGCTGTCAAGTTTTACTTTATTATTATATAGAGAATTTGAACTTTATAGGCCACTTCATATCAATCTAAATCCTACAAATTTGAAGTGTACAGAATCTATGAAGACTCGTCAGCCACTTTTAGTGTGTACAGTCATGATAATTTAAATTAACACAGCTTCTGGGACATGGAAAGAATTTGCTGCTTAGAAATACGGGCAATGGAAAGAAAGAGCAGCATGATAAAGCACTGGCCATCTTGTAATTGTGATGGCCTTCATTCTGACTACCGTTATCTGCTGTTGACCTTATTGTGGTGCCTGTAAACTACACTAAAGGATGGAGAACCTGTTATGGTAGAAAACATTCAGAGAGCAGAAGTTAGTCCAAAGATCTGTTTTCAGCCAATAAAGTGGCACAGCAGCAATGGGGTAACACGGAAAAGCAGATTGGGAAACAAGTTAGCATGACAAGAATCAGTTTTTGGTAATAAACCAGCAACAAACTAATTTCTGTGGTTAAAATGATTAATGCTATTGAGTTTGAGGCAAAATCCTGGCATTCATTTAATTTATTTGAAGCAATGTATTTATTTTAAATATGTTTCTATGTCGAGACCTTTCTGGATCAGATAAATGAGTTTTAATAGTAGTAAATAAACAAAGTAAAAGGACTCTTCATACTGAGAGAATATTAAAAAAGAAAAGGTCGTGTAGCTTTGACTTGATTTTTTTCCATTTCCCCAATACCTCCAGTTTGTTCAGGAGTACAATTAGCTGTGAGAGTACATTGGCTGAGAGTCTTCTTTAAGGTAATGAAAGGAAGGTCACAATCATATTTGAAAATTAAAATGAAGTGGTCTGTAAATGTGCCATTACTTCAAACCTCACAATTCATTCTTAGAGCTACTAAAATAAAAATTCTCTCAGGTCACCTGCTGTTTCTACAATTTTAACAAAGAACAGCACCACCGTATAAATTCCATCGAACAACCCACCAATTGCCTTTGATTGCAAATATCACAAAATAGTGAATGAGCTCACTTGGTGGTCTTGAACATGTTCTGTCAAAATTAAATAATGGAGAGATAGCTTTGCCTGTTGTGTTAAGAGAAGGCAAATTCTCACAAACAGTTTAAGAGATGCTGCTGTATTTTTCAGGAAACTGCAATTGTGCTGGGGGAAATCCTTTCAAGATTTCAGTCTCATAATGCTAACCAGCATTGCTAAAAGGCGGTCACGTCAGTCTGGCCCTCCTTTTACTCACAGTGTGGATCATGAGAACTTGAATTGAAATGCTGCTGTATGCATTTCAATTCTTAAGTGTAGTGGGACCTTTTTTTACCGTCTGCTGGTCAAGAAACTTCCAGGTCTTCTTAACCAGCTGTTATCTCGCAGAGAGCCACTAGATGTCCTCCTAGGTCTACTTTTTATTACGTTTGAGGTTATAAGGAAAACTGTAGTGATGGGTGGTAGATGAGGATTGGGTAGACTGTGCGGTTTAAAAAAAGAAAAGCAGCGAAGATGAAGGGATGCTTTGTTCTGCTTTCCTTTTTTTTATAAAATAGGAGCTGTTTCTTGACATCTTAAGGTAGAGAATAATCTGCAATTTCCTTTGCTTATTTTTGCAGCTGGAAATATTTCCCATTACTGTTTGTGAACACTAAGTAACACTTCAGATCCAGACAATCTAGAAATTTTGACTGGACTTTTTGAGGTTTTGAGATTAGAAAGTAAGGTGCTACTAGAAACTTAGACATCTCTGGACATTGTGTCCTAATTCAAATGGAAGGCTATTGCCCTCTGTGAGAAATTACAACCAATATCATTTTTTAAAAAGTATTTTCTTTATAAAAGTGACAGAAATTTTGTTTTCCTTTTAGTCTTAAAAAAATGAGAAAATGACTAGTTCATAGAAGCCTTGTTTTGTCAGTAGATTATTTAAGCAGGCTGATTTTCTTGTCCATGATTACTTCCCCTGATATTTTTACTGATTGATTTTATAAATGCTGAGGGAGTGTCATCATACAAAGCAGAAGGATCGATTCTTCCTTTTTGCCCATTTATTATTTAATTGAAAATAGGGAAGTAATTTCCTTCATGTCCCAACTTATGTTTTCACTAGTTGCAAAGGACAGTTATGTTCGACATCCATGACACTTCTTTGAATAGAAAGGAGTTGATTTTTACACAGGTGCTACAGGTGTAAAATGAATTAAACACTCACCCAGAGGCTGTTCTTAAGGTCCCCCTGTCTCTTTGATGATCCCCATTTTTCTGTTAATGTTTATGGAAGTTTTGTAGGAAATGGTATGTGTATGGCTGAACCATTTACAATCATTTGTCTTGTCTTTGATCTTGTCACTAGTCATCCCTACTAATAATCCATGTTTTGTTTTATTTAAAAGATAATAAGTCTTGTATTTGGTATGAATGTAACAATAACTGTATAAAAGGAATGAAGAATAACAGCATGTTTTCTTTCCAAAATGTATTGCTCTGTTATGCAGTTGCTTATATACTGGTTGAAACCCTTATAGCAAGTCCTTTCTGCTACTTATATTTCCAGGTCCAAGCCTGTTTCCTGCATGTTAATGATGTGAAATATTAAAATAATGCATGATCTCCAGAACAACTGATAATAATAGTTAAAAACAGTCCCTGAAAGGGCATTGCTTTTGAGAAGCACCGTGACGTCCTTCACCTATTGAACAGAAGGGCTTAAATTTCTCACTTCATTGGTTTGAGTCTGATGACAATGGTACAAAAAGTTTTCCTTCCCAACCCTCTTTGCCCTTTTTAAATTTGCATAAATGTGTCCTGCTCTGTTATTGACTGTTGACAAGATATGGCTACAAGTGAATGAAACCCAGGGACTGTTACTAACCGATGATGTAGCAGCTGAGAATTTTGGAGCACTGTGTTTTGCTACAGCATTTGATTAGAAAAAGTCCTTCAAAACAGCTATAATTAAAACAAACTGGGCCTGCCTTTTACCTCATTTACTGTTAGTGTGTCTCACAAACACCCTTTATTTTTCTTGTATTTCCTTAAAGTGAAAATTATAAAATAGGCACACAATGGAAAGGTAGTTTTGGTAACATGTTTCACTTTTCTTTTTCTGCCCAACTTTTCAATTTTAAAGAATGTGTTGGGAAGAGTTAGGCAGAGGGAAACGATGGGGAAACAAATGCTGTTTTGAATCTTCTGTGTAGTTGGAATGTGTTTGCATCAAAAGCTGCAATGGAAACCTTCTTACTAAAAGCCAAGCGCTGAGGAATGATATACCATGCAATGAACAAGCCTGATGCTGCATGATGACTTTCTGAACAGCTGTAAGATAACTCTACTAGGATGCTAAAAGAACATGGCATTAGTCATGTGAGCAAGGTTTTAGAGGAATGGAGTCGCTGCTGAAGAGATCACTCATTCATCTCCCTCAATGCCTGTTTTCCACAATCATAATGTTACCCTTGCTTGACAAGTATACTGTATGGCAAGTCATCACGGCCTTAGAACAGGACTTGACCCATTTGAGGGATTTCAGTCCCTCTTCCCTGGTGACTGTGGCATTAAGAAACTTGGAAAAAAAAAAAAAAAGATAAATTCTTTTCGATTTAATGTCATTACCATAATGCAAAAAAAAGACATCCTAAACTGAAGGTACAGGCCAGAGAAACATTACCTTTTTTCTGCATTTGCTTTTAAGGTTTTGTTTTTGCCTGTCAGTGTTCTGTTTTGTTTTTAGTATAATTGACTCAGTTCAATCTAAACCATTACCAAAAGTGTTGGTTCAGTGCAACATGCGAAACAATCTCAGTGGCCTTTGCATTTCTGCAGACTTAAACGTACCAAATTGCACAATGGCGATTACATTTATAATTACATTTATAAAATAGGATGCTTTATATTCCTAGAAGTGCATAACAAAGACGTGCCCATGTTGTAAATGTTCTGCTCTAACCTGACACTCCTTTTGGAATTGGCCCCAAATTCTACATCTGGTTACTTGATTCTCACTCTGCTTTGGAATCCCAGGCAGAAAACATGCCGATGGTTGGTTCAGCATGTTGCAGTGGAGCAATGCTCTGTGTGCTTTTGGTGATGCCTTATTTGTGAACTGATTTTAATGTCAAGCATATTTACCATTAGTAGTTGTCTCTCTTTAATGGGCAAATTCTGGTATTCTGTCAAGAGTTAATTTGAATTCCTGAAGAAATAATGTAAATGAAGGAAATTTTTCCTGCAATTTTATGAACATTCTGTAACTCTTTGGTAATGTGTCATTTATTGCAATAAAGGATTTCCCTGGCACAGTTTAATACAGAGAAATTGTTCCCTAGAAATTGCATGTGTTAAAGAATAATTATATTTTGTATATATATGTATGTATATGTATAATCTCTGTGTGTGGGAGCGTGTGTATGTAAGAATATATGTGTATGTGTGTTTTTGTCTGTGTATACATACATATATATATGGATATATAAAAGTCTTTGATTTCTACAGGAAGCAGGGTAGGCCAAAACTATCTAATAATGGATTCATATTTTCATTTTAGCCCAGGAGTATTAGCTGTGCCCAGGGAAAAAATATATTCTTTGCTTATACTATGTTCTTTTTTGATCCATACGCTTGACTGTAAACAGTAATTCTTCCCCATGTCTACGGTCACTCTATAAGACTGAACAGAAATAAAGAGCAATTTATCTTTTGCCCTGCTTTTAATGTACAGCCAAAGTGTTATCAATAATCTGATTGCATTTTTTTTTTCCTGGGTCAAGACTGTTAACATAAACTAAGGCCTGTATTAAATCCCTTAAATTACCTTCCAGCTGCCTTGTTATATATATATATAACCTTGCCATTAACCTGCTGCTCTTCCTCTCCTCCCATCCAACACATGGTTATAGCCAAGATGTCCATCTACAAGAGAATGAAACTGGCATGTTGTTTTGATTGCGGACGCTCTGAGCGTGACTGCTCTTGCATGTCAGGCAGTGTACATAGTAACATGGACACCCTTGAGAGAGCCTTCCCACTTTCTTCTGTCTCTGTTAATGATTGCTCCACCAGTTTACGTGCCTGTAAGTTTTAACACCAACACATGCTGTTCCATGTCTGTGGTGTCTGTGGTATCATCCCCGTCTTGTGTCGTACATTGTAGTTCCGTGAGTTTTACTGGGCTGATGCTTTTTTTTTTAAAAAGTCAAACCTAAATTTTACTATATTTGTTTTAGTTTATTTTTAATACAAAAAATGTAATTCATTGTTTTGCTTTGTGTGCTCTTTATGACGCATGCTCTTGCACTAGCATGTAGGACCTCAGTAGTGCAGTTTGGTGGCATCCTTTTTGTTTTCTAATTCATAGAATATAAATAGTCATTAATTAAACAATAAGTGCTTCAGTGGAGGAACAGACCTGTGTCTAAGTCTGTGACTGGTGCAAAGTGGACAGCTTTAGCAGTGCTGGCACTGGGGCAGCCTACAATAGGCAGTGAATAAATAGACAGAATACAGCTTAGGAGCTGAACTGTAGTAGCTGGAATTCTATTCTGTACTGCTACAACTATCTTTAGTTTTGTTTGTAACCCTTCATTCTGAAAAAGGTAGGACTTTCCATCTGACACTGGAACGGCAGAAATCTTAGTAAAAATTGCTGTACTTCTGATGGTGCCTTTTTAAAAGGGCTAGTCTCTCAAACATTTTGAGATTGACTGTAGATTCTGTCCCATAGGACATTACCATTTTGTAACATGCCCAAAAAGCTCATTAGATCAGAGCTGAGAGGGAGAGGACAGAGGTGTTAGAACATTAATTCTTGGGGATTCCAAAGCTACGTATATCAACAAGATGTCAACAACTGAGAAAAGAAGGGAGATAAAATGATGATTTTTTTGTTTGTTTGTTTTGTTCCTGTTCTCATCCTCTTTAGACATTTGTAACAGGCAAAACTATGTCTCAGGACAGAAACTGTTCCTTTCCCTATCCAAATGGCCAGAAAAAAACCTAAAAAATATCATTTAGACATAACTATAAGGAGTACTAAGAGTTTGGATGAGGAAGCATGTCCAATTTACATTACCAGTCATTACAGATAAAAATGCCTTCCACTATATATATATGTATAATGTAGTTAGTATAATGTAGTTAGTTGAAATATTTTGGTTAGTAGGGTATAATGTAGTTAGTTGATGTATCTGGTTGCCTTCTGATACCATGTGTGTATTTGCAGTATTTAGTCTAAGTGCTGAATGACTTTGCTTTAACTATTTTGACATGAACTTTTTTCCAGACACAAATTTGGAATATGTAACAATACTGGGATATTTGTTAGAACTTTTGTCTGAAGACTGTGTCGATTAACATGATTGTAATAGGATTTCCTAGAGATTTTACCAGAAGTCTTCTCCCTGTGTATGTGTATAAGCACTCTGAATGTCCTTTTTATCTACTTTGTTGCATCATCTCAGGAGGGATGGTTCCCAGGTGTAAGTCCTGTTCTAATTTACAGGAGTTTTTATCCTTTAAAGAGACCTTTATCAGAGTAAATCATATTTTCCTAGGAAAAGTGAGCAAGAAACCTTCTTGGGTAGTGAGTTACTGCAGGCAATGTTACTTCTATAGCCTAACAGCTTCAGTAACACAGTGCCTGGTGTAGTTCACAGAGTAGTACAAGAGAGTATGTGTTTGGGTCCCAGCACTGGTGTTAACAGCAACCAGCTCAGGCTAAATGAATATATGCCTTACAAATGGGTAACATTTCTGCTGTTAGCACTGTTTGGCAAGGAAAAAAACCCCATGATTTGTAGGTTTACTATAGCTTTCAAGTTCACTTAAGGCTCTACAGAGGCAGATAAAGTAAACTTTATTTGATTGCGTTGCCTGCCAAGCCAAACCCCTCCACAATAATGGTATTATTGTCACCAAAAACAATACTGCTGGGAAACGCGTTAGTTCTGTGTTATATTTTGAAGGATAAGTGATATTGACAGCTTTGAGGATTTTTAGCATCCTATCCTTTCAAGGGCCTTTTCCCCCCTTCATCACTCCATCAAATCAAATAAGATCCCCCTCACCCCCTTGTGAGAGTGGTCACCTCTGACTGTTAAGAATAAGTACAAAAATCAATACCAATTCACACTTTTTGCAAAGCAGCATAAGCCTTTCTTTTCCAATTAAAATATATATGTATACGCATGCAATGTTTCACTGGCAAGGCTTCAATAGAAATCAGTGTGTTTTCTTTGCAGTGCACAGGGGTCATACGATGCCCATCTTGACAGAGCTAGTTAACTCGAAGAATGGTGGGGAGAGTCAGCTTTTCATTAATTATGAGCAGATGTGAAATGTAGAGTGTTTGACAATTAGAAATGGCAGCAGCAGGGCCTCCGAATCAAAGTGAGGTCAGATTGGGGGATCAGATTACCTCTCTTACATTCTTTAGTTGTTCTGAAAATCATTTTGAATTAGTGTCAGTGGAGCCATGATGGGTTTTGCCCTTTGTCTTTTATGCTAGGACTGTATTGTTTCCCCAGACACTCATTAAAGGTCATTATACTATTACAGGGCTTGCTTTGGTCGTGGTGCCCCAGTTGGGTTGGTTTGCTTCTGCAATTGCTTAATGCATTTCTTTCTTTCTTTCTTTCTTTCTTTCTTTCTTTCTTTCTTTCTTTCTTTCTTTCTTTCTTTCTTTCTTTCTTTCTTTCTTTCTTTCTTTCTTTCTTTCTTTCTTTCTTTCTTTCTTTCTTTCTTTATTTCGGCTATAAAAGCAGGCTTTTTTATTTTCCAAGGTAAATAAAATCATAGACCGTTGTATGAAACTTCTTGAAACAATGAGGAGGTTTTGTAAGAATTAATGCTGCTTGTAAGAATCTGATGTCAAGTAGAAAATATCAGTTTACAGATTCAATGACGTACACGGGATTTAGTGTACTAATTGTATAATGTGGAGAGAAAGTGACACAGTGTATTTTCCAGTGTGAATCTGTTTCTGTGTTATTATGTTGTTGCCTCTGCTTCCAGCAAATTAAAATTATAGTTTGATTAAATATAATTACATTAAAATAGTTTTTGAGTTTATAGGCTGCTGTCCGGAAGAAAAAAAGGATATGATCTTTCTAAATGTTAGGAAATAGAATTTAGGGGAGTTTTTGTGTCTACATTTTTTCAGGTTTATCTGCTTTTGGTAGATTGCTACATGAGCAGCAAATGGTTCAAGCATTTTTGGTACCAGAGACTCAAATGAATTTGAGTGCAAGGAGGCTCTTAGGCACTGAAAAACCTAGGCTGGTTTGTACAGTTACTAGTAAGTGTGATGTTTCTCTTTAGGTGTGTGTGAGATCTTGGGGAGCACCTTTCAGATGATTAATTGATAGACAGAATCTTAGCCTGAGCAATTTAATTTATGTTTTTCTGTGTCACCAACTGGCTGCTGCTTCTTGGGAGCATCAAAAGTTCGTGTTCCGAGAGGAAACATTTTCTAAACTTGACATTGTACCTACTGCCATGGGAATCTAACCTTTCAAGGGCATTCTTGGTACTAGTACCAGGCATATCTAGTTCAGCTTGTGAGCAAGCATTCTTTGATTCTTTGGCATGCTTTGAGTTCTGTGAAGCTTTATGTGAAGGCTTTGACTTTGGTGAGTATCAAGGATCTTCAGAGACAAAAGACAAGACTAATCATCACTTTATTTTGAATTCAGAGTTCAGCCAAAATGTCTAGCTATCCTATTTGGAAAGAAAGACTATGCTATGACAAGTTGAAGAAAGCTTAAATTCTGAAAGTAGCCAAAGCATATACAACCGTGCGTCAAGCCCAGTTTAGAGCCATGTATTCTGTGTGGTCCTTTACTACCATCACATTGTTCATGCTGAACAGGCAAGTTGGTGGCTGAGTCTTTCTCAAAGGACCGTTCTCTAAGATGGAGCGAATCCAGAGAAGAGCAACGAAGCTGGTGAAGGAGCTGGAGAACAGGCCTTATGAGGAGCGGCTGAGAGAGCTGGGGGTGTTTAGCCTGGAGAAGAGGAGGCTGAGGGGAGACCTTATTACTCTCTACAACTACCTGAAGGGAGGTTGTGGAGAGGAGGGAGCTGGCCTCTTCTCCCAAGTGACAGGAGACAGGACAAGAGGGAATGACCTCAAGCTCCACCAGGGGAGATTTAGGCTGGACATTAGGAAAAAAATTTTCACAGAAAGGGTCATTGGGCATTGGCAGAGGCTGCCCAGGGAGGTAGTTGATTCACCTTCCCTGGAGGTGTACGGGTGGACGAGGTGCTAAGGGGCATGGTTTAGTGTTTGATAGGAATGGTTGGACTCGACAATCCGGTGGGTCTCTTCCAACCTGGTGATTCTGTGATTCTGTGATTCTATGAGCTGAACATTTTGGGTAGCATGAATAAGGATGGCTGTTGAACCAAATTTGATACAGTGTGCTGAAGCTGTCTGGCATTGTGGCTTAGCAAGACAGGTACAAGAATACTCTAGCTGCTTCATTGACCTGTGCTACTTAGGACAATGTAGGTCCCGCCTGTGCGCCTTTACAACTTAAAAACCACATTCTGTGATAACAGTTGAAATGACATGTCACTTAGTGATTTAGCCAGAGAGAGGAATGTGTCACACACACATTGGTCAGTCTATCTAAAATTTAGCAGTTGTGTAACTATTCTGGGTCTTTTCTAAATGAATCGACTGTTAAGTCCTGGATTCCTAAATTACTGAATGAAAAGACAGCATAGTCTTTATTTCTCTTAGGATATGAGAACTGTATTCTCTGCTTTCTACGGAACAAAGCTAACCAACTACTTTTTCACTCCTGATGAAATAGCTGAGACAAGAAGAAGTACTTGTTTTTATGGATGAGCTAAGTTGCAGGAAGGACCTATGTGTGTGTTGTCAAAGAACAACTTAAAGTGCTAGAATACTCCTTTGATCCTTTAGCAGCACCGATTTCCCTTTTACAGGTTGCATATACCATCTTGTGGCGGCTAGAGACTTTGAGATCCTTAAACCAGTGATAAATATGATCCCATTTTTGTTACATTTCTAATACTCTGATGATGAAAAGGTGGGGTACTACCATGGTTCCCTCCCACTACGCACCTCTTCTGAGCTGTGAGAATTCTTTTGTGACTACAGGAGTGATAGAGACTCCTTTGCTCTAAAAAGCTTACTTAATCTTACTTTTACATATGCCACGTAAACACTTCTCTCTTTAATGTAACCCACTGATCCCTGTGTGGTCACACTGTGTTATCTTTAACTAACAAAAAGCCAATAGCACACTTTTCATGTTTTGAGGAGCAAGAAATTGAAGGAATGAATAAGCAATGGCATCGTAAGGTCATTAGCAAGTAAATATGATCAGATTGCAATGTTCTCACTGCTCACTTCTATGGAATGGCCTCTCCTCTGCATGCTGGAGAATGATACAGCATTATCTTATGTAGCCTGAGATAACTGAAAATGATACATTAGAATGAGGTGTAGTGCCAAATAAATTCCTGTTAATTGAAGACCACAAAGAATATAAATCATCAGCCTGTGTACCATGCTGTGGGTCGTAGATTGATTTATGTAAACCTAGTTCTAAATAGTGTTCTTGATTTTAGGGTGACAGAGTTTTACTCCAGTTACATCAGTTCCCATGTATTCAGGGTGGTGTTCCTGAAAATTGACATGGCTGTGATGCTTTCTGTAAATACTGTGTGGGTCCCTTTTCAAAATACAGAAAATCGTGTAAAAATGGACACCTATGTATATTTTAGAGTTTTCAGTTTTACAGAGAAATCATTACTTAAGATTACTTAGTTAAGATTCAAGTCTAACACAGCTGGAAAAAAAAAATCAGACATTAACATCTTAATGTAATCTGTGTTGCTACTAGGTAACAAAAACCAACTTGCCTTCCTTAGTGAGCTTCTCAGAATGAACTACAGTCAAGAAAGCAGCTGTTACCAAAACTGGTCAATGGGGCTTTGAGGCATATAGAACCAGAAAATGAAAAACTGAAAAAGAAAATATCAGTGTGGAAGGTTCCTGTGCCGCTCTACAAGAGATTCTTGTGGTGTAGCCACTGACATAAAGTTGATGCTTGTAGATGCTGGAGATTTGCCATGTTTTCAGCCAGCTCAATAGTCAATGGTATGGACAAATCAGAAGCCAGGCACCATGAGATCTGCTTTCTGAGAATGAAAATCTCCTAATTACTCTTCTACTTTGAAATTTAGTTTATATTTATGATTCTGCCTTACCTACTTTCTTTCCATCTTGTGGTAACAGCACAAAGATGCATTCGGTTGTTTCCACTGAAGCTGAGATGAATTGACACAACAATATATGCAATCACAGTCCTAGCTATCATTTCAGAACTGTGTGCTGGCTCAGAACACTAAGCCAACCCTTTGATTTTTCTGCCTTTCTCTTGCTCTTGATGTGCAGACCCTTGAGGTGATGCTCTCCTTTAAGCAGCCTTATGTTTTTCTGTATTTCTAACGTGGCAATAGAAGCTGTGATCAGAGTGGGCTGGTGCAGGCCCTCCTGATACTCCAGGTATCTATGCCATCATTTTTTCATGTGAATGAATGCACCCAGGCTTTTATATTTCCTTTTCAAGCACTGCATAGATTACATTAATTACACCAGGGGGACAAGTAATGTGAAACAAAGGTATTTTACAATGGGTGACTTCAAGTACATAGTTTGACTCAAATACTCAGAAAATGAATCCCTTTTATCGTTCTATTTTTTAATAGAACCCAAGTACTGCTAAATTATTTAACTTTCTTTTGGATAGAATATGAGAACATAGATGAACACTGTGATGTAGAAAGGCAAGAGCAGAAAGAGAACAAACAACCACCACAAACCAAGACAGCAGAATCTGAAAACTGAGACAATCTGATTTGTTACTTATGACCAGAAAATATAAATAATGAAGCACATGTCTTTTCAGATAAGTCTTGCGATCCACTAGGCTGATGAGAAGATGCTTTGCCTGATTTGTGATGTGTCTGTAACAAGGAAATAAGCTTCCACATTGGCATGGGATGGAGGCACTACCCAGTTCAGCAGCAAATCTTTTGAAGAATTAGGAATGTGGGTGGGAGAGATCAAGAAGTCTGCATTTAATTCCTTTAGGCCTTTATGTTGAGTAGTGATTCTTAGCAGGGTCACAAGGAAGAGACTAGTGAGTGGCTTGCCGTGATGGAGACAAGCTAGAAAAGATCCTGTCTGCATCCCGTGGCATGAGTTTAGCAGAGGGTCTTATGCAAGGTGACATGGAAATTATGTTTGCATTTTTAGTCCCTGAGTGTGGCTTGTTGTCATGAAACTCACCATGACAGTTTCTTACCACCAGGCAGCAGATTCTTCCTGTTACCTCCTTGGTGTGGGACAGATGCTAGCCGGTTAGCTCTCCTCCTCTACTGTTCCCGAGCTATTTCAAGCGACAGATGCCAGAGCTGGCTTGGTTTCAGCTTGAGCATTTCTGTCATAGCCCTGCCTTGAGCCCAAATTCTGACCTTTACTGCATGAAATAAAGTACTTATGAACAAGCAGTGGCTTGATCCAGAGCAGGCTTAGAGCAAATGTCAAGTGTCAAGTCAGTCTCCTGCCTCCTTATTCCACCTGCATTAGGAACCTAGATTAGACCCTAGACTACAGCCCTGGCTGCCTTAGGCTTTATGGGTCTGGAGAGACATAACTTATTAACAAGGAGTTATTAAATTTTTATCAGTTTTATTACACAATGTAAATGCCTTCTATGAATCTACATTGTATTCATTATCATTTAAAACGTTAATTAAGTCAAAGTAGCATTTAATTTAGTTCTAAATGTGCCTTTGGGAGGAAGCTTTTAAAAACAGCTGCAGGATTCAGAAGCTCAGTGGTGCTGGGAAGTTGTTAGTACCACTTTTCAGGATAGATCCCCCCAGTTGACTGCCATTTTAAGTCATAGCTAATTTGCGTTGATGTTATCGGGCAGGGTCTCAAATTAATATTGAATTAATATTGATAGCAGAAAGCTATCAGCTTATGCTAATCACAGATTCTCTTTAATGAGTATTTTGTGTTCATTTCAAATTTAAAACTAAAATGAACCATTCATTCATAAAGTCTGTACTTCTCGTTCTCTTGTATTATAATACTTGTTTCATTTGGTATTCTTATTGGTTGGCTCCTTTTATAATTCAGGGAAAAATATGTTAACTGACTTGGAATATTGTCCCTCAGATTCATAGAAAAAAAAAAATCCTCTGACCTAATCTTCTACATTTCATGGGATTTCTTGTTGTTGTAATATATAGAAAGAGATGTTTATTGAAATATACCACAGACTGTAATGGAGCATCAACATATAAAGTGGAATGCAGTTTATTATAAACCAAAGAAATTAGAATAAAAACCCGCCAAACCAAGTTTAAAAGTGCAAGGCTTGCATTATGTCTGGGTGTATTGTTGCTTTTGATGCTTTTCGATGTAAAAACAAGAGAAAGAAGGAAAAAAATCAAGTATAGTGATACCACCATCTGATTATTATATTAAGACCCCCAGTGTATCTAACATATGTGTACCTTTAGTCAGGTAAGTAGTCACAGTAGCTGTAGTTTGACTGCTAGTGCACATAATACATGATTCATCCTTCTAGAACTGAAGCCAGAGGGACCTAACCCAAAGCTTACCTAAGTAGGAGAGTCCACTGAATTAGAACCACAGCTTATCAGATGTTATCAGGTCCCGTGTAGGTCCAGCCCTTATTCTGGAAGCCAGAAGCAACTTGCAAAACAATTTTTTCTGGGTCGTCCTATTTTCTACTGAGTACTTGAGTAACCTTTCCAGGTATTTGTATGTGCAGGATGCCTAACATCATGATTTTTTCTGTGCATTACATGAAAAGAGAAGATTGTTGTCACATAACTCTATATATGATTCTTGAAGTGCCACAAAACAAGCACCTGTCTGATATCATTGAGATATGATTGAGGTTGTAGAAGACAGGAGGGAGTTGAGCAGAATAGGAAGATTTTAATTGATTTGTAAGAAATCATAGCTATATTTTTTATTACGTAATTTCTTAAATAATATTGACAGAATACTTTAAAAAATGGGTAAAAGTTCAGTTGTTCTACTTTTACTGTTTGAGACTATTTGCCAGCTTCTGATAGCATACCTTTTTATAATACAGTTATATAGCTTCCCTTATGATAGTTACTGTATTACTGTAATGCTGTAATTCACTTTTTATCAATGACTTTAAGAAACATACTGTGTGCTACATCACACACAGATGTTTCACCAATACTCATCAGGCCTTGTTAGCGTAGTGCAATTATTCTGAGAGCAAAGGGTGGAAAAAGGAATCTTGCTGTCTAACAAGTGGTCATTTTATTTTGCTTGGAAATGCTACCTATGCAAATGGCACAAGGCAAAGATCCCAATTTTGACTGTGCCACTGACTTGCTACATGACTGTAATTCTTCTTCCACACAGAAATTGAGAATATTGAATTCTCAATATTTTATATTTTGTGCTAAGAGGTGCTTTGAGATCCTTCTATTTTGAAATACTGAATATAAGCCTGGTTGTACTTTTGATGTAGTGATTCTGCTGTTGAGGTCAATTTTCATGTTTTCTGATCTTTGCTGAAGAGGGTGAAGAAGGAAGTGAATTGGGGTCCATGAAAGAAGGAATGTGGAAATTACCAGAACTTGTCTTGCTGCTGTATGATTTAGAGAGATTTCAAAAGGGAAAATTATCTGAGAGGGCAGGAACTTGATAATCTTAAAGGTCTTTTCCAAACTTCGTGATTCTATGAATACCTTCTGTTTATCTGTCTCAGCAGGGAAGAATGTCTCTTTATATTTCTGGGAAAAATATTCTATAAATCATTTGCAGTTTTTAACTGTTCAGCACTTTAATTGCAATGCAGACCTTGTTTACGGTGAAAAACAGCTGAAGGAAATCCAAAAAATCATTATACCATCTTTGATCTTTGTCATGCAATTTGCTTTGTTCGTTCTTGCATAAAAGATTTGCTTGCACTAAGCTTGTTGCTTTCTCCATTCCCATGTTCCTGACATCATTATCTTCACCCTCTGACTCAGTGGTGTTCTGTGTTTGGTATGGTGCTACAATATGGAGAGAGATTTTACATCACTATATGCTGCAGAGGAAGACTGGTAACAAGATATGGAGGTTCTGCTCTTGAGCAAACTCTTGATAGAATGGTCTAGCAGATATGACATCTAGCAATGTTGATGTTTTATTCTACAGCCTGCCCGTCTTCTCTAGTAGTTACATGATTCCATATGGAACATATTGCTTGGACTGCTGCCCAGTGGAAAAGAACCTGGGGGTGCTGGTTGACGTGCTGACTGTGATCACATAGTCTAGATGTGTCTGATTTTGCATCAGACTGAAATTCTGCAAAAGCAGGATATGGCATTCTTTAATCCATTGGCACTAGATCCTTCTGCATGTTGATTTATGTACTATGAATTCTATGCCTGATCTATGCACTTTAATGCACCGCTATCATGTAATTCTGTTCTTAGAACTCCCTACATCTAAATTTGCCTCTTTTCAAGCACAGAAATATTTTAATTTCTTTTTCAGATCACCACCATGCGTTCTTTTTTATTATGGCGTGGTATTTTCTTTTTTTTTTTTGTTCCCTTTTTTTCCCCATTACCTTTTTTGTCCCCCTTTCCTCCTTTCTCAATCCTGAAAATACTCTCTCTTACATTAATGCAAATGCATTCGGGATTGGGATCAGAATTTCCAGTGTTGCCATGTCTAGTGGCTGATCAAGCTTTAATGGTCTTTTTGATTGGCTGATTGAATCTTTGAACGCTGCAGCTCTTCCATCCACGGTTTTACTGGTATTTCTCCTGCTGGATAGATAGATAAGCTCTTGTTTTGCATCTCAGACTGTAGCCTGAGGGAATGCACAAAGTGTATCTTCAGGCTCATATATTCAGCCTCAATACTCAAACCCCACATACTCCTCAAGAAACATCCTGAAGTTGTCCTGTGGGTCCCACAGATTTCCTCAGCAGTATTCTTGAGTCCTGCCCGTGAGGGATATAAAATATGTCAAAATATGCATTTGTTTTTAATCCGCCTTTAGCCTATGAGTCTTTTGTCTGCCCTCTTCTTTCTCCTCGAGCAGGACAAAATAAAATCCTCAGAGGTAGAGCTCCAAGCAATTTGCTTTTGGAAGATGACTTTCTTGACAGCTGTCAGTGTCCCCTGAGCACTGGATTTCTGGATGCTTTCAGTATCTGACTCTCAAAACATCTGGCAGCAACACTATTTCCAAATATATTGACATCCCGTGGCATTTGTGGTTGATATCGTTACTTTGAGGGTAGTAACTGACCCGTAAATCTTATGAAAGAAGATTATGTATCCATTTTCTCTTTGTTGGAGAGACTGCCTCCTCTTCCAGGTGACTGTGAACTTTATTTTGAAATCTGTGTGATAATTATCACAGAAATGCTGGCAGTTTAGTAGCTTTCTGAAGAAAGTTCTTTCCTTACTGCTGCTGTCCGTATTCTTGTCAGTATCTGCTTAATGCAGCCATACATCTGTAGCAGAATGCATTTACCTTTGATGAAGTTTTCTTTCTAAAGCCGTTCCTCATCCTGGGGTGTGATCTCTTAGTATGATCTGCCTGATCCTTGTTGTACGCTAAGCAACCTTGACACCTCTGTGTATTTTTGGTAACCAAGTGAAAATTAGAAGGTCAATATGTATATATATAATTTTTTTGAAGCTGACTATCAGCTTAGTTTCGTTGATCCAGGGTTATTTGCTTGCTTTCTCAGTTGTTAGTCAGTGTACTTTGCTGTTGTTATAGTTTGTCTTACATGAAGTGAATGTGAGATAGTTTGTGTTTCCTTCTCACATTAATTCTGAATGGTTCGATCCTGCCTTCTCTATCTATTTCAGTGTTAACAGTACAGTATTGTTGAGTATTAGAGTAATAATTGGAGGGATTTTTTAACAGTCCTTTTAATTTTATTTTCTATTTTTATTTTATTTTATTTTGAATTAAGTATTTTCATCCTATTTAAGTTTTATTTGAAAAATATGATCCTTGCTAAATACATCCATCCTTTTGAGTACTCTTTGAGTTAGAGATCACAACACTGTTGTCAGTAACATTGTTATTAGTTATCACCCCTGGATTTCTTACCTTATGCTTGATTTCCCATCCTTATGAAACTGCCAGCCCTGGCTTCGCTGTAGCAATCGATTTCAGCCAAGCCACTGTATGCTTTGGCAGAGATGTGAGCATGAATTTTTTGAGTTCTTTGAATTTTGTGAGTTCTTTAGCAGATGGAATCAGAGGTAGACTTCACCTTTCTAGTTCTGTACTTCCCTAATTTTCCATAGCAATTAATTATATTTCATCTCTGGTTTTGATATTGCTATTTTTGCTATTATTTTATATCTTTAATCTTAGTTATTTATGTCTTAGTGAGGTATTATATTGATATATTTACCAGGTAATGTTGTTTTTTTGGATATATTTGTGCAGAGACAAACAGCTTTACAAGAATGGAGTACATTGTACAGCTTACTGAGGTAGGAAGCGCTTAGAAATAAAATATACTGATTTCTCAGTGTCATGAAGTGTATTTAACTGTGATAAAGCCAGAATATTTTACAATAGGCTTTTAAATACAACAGGTACAAGCTGTTTGATTAATTGGGATGCTTACCCTGTGACTTACAGCATTTTGCATAATAGAATTGGTTTGTCAACAATTAACATTCCCCACATTTACGAAAGCTGTACTTCAGGCAATAGAGTATTGCTAAACTGCAACCAACATACTAAGACTCTGTCTTCTGGTAATAACATTTCTGTGTGTGAGATCAACTGAAAAATATCGTTCTATACTTGTGCATAGATTTGAAGACAAAAAAAACAGCACTGAGGGTTGAAATTCTATGTAACCAGCAGGTGGTGGTGCTGGCTTAGAAATGAGTAGTGCTGAGGAGCCTCCAAGAACTGTTTTCATGTACTGCTGTTATGAGGAAACGATTTAACTTATGTATATATTAAAACTAATATTTCAGATGGCTCATTTTAATTGTACAGGTGTTTCTGAATAGATATATCTAGTCTAAGCACTTGTATATAAAACGTGTGTGTGTGTGTGTGTAAACATGCACAGCATTTTATATGTAGTTTACATATGAAAATGAGATTATGACCTAACAGGTGCCAGTTGTGTGAAGACCTCTATCCCAGAGGAATAGCACAGCTCAACCTGAAAGAGTATTGGGGATCACTGAGCCTGATCCTATTAGTGTTTAATAAATGAGAGTTTTTCTACTTATGTGGATGAAAGTCAGATAAGAGTGATGATAAGGAAGCCAGGGTTAAATGTCAAGATTTCAGTTCTTTTTCAGAGACACTTCTACACCCTTGTGTACAAGATTTATGACAAGTTGATGAAAATCTCTTCTTTACACAACAGTGCTCAGGGAAATGGGCAGGAGGAGCTTCTATGTATTCTTCAGGAAATGTCCTAATGAAAGCACTTTCACAAATTTGTTTTTAAACTTGTCATCAGCGAGGTAGAGAAAAGGTTATTTCAGTTTAAAATTTCAGAATTGGAACTACATTGAAGTGTGTATTTTTATGATGTTGAGATGAATTGGCACTTTGAACTGGAAAAGAAAGTAATAATTGCAATTAGATTTCTGCAGAATGAAGTCTGCACTTCCCAGTGCTGTCAGAAAGGAAACAGTTGCAGCAAGACCTAACTGAAGTTTGTGGAGTGCTGCTCCGAAGAAGGCAGCATATAACCATCTCTTCACTATGCTCTGCAATACTCTTTCTTCTGAGGAACACTGTGTAGTAACTACAGGATTTCTAATCCCAGGGAGCAGAGCAATCACCAAGAACTCCTGTGCTTAGTTTTGTCCTTAGTTACTTGTAGGCTTTGTATGTTTTCCTACTGAATTTAATGGAGCTGAAGGAGTGTAAACAGCAAACTGTTGGTAGGCACACTGGTGAGTGGCCTTTCACATTTTACATATTTATTTATTAGTAGGAACTTATTTTTTGTTTACATAGAGAAGTTCACTGGTTTTAGAATTGTAGAATCATGGAATGGTTTGGATTAGAAGAGACCTTAAGGCCCATCCAGTTCCACCCCTTGCCATGGGCAGGGACGCCTCCCACTGGATCAGGTTGCTCAGAGCCCCATCCAACCTGGCCTTGAACACCTCCAGGGATGGGGCAGCCACGACTTCTCTGGGCAGCCTGGGCCTGCCCACCCTCGCAGGAAAACATTTTTCCTAAGATCTCATCTAAACCTTGTGAGTGCGTTCAGTCACAAAGGGAAACTTCCTTTGCTTTGTAAAACCAGGGCACGTTCCTGTACTACAGAACTACAGTCTGTCCCCTCTAGTGCTGCAGCTTCTCTGTCTGTGTCCCTTACAGTTGGTGTCAAAATGCTGTTTAAGGCAATAGGACAAAGGACAGCAATCTTTGGTTTGTTTTTTATTGAGACAAAGATAGTTTATGACAATGCACTGAATTTAGAGCTATGAGTGTGGAAATATTACAATTGCTCTTAAAGAATCCCCCAAAGGTGTGCCTTTTGCTTTTACATGTCTTGCCTTGGGGAACTGTCAAAGGACCACTGATGAGGAAGTTGGTGTCCTTTAATCCATACAAGTTTTTTTAAGCAAAGAAAAAAGAAACATAAAAATTAAAAAGGCTGTTAGAGTTATTTGATGTTAAATAGACACACTTTCATGTCAAATTAAAAAAAAAAATCAACACAACACTGTAATAATTTACTTTTAGCACGTATGAGTGTGGTCTGCTTTTATGGAGTCATAGAAGCACTGAATGGTTTGGTTTGAAAGGGATGAAAGGGAAACTAGATGCCTATCAAGTTGTAACCCCCTGCCATGAGCAGGAACACCTCACATTAGACCAGTCTATGTTCCTAATGTACTTTTTATACAGAAATAACAACCTCACCATCTTATAGCTTATAGATCTGAGAAAATTAGTGATTAATAACTGTATTTTCAGATAGTTTGGTCACTTGAGTCTCAGCTGGAACTATAAGAAAGGAACTCTGTTAAAAGAAAATTGAATGCAAGTGAGCAACCTAAGGCTGTCTAACAGATCAGCATAGAACTAAATTCCCGGTCAAGAGATTCTTAGTCCTCTGTTTGTAGCCATGGGATCATCAGGTAGTCTATTAAAAAGTTAACATGTGGCTTTCAGCAATCCTGTTGTACTTTGCTTCTGCCAGACAGAGCAGCTGGAGCTCTAAAATTGGAGTTCACAGCTGATTGTGACTCAGTTAGACACAGGGTCTGAACAACCATTTTCTAACGCAGAGGGGTAACATTTTGCTGTTGCTCCTCCTCAGTGTTCAGCTGGCAGAACAGCTTGTCATAATGAAATAACAGAATTGAAAATGCAACTCAAAGAATATTTACACTCATCATAACGGATGAGAGTCTTTGAGTTTCCTTATTCTCCAAGGCACACTCTCAAAAGACAAAGTCAATTCCCTTCTCTTTGATGTGTGTCTGGAGAACAGACCCCCATGAATATAGTCCATGATCTGTTTTAAGTTCTACAATTTAGACACATCTCCCTTTCTTTACTCTTTCCCAAAATAAACTTTACTGTACCCAAATAGCATTTTGTATGGGTGCAACATGTGGAGAGGTCAGTTGGACAATTAAATGGGCAAGGGAGAAAAAGCCCACTTTTGCTTTTTGGTTTTAACTTTTCATTTGACAGTTTTCCAATAAAAATAGAATTACTTGCTTGAATCATAAATAATGAAGGTAATGGAGACTAAAAATCAAGAAAAATCTGTGAGGGAATACTAAAATCTGCATCAGAAAAGATGTTTAAGGGTCAATGAATCTATGACTTGCTGTGAATATAAGTTAAGATTTAATTATGAATTAAGGAAAGTAGAAAAGGAAGATGTTTGTTGCGAACAAATAGTCTCACATTATATATAGACTTCTATATAGGTACGAGAAATCAGGTCCATGAAATCTGAAGTCTTTCTTCTTTAAATTTCCCAATCCAATTGTGAAATGCTGTATGTATAAGAAAGACTTTCTTCCTGCCCCATTTTATCAGCTTGCACCCTGAAGTGTGAGATAGGAACAGCTCCTGATCTCAAGTCCAGTGAAGTCAATGTGTTTTCTCTGAAAGGAAAAACATTTCTTCAGCAAACCAACCACAGTTTAAACAGCTGTAAACCACTTCTTTGCTTGCTGAAGTCCTAGTAATAGAGAAGTGATAACAACTGCTGTCTCTGGAAAGCACTTTTAGTAATTATGCTCTTGCACAAAAGTGGAGGAGCAAAGAAGGAAAAATCAAAGTTCTACAGGAGCCTTTGAGGTTTGTTTTACCCCTAAAAATAAATAAAAGTAGTATAGAGCCATCCTCTGGATTTTTTTCTCACTACAAGATTGAAGTTAAAAGTTTGCTGGGTTTCTAAACCCCTTTGCAGTCTGTCTTTCATTCTATATACACGTGTAACCCTAAAAGCTCAGGAACTTAAAGTTTATCATGGTTTCACGGAATATCAGAGCAGCCGTATAGAATACCTGACAGGATCCAGCCTAGAAACATTCCACTTTTTCTATTAACTGTCTTTTTACAGCATTCAGGGAAAAGCAAAGAGGAATATATCTGTAGCTGAGTTTCAATCCTTAATGTGTGAGAATTAAGTCTGAAAGACCATGTATTATTAAAATAAAATTTAAGCATTGATTGCCAGTAGGAAAAAAAAAAGGTATAAGAGTACTACATTTGTTGTTCAGTCTAAAATGCCTTTAGCCAAAAGGTGTGAGCCTGGGACAAAAAGAGAAGGAAAAAAAACATAAGAAAAGAAGATATTTCTTGAGCTGCACTGTTTTAAAGAGATTGTCTTGTTCAAGCACCGTTCAGCATTTGTAAAATGTTTGGAGATGATACGTTTTTGACATTCTTGGATCTTGATGTGCCTCAGGTGGCACACACTGTAAGTAAAAGCTGGTGAGCCTCACCTGCTTTTCTAATGATGCTGGTATGCAGAGATACCAGCATATCTGGTTCTCGTTATATTAAAAAAAAACAGTGAAATACATTTCCCTGAGTTTGTAATGCATGTAGAAACCAAACCAGGAATCCTGTTCCATTTGGATTATATAGTTTAAAGTCACCAAATAAACTCTACTCTGCAGTGTCTAAAATTAACATTCTTTTATCTCATCAAGCCCCATTCCATTGTAGTTTCCAGTCCACGGTTTCATTACATCAGTTACCTCCCAAAAATCAAGTAAAAATAATAAAAATAAATAAGTAAAACTAATCATTTATTGGCATAAAGTGATTTTTAAAGGGGATGAATAATATTGTTTTCCCAACAAATAACAAATGTTCTTATTCAAACCTATTGCAATATGATGCTAAATTCCAACCTCAACTAATTGAGCACATTTTCTTTTTTGAAACTACCTTTGATAAGAAATGCATTACAAACTCATCAGTTTAGGTTGCTGTTAACAAAGAGACAGCAGCCGTCTGGATTATTCTAGATCCGCAGTGAAACTGCCACACTACGTATGCTCAAACTAAAGCTGCGCGAGTTTGACAAGGGGCAGATGAATCCAGGAGTTATTGTGCAGGGGTTTAAGTCTATGCGGCAGCTGACGGTTGAAATAATCATCTATACATCGCTCTGAGCTAGCTGGGGAAAGGTTGAAGCTGTATATTTTCAACATATCTAGCCTAATGGTTAATCTGTTGTCTTATACAGGGGGTGCTGGGTGGAATCGCCGCAATAGCTGACAGTTTGGAGGAATTGCTGTGGGTATTTTCAGTTGCCTGATTCACAAAGTGGTAGGTAGCAAAGTCTAAACAGGCTTGTCATTGAAAGAAAGAAGTCATGCTCACTGTCACTCCGATCAAAACAAACCTCCGGTAGCCAAGAGCTCAATCAACATATTGATTATTTGTGTTTAGCAATACGGAGCTGCAGCTTCACCCACCACAGGAAGGCTGAGCTTTTCGGGAGATGTGCCAGATTGTAGAATGGTGATTGCTCCTTTGGAGGTCAGCTGGGAAGATGCTTAGGAGAAAGAGAACAGTTCAGTTGAGGGGTAGAAAGGAAGTATTTTTTCAAACCAAGATGGTTTAGCTGTTAAAAATGCTCTCTGTCCTCCTAGTGCTGGATCTGGCATGTCTGTGCCGTGACATGGCATTCCGCACGACGGAGATGAAGGGGGTGCGGTATGAATTAGACTGAAACGAAAATGAAATATCTGCAAGTGACAGCTCTGGCTGATGGCTGACTATGAAGGAAAACACTGTGCTAGTGTCTGGTGAAAACTGGTGCTGAAAGCCTAGCAGCTGATCGAGATGGGGGAGGAAAGGAGCAGTGGGGATGGGTGGGGGTTGTTTAGAATGTCTGATTTTGGTCAGGATATTTTTTCTCCTTTAAAACACATTTTCATCTTCCCTTCCAGGCAAATCACGCTGAAGCCAGTTTCAGCCATTTTGTTGGAAGCGCTGTACTGGTATTCTGCCTTCTTACATTTAAATTAAAGCTCAGCCCAGCTTTAAGTTATGACAAGTGTATGCTCACAAAGAATAAATAGAGATTGCCATGGGCACTAGATTAACTACATTGGTTGTTTTAAAAATGTTCAGGGAGTTGCAGATTGCATTTCAAATTATCTTCATTATAATAAATAAAATGTATGGAAGTAGAAACAGGCATGATTCTCTAATGTAGTCTATGGGCAAGTGTGTATTCATTGAGCTTGAAAGGGAGTTCTTGAGGGTGGAGGGAAGGAATAGGAATTTATGCAGCTTCAAAATACCTTTATACAAATTGTGTTAATATCTTGCATATTATAGGCATTGTTTTTTATCTGACTAATGTTGATAGGTTTCTTGGGCAAGTTCTGTACAGCATTTACCAAAAGTAGGTGATGTTCACCCAGGCTGCATTTAGGAAATACAACAGAAATCATGGAGTTTCTTACACATGCTCTACTCTTATTCACTTCCTAGTTGTTTGCCATTCTCAAAAAGCTATTCAGAAGTTGCTCTCAAAATGACCAGTAAGTGTCTCTATTAGTCAATAATAATAATGACCTATGGATACATGACAAGTGTCCTGAATAGTTCTAATGGACTTTGACATGGTAAAGAACGTGGGCAGTACACCTGTCCTGTGACCATTTGCAGTGAAAATAAAGGCATGTGTCATCTTAGATAAAGTGAAACTAATCTATGACTAGAAAATTATTCTTTTGTACTAGAGTGGCTGGTGCTAAGCTCATCACATACTCAGAAGAGAACCGTGTTGGGTTTGGAAATTTAACATAGTACAGTGGTACAAGAGATTACCCCCAATCCAGACAGTTTTGTTAGCATACATAAGGGGGCAGTGACAGTATGGAAGGATGCATTTTGTTCCATATAACTAAGAGCAATCTTTGTTTCCTAGATATGTTTTCAATGGAAAGCAGCCCGCCTAGCTGTGCAAGCACCCAGTCAGATTTTAAAGAAATTATTATTAAAAAGAAACTGCCTTTGCTGAACAGCAGAATTCTATAAAAACCATAGGTGTTTAAGATTCTGCACATTATAGAATGTCTCTGCAGAAGTGATGGTGTTGGCCTATATTTCTCACCTAGTTGTACAGTACTGCTTGATCTGAAAGGACAGTAATATCTTGTGTTCAAACTCTCACCTCCGTGCTTGCAGATGTAGTTCTATGTGTATCGCGATGTGCTTTTCTTTGTGGCACAGCGTGCATGTACAACTTGACAGGCTATTTAGTCTAAAAATAACCAGTTTTACTCTTCTAGGGTAAAAAAATGTATAATTGTATGAGAAGAATGGACAAAGAGATAATTATCTCTACCAAAAATGTTATTCAGGTATTATATTGTAATCTTTGCTTTTCGAGATGGAGTAGAAAAACAGGAGTCGTAATCTGCTGGAGTCAGAAAGAAAAAAGGTAATTCGTAGTCACCCTCTGTGTGGGGCTTTTTCCATTTTCATCTGAAGCAGCTGAGCTCCTGTCAGAAGCAGGAGATGAGAGGTCATGGGATGAAACCAGTAGTTAGAACTTTTAAATCTGGAATAATTTGACAAAAAAAAAATGGCAACTCTGTTATCCCCATTGTTTAATGTTTTGCTTTTCAGTAGTTGTACCATTCCACACTGTTGGAAATAAGGGGAGGTAGGATGTGTTTGAAGCAGCTCAGTCTGCCTTCATGCTGAACAAGATTGTGTGATGCTATTAAATATGATTCCAAGCTCAGGCTATGAAGCTGTACTGAAAGAAAGGGTATTTTAGTTTTGACTCATGGTGTGCCACTGCACGCACAACATCTTGGGAAAGCTTGCTTATGCCTGCATGGAATATGCCACAAGACATACACTGTTAGTGCTTAATAGTCAGGGCTGGTGTCTGAAACCATCACGTACTGGACTCCAGAACAGGCTGTAAAAAGATTATGATGTTTCTTAAACAACTTGATTGGAGGATGGATGAGAGTTATTTATAGATTCTGGTCTTCTTCTGTTGCATGTGAAGATACTTTGATTCAGGCATGTGGATTTATAAAGATTATTTCCAATATTACTGCCTGTACTTTAACAATAGAGCATTTGTAAGTGTTCAAATGTATGCTTCACTGGGACTTGTGTAGGGAGGGAGGTCTTTTCAGATCCATTTTATCATGTGAAGATTGTTTTCACTGGAGGAATATCAAAGATTTGACAAAACACCAGTAACTCTGAGGTAGGATTGGTAATTTTCAAGTAACGTATCTGATATGATACACAGCTTTTTTTTGGTCAGGGTTTTGCTAATCAAGGAGATATGCTGTCCTCCAGTGATTTGAAATTGGTGTGAACTCTCAGGAGTATGCATTGTCATTATACTTTAAATGTTACTGCAATTAGAAAAGAGCAGAATAATGTTGTGAGTTGGACTCTAGTTCTGTTCTCGCTGATTTTCCTATCAACCACAGTCAGAGTAAGTGCAAGCCATTAATTCAGGGATCATTGAACAGCATTGGATGCTTTGTCATCAAATAGTTGAACCTTGTTAAAATGTCTGTTCAAGTGACTCTTGTAATTCACATACGATCACTTTATTTTTTTGTTAGAGAGGCAGATTTTGTGCTGAACACGACTGGCAAGCACGTGGGTGCTATTTCTGTCTCTTTGCCATTACCAGGTAGTGTTTCTAGCTGATGGTAAACAAGACAATGATGCCAGAACACATGCCAACCTCCTAAAGCAGTTTGGAGTTACTGCCTACTGGAAGTTGCCCATGCAAACTTTAAGGCAATTTAAGCACATGGAAATAATGCTGCAAGATTATCAGTCTGTAAACTATTTCCTACCTAATCTCCTCACCTCATGGGACATAATAGAATATAATATCTTAGTGGCTCAGTAATCTGCCTTCTCTCTATAATATACTCGTTCAGTTTGAAACAAACATCAGGAGAACATCATTACTGCATATTTTTTACTAAAAAAAAATTTATTACTGTCTTTTACAGAGGACAGCATTTCTTAGAGGTATTATTATGGGGGCTTTGTTTAATTACCTGTGCTATATTAGAATTGGAGGACTAAGAATGACAGTTTGAAGCTAAAACCATGTGTAGGAAATTAAATTTACTACTTTCTTTTTGGAGGTGCTGTGTATGTCCTGAAATTTACACTATTCAGCACTTCCTAATACTCAACAACTCTTAAGGAGGTTCCTAAACATCCATTTAATTCTGTAAATGTACTTACGCAATTTTGAGGTGTTTACTTTACTTTTTTTCTATTATTCTTTATTTATCTTAATAGCAGCCGAGTGCTTTACCTCCCCTGACATTTTCAGTAGATTCAAAGGCATAAACATCTTCCACAGCTAGTAAATCTCAAAGTCTTTATCAACATGTGGGAAATAAGTGTTGCTTCAGACACACTTACCCTAGGATGGGATTATTGCTTAAAGATGATAATATTGTGGAATAATCCTTTTATTAGTATTCTTTTATAAAAAGCCATTTTTAGGAAAAAAAAGACCTTAGGAAAGCTGCAAGTATAAACCTTTATTTCAGATGCAGGAACTGATACTTTAAGCTTTAACGTCTGTAATTCCACATAATATTAAAATTGATTCGTGCCTATGGTTTGAAATAATTTTTAATACAAAGACATTAATTTAAGTTTTTTCTTATCATTTAGAAGTAAAGAATGCAGCTAGATCAAGTTCCCCAAAATGTTCATACCAATTCAAGAATGCAACCACTAATGTACTGGCTGGTGCCAAGTCCACTGAAGGAATCCTGGAACCTGTTCCACTTGTTAATAACCGTAAAGGGAGCCTCTTCCTACCCACCAACCCCTCGCTGCTGCACCTTAACTTACTGGGTTCTGTTGAACAAGGAAAATCTCCGTACTGTAGATTGCAAAGGGCACTCAGCTTGCCTGTAAAATATCACTACCACGCCCAAAAGCCTGGGTTGAACCAAGATCTCCGTAGGTAGCCCCGTAGTTGGATGCATAAGGCGATAGAGTGGTTTGTGCATGGTTTTTTGCAGCCTGTTTTCAATGTGACGATGACATTACTAATGCTCTGTTAAGCACTTACAGATGTGGGATTCTCCAGATGTGGTGATTAATAAGTTAATCAAGATAGCTACTCGACTAATATTTTTGGGTGGTTTGTGCCTCACCTTTCCTATGGTTTATTTCCTCTGAAGCATTTATGTGCCAGGCAGAATGAGTTTACCAGGTATTCCAGCTTGTGTGATGCTCAGTAACATAGCTGTTATTTCGAATTCCAGCTTTTTTTAGCATCTGAAAAACAGTGTCTGTAAACTGTTCTGCTAGCAAACTGGGAGAAGCAGCGAAGGAGACAAACTTATTTTAAAAAATAGTAATAAAATGACAAAGAAAAAAGTTATTAATTTGTCCACTGTTTCTGAAAGATGTTCCCTTTATTTTGCTTAAAAAATGAAATGAGGATAAAAGTCAAGTAATATGTTGTTACAGATGTTTGGCTCCACATTAAGGCTGTTAAAATTACCAGCACATCTTAAATCAATTCATGGAACATTGTCTGGATGTTATGTCATTGAAATAATGAATCCTCTTTACTTAAGAATAAGAAAACATGTTAAAACATCAGTTGTAACTTTAAATTAAACTCTAGCATAAACTGGAGCATCTGAAGCCTCATTAGACTTGCCTGACATTTTTCTAGCACCGAGTCTCCCTGAACTGCACAACTGTTAGATTCGCTGCCTGTTAGACAAGTGAGCACTGGGTTGTTACAACAGTACATTAAGTGTTGTACTTAGGGATGTGCAAATAAGCTCCTGAATTTTATTAGAACTCAGAGGCTCGGTTGAGTTCTGATTCTGTAATATTGTCTCCCATTCTTGAATGTATTTGCAGTTTTCATGAAAGCTGGTAAAGAAAGTCTGCATAATGTAACTTGACTGTATTTTAATACACATCCTGTAGCATAAAGACATCACTAAAAATGGGGACACATTCTCATTAACAAAAGCACTAGGTCAAACATACAACGTTGGAGTCGAGTTGTAATATATCACAGCCCATTATTCAAATATGGTTGTCTTTCATAAGAAAAAGCAAATTTAAGACTTCCTTTTAAATTAATGTGGACACAGGAACCATGAAACTAAAATGAGATTTTATGGCTTTACTAAAAATGTTGCTAGATCTATTTCTTTAAGTACGCAGGAAATTGATAAAAGTATCTGAAGGATAATAATTAAATATGTTTTATATCCTTCTTTCTACGAAGAAGCCACTCCCGAATTGTTATTGCTCCACTTTTGGAAACCAGATCATGGGTAGTGGTGTCCATTATACGCTATTCTCATATTTCAGCTTCGTGGATTCCCTTCCTCCTGTTCTTATGGAGCTGCATTTCTAAACTGCCTTTAAAGTTGGCCCACAGGTTTCATTGAAAAACAAAATCTTGTTTAGATGTGATATGATTAAGAGAGATCACCTGCTGCAATGAGAATAAATGGCTTCCTTGCTTAAGCAAGGCAAGAAATTGAGGTCCCTCTGAAGACACCTCTAACAGGTATTAACTAGTGAGCCACGTTAACCTTGGACTTCGCAAGCATTTGGTGACAGCAACACAGTTTGTATGTGACAAGCACATATCAAAAGAGGGAGCATATTTATTGTAGGTGCAGTACCAAAAATAACTGCAGACTGCTAGAAGTCTGGTTCTAGAAATGGTTATTCTGGATAATTACTAGTAAGGTGATGATTTTCAATTGGACAGCAGGGTAGTATTACCTGTCAGCACTGGAGAACAAAAATGTTCGACCACAGAGTACAAAAGATCCTTCTTGTAGTAACTTTCACTATTTGAAAGGATCAGACAGGAGTCCTACTAGCTGGCTGAAAACTTAGAAAAGTCGTCTTTGTTAATAGTGCTTTCTGTTGTTCAGGTAAATATTTCTGTCTATACTATGATCTACAGTTCACTTGTGTCAATGTAACCTTTGCACGTAGTTCTGATGGCTATATATCTTCCTTAAACTGTTAAAATAGTATAACAATGTGCTTTAGTTATGGTGCAGTGCTGAATCTCTTGACAAACATTCTGTAACTCCATGGCAGCAGATTAAATTAAGTGAAGTTTAGAGTTTTTACTACCAAGAAAGCAAAACATTTCAGTTGTCGCTGGTTTCTGGAAGTAACATTTTGCATGGATCTTTTCCTTTGGTCTCTTAAGTGGTGGATTCATCAGATTGGAACCAGATATTTCTGTCCTATGAAGAACAGGAGGGCACAGTGTATAGCTTGAAAGAAATCTGTTGTCTGTGTGGAATAGTATGTGTATAGTTTTTTGATAAGCAAATTTAAAATGAGATTAGTTCAGTTAAGTTAGTGAAATAAATCATTACTATAGAGTCATTGCTCTGATCTAGGCATTGCCTTTTACACCACTCTTTGGGGTATTTTTTTTTGCCTTAATTTTCTTTTGTTGTTTTTCTTTTGCAATATTTTCTTTTGTTTTGATTCCCTTGACATGTGATGCCCCATCATTTAATAAGACAACACTTCAGTCTTTTCAGGGCACTGTCCTTCAGTCTTGACCAAGGCAAAATGAAGTTACGTAGCAGACCTGGGCAAACAGACAGACATGACAGGCTAGAACACAGTCCGTAATAAAATAGTGTCAGCTGAGGGTTATAGCAGAAGGATATTGCTTAATTTCTTTCCAGCTAATCTAAGGCAGGTGACATATATCCAAGTTTTGTTGTTATTTTTGTGTAGCTTGTTGCAAATAGAATGTTTTTCCCCAGCCTCTGCTTGTGCACTTGTGATGTGTATTAAGCTCTTTTAATATAGCTACTACCACTAATCTCTTTACTCTTAGCTTTAAAGTAACAGCTTCCTAGGCATCAGTCGTATTATCTTCTAGTTCATTTTTCAGTTAACAATATGATGGCCAAAAAATCCTTTTTTCCTTATTTATATTAGAATAATTCAGCATTAGGGTGAATTTGAGAAAGCAGGCACAATTCCCTTTGATAGCACCTGTAAAGCTTATGCACAGGTTATAAAATCATGGAATATTTAGGGTTGGAAGGGACCTTATAGATCATCTAGTTCCAACCCCCCTGCCATGAGCAGGGACATCTCAGTAGGTCAGGCTGCCCAAGGCCCCATCCAACCTGACCTTGAACACCTCCAGGGATGGGGCTGCCATAACTTCCCTTGGCAACTCATTCCAGTGTCTCACCACTTTCGGTAAAGACATTTTTCCTAATGTCTAGTCTAAATCTGCCCCTCTCCAGTTTATACCCATTCCCTCTTGTGCTATCACCACTGCAGTAACAATCTTGAAACAGTAAAAATTATGGTTAATTCTTATAGATGAGAAGTTAGGAAGCTGCATTTTTTTAAGTAGTACGTATTGTGACATAGGTTATCCAAGAGTAATTAATGACTGGCAAAACTATAAGTGATTTTCCATCTGGAAATTGATCTGTCATTGAAATCACACCTCATCCTCATTAAAAGATTGCATAACTCATGCATCCTCTGTTATACAGGTATTGTCTCCCCACTTCCATTCAACCTCATTCTGTTTGCTCCTGTTAAAACTCCCTTTTGTGAGAAGGGTAGAGCAATGAGGTCTGACTTGTGCTGGAGATCTGTGCACAGTGGCAGGCTGCGTTTGCATTCCCGACTAACTGAATCATTGAACATCAAGGCATTGAATATTTTACATCTCTTCATGAAGACTCTGTTAACAGTTTGGCATGTGAGGAGCAAGAACCAACTGGTATCTAGTTCACTAGCAAAAGCAGGCTGGCAGCTGTTACACTGGTATTGCAAATAGTACTTTATCTTTTGGGGAATATAGCAGAGCACTAATTCTACTTTTCTGTAGCACAGATTAACTGAAAATAACTCTCAGAATAACCCGAATATGGTTCCCCCTCTTTGTTTTTGAAGTATGAATCCAATTTGAAAGCCTGTGCTGAAAACCTTGGTATTCTTCCCTGCTTCTTCAAACCAAACTCTTCGACTAACATGCATTTGATTTTTATTACTGTTGGGCCTATGTTAGCAATGAAGTATCAGTGCGTGAATGGACATAGAGTGTGTGTTCTTTGCTACTTCACTTGTATTTCATATTGCACTTCGAGCAGTACTTAATCTCATGAGTTCCTTATATTTCCAGTTGAAGATGAGCAGCCGTCAACACTATCACCCAAAAAAAAGCAGCGAAATGGAGGCATGCGAAATTCACCCAACTCCTCACCCAAACTGATGAGGTAAGCCTGTAAGAGACTCATATCTTCATTGCCTTTCTTCCTTCCTTCCTTCCTCTTCTCCTCCCCCAACATCAAAAATAAGGGGAGAGAGTGAAGAAAAAAAAGATTGTTAGATAGTTTCTGAAAGGCTGAAGTATTTATTCTGTCAGCTTGTCAGCAGTTAATGATAGAGCTGAAAAAAATTCTGTCATGAAAAACAGTTTGAAAAGCTGTTTGAAAAATACATAGGCTTTAAAGTCTTAGCTGTCACCCTGTCCTGTCCGTGTGTAGTTCTTAAACAGCAGTGGCACTAATGATAGCAGAAACCAATCAGGGGAACTCATGTGGTTAGTTTGCCTCCAGCAATTCTCTTTCTGTTGGATTCCCTCTGAGTACTGTTTTCTGTACTTAAGGCCATATGTGAGATGTATCATCACAATCAAAAATGAACCTGAATATTACCTTCCTTTTATCCTGTCGATTGAAATCAAATATCTGTTAATTGATTTAGACTGATAAAAAAGTCTAATAATCTATGTACTTGCCAAAGCAAAGTTCAAAACTAATGCAGTTTTACTCAGGCTAAAAGCACATGAATTATGAAATACAGGGATTTTTAAGACGGTAGTGTATTCTCTAAAAGTGGGTGATGAAAACATCATCTTGTTAGTGATATTTTTCCCCTGTTGCCATGTGTACATTATTTTACACCAGTACTACTATGTAGTTTCCTTCCATAGGACAAATTACCTCTAAGAGGTTTGTGAAAACTTTTACTGCAACAAGAAATACGAATCTATTAAAATAATATGGCGTTTGCATTCTGTCTGACTGTGCTTCACCTTTTGCCTGCTTGAGTCAGTCAGGACAGGATCAGGTAGCACACATGGAGTTTCCTACAAGAAGGCTGGTACTGCTCTGGTTTTCCACCTCTAAAGCAGCCAGGCTAGAACCTCGGCCCAAAATTGTATCCAGAACTAAATACCAGAGCAGAGATATCCCACTGCATATATTTATATATGTACACACACAAAAAAATGTGCATTTATTTACATATATAAACAGACGCATTTTTGCAGTTTAAGGTTTGCATAACTGTAATTAGTCTTCAGTCACAGAGGTTAAGTGAAAAAATTATTATGACTATATGTTTATTTTTTTTACATAAGATCACTTGTATCTTTTATTGTTGGCAATGATTTTGTTCCTTTCAGGATACAACTAGGTAATACTCTCTTTATGTTTCAGTTAGTAGGCTGGAATTTTCATTGGCCAGTTGCAGAAGCATCCGTAGTTGTTTATCGTTACTGCAGGATAGGGCATAGTCAAGGACATCTACAAGTCGTCTTCATCTCTGTTTAGACTACAGAACCAAAAGTGAGATTGATTCACAGAAGAAAATGCACCCAGCTGTGGCTTTTTTTTCCCTGTTGACCATCTATTTCTGTTAAATGTATCATTAAAAGTTCTCTTCCTTCCTCTTAGCTGAGCCTTGCCCATATGACACTGATTTACATGCTTGTTTACAGTTTATGAGGAGGAATAAAATGAATATACTGGCAAGCTTCTCATTTTTATGGTGCCAGTTGTCATGCTAGCATCATTTTCAATTTCCTTACCTTCAGACAATCATCTTATCTGCTACTAATGGTTTTAACCACTTAAAGTTTTAGAAGTGTGGGAGATTCTTCTCCACACCAAATCCTAATTTTGGGGAAGCAGAAAGAAAAAGAAGTAGGGAGAGAGAGTGAGAAAGGGCTGAAACATTTGGAGCTGAGCACACTGTCCCTGTTTGCTATGTAAAGTATGCCTCATTTCTTTGATCTTGAGTAATAATAATTCTGGGGAGTTATACTGTTTTCATATGCTTCAAAGCTGTGTCAAAGTTTTGCTGCTTAAGGGTACTTCTTTATTCTGTTGGCTCTTGGGTACTGAGATGACAGGTCCTCTGTACTAGGTGCAGGCTTTTTCAAGTCATAGCCTTCAGCAAAACATCAAATTACCAAATACAGGGTAACATACTTCTACACAAATGCCTTTCCTGTAGATATATTATACCATATATATTAAATACTTTAGTGTTACACGGTACATTTTATGTGCAATAGAAAGTGATGGTTTGAGGTAGCCTTAGGGGTACTTTTTTCCACAAGCAGAAAAAGCTAGTGTGTACCGTATCAAGTATGGTTTTTACAGGACTTTCTGCCCGAAGGCCTTTGTAAATAAGTAATGATCAACAGATTGGCTGTGGGTTTTTGAAAAGCATGCCTGTGTCAGTTTGCATGATGGGGGAAGATTTTCAAAGTGGAGCCTGCTTTCATTGCCTGCTGAAGAGGGACTGAGGGAGAGTAGTCGTCCTGAGCCTGAGCTGTCTGCTCAGTAGCACATCAGAATTGCTAAATACAGGTTGAGCAGCGAGTGGAGAACTTGCTAGGCTTCCAAATCCAGACATTGTTTTCTTCCTTTTCCCTCTTGCTGCTAAATTTATTCACCAGCCTTGAGTTCACACCTCAGCCTCTCCCCAGACTCAACTCTTGCTTTGTCTTACCCTTTATCTACACTGACTTAACTTTGGTTCAAGGTGATAAATAAGAGAAAGAGGATTTAGTCAGGAAAGAACTCTGTTAAGCTTTGTGTGTAATGGCCAAACGCTTTTCTCCTTTCTGATAAACCAAGGTAGGCTGTATTATCTGGTATTTTGTATCCTTGTGAATTACCTAAAGTGACAGGTACTTGCTTTCCTGCCCAGAAATCTTTAGGGTATGTGAGCTAAAAGTACACAAGAAGTACATCAACTCAACCACTGCAGTGTCTGTAGCTGATGTTTATCTTTGCAGTATTTTTCCTAAATTTACTTCTTTTCAAAGTCAGCTTCAGCCCTGTCTTTCCCACAGAAACAGCAGACCTCTCCTTGGCCCTGGTCCTGATCTAGGAGAGGGCCTGGAGGGCAAGAAGTCTGGAGTACATAAAGAAGTTCATTTATGAATTGTAATCAGAGTTGTAGCTTTAGAATCACTTTCTGAGCAGCCCTACAGTTAAGTTGATGTTAAAAGTGCTGCAGAGATTTTAGATTTCCACAGTGGCTGGGGCAAATCAGCAAAGAGGTTATTATGATATGAGATAAAACTTTATGACTTCTGCTGTCACTGGAGCAGAACAGAGGACAGAAGCTGTATCATAGGGACATCATGACAGGAGATATGACAGGTGCTTATTTAGATCTGGTCAGAAAATATGAATTTTTGAGATTTACTCACACGTAAGTAGAAAGCTGTGTTACCAAGTAAGATCCGAGTAGAGAGATTGAAAACATCTATTCAATGTCATCTATTTGATGTTGTTGTCTCTAAATGCCAATAAATTACTAGCTAAAATAAATAGATGATAGGCATACAAATATTATTTGTATACATCTCAAATGGTCTTCCAGCTATAGCTACAGATGCAAATTGAGTAGAAAAATACTCTGCAATGTCATAGTTATTTCTATCTGGTTTATATCAACAGAAGTCTGTCCCATTAAACCCACAAGAACATGGGTATTGCTTAAAAATAACTCTAATGGGAAAAAAATGGAGTTATGAGCACAAGGTCATCCTATTCTGATAAAAAGTAAAATTATAATAGAAAGTGAAAGGAAAATGAAGGAGAACTGTCAGTAATAGAGTAATCACATATCAGGTCTCCTTCAGAAGACAGGGAAGGAAAGTAGAACCATTTGGTGCCTCTGGTGTCCTGCAGTGATATGAAGTCACCTGTTTATCATCTCACAGTTGCAGGTTTTGATGCATGTTATTGATGAAGAACGATGTTAAAAATGAGGAGGCCATGTCACCTGAATATCAACTAGCAAGGCTAGTTTTTAAATAAATGTGTCATTTTGGATTCCAGAATGACCAGTAAAATGTGAAAAGCTCTGGATATGAATCAAAAAAGCCACTTAAAAGGATTGTTGCTGGGGCTCAAGTCCTCACTTAATGCTTTGGTAGCTGCTACTGCATGAGTGGAATACACTGACTTGAAGGAAATGTCAGCCCAGCTGAGTCAAACTACCTCTTAATGCAAGAACAAATAGCATATGACAGGGCCCAAGGGGCCTGAAGAGCCAACAAATAGTTTGTCCCTGTCCACTCTGACTGTAGTGGTGTAGTTGACATAGGCCTCTAGACAAGTAGCATACTCAGCAAAGGGTCATTATCATTAGTGTCCCTGATCACATAAGAATCAGAGGCATCAAAGGACGCTGGGTTTTCAGTGTGTTGCCAAGGAGTATTTCATAAGCCTGAGGATTTTTCATGATCAAGAATCTAAAATAATTTCCAACCAAACCATAAAACTTGCTCAGAGACTGTCAAGACCTAGCTAAGTGACACGGAAAAAGTGAGCTTTTTGGCATACGTTTCCAGAAACCTAATGAGATTATTTGTCTGAAGTTGAGGGGAAAACCTCCTGTCTTTTTTCCTGAAATTGGATATAATTTTCTAAGTATATGAACAGTGGCTCTGTACATATATCTCCTTATCTGCCCACCCAGCCTCATGCACTCAAATGTACACAAACATTTCTGCTAGTGCCACTCAGGATGAATTTGTATTGCCTCTGCCATTGTGGTGCTGCTATTCCATGAGCTGAAACTGTGAGCTTTCTCACGGGAACCAAAAAAAAGTCATGGGAGGTCTAGAGGGAAACTTTCCTCTCACAAAAAAATGATAAAATAAGTTCAATCTGATAATTTTCCATGACTTCCCTATGTCAGGCATAAAGGTAGGGCTTGAAGAAGGGAAAGCTCACTGATTAACTGTAAGAATGGCCTATATTTATGTCCCTCAGCCTTTGAGATTTCCATCATGTACTCTAAAATATATGTCCTTTGTTTAAGATTTCCAAAGCTAACTTTCTGTGCTACAACCAACATTATCAACTGGAGCAGCTCAATAATCACTATGTTAGCTTAAACCTCTTATAAGAAGATTATAGAATGAAAATGTTTGAATGACAAAGAGTAGAATGTTAGCTTTCTGACTCCTGCTACCATTGGTAGCTGTGTTGTAAGCCATTAGAATAAGAACAGTATCAGATTTTTATTTAGAGTACTGTGAAATCTTGCACAAGTGTTTTGAGATGAGAGTGCCACGTCAGGAAAGAAAAGGAGAATTTTCCAACAACAGGCTTTTTTGTAAAGTTCAGGGTATCAGAAGATCGACTCAGATCAAGGCAATCAAAAGGAAAAACTCTTTAGCTTTAAACCAGGCTTAAAGAAAATAAGCTTTGACTTGTGAAAGGGGTCATTTTTGGTATAAGGTGTAAAGACTACACACTTCATTTAAATGGCAAAAAGCACTCCTGTGTTTCATGGTGCTGCTGAACTGTGGGTTTATGTTTTTACAAATGAAAAATTATTATTTCAGGTACATTCTCCTGCCCCTCAAAGATGGTTTGTTCTGCAGCTTATGTAGATGTAAATGGAAAATATTAAAACCAGAAGATGCATTGGCTATGTGCCTTGTTTACCCCTCATTGAATTGCTCATATAGAAGTCTGAAAGTTAACTATTTTGTTTCTTTTCTGTATGAGAGGATTCATAGTTCAGAAGCATATTCTGAGCGTGTCCTGGGATATCAAGCTACTTTAATGAGCAAGGTTCAGTAAACAGCTCTATATCAGTGTCCTTAGGAGCCTTGATAGATTACCATGAAGTCTTCAGTGACCCCTCTGAGGATAAAAAAACCTTCAGCAGCATACAGTTAGTGTGAGAGGGAAGGAAGGAGAATTGTTTAGTTTTTTTAGCACTGTAGCTCAGTCCGTCAACTTGCACAGGGCATGAGGTACCAACCATGAGGTACCATGTGGTAGATATATTATTCTTTGTAGATTTAGTGAAAAGTCAAACAGTGTCAGATTGTAGGCAATATTAGAATAGCTTCTAAATATAAGAATGAGAGCATTTAGCAGAAAACTGCAGGTTTCCTTTCTCTGGTTGCACTGGGTTTTCTTCTCTAAAACTCATTGCATGAGGGTACTGAATCCTTACAAATTTAATTGCTGATTAACCTGTGAAAGGAAAGATCAGTAAGAAGGCGTCATTAGTGTAGCACACATAGGCAACAAATCCTCATTACAACCTAATGCCATCCACACAGACTGCAGAGGGTCACAGGGAATGGCTAATGGTAGCCGACAAATGTTGGGTGTATTAGTCACAAAACATTTGCTGAATTCCATCAGAATGTCGTGACAACCTTCGCAGCCAGTCCCAGCGAGCTGCTGGAGTCAGTGGAGTTTGCCTGTGACAAGCCGTCACTCTGTCTTGGTTGAGCGTTATAGCACCAGTCAAAGCAGTCGAAGAAGATTGAAGTGACAGAGGCCCACTGAGTAAATAGTGAAACATGCAGCACATCATGAAATATTCAGCCGGGGTGTAAAAGCTCTAAATGCTTTTTCAGTTATTAGCACCTGCACTGGCTGCACACATCTAACACTAACAGCATGTTAATTGCCACAGTTTGTTAGGATGGTTGTAGGAGAAATTTCAAAGGCATGAGACATTCTCTAGCATGTCTCCAGTTCCTATCTTATCTTCAGCAAACCCGCTCCTTCCTCCGAAAATTAAGGATGTGTGTGCATACACTGCAAACACATCCACATACAAAATCAGGTAGGGAAACTCAAAGTCCCCAGACCACATAGAGAATCAGGTAGGAAAACTCAAAATTCCCAGACCGCATACAAGGTGAGTTTCAAGAACCTGAATGCTGAGCAGGAGACTGCTAACCATCTTTTTGCGGGCAAAATCCAGATAAATTATATCTACCTGAGAAAGGCAGAACTACAGACTTTAACAAACACAGGTTAAAGAGGACTTGTGTTGTTCCCAGGGGTGTTATGCCATTGGCTTGATATGAGGAGGATTTTATTGGAGGGCAGAATAAAAAGTAGCTAATACATTGTTCTGCTGTTGTGCAAAGATTAACAAATTACTGGTTTATTTTCAAACAACACCAGGGTCCTCATTGGTCATGCAATTTTCCTGTTCCCAGTGCTCAACATATGGAGCAGTTGCCCTGCAGATCGAGGAGGGGGTGTTACTGAGCCTACTAAACGACATTTAATGAGGCAGCTGTTTCTTCCTGAGTGGTCTTTTTCAGTTCTGGCCATCCCCAGACGTTGCTCAGAAGTTCCAGGCTCAAAAACTCTTAAGTTTGCAGTAGTTCAAAACTGTGTCCTAGGAACCCGGTGCTCTTCAAAACGTAATGCTGACTTCTCACAGTGGGTTTGCTGGAAGTGGGATTTATAGTTTTGCTTTAGGCTGTTGTCTTCCAGGCAGGCTTTTTGGGGTTGCAACTGTAACACGTCATTTAGCATCGTTATCAAGTTTAATTGATCCTAAGTGGCATTATATGCCCTTCAAAACCTTGAAAAGATGGTATTTTGCTCTTCATTTTAAGTCATGCATATGTAACATCTTCCATAAGAACCAGAGAAGCTATTTTTAAACTATGGATGAGGGGAATTTAACTTTCTCCTCTTTCCTTCTGTGCATGCTACATGCCTGTCTTCCTGTCTAGAATGATCAAACGCTTTGGTCATTGCAAGCCATGAAAGCGAACATCTTAATTAAAACAAATACTCTAGATTTCAGTGATAGAAGGTATTTTTTTTCCTATTATTTGAATTTTTTAAGCAGATGCCTCTGCAGCCCCTGGACAACAGAATAGCTGCAGCACTAGTACAGACATTTCCACAATAACCCGCCAGTGTGACTTGAGCATGGCTTGACAGGGCCATCTTCAAGGGTGAGTGGAGCAGAGAGGCTCTAGAAAAATTCTGCCCATGATTTGGCTGTAAGGGCAACAATTGTAATGCTTTGCGGAATAAAATAAATATTAATGGGAAAAGGGTGTCCAAACCCCTCAGGTAAATTTGACAGCCTCGACCTCTGTGTGTCTGTCTTAATTTTTTGTATTTGTAAACCAGATTTAGATTATCAGGTTGATAGGAGTGCGTATGTCAAAAGTAGGAGTACTATTTTATTACCATATTACTTCATAAAATGGCCATTTTTTAAAAAAAACACACAAAGTCCAAAGATCAATTCCTTTTTTTAAGCACATAAGCCAGTGTATCTTCTAACATCTGAGGATGGAGCTGGACCTCAGTACTAAACAGCTTTCAACTTCCATGGACATCTTTAATGGATGGCTTTACTGAGAATGAAAAGTCATTGATTAAAGAAAGATGACAATTATAGCTTAGACCAGGAGGTTCACATGTAATAAACACACTTACATATAAAATAACATGGATGCTGACAAACAAAGCGCTATCTTATCACTGTGTTCCATTTGGGCTGCAATCCATTCTCCTGAAGTAGTACAATCATATCTATTAGGATACTTTCTTTGTTTTGTCCCCCATCCTGTTTGCTTCTTTTAAAGCTCACGCTTTCAGAGCATACTTGTGTTTAAAGCTAAAATATAGTATTGAAGTAAATTACTGATAGGTCTGTGGCACAAGCTACTTTAAGTATTCCCTTTTCGGATGCAAGGCTCTTCCTTACCCAAAAGAGAACTTTGCTAGGCACTCACACACTAAACATTGGCTCTGACCTCAAAGCAGTTGACCACAATTTGATGTCAGGTATCTGGTATCACCTGCTTTGTTATAAGATTCCTTTCAATTTGAATGATTTATGTGACTGGGGTCGGAGTATTGCTAAATACTCATCTGTGTGAAAGCTTTGATTGTGTTTTAAATCTCAGAGCAGGAAATAAACACTGATCAGAAAATTAGAATGTGGCATTTTTTACAATTTTTTTTTTGTAGTTTCTCTGACGAAGGGAAAGGGAAAAAGAAATTTCCTTCCTATATGCATCTGCTTTCTGAAGGAAAAAGGAGGAGATTTGATTGCTGATCTTTGCTTCTGTTTCAGTGTTTTGCTGGGAAAGCTTATGGAGGAATGTCCTGTGAAAATTTTTGAGGAAAAAAAACAACAGAAAGAAAAACATTTCTCGGTGGCAGCTCCTGAGAATTCCTAACCTTTTAACGAATTTTCTCCATTTCGAAACACATAGCTAACACATTCCATTAGAAACAATAGCCAGGACAGAGCATCACTAGGTGTTGTCTGCAACCTGGCTCATCTGCTTTCAAAACAGTAAACTTTCCAGTTTTGAGAGTTTAGCCAATACCGGCATTTTTTCAGAAGGCAAACTGCTGTAAAATTTGGCTACTTATCTCAGAGTACTTGGCATATTCCTACGTTGCACCTGTTTTCTTGTTTGAACTGTTACAATTCTGTGTCAATATATCATGGCCGCAGTTGGTGAAAGGTTTAGAGGGGAAGCCGTATGAGGAGTGCTAGCATCACTTAGTCTGTTCAGCCTGGAGAAGAGGAGATTGAGGGGACCTGATCACAGTTTACTGCTTTCTCAAGGGGAGGAGGAGGAGGAGCAGGCACTGAACTCTTCTCTCAGATGATCAGTGATAGGACCTGAGGGAATGGCAGGGAGATGTACCAAGGAAGATTTAGATTGGACATTAGGACAAGGTTCTTCACCTAGAGGGTGGTGGACCAGCTTCTCAGAGAAACAGTCACTGCGCAGAGCCTGACAAATGTTCCAGAAGCATTTGGACAATGCCCTCAGCCACACGATGTGAACGCTGGGGTTGTCCTATGCAGGGACAGGAGCTGGGCTCAATGATCCTTGTGGACCTCCTCCAACTCAGGACAGTCTACATTCTATTTCAAGCATTCATGACCAAAACCTTGAGGAAGGACACAAGTATTGCCACAGCTCTGTCCCTTCCACAAATTTAAGATTTTAGGGTCAGTTTACCTTGTGCCTTGTAAACACAGTCCTCCTAATGCTACTGCATAATGCAAGCACTTCATGGTCCTCACTAGCATCTGAGCGTTGGGGGCATTTACTACTTAATGCTTGGCTTTAACATATAAATTAAAGAACTTATGTGTCTGTGGCTATATGTAATTGCTGGAGAGCAAGTTTATAAAACTGTATTTTATTTGCTTCTCTTTTGAGAAGCCTCATGCTTTGAAATCTTGCTGTAAAGCCACTTAGAAGGTTATCACAGGTGGAGTTGTCTCAGAGAATGGACACTGTTGTTTGGTATTAAAATCATGTATTCCAGATGTGGGCATTTGTTAGTCGGTCTGCTCTAAAATGACACACTGTTGAATCTTTAAAGGGATTCAGTTTGGGAAAGCAAAATATGATTGGGCAAATTGCTAAAATATTTAAAGTGCAGCCTGTTAAAGCTTTTACTGCGAAGAGCATCACGTCAGAAGTTGTATGTGGTAAAAGCAAGTAATTGGCTTTCCATACTTCTGCCAGTCAGTCAGCATGGGGCTCTGTTCCTATCCCTTCTACTTCATTGCAGATGCTAATAGCAGCGGTGATATTTATTTTGGAAGGGTGGAACTGAAAGGAAAAAGGAACTTCTATGGATGTGATTGTGTCAGAAAGCGCTGTTTAAAGTTAAATGGTTATTGGTGGAGAAAGAGTATAGATCATCTTCAAAACTGCACCCAAAATTGAAAAATTAACTCTTTTTTTCTTTTCAGCTTTTGTGCCGTCATTGAAAGCATGTTGAAGTGTAAATACGTTTCTTTTTTTTTTTTTTCACTTTTATCCCTCTTTGTACACAGCTCTTGGGATATCTTTCCATCCATAATTCATAATATTTTCCACTTATGTTGTCCTCAACTTGTTTTTCCCCAGGCATGACCCCTTGTTAATTCCTGGCAACGAGCAGATTGACAATATGGATGCCAATGTGAAAAAATATGACTCTACAGGGATGTTCCATTGGTGTCCAGCCAAGGACATTGAGAAGGTCATTTTGGTGGGTATTGGTGATAAGCTGTGTTTGACAAGAAATTATTTGAACCGTAGAACTGAAGTCTAATGGATGAATAAATTAATCTCTACTGTAATAATTAAACCCAGCATATTGGAATCAGAAATCCAATGTAGTGAAATCAAAGCTGTGTGTGACACAAATCTGTCTGCTAAATGCAATGCTAAAAAATGGCCCCAAATGGAGAATTTCTTTTTCATAAGCTGGAATTTGCATATGGAGTTTAAATCTTTAGAGAATTAAGGTTGGAAATACTTAAATGTTTATCTACTCTGTTTATCTCCACAAAAAGCAAGTGTGATTTTAATAGACAAGTGTTGCTGTGCGTTATCTCTTATTTATTCGTGTGAATTTTGCTCTCTTAGAACTCCATCTCAATTTCCAACATTTCACAATGCTCAAATAGGCCAGAGTGAATAGAACTGCTACTCTGCCTTTCCAGCATGTCACAGGGAGCCCAGTCTATGTTTGTTTCGTTTCTTTAGCTGGGGAAACCATCAAGCTGACTCAAGGCATTAAAAATAATTAGAGGGCCTATCACAGTCTATTTGGATTGGTGAAAGTTTGTGCCACTTGTGTTCATGTACTCATACCTAAGAGTAACAAGTAACTCACTCTAGATCTTATACGCAAAACTGATGATATTTGAAATGAACTCCCTGGTGGATCTTCACTTTGTCGCACTTCATAAAGCCTTTCCTGAGCCTGCTGTCTTAGATTTTCCTGCGCTGTGGTGCAGTGTAGCCGATGACGGTGACAGCCCTGGTTTATTCTAGCAATCAGGGGTTAAAAGCCTGTCACCAGTTCTCCTCAGGGGTTTCTGTAATAACCATGACATTGCTTAGAATTGCACGATAGGTGTTTAAAAAGTCAAGCAAGTAAATTCCAAATTCTAAAGCCTGAGCTGTGAGACAGAGTTTGTCTGAACAGCTTTAAGTAGTATGCATTTATACGGATTCAGCAGGCAAGGAGGGACAACCCTGCTGTAAAGTACTTTGTAATAGACAGAGATAGCATCATAAGGTCATAGAATGGTTTGAATTTGAAGGGATCTTAAAGGTCACCCAGTTCCAACAACCCTATTGTGCGCAGGAACACCTCCCACAAGACCAGGTTCCTCAAGGCCCCATGTTTTAGCAGACAACCTTCACATGTTGTCCCATTTTGAAAAGTGTTTCTCCAGAAATGCCACTGTGGAGCACCTCGTGTATCATCTCTTGGTGATGCCGTGTCAGTTTTTCTTCCTGCTAGCCTGTGAATCTCTAAGTCTGGTCAGGTGCTTTCTGCTTCGTGCATCATCACCAATAAAGTCACTGCCAGTGAAATGCTTCCCTACATCTTCAAAGTCAGAGTCCACAGTTTCTGCATTCATATCCATGCAAATTTAATGCTGTCCTCAGAGACCACACAAGTACAAATTAATACATAATTTGAAGATGATGGGATTTCCCAGATTGTCTTCTAATTGATACTTGATGATGCTTCAGTCATTCAGTAATTTTTCTGCCCAAGGTTGGTTCTGGCTCTGCGAGATTCAAGCAGTATCAGGTAGTAAGAACTTTTCTGACATCCAGTCAAATGTCAGTGGCTATGTACAGATCAATGACTATAAAATGGCATTTTTAAAATAATTTCTTTCAAGACTTGTCTCTGTCTTGTAAAGACGTGAGTATTCCTGACCCAGAGGCACAGGACAATTTACATGTTTCACTTGAGCATTCACTCATGTCTTCTGCTGTTTGAAGGACCAAGATCACTCTGTTGGTAGAGTTGTATGAAAATTCTCTGTGTCATTAACACAGAGAATTTGAAAGCTTATGTACTTTTTTAACTGATGAGAAAACTTCTGATTGGAGCTCCTGTTCTTCTTACATAGTGAACACCTCTGCTGCACATTACAGTCTGTATTATGCATTTTCATGCTTCTGTAACTTAGAAAAAGGACATGTACTAGGGATAAGTGAAGGGAAAATCTTGTAGTTCACCATTACCTTAGTTGTATTCATTGGTAAAACTCCTGTTGTGTGATGCTACTGAGCGTACAGTTTCTTGGCAGTATGGTATCAGATCTGCATCTACTTTGTGGAGTGCAGAAGCACTAAGACTGGCTCCAGAAATGAAGGTCTTTTTTCCCTAATGACTTTATTTAATCATCTTTGTGTTTGAGTTGTCTTTTCAATTGACATTACCACTGATGAAATTAGTGCAAAAATTCGGTCTTGTCACTGAGACAAGAAGATAATTCTGAATTCCACTGAAATGTTCTCCTTTACGCATTTTTCCTTCTGTCTGTTCCACAACTCAGGAAGTCCAGTGGGCCTGAAAAGTTGATATTGATCACAATTTTGCATACTATTTTTTTTGTTACTGTGAGGAGTTCCGTGAAGTATGGTGGATATCCATCGTAAAGCAGAGCAGTGTAGAGCATTCTTTGGTTTCTTCTCCAGAAGCAACAGCTTGTCCTAAAACTTTGACTCTTAGAGAATATAGTCCTCAATTCACAGGGCACATGCTACCTTAAAGCCTTGCTAAGACCACTGGAAACCCATGTTTTCTTTTCAAATTATTCCAGGAAAAATGCACGCTAGTGATTTGCCAGGCATGGGTTTGCATCTCTTGTCTATAATCCTTCTAATGGCTAAACATAAAAGAGGTCAAATTCTGTTCTTGGCTAAACCCATAATACTTTGATTGTAACCAGTGTCTTAATGCACATGTGTAGAAGCACATACAGGACCAGAATTGGGTCCAGTACAATGTCTCCTCAATTTGCAAATGAGAACAAAATTTTCTCCTACTGAACATGTTTAAGGAAGGATAAGTAAATGTAAAATGAACAGCTTAACAGTGTTATCAAACCTCTTCTGTGTGCATGAACAATACTGACAGTTGTGTTTTTCCTAGTTTGAAACTCAATATATGATTTAAGCTTCCCTTTGTTTCTCCCTTGTGTTTTTGTTTTGTTTTTGTTTTTTTTTAGACTCGAAGTGAAGCAGCGATGACAGTTTTAAGTGGGCATGTAGTCGTTTGCATATTTGGGGATGTTAAATCTGCTTTGATTGGATTAAGAAATTTAGTGATGCCATTACGAGCCAGCAACTTTCACTACCATGAACTCAAGCACATTGTGTTTGTGGGTTCACTTGAATACCTGAGAAGGGAATGGGAGACACTGCATAACTTCCCCAAGGTTTCAATCTTGCCTGTAAGTCCAAAGCCATATTATTGATACTTCATTGTTTAGGACACCAACTGGACAGATGAGTATTGACTTTGATCTTAGGCTTTTTTACTTTTGTCTACTTATAGGCCTGAGGACTTAGATTTTCCCTTTACTGCATCTGTGAAAACAGAGCCCTGTGAGACCTTATTAGAAGATATTTGCTGTGGTGTTCAGTTCCTCATCATCCTCATTGGATGAATTTCAGCTGCTATCAACTCTTAGCTGTGTTGTATATCGAACATCCATTGTACTGCACTGCATGTACCCTGCTCTGATGCTGTTTTTTCCCTGACAGAAAGACAGTAGTTATTTATGACATTATTTATGTATTTATACCCACTAAACCTTTGGAAAAAAACTATCATTACTCTATTTACGTAATATCTATCTATATTAGTGAAAAATTACTGTAGGCTTACCTGCTTTAGAGGGAACATTGCCATAGCATTTTAGTCCTGCCATATTCATATATGGAAGTATAAAAAACCTTGACTGTTTTGCAATTGATGAAAAGCTCCTATTGATTTTAGTAGAGACAACAACTAAACCCATACTCCTATATATCAGTATCATTCAGTCGTGTGCCCAAAACATAAAACATGAGCTCCAGGACAAACATATGAAGCCCTCCTAGGTAGTCATATGAGGTGGTTGTAGCTATAAATGACCCACAAAGGTCTAAGCAGGAGGGAAATCAGCCCACAGTATAAATACAAAAGAGAATGCTTTGTACATTATAAGGTAAAGTAGGTTTGGATGTTTTTGTCAGAATGAAAAATGATGAATTTAGCAGTTCTTAATAGTTACATTTCAGCACTTAAATAAATCAGTGATGGATGTAACCTTGACCAAATAATCAGGGAAATAGCTATAGAATGGGAAGCCTTCACTTTCTGATTAATTCAGGCTGTAGGGCTTTGTTACTGTAAACGCAGTTTTAGTGTTAGCCCTTGGCTTTTTTTCTGTAAACTGATCCAACAGATGGTGTCACAAGATTCTCTGCTGTCACAAAAATGGTGTCAATATCAGATTTGGTCAGTTAATATCCTCCACTGCCTGCCAATCCCTTTTAATTCCAGTCACTGTGAAGGATGAAGACTAAAGAATCAGAATTAAATCAATAATACCGTTGAACTGTGGAGGAGAATAGAACCCAGCTACTACTTCCAAACTATCCAGTATATAAATTGTATCCATTATTACAATGCATATTTCCATATACAATGCATATGGTCTGGTTGAAAATGGTGATATAAAGTTAAAAATATTAGCATTATTCTGAACTAATAATGCTAATTTAAAAGTGTACTGAAATTTCTGAGCCCATGCTGGTAGGAACCCTCTGTTAAAGGGAAGGCACTCAAACTCCTTTCCTGCTTCCTGTGCTTTGGTTGATGAGGTAAAACTTATTACTGATATTGGATGGGAATATGCTTACAGCTGAATATAAAACCAGTTGTTCTGATTTAAAAGGAAAAGCGGAAATTTCAAGTCTGTATTAAGAGGCATTTGAGCTGATGAATAAACTCTTAAAAAGTAAGCAAATGCCAATTTTAAATATCCTCAGGCAACCTTATTTCTGTCCCTTTGCATAAAATCATTAGGAGTAAAATTTTAATTAATTACATGGTTGCATATTATTTTTCCCCACAGGAATCCTGCTTCAGTTGGTGTACAATACAGATACAAAGGGCAGAATTAAGGTGGCAGGAATAATCTTATCCTAACTTTTGAGTACCTTGTGACTAAATTGTATCTGTTCAATATATACTGTTTTCCAGAGGATTTCATGCCTTGGATTATTGAGGGTTAGTTAAGCTGGGATCTGAAAGTAGGTAGCAATCGCTAAGAAATGAGCTCTGCCTTCACTTTGTGCATTTTAAAATCACTTTTGCATTGGATGTTCTCAGAGGAGTTCAGAAGACATTCACCATGACTGATAAGGAAATAGAAGGGTGGGGTCTTGACTCGATTTTATGAAAGTTGCTGTGTGCCAAGGGGACAGCTTAGTCCTCTTGTTATCATTAGGGTCTTTGGGGATCAAACCATGCGAAGGAGCAGAGCAACATCCAGTTTCCATAAAAAATCTCTTATTTTTCTGGACCTGTGACATAGACTTAATATTCTGTAACTGGAGATGTGGACTTTGGATGGGAAAGGCGAGTGTTATATTTGCAAAAAACCCCATAATGGGTTAAGAGTCATGCCTCAGTTGTGTTAGCTATTAAAAAAACCCTCATGGACTGCCACAGCATTTCATTTTAATTATTGCATTCCCTGACTGAGAATTGTGGAAGCAGGGAATGTTTCATGAGTTGTGCCCATTATGATAAAGTCTTGTTTCTCTTTCAAAGGGTTTAATTGCACAACTTTTGAAGATTAGTGTGTTTTCCTTCTAGACAAGCACCAAAAACATGCATTGAAAAGGATTAACCTTTTTTGTGCATTGCTTCAGGTCGAGATAAATAGATTTATCCTGATTGCATTTAAAATGTGTAGGGCACATAATGCTTTCTTGTTTAAATTGCTGTTCTTTTGCCCAAGACCATTGTGACTTGGTAGTAGATAAATAGACATTTAAAACACACCCCCTGTTATATTCCAAGAGCCAGAGGTTGCCACATGATAGCAACTTAAATCAAGACAATTTCAAGACACCGATGAGATGTAGAATGCTGGCATTATTCCTGTTTCTTGTTTGTTAGTAATAGCTTGACTGAGTATTGAGACTGAACCTAAAATGCTGCCATCAGCACCAGCTACCCTTTAGATTAGCACACATCTCCTATTCCCTGGCACATAGTTAGACCAGCTTAATGTCAGAGCATAAAAAAGATACTTGTTAAATAATTTCCCAAAGCTCCTTCTCAATCTTTAATTTGTTTTTCTTTTTTTCCCCTCTCCTGCCCCTCCTCTCCCCCTTTTTTTTCCCTGTGCCGAAGGGTACGCCATTAAGTCGGGCTGATTTAAGGGCTGTCAACATCAACCTCTGCGACATGTGCGTTATCCTGTCAGCCAATCAGAATAATATTGATGATGCTTCGCTGCAGGACAAGGAATGCATCTTGGCGTCACTCAACATCAAATCTATGCAGTTTGATGACAGCATTGGGGTCTTGCAGGCTAATTCCCAAGGTAAGGACTGCCCTATAATACTTCTCTGCAGTGCCTACAGGGGACAGGACCTGGCAGGAAGAATATCCCTCACTCAGTAATTCAAAGAGCCCTACATCAGCTTGCTTGACAGTTAAACCTGCTGATTGGTATGATGGCTTTTAAAGGGACAGTCACGTAGTTTCTCTGCTACATCACAAAGCACATCTTGCAGAGGAAAAATGAATGAATGTGAAACTGGCATTTTTTCTCATTTGAAAATTTTCCTAAAAATATATATAAAATTATTACTTTCTCACCCTGCTCTACTCTGTGTCTGTTTTACCAGGGCAGGTGCTATTATATATCCACAGCTAACTCTCACTCACTTCAGGATAACCTGAAACCCCTGCCTAACAAGATTTCTTTTTTATGTAAAGCACATTGCAACTACAGAGAAAAAAAAAAAAGCAGAGCAATACAAGCTAGAGAGACCAAGAATTTTGAATTGCCTTCACAGTCCTTCTATCTTCTTGCTTAAAAAGCCACTTCAAATTAAATCTGATTTCTTCTCATGGCTTGACTCATCCCGTGTAAGGAAATGAACAAAATTCTTCAGTCTTTGCTGAAGGTAGGGGACTGATTCATAGGTAGCCAAAGGCTATTTACACCAACTCTGCCTGTGAAAAGCAGCTGTGAAGCAGTCATAAGCACCCTGGCAAAGACCATCCCTGTAAAAACAATCATCTTCCCATCCCTGAAGGGTCTTGCAGTTTATGCAGCTGAAGTCCTACCTTTGATGAACTGCAGTAAATACTCCCTCTGGATCCAGCCCCGGTGTATAAAAGGATAGTGCTTTGGTCTGCAATTTCCCCGGGAGCCTGACCTAGGGATAGTTTTCCCTCAAGGACTGGGAGAACTAAGGTTAAGTTCAGCTTTCCCTCTTTACACTCTAATCAGGAAATAGGAATTATAAGCCAAAAATCAGAGGCAGAGGTGTAACTTCTGGAGTATGGAAACTTGTTGAACATAGAAAATGCTTTCTTAGAATCAGCCATAAAACTGTGGAATTTAGTACTGGAATTAAATCACAGCATGGAAGGAGTTTCCTAAGTCAGGTCGGATAGTTTTCTAGGTAGTGAATAGATGTAGAGAAGAAGAGGAGTAAAGTGTTTTGTCAGTCCTATGGGTATTTGAAGGTTCAGACTGTGGCCTGGAAGCAATACAGGCCCAAATATTTCTTACCTTAAAAGTTTGTGAGATTGACATGCTCACACTATGACAGTTTATAGTCATGATCAGGAAACTCACTGCAGAAGTGGAAGACAGGCATGGAGACTCCTTGGTTTCCTGATTTAGATCTAGGATTTGATCTTTTATGTCTTGAACCCAAATGTGTGAGCTATTGGCTGCTCTTTGATGGGTCTCTCTCAATCTCCTATCGCACACGTAATTAAAATAATCAAGAAATAGGATCTGTTTGTCTCACCCCTCTCCTCCCTTCCTGTTCTTGAGCATGGGCAGTCTAAAAAGGATTTCCTCCTTCTGCTGTTGCTCAGAAGTTAGTGATATTTCCAACACCTGGCTGTTATCTTTTACCTCTTGGACCACACTGGATCTTGGACCATGCCTGAATGAGGATGGAAATAACTAGCAATAGTATAGTCCTGTGCATCACATGAACACTTGCCATACTTTCCATTCTTGGAGGTATTCAAGACCTGACTGCATACAGACCTGAAGAACCTTATCTGACCTTGTAGGCGACCCTGCTTGAGCTGAAAGTCGGACTAGAGACCCTCTAATGTCCCTTCCAACCTGAATTGTTCTATGACTCTGTAATACTCAGGTTACTGCTATAGCATGGTCCCAATAGGTCAAGAAGTGAGGACTGGGGCCACAGTCCACGTTTCTTCAGCCCTATTCAATGTTGCTGATGCAGAGAAACAGAAGTACAATTAGTCAGCATGTACTTAGAAATTTTAGACATTTCTTCAGATAAATATCAGTCTGCATGTAAAAAAAAGGTGATGCTTTCTGTAGCTTCTCTGGGGAAACAGGGCATAACATAAAGAGGATAACCAGCAGCCTGTTTCAGCTGGGAGCGTTGAACAGGGAAGGCTTCTGAAACTAGTTGCTTCTGAAAATAATTATCCTCACAGAAAATTATCTGCTTATGGTATTCACAGCTCCTGAATTGGTTGCATTGCTTTCAGTACAGTAAATTTTCTTGAAAGACCTTGAATACAATGGTTAGGCTGTCAGAAACAATTAGATCAGTAGACAAGACAGACTTTACTGGGAATTTTATCCAATGTGACATATTTGTCTATGAAATGCATCTTTAACATATGGTGGACACAAATATCATGACAATTATACAAACCAGGTGATTCAACTTCTGCTGGTCCACAAGCGGCATAGTAGAACCAGCTTACCGCTCCGTCCTGGCAATTAAGTAACTTTATTTACAGAGTGAGTTGTCATTTTACTTTTGCTTAAACATTCGTGTATTATGTGACATACTTAGTGCAATGCTTTAGCTGGCACAAACCTTAAGTGTTGTGAATTTGAATTTTGCTGAATCTGGATGTATAATTTTCAATTAAGACGTTCCTCACCAACACATTCCTTTGAAAGGATGTTTTGCGCTATTCTGTTATGTGACTCCTATTGCTGGTCATAGGAAACACTGACATTAGAAAATCTGTGCGTGTTGAAGATTGTCATCTGACCTGTGTAAGGGTATTGAAAACAGAAGAAACAAGTCAAAATATGTGAACAACCTGAGAAACATATAAGCTAAACCTCAAATTTTTGGGTGAGGGAATTGATAGTGTGACCTTACTCTTGCTGTTTTAAGTAATAAGCTGGTATAATTCTGTAGTCGCTCAATGGAATCTCATTTAAAAACCTGATATATAATTACTCTTATGCTTCTGAAAAAAGACAGTCATTTAATTGATAGGTTATTGAATGCGCAGGGATCTTCCTCATCTTTATCTGTGATTATTTCACTCCAGTTATCAGACAAAAGATGACACCAGTACATGAAATGCACCATAAAAAGCAGGAGGCAATTTATTTAACCATCAGATAAGCTGTAGTCATTGGCCAGTGCTGAAGCACAGGGCCATATGTATAACTACTTTGTTCTAATTTGATAGCAGAAAAAGAAACTCACAAATTTGGGGTTTCATTCCCTTCTCCCCAGAGCCTCATGCCCATCCCCTACTTTAACACCAGAGTAATTTCCAGTCCTAGGCATATAGACAGGAAAGGCCTTGTAGAAGGAACACGAGGGTGATGACATCCTGTGCCAGTGCCTTCCCACCCTCACAGGAAAACATTTCTTCCTAATATCTCATGTCAATCTGCCCTCTTTCAGCTTAAAACTGTTCCCCACTGTCCTATCCTGCTACTCCCTGATCAAAAGCCTCTCCCCAGCTTTCTTGTAGGCCCCTTTTGGTACTGGAAGGAGGAGTCTCCTTTCCACAAAATGTATAATTTTGTCAGAAAGAACAAGATACTCTTTCAAATTGGACCTGTGTTCTTGAAAGCTCTTACGTTGAAAGTATTCTTTTGGCTGTCTGCATCGAACACTTCAAAGCTGACCGGGCAATTCCTTTGGCAAACTAGGGGTCAGGGGGGTGGACTCTGATGTCCTGAAAATGACCTCTTGGAAACTGTCAGTGCAGGTTGCTGCTTCTGGGATACCTAGATTCCAAGGACAGAAAGCTGAGCCCCACTGAAGCTGCAGCAGTCTATTGCTTTCATTCAGATATCTCATCTTCTGAGATACAAAATGTTGTAAAGCTAGAGCTTGGCGGACCTCTTCCCAAAGTGATTCATCAACCTTGTCAGATGTCGTGTTTGTGACAAGGGAAGTCCTGGTTTTTGTCTTGCAGTTCCCGTAATAGGTGCTGACTGATTTTCTTCCTAGAGGGGTGTGTAAAAGAGGTATGTTTGTGGTGGAGGAAAAATAGTCACCTTCAGGTACCAAAGATTTGGATTTATTGCCTCTTGGTCCTTCCTGATTTTTATTTCATCCCTACAAATACAAAGTGAGATTATTTTAGCAAGAAGCATTTTGGAGAGAAGACCAAAGAATGTTAGGTCCATGTTAAGCATTTGTACTCCTTAACCATAATATTGTTCCAAAGCACCCAGGAAGATTGAATCTGGGTTGGGCTCTGCTTTGGCAGGTATGTTGGGAGAGCTCTGGTAATTCTCCTTTCCCTCATTCTGTTGACCCTTCCATCCTTCCTTCTTCAAATAGCATCTATTGGCAGTTCCCATGTAGTTTTTCGTGTTTCTTGCATTTTCTGAGTCTTACACTGTGGGAATTTTACTTGTTGTTTTACCCACCAGATGAACAGGGCTCAACACAAAATATTTTTCTTCGGTTGTAACTAAAACTGCTATTTGGCTTTCTTCCCAAAAAGCAGAAAGACAATTATACTTAACTGTTTAGAGATTTATAAATACTGTACCAGAGTAGCCTCTGGGTAGTAACCTTAGATATCCAACTCAATAATTTTCTTTTATTGGATAGTGACTTAGATCTTATTTTAAGACTTAAGCAGTACATTTAATTAAAAAACACTTACTAAACAATAAAGAAAAGTGATCTTATGGCTCCAAGCAGGTCTAAAGTACAGAAAGGGGGAAAGGGGAGGCTGCATAGTAACATTTTTTTCTATAGACATTACAAGACAGATTGCAGTACAGCAGTGTAGATGTATTTTAGTACAGTAGCAATTGCAGCTGTTTTCTGAATGACTTCAACTTATGAGAATTTTCCTTAGGATCACTATTTCAACACAAGAGACCTTTTTAAGGCCTGCATTTACAGTTCTTGTCCAACAACAAGAAAGAATAAAGAGAAAAAATAAAGAGAGGATGGAGTCTGGGGTAGTACATCTTGTACTTTGTGGCAGGATTCTTCTGGGGAAAATCCTATAAAGTCAAGTAAACATACTCAGAATTTTACACGCCAGCTTTCAAGTATAACAGATTACATGAGCTAAAATAACCTTGTACAAGTTTAGTGTCATTTGATCCAGTTCCTTTAAAAACCACTTGTGGCTTCATCATAATTTTTTGTTGGAGCTGGCGTAAACTTCAGTGGAAAGGACAAAAGCTGCCTCTGAATTTCATATATATTTCCCAATCTTTTGATTAATTCGTAAATTATTGTCATTTTTGATGGACTTCGTCTTGCAATCTGCTACAAGAGACTTCCTACTAAGATGAATTTGAGCTCTATTGTACTTGAAGGCAATATATTCTTTTTCATCTCTACCAATCTATTGTTTTCTCTCTGAAATGTTACCAAAGAGCATGAACAACTGTACTATTTTCAGGATTAGAAACGAGAGAAAATTCTTTAACAAGGGGAGAGGATAAATACTGTCTGAAATGCTTGGTTAGCAAAGTGTTTGTGCCATTTTCAGAGATAACAGGGTTGTAATGCTGTTAAAGATGTTTGTTATAAGTTCTGAGCTGTAGATTTACTCCTGAAGGAGGGCTTTTTGATGAATTCTGAATCTAACTTCTCTTATTTTATTGTAATAATTTAATGGGTTTAAGCGAAGATTTCAAAATATAGGGTTTGATAATCACAGAGGCATTTACTTCTTAGGCTGTTGTGGAATTTAATAGTCTATGGTAACTCCAGCACTGCCTCCTATCTTTAATTCGTTATGTTATGTACAAATGTAGAAAAAGAGCCTTAATTTCAAACACAGGTAATAAAACTCTACTTAAGCCAGCTAAATAATTTCAAACTTTAAAGAGGTAACTTAACCTCCTGAGGAAAGCATATAAGTAAATGTGGAATATTAAGTGTAGTTGTAAAATTAAAAATAAATAAATGAATTATACTGGGGGGAAAAAAGGAAAGATTTTGGGTAATTTTTTTTAAGTGTCAGTGATCTATGACACTAACTTTAATCTTTTCAGCACTTAAAGCCCTGTTTGTCTCTACAAATCAACTTAATGTAGGCTGCAAAATGCTTGTTAAAGATAGCTCATAATTTGCTAAATCACATAGATGTTTTAAAAAATTTTCTCCTAGATAATACCAACTCTACCAGTCACATTTGCAAAGACGGCAAGTATTTTGCATTGACATCAGGGTTGTTGATTTGTCAGGATCGATAATTTAGTGTAGAGTTTGCACTTGATTAAGGATGTTTTTATGCTATGTGTTTCTTCTTGTAATTTTGCTAGCATCAGTTGTAAATGACAAAAATAAGAGTCCTATTTGCCAAATTTTCTTCTTGGTTGATTATTGTTTGACTAACTGGGTTTTGAAATGTTTGTTGTAGTTCAGTTACTTTATTATATTTCAAAACAAAGGCTGACCATCCTAAGTAATGAGGTTAATAACTGAAAAATGAGATAGGGGTTACCTGACTTCCCAGCACATGTCCCACATCACCATTTGCTCACAGGAAAAATCCCATTTTTGAAGATTAGGTCACTGTGATAAATAACTCAGTATTACCTTTTTGCAACATACACATAATTTCTTATCCTGCTGAACTAGATGGATCAGCTGATAGCTGTTATTTATTTTATGGTAGCACACTGGAGCTCTAGATGGGATTAAGAGCTTGCTGTCATAGTCCTGATATATACAAGAATAAAATATGGCCTTTGCCCTGGCAAGTTTACAATCTGATGCCTTGCTTCTTCCAAACCTTACCTTATATGCTTGGTGTTATACAGGTTAATAAATCTCTCTGACTTCAATGCAGCCGTCCACCTGTGTAAAGTTAGATTATGTGCAAGTCTTTGCAAGATTTGGGCTTAAATAAACTCAAAAGGCTGGGTGGGAGAGAGGCTGTTCACTTAAATCTGGTTCCTGTGCTATAGAAGCCATTTATTGAGGACCTTGGTAGCCTTCCAGCCTTCTCAATTGAGAAACCCTTGACAGAAAAGTTCCACCCAGCACCATTTGCTTTTTTTGTATTTTTCTTGCGGTTGGACACTACCTTTAGCTGTGGGAACTTACACGCATGAAGAATGGTTTCTTATTGCTCCCAAAATGTTCCTAGGAAGAAAGGAAAACTGTTAAGAAAAGAGGTTTTCAATTCTGTTGATTATAAACTAAGAATGTCTTGTGGAATGGCTGGAGACACAGTTCATTGACTCAGTTTACCTGTACTTGAGAAATGCTGTAAGGTCCCAGCCCAAATACCTTCAAGCTTTTGCAGTTGCTTCTTTCTTCTCTGCTTTCAAGATACTTTCGGCTTCAGGTAGAGAGAGATAAAACCAGGCAAAGGAGGTAGAGAGTACAGTACATCAAGAATGTGATTTCACACTTGAACCATAAATATATTTAATCATCCCAAGACTGTTATAAATTCATGGTGACTCTATTTTATTATTATTTGCCATTCAGCATCTTGAAAGCAAACCCCCTATTATGAAGGTGTACTATTTTGTGCATTACTGATGCTGAGGAATAAAAAAAAAAAAGCTGCTCTTTTTATAAGCATTAATTATACACCAGGCAAGGAAGCAATTGCCTCTGTGTTATGAAATATTAAATCAAAATGCTTCCTGTTCCCAGATGTCCCAGAGATAAATACAGCAGTATTTTGAAGCCCCACTTGGAGCTGTTTTGCCTGCAAATTTATAGTTTTGTCTCCATTTTCGGAAAACCCTGTTTTATGTGAAGTATAGCACTCTTGGTAGTTTTTAAGGAGCGAACTCCTCTGGAGTTGCCTATGTAGGCAACAACTCTTATGTAGATTGCACACAAGGGAGCTGAAGTTGAAAGGCTCCTTTAAGATGACAAATGGGTTGAAAGTGTTATTGTCTTTGATTGCATGCCTTACATCATCTGTATGTAGGAATAAGAGAGCTATACTTTATCTTTAGCCATTTTATAAATATTTAAGTCCTTATAGTTGCCTAAAGATATTAAAGCATATTTTACAGTAGTTGGAATATAAATATTATATATAGCACAAGATACCAAAGTAGTTTAATGAATTCATAATTTTCTGTTCACTTTTATTGGAATGCGTTTTATGTTCCAAAACTTCCATTTAAAGAATAAGAGACTATTCTGCTCCCTGACAAGATGTGAGCCAATAGTGAATGTTATCAAGATTGCTTTAAATGATGATATGGGACTTCAATTAGCAAGAAGAAAAGTGAACATGGGTATTGGAATGTACTACCCCAATCTCTGTGTTTTAACTTTGACTTTTTGAAGAAACCAATGGTTTTGAAGACTTCAAGAAACTGTAAGGTGTTTTGCTTTACTGTCTCTGAACTTTTTTTAAAGTTCTTAATTGCAGAAGGAGGTACACATCTAGATCCAATTGTAGAAGAGTAAATGTTTTGAAATTTGAATTTTAGTTTATCAAATAGGCAACCACTGTGACATTTAAATGTATAAAAGGACTGTATTTTGTGTCGCCTTGGATACAAAGCTGTGTTGAGGTTCTAATGGTGAATATTTCAAATTCCCATCAAACAAAAACATTCTTTTTAATATTTCATAGTTTCCCTATTTCCCAGTAGGAGTCCATGCTGGGTAATGCTTGCTAATTACCCACAACAAAAGTAGACACACAATGCTGGTAAATTACCTGACCCTTTGCATTTTAATGAGACAACAAGGATTTCATGAAGTGATGTTGTTTCAGTGGTTAATGGTGTCAGCAATGTTGTAATTGTAGGCTGAGGCACATTAGTTGCACAACCACATGGAGAAAGGGTTTCTCTCGACAGGCCCTTTGGAGAATAGAACAGGGTATTATCGTTAAGCCTGTGTCATTTGCATGCTGCTAATCACATACTTTATTATCTTGTGTATCCATTGTCTTTCTTTAATTGCTCTTTAAATGAAAATTAAAAATAGTTCCAATGCCCACGATACTTGTGATAGCATCTTGATTATGAAGATAACTTCAAGAAAATGGAACATATAGATAATATATTGCAGGATTACAAGATAGCTTGAAAGTTATATAGCATTGCGGGCAGCCTCATGAGCGTAATTATGATATCTTTCTTTGCTTCAGTACTTATTGTTTGTTTAATAAATGGTTATTTATATGCATAAAGGTGGTTGTTTTTTTAAAAGGACACACATGAATTGAGATCAATGTTGCTGTTTTTGCTTTAGTGTGGAAGAGTTACAAAGCATCAATATCCAGCAGATTCCACCAGTCTAATAGAATCATAGAATGCTTTGGATTGGAGGGAACATTTACACGCCATCCAGTCCAATCCCACCGCAGTAACAGGGACATCTTTAAGTCAACCAGGTTGCTCAGAGCCCCATCCAACCTGCCCTTTAATGTTTCCTCTTTGGGCAAGGTGTTCCAGTGTTTCACCACCTTCATTGTAAAAAATTCTTACCTTACCTCCAGTATAAATCCACCTTCCCTTAGTTTAAAATCATCATCCCTTGTCCTGTCACAACAGGCCCTGCTAAATAAGTCCCCATCTTTCCTGTAGTCCCTCTCAGTACTGGAAGCTGCTCTAAGGTCTTCCCAGAGCCTTCTCTTCCCCAGGCTGAACACATTCAGCTCTCTCAGCCCATCTATAACACTGCAGGAGAGAAAGCTAGAATTTAGTTGTTTGTTCTTTCCAGTTTGGTCCTAGTCTGGGCTATCCCTTGTAGAAGAGCCGAATCTAACGCCAGCTAGTCCTGCTGGTGAGCTGCAGAACTTTGATAGCTTTAACGTAGAACTTTATCAAGACAGACATGTTGATTTTTAAGTTTGACTTCGTTAAATTTTTGGCAGCCCCAACTTTCCATAATATGAAGTTTCTAAAAACTAGCTTCTGCTTATCAAGAACCTTCTGAATCTTTCAGCATCTGCATAGTTGGATATGCAGGCTGACCAGAGGCACAGTCTTCATTACAGAATCAAAACTACTGTGCTCCGAATAATGTCTTTCTGCAGCTTTTCTTTATAATATCTGAAACAAACCAAACACGAAAAAGTAAATCTATGAATTTTGGAAATGGCATGGTAGGAATATTTATTGAAGACTAATGCTCTTGCCCAGTTATTGTGATTTTTTTTTCTTAAATTCAACACAACTCAAAAAGATTATGGTCACTGGGAATTCTACTTATTTGTATAAAAGATTAAGATTAAAAAGCAAATCTGTAATTTCATACAAATATGTGATCTTTTGCAGACTTTCCTTAGAGCTTTAAAGTATGAAGTTATAATTGAGATTGGACCTTTCATGTTGATTTGAGGCTTGGTTGCTGTTTTAAATTTTGTATTTAAACGTCAAATAATATTAATAGAGGAGCACAATACTAGGTAGTAGCAAGAGGCGAAATATCTCTACAGTGCAACAGCATGTATGTTTTCAGTAAGTTTGATTTCACAGAGTTTTTGCTTAAATGCATAGGCAGTATTATGTGATTGGATGTCCTCATAAGATTTCCTATTTCTGCTAGGTTCATGTCAGTCTGCTTGCTTTGTGACTTAGAAATCTGAGGTGAAGGCAAAGATAGCCAGCCATGTCTGAAGTAACTCCCCCTCTAATAAGGAAAAAAAAAATTGATTGCAACTTGAATATTTATTCTTAGAATCCAATCAAATACAAGAAATATGGTTGGACTTGATGATCCAATGGTTCTTTTCCAACCTGGTGATTCTATGAAATAGACTAAAGACTCTCAAAGCCTCTAGTTGAAAGGACAGCTGTTTCCACTGATATTTGTAGTAATGAAATTCAAACAAGGAAGTAACCATTTTATTATTTATCAACCCATTTAACTCTCCGCTAAATCACAATAGATATGAAAGTGAATGTATTAAGTGTTTCTAGAGACGATGCCATTTTTAAATCCAACAATAGTATTTTTATGCAAGAATGACAGTAAATAGTGAATATAGTGCTGAAAACTAAAACAAAAGCCCTGCTTGTTGGAAATTTTCAGTATTACTGTGCTGTGCATTGGATACCATGACATGTATTTTATGGTCACCATTTAATTTTGACTACTTTCACTACTTACATTACATTTTACTGTTATCATTGTCTTTACCAGCTTGGTTGCGAGTGTAATGGGTTTTGGATAAATAAAATAAATATGGAGCTGTTGCAGAGACACTTCTGCTGATATTTCTTTAAATATAAAAGAACAATAGAACTACAAGAGGCAATCAAAACCCTTAGAAATTTTAGCACAAGCTCTAACAAAATAAAATGAGTTGTTCCATCATGATAACAAGTTACTTTTCTTTCTAAGATTGATATTCATTAAGAGGGACAAAACTGTGAGTCAAAAGAGTGCAAAGTTAGCAATGGAAAATTCAGCTTTTCTCTAAGAGCAGGCAGTATCTCACTGGGTTTGTGTATGCTTTTCCTTTTTTCTTGATACATATGAACAACTTGTCTGGTTGTACTGGTGTCTGTATGCTTTAAATGTTCTTCCCCCTAGAATGCCCATCAGAGGTGTAAGTTGCTTATAGAATTACAAAATCATGGAATGGTTTGCATTGGAAGGGAACTTAAAGCCCATCCAGTTCCACACAGTCTACACAGTCTTAGTGTTATGTGTTATTAGTAGCTAATTATATTGCTACTGGTATATCTTTCCAGAATATGCAATTAGAGAACTACTTCAGATTCATCCTGGTTCTATTATTGGGCAATTTTGATTTTTTTTTTTCACATGAAAAAAGAGGAGTAAAAAGAACAGGAAACGTTCATTGTCTGTTTGTTTCCAGTCAGACTCAAAGGTAATTGCAATAAGTTTTAGTATTTGGTAGACCTATGTTGAAACTGGAATAGAATGTGGTGTAATGTATATGTGACATATAAAACAAGGATAATATACTCAGCTGAAGAGAGTGTTAGGCTGGTTTGATTTGTTAGCAATTTCTGTGAACTTCAGTATCAGAGAGCTGACATTTCTTTTAATGGAAGTACTTTCTGGAGGTTCTTACCTTGCTATTACTTTATTGTGCCTGATAAGGATGGCTTTCATACTGGCCAGTAATACTGATAATTCTCAGCTGCAAGTAATTGTGCTGATGGGATGATGTATGTGTGCTCCAAGCCTAGGATGGTGTTCCTTATTCCTATTTCCAGTTGGGCACCATGCGTTATTTTCAGGGTTCCCATTAAACTGCAGCAGGGATGTAGTAAGCTGCCTTTTTGAATCGCGAGGGGTTTGTTTGAAGAGGTACGCAAATACTCCCTAGGCAGTTATTCCCCACAGCTGTAGCTGCACCGAGGTCTGGGTGATTTATTATGCTTTCTATAGAAATGTTGGTTGTATTGGTGTTATGCAGGCTGACATAGTTCAAAACTACTTGATACTCATTTTCATATGGTATCTCCTAAGATGTTGTGTGCGTTACAGAAGGCAGTCTTTGAGGGACAAAAGAACATGACTGACTTTTCCCCCGCCCCCATCCCCTATTTATGGTATTCAGTTTGGACTTCTGGTAAAAAATTTTGGCTCACAGAGAACCTATGTGGTAGTGTACTGGAAACCTGAATGCCAGAAGGAAATTCTCTATTAAGCCTCTCTTTAAAAAATATACCCGCACATGAACACAGAATCCATGTTCCTTTACTCTGAGCATCTGATCAAGCCCTGAAGTTTTCAAACTGCAGATTTAATTTTTGGGAATCACCTGCAAACGATGTAGTTTTATGACCAACTGTCCACTAAAGAGTTGGGACAGGGTTTGGTGAAATCTGGCAGGATTGGACACAAGCACAAAGTGCTCTCTAGTCATCACTCCTTTTTTACAATATGGAGTAAGATGGGCGAGAAGCTTTTGGATACTTGCAAATAGATTCCACAGCAGGAAACATGCAGGAGGTCTATGGAGCAAACCTGTCAGATAAATTAGAGGTGGTCTTGATCCGAATCCAACCTGTCCCAGAGCTCAGCTCTGGGAATCCAGTTCAGATTTCTTTGATAAAACGAGGCTTTCCCCTTCACAGCTCAATCTTTGATCCCCAAGACAGCCTTGAATGTGGGATTTCAGTTTTGTCCCAGCCTATAGAGAACCTAATGACATTTTACCGTAGGTTTCCAGCTCAGTTCCAGCTTGAGTAATTTACAAGTCTGCTGGCACTGTTTAGCCCACACAGACCATGAAGTCGACCGTAAGTAAGTCCAAGCTGATGGAAAAACAATATTGCTAGAGCAGAGTGACAGATGTTGATTATCACAAAATGTCTGTTTAAGCACTTCGTATGGATCCATTTCCTCACTGCATACACCTGCATTTTTTTGTGGAAGTTGCAAAGTAATTGTACTTAAAGACATGGAATTGTCTGCTAAAGAAATTGGCAGAATACGTATTGCAAAAAATTACTGCTGTGGTTATTACTGTTGCTGCTCAGGGGAGCTATTCAGATGCCTCATTTATTGGAGCTTAATAGATTAAAAGTCCAAATTGAGTCTCATGATATAAACCTAATCAAATTCTAATCTGCATAATTTTCCCATCAGCAACAACAGGAAATTTGTTTAATTTATGTTTCAATAGTTGCCAATCATGTGCTGGACAACATTATTACTTTTATTTATCACAATATTTTTATTGATTGCTTGCTGTGACAGCTGGCTTTGCTCTTCCATTTTCATTAAGGAAAAATTTACTTTATTTGATATAATGCAGGACATAATGACTTTGTGTTGAGTCTTGCTTAACATGCCAATATAACGTTTTTAACAGTGAGCTTTCCATTTTATTTGTAGTTATTGAATACCTGAACTGGGTAATACAGCTTAATTTATTTGATAAGTTCTGTTCAGTGTATGTATGTATTTTTGCCTGAAGTCTAAATATGCAATGTTGATTAATGATTATACTGAAAAGAATTCGGCATCATTTTATACTAAATTTTTCTAGCTGCCAACTTTGTGCTACGCTTAGGAACTGCCAACTTTGTGCCCTAGAAGAACCTAGTGTAGAAAACTATTAAATGCTAAATAAAGACAATTAAAAAAAATTAGTTTATAGTAAAAATTACTCAAGAATTACAATTTCTGATGTTATTGTGAATTCAGGTGTGTTCCATAATAATTGTTGAATGCACATGTTACTATTTCTACTTTCTCTTTCCAGATATTTGTATAGTTCTAGTGGTTCTTTCTGAACAAGATAAAAAAAAGCAAAGGAAAAATGTCTGTGAGATGTAGCCAAACTACTCTCTAGTCTCTGGCCAGTAATTTTAGGAGTAGCTGCTATACCTAGAGGTACAAGCCACCAGAAAGAATGAACAGTCACTTGCCACCAAGAGATAAATTTCCACTAGGAGAACAATGTGAGAGAACTGTGTTCTTCCTCCACAGGAGCAGGCTTTGGAAAGGCGGGTTTATGACAACAGGGAAAGGAAGGAAAAAGAAGATGGTAAATCAAAGATAGCATTACAGTTATAACCAAGAATTTAACAAATTCAAGGAATAATAGTTTTAAACTAAGAGGGTGGATTTAAACTGGATATCGGGAAGAAAATTTTTACAATGAGGGCTGTGGAACACTGGCACAGGTTGCCCGGGGAGGCAGTGGAGGCTTCATCCCTGGAAGCATTCAAGGTCAGGTTGGATGGGGCTCTGAGCGACCTGACCTGGTTGAAAACGCCCCTGCTACTGCAGGAGGGTTGGACTACATGGTATGTAAAGGTCCCTTCCAACCCAAAGCATTTTGTGATTCTATGAAATCCAAAGCACATGGTATATTGGAAGGATTTAAAATATTCTCTGACCTGTTTGTAAAAAAAATAGCATAAAACGAATGTGAACACATCCCAAGGAATAGGGTACATGTGAAGAAGTTTGGAAACTGTTGTCCTCTGACTTCTAGAACTCCTTTGTATTTTACTCTGTGTTGTCCTTGGTGTTTTCAATTAGAGATCTACCCAATCATTCCTCTGTTTCTGGAGATGGCTTAGAAAATAGATGCTTAAAGACAGCTACAAGATGCTGCTAACTATCAGGCAATAAACTCCTGATGGCCTGTCCTGTCTTGTTGCACAATGGAGAACCTGCAGAGTGTCTCAGTTAATATTTAATTTCCCTTCTTGATAGCCTAAAAGCCCGAAGCAATTATCCTGGTTTTCTTGGATGTAATCGTTACGCCTGTCTTTGTGGCCCTCATAGGTTTCTGTGATTTACTGTTCTCTGTCCCATACAGTGCTTTAAGAAATAAGAAGTTATTTTCCTAACTTTTACACTTCTGGAATTGTTTGCTTATCCACTAGAAACTGAATAAGAAGTCACTTATATACTCCAGGGGTAAACTTAATGCTCCCAAGACAGATACGTATAAAATAAGGTGGGTGCATTGCATAACAGGAGTTCTAGTTGAACTTTCACTTCATTATCTGAAAAAAACCCAAATAGGATATGTCAGGCCAAAGAAATCAGAAACCTAGGCAAAAACTTGCTTAGAGCTTTAAAAAATTACTACAGCACTAAAAAAATAAGGGCAATAAAGATGATCTGAGGGCTGGAGCACCTCCCATTGTCCAGCCTGGAGAAGAGAAGGCTCTGTGCCGACCTTGAAGCAGCGTCCAGTAGTGAAAGGGGCTATGGGGGAGCTGGGAAGGGACTCTTTATCAGGGAGGGCTGGGGTAGCATGAGAGGGAATGATTTTAAACTGAAAGAGGGGAGATTAAGATGAGATCTTAGGAAGAAATATTTTCCTGTGGGGATGGGGAGGCACTGGCCCAGGCTGCCCTGAGAAGTCATGGTTGCCCCATCCCCGGTGGAGTTCCAGGCCAGGTTGGATGGGGCTTGGAGCAACCTGATCCAGTGGGAGATGTCCCTGCCTGTGGCAGGGAGGTGGAACTGGATGGGCTTTAAGGTCCCTTCCAGTTCATCCACCAGCACCCCCAAGTCCTCTCTTCAGGGCTGCTTTCAATCCATTCTCTGCCCAGCCTGCAATTGTGCCTATTTAGGCCCAGAGCATCTCTGAAGATGCCAGCCTCTGAGAGAGCTGGGAGCCTATGCAGGCACATCTTCTCTCCCACGTTGCTCTCCTTTTCCACTTCTTTAGAGATAATGTCCAAGAGATTATTAGATCTTCAGGTAAAAATTATGGTAAGAGTCAGAACTGAAACTGGGATTTAGGATTTCCAGATTCTGAGGCCAAACTACAACATTCAGTCTCAGACCACGTGGGACATTGAAGCTGGAATTGCTTCTAAATGGAATGGCTGTAACAGATTCCCAGGAATGCCAGCAGCCTTTAGCTGCATGGCAGCTGCTGAACTTTCCAGGTGTATCCAAGTGGCTATGCTTTGGGGAATAATAGGTATAGTCTATCTATCAATTGAATTAACTGAAATATTAATGGCCATTGTCAACAAACATTAGCAAAGGGATATTCCTGTGAGGTCCTTTTCTTAGAGAATTATTTCTTTTTGTCTGGTTCTGTTTAATGAAAATCCTTGTCCCATATTCCTGCATGATAACTTGTTGGGGGCGTATTTGGCAGTTCACCATCTGTGTGTTATTCATATACACTCAAAATATGATTCTTAGTGCATGCTTCTTAGATGAGCCAGAGCCAGTTAATAGTATACATGCTTTAAAAATTATATTTTTGAGGATGTTAGTGCACACGTTAGCCAGTGAATCCCATGGCACCTTTCCCTAGAACAGCATTATTTAAAGGGCATTATCAATTTACATGGCACTTTAATGACAAAGCCACAACCTTTAGGTCTGCCAAGTGGATTTTCAGTTTGGGAAACTGCGTTCGTCTTGCACAGAGTTCCATTTTAGTTAAAAACACATCTTTGAGAGGGAAGGGAAGCAAAAAGGAGAGGAATAGTGGGAAAGGGGAAGAAGAACATAAAGGATCCATTATGATCATTTAGAGTGGAAGATATTTTATAAATGAAACATAAAAATCCAGTTTGAGAATATGCCCATCTGGGTCTCAGTGAAGTCGGTGGAACAGAAGCAGCGCATATCCAAAAGCCAGATTTGTTTCTGTATTAAAAGCCCAGTAAACGTACTGGCTCATTAGCAGACTAAAAGGATGTGGTCACTGCTGTGTGGAGCATTGATGTCCTGCACTTGATGTGACATCACTCAGCCAAGTGAACTGCGCAGCACGATCAGCAGATTACTTGGTCATCAGGCTGGTTGCTCCAAACAAAATGTAAGCAGGGCAAACAATAATTATTGCTGGTGCTTTCAGTGGGAAGAAGTCACTGTTAAGTCATGCCAGTATTCTGTAATTTTGAACTTCATCACAGTGCCACTGTGACTCCCAGAATACTTGCATGTTACTGCTGAACTGCAGTTAGTGCCCCCTTAGTTCCCAAGAGAACCATGGATCATCCTGGCTTGGAAGTCACAGCTCTCACGGAAGCCCAGTACTGCTCATTGTTTTCTAGGCAATGTTTTGTAAGAGACAAGGAGGGCTCGTAGCCAGCTGGCCATGCTGATCTCTGAGCTGGGCAGCACCTGGATCCCCAGTAACTCTTGGTAAAAAAGAGCTTGCCTCATTGTGGGAAGGAAGTTTCCCCAAGGTTCTTCTTCCACAAAGATGCGATCATCTTGAGAGGTAGGGTCTTGCCTCTAATGCAATTGGTTGTTTCACCTACTTTTGTGAGCAGTAGCATCCCAGAGGGAGCTGGGAAATATTTCTTTGGTACTGGAAGATGTTGCCCGGGGAGATGGCTGAGTCACCATCCCTGGAGTTATTTAAAAGAGAGGTAGGTGGGGTGCTTAGAGATACAGTTTAGTAGTGGGCAGGTCCACTTGGACTCGATGATCTCAAAGGTCTTTTCCAATCAAATGATTCTATACCCAGTCTCTTGCTTGCATCCCCCCCAGTGAAACTGGGGAGAGAAGCTGAGGGGCAGAAGTGATAAAAAAAAAAAATATCCTCATGGGTTTGAGATAAAGACAGGTTAATAAGTGTAGAGAAAAAACAAAGCCAAAACAAAACAAAATAAACCATATAAACCAAACCCCAAGTGATACAAAGGCAGTCACTCACCCAGTACAACAGTTCAGTATCAGTTGCTGATACTGAACTGATTTGGAGTGATACAGAACTGATACCATTGTGCTGCACCTTACCTCCTATCAGCTGGCAAAGAGAATCCCTTTCTCTACTGTGTTTCCTTACACAGTGACTGTGCTTTAGGCTTGCACAGGCCACCTGAGTTTTACTCCAGAGGTTGATCCTGTTAAGCAATTGTAACCACAGCTCCCTGAGTTGTTTGTTGAACAAGGAGACACCAGAGCTATAAGCAGATCACAACTATCAGCCCTGTTTTACGATTCTTATGGGCGTTAATGGAACAAGGTCTGGGGACTGAAGGAGAAAATGGAATATGAAAAGGAAAATGAAAGGAGGCTGTGAGGAAAGCATGTCATTTCTAAATGAATGCTCTGTGCAGAGGAATTGAATCTTTTCACAGCTGAAAATGGATCTTAAATCTGATGCCTTAGCTTGTTTCAGCTTCTGTAATGAAATAGAGTTTTCCTAATACCCTGTGACCTGAATTTCTCCCTGCTTTATGGGTGCTATTCCTTGACGTACAAACCTGTATTTTCTCAAGTCAGCATTTGATGATGGATGTCAAAATACAGGTCATGTATTATGCATATAGCATTACCGATTTAAGGTGTTTACTTGTCAAGTTGGAGAAATTCAGAAATGTCACATTCACTGAATCTGCACAGCTGTCACTTGTGGTTTTTCATGCCTTTAAATGAAAGTTCTGATAAAGCAGGTTTGTTTTCCTACACTTTTTTCTTTCCTCTCTTCTGGAGGGAAAAAATAGAGAGTCTAACTATAGGATTTACGTTGTGACTTGCCTGAAGGTGTATGATACCTTGTGACTCCAAACACAGGCACACAAAATCCCCAAGTATTCCAATTTTCTTTTCCTGAAAGCATTTCAAGATTTTTGTATTTTTAAAAAGTGTATTTTTAAAATTGTCTGAATTAAGCACAGACAAAGAAATTAAATTAAGATAGCAGATGTTTCACACATATTCCAAGATATAGTGAAAAATATGAAGGCATGAGTGTATTTGTCATTCAAGGAGAAAACAAAATCCCTTTAACATGCTTCCAGCATTTCAGACTGAAAGCACTATGTGTGCAGCGTGCAATTAGAGAGCTCCTGACAGTCTGTGTCTAACAGAAATGACACATTTACTTCACTCTTCTACACCATCCTTGGAAGACAAGTATTTGAAGGGTTAGAAGTGGCTACAAATGGCCTTCGATAGAGAGTGTGCATGTGCATGACTGTGTGTGTGTGCTCATTGCAATAGAGGGAGGGCAAAAACGACTTGCACATATAGATGCCGTTATACCAACTTTCTCAGATTTGTTTTTTGCTGGTAGGGAAATACCAGTGTGCTCTTACCACACAAAGTGCATGAATCACTGAAAGATATTATAGGGAGCGTATCTTGAGATGGGAAGGAAAAAAGCATTGAGAAAACAGGGAGAAGCAGGACCTCTAGGGATGTTCCCAGCAGTACAACCCCTGCGGTATGTGCAAACAAGATTAGTTTTCTCTACTGTCAGACAAGAGAGTGTAAAAGCAGTGCATCTAAAGAAGTGTGACCAATAGGTTGAAGGAGGGGGTTCTGCCCATCTACTCTACTCTTGTGAGCCCTTATTTGGAGTCCTGCGCTCAGTTCTGGAGTCCTCAGTACAGAAAGGACCTGGATCTTTTGAATCAAATCCAGAGGGCTGGACTTGATCTCATGGCTGGAGCACCTCCCATGTGAGAACAAGCTGGGAGACTTGGGGTTGTTCAGCCTGGAGAAAAGAAGGCTCTGGGAAGACCTTAGAGCAGCTTCCAGTACTGAAAGACGCTACAGGGAAGCTGGTGAGGGGCACTCGCTCAGAGAGTGCAGGGATAGGACAAGGGGGAATGGTTTTAAGCTGAAAGAGGGGAGATTAAGATGAAATATTAGGAAGAAATATTTTCCTGTGAGGGTGCGGAGGCCCTGGCCAACACTGCCCAGAGAAGTTGTGTCTACCCCCTCCCTGGAGGTGTTCAAGGGCAGGTTGGATGGGGCTCTGAGCACCCTGATCCACTGGGAGGTGTCCCTGCCCATGGCAGGGGGTAGAACTGGATGGGCTTTAGGGTTCCTTCTGACCCAAACCACTCTATGATTCTGTGATCATATGAAAAAATCTGGATGCTGCCATTTTGACTTGTTATTCTGCAGAGGACCCAACTGGGCCTGCCACTTTGCTACTTGAGCTTTATTTAATGTAGTGCGACAAAAGCCATGTCTTGCCTTTGCTGTAGTATAACAGAATGCACAACTTAACACCCGTGCGGGCTGCAGAACGAGGTGTCACTGTAATAGCTACCTGTCCTCACATACCATTCCCTCCCTTTGGAGTCCCACTTTTATTTCCCTGCTGCTGTGAGAGTGTCAGGGTTGCCTCTAACTCATGAGGTGGTGTCTGAAAGAACTCCATTAGGCTCTCTTTGTGGGTCTGAGAAATGCACGGCTCTGCCATGCAGAAGTCAGCACTCCAAGAGCCAATATGTCTATCAGTCACAGTGCCAGACACCAGGAAACATCTGCAAACTGACACCAGCTGGGAATGCAACTCACTGTCACTGTGCTGGTCTTATTGAATTAGTTTTAGCACAACTGAAGTAGTATTAAATGTTCAACTGTTAACATTGCCAACATTTCTGATTGTCTCCAAGAAATCTGCTTTCTAAAGGTTTTGTATGCACTGGTAATATTAAATAGAATTGCCTAGCTGTCTGGGGTGTCTTTTGGCAATGCTTTTGTCTTGCAACCCTGTTAAAGATGCAACATCCATGTTTTCTCTCTGAAGGAATTTCTTCACAGACTTTTAACTCCCATTTTACTTATCCTGTCCTTACATGTTGTGTCTAACTTTCATGTGATAGTCAGAAGGGAATTCATACTGGAGCCTTCTGGGGGGCTAATTAAGTATCTCTTCTCAGTGATTCTAGTTTTATTACATATATATTCTATATGTGATAAGAAAACATAGGGAGAAATTAATTGAATATAAAATAAAAATCTAAATTTCATTAAATCAAGAAGTCCAGGTCTAGTGGTTCTTATAGTTTGGCTTGTTTAGGGACAGTTTGAGGGTGATGGTAGTTACCACTGGAAAAGAGCCATAAATGCCTCAGAATATAAAACCAGTGCCGCATTTTAACAACTACAGTTTAGTTTAGAGATATCCTGGTTTGTAAATTAATCCTCAAACTGAAGAAAGGTAAAGTAAACAATATCATATCATCATCTTCTGAATTTAGTAGCAGATAAACTTATTTATGAAGTTAATGCAATAAGTTTCCACGCTGCAAGAAGTTAATAAAGTTAGATCAGGATTTGATTTGGTTGTGATTAATTTAAAATCAGTATATGGAGAATTCAAAACTAGTTCAGACTAGTAATGAGAGAGGATCAAGATGCTGTCACTGGACGTCGGGTGTGAAGTCAAAGAACTCACATATAATGTGGCAAAAACCTGGAATGTTTTCTCAGCAATGTGTGTTCTAAAGTGATCTTGGCTCAGTCCTGTTTCTAGCAGACAAGTGTTTGCTTAAAAATGCTGCCTTGACATTGGCCTAGTTGAAACCCTAATGTCAAACTCTGGCTTCACTATCACTTCTGCAATAATGACATTAAATGAACATTCCCATGCTCTCCACAGCTTTAATGGACAAGGGAAATGGAAGACATTAAGTCTCAGCTGTGAGTTTCCAGTCCAGCTGCTGCATGGGCTTTTGTATCACTGCTGATTTTTCATTACTTAAAATCGAACTCCAAAAGGGCTTTGCCTGGCTATTTTTTATTTAAGAAAAAAAAATAAATGATTAAAAAAGGCTTGGCATCAAGAGCTCCATTGCAAACCGCGTAGTGAATCAGGCTGCTAACACAATCTTTTTTAGAGGTGAAACTTGCCGCTCGCTGGATCTATTTTTTTCCTTTGAGTGCCTGCCAGTTTGTTTCCTCTCCAACCTTTGTTTCCTTTACATCCCCAAAGCTGTAAAACACTTTCTAGTTTCTTTTCAAACATTCGTCTTCCACACCCTTTGAAAACCTACATCTTTTTCCTTCCATCCTATCTTTTTTTTTTCTGTTAGAACAAACTCTTCCATCCTAGTATTCCTATAATTTTAAAAATACATATTGGGAATGGCACACTGGAGAAGAAAAACAAACCTTTTTATGGGCTGTATCGCTCCTGGAAAACAGTTGGGAAATTTTAAATCTTGCATGTTAATCAAACCTAAAACCTGCTACTGGAAGCAGTTTTGATGTGGTTCCTCACATGTTATTTGAGGTTGAAGGTGTTTGTTTCAGGATTATTTGAAATACTGATAGGATAAGATTAAACCTCTCTAACAGTGAAGCCTTTATTTTTTAGTTATATTTATGTAAGCATTACTCTTTCTGTTTTGCGTGTTTTGATGCAAAGGCTACCTAGGATAACAGTTTCTCCATTAGCTAACAAATATCTTACACAAGAAATGGCCTGCATATTTGTGAAGGATTATGGTTTTAAAAAATAATTGTTGAAAATTAAGTCTGTGTTTTACAATGATTTTTTTTTATCATACTTTTCTGGGGAAAACCCCCCAAAAATTAGAGATAGGGAATTCTTCTTCAGGGGAATTTATTTGGTATAATTTGCCCTGTGTAAACTTCCTGGTTTTATCTTTTTATTGTTTTTGTTTTATTTTTTTCTTTTAGGCTTTACCCCGCCTGGGATGGATCGATCATCTCCAGACAACAGTCCAGTCCATGGCCTGTTACGTCAACCTTCCATCACAACAGGAGCCAACATCCCTATCATAACAGAACTAGGTAAATCAAGCTAATGCTTAGCCTTTCATGTCCTTTCCCACCTCTTTTGCCTGGTTGGTATGCAGTCTCAGGAAAATACCTATACTGTATCTTGCACTGCTATGTTTGCTCTTCTGGTAACTGTTTTAAATTACTCTCTCTAAAGAAAGATTAGGAGCAGTTGTTTCACTTTATTGGAATAACTGAAATGTATTTCCATCTTTCCTTTGGGTTTTCTCCATTTTCTTAAGTAAACGCTATCGGACAAGATGCTTTTTGCATAGGGTAGCAAATAAGCAGGGGTCTTTGGGCTAAGGTTAGGAAAGAAAAACCCACTGTAAGTATGAGCGGACATTTTCTATGCATTTAATCAATAGAAGAGGCCATTTGTTTATTTCTTCATGGTCCAGAACAGTTTAATCATGTGTAACCAAACTCTGCATAATAGCATGGGACATTTTACTCCTGAGACTGTGATGATGGTAGGTAACCAGGCTCTGATTTCCACTCTGGCTGTGGGTATTTATGTTGTCAAGTGGTGTGATGTGAAGTGCAGAAGCTGTTCTGTTTTTTTCATGGCAAATACAAACTTGATTTGTGGTCTTTTGTCCTTTTATTTTCCTTTTCAGTTTTATTTTTTAAAGCCTTACCTGTCTTTTTCCCTTACTTTATTCTCTTTCTGTACTTTCTTTTCCTCCTAAATACTTTACTTATTAGCTAAGCCTGGCAAACTTCTGCCTTTGGTTTCAATCAGTCAGGAAAAAAACAGTGGAACCCACATTCTAATGATAACTGAACTGGGTAAGAAGTGCCTTTTTCCTTCACATCAGTGTCTTCTTTTCTGTTGTTGTTCTTCCTGTCATCAGCTTTTCCTTTATTTCTCTGGCTGTATCAGAGGGGCTACCCTCATGGCACTGCTTTGGATGTCTTTTATTTGTGGTTCTGGTTGGAATCGACTGTGTTGTTCTGGCCTTTCTTAATGATTTTTTTTTTTTCACGCAGCATCAGTAAACCTTTGATCACTCTCGTCTGACCTGCCGGCTGTTTTCATAGCACCCTCTCACCAATTCATTTCCTTTGGCCTGGGTCCCCCCTCACGGGCCCTACCCCACCACCACAAATTTTTCTCTCCTTTTTTCTCTCTCCCTCTCTTTCTTTTTTTTTTTTTTTTTTCTGTTTTTGTTATTTCAGCCTATTATCAATTTGGTGGACATGCCAAGGCAAAGAAGTCAAAGATATCAGAACAGAAACCCCAGCATCTTACTTTCCTTTAAGCTATTTATTTGTTTATTTGGGGGAGCAGGGTCAGGTTTTGAAGCTGTAAAAAAGCAGCCAAGCTTCTGCATTGCTCCCTCTCTGTAAAGAGAGCTCTCGCCTGCTTCTGCAAGCAGCGTTTGATGAGTGTATCCCATGGCACAGCACCACACGTTTTGAGCCTTCCTCGCCTAGCCCACAGACCTACAGTAGAAACCCCAGCATGCTAACTCACATCAGGAAGATAAAGATATTGAGGATAAAACTGCCCTTGCAGTATTCACATTAGATTTGTAGTACCTTGGAAACCGACACCACGCGTAGCCAGCGAGCGGGTGTCAAAGTCAGGTATTAGTCTGCCAGATGTAAGTGGAAAAAGAATGCTACTGTCAATAGCAGCCTACTCTCAACTAGCAAATTAAACCAAGGCACAAGCGCTTCACAAAGTACATTTTGAAATGATGTGTCAGGCTTTCAAACAGTATTTTACTCAAGGATCTGGAGAATAAATTGATAGCCATTGTACAGAGAGCAAGGTATTGTGGATATTGGTGTTTGCTAGGATGAAATTCTTCTGACTCCCAGGGTAGAACGCTTCTCTGTTTACAATGCTGAGGTGTTACGTTTTTGTGGTTACATCAGGGAGTGGGAAGGCAGGAGTTTTAAATTCTACTTCAGCTCAGGACCTGACTGAATGATCATGGCCAAGTCCTGGCTCAGTGTAGCTCTAAAAGGAGGATAAGAGTTCTGATACCTATTGGACAGCTATTGTAGGGATTTAGCTATAGTTATTCATGTTTTGTAAGCTAAGTGTGGCAAGCAGAGTAGTGTGTACAGGTGGAAAAGGAGTGGATTGAAAATGAAATTATATAGGAAAGGAGATCAGAATAGCAGGCAGAAGACTTTCTAATCTGGGAAGTCCAAAGTATAAAACTGATGGACTCAACAGCAGCTCTCCATCTGGTTTCGAAGATGCCTGGGTTGGCTGAGGAGATGGGATCACACCAGGAACAGGGACAGAGACAATGTGTGCAGTTTCAGTTGCTGAAAAAGTTTTTTATTTCCCTTCCTTGCATGGGAACAGAAATTAATTTGTCATTTAATAAGTTAAAGGTTATTTCAGTGGCATAGCTAAGCAGTCTGTGCTTTCATGCCTGAGAAGGATTAATGTGGAAATGAAATATTTCATGAAATACAATCCACTTGATATACTGATCTCAAGGAAACAAATATTTTTAATGGAAGGAGGTGGAGACAGAGAGTTTAACAGTGCCAGTGAAATGGCAGGGAAAGTCTAAATGACATATCATTTTGTTTGGGCCTTTTCTTTCAAACAGCCTGGTGTAGATTGTTTTTCATGCTGGCTAATATAGAATTTGTGGTTAAGAAAGTGAAATTATAGAGACAAATATTTGAACAAAAGGCAGTGCTGCAAGAGAATAACTCGTTCATAGATGCATGTTAAAGGAACGGCTTATCCGTTTTTGAGCTGTAAGTGCATTAACAACCCTTCCAGCAGGAATCACAGCAGCACATCTAACAGATGCCTGTGGGCTATCTCAGAGTTTTATGGACGGCTTTTATTTTACAGTTGGGTTCTGACTTGATATCATTTCACTGTACATGCAAACAGCCTTAGCCACTGTCCCAGTCAATATCAAGATTGTCTCAATATATAAAAGAACATCATGTATCTCATTTTGAGTGCAGGCAGCTGATGCCACGAAGCCACTTTGACAACCAAGCGATAGTCACCCCTCAGCAGCAAGAGAGTCACCTCTTACAAGCAAGATATTGATCAACAAATTTTTAAATGCATATTTTTCACATCCATCTTGATTTCATTTTCAGTGACGTCAAAGACACAAGTCTGTGTTTCCAGACATATGCTGTTTCTTTTTCTTTCTGACTGTGTAGTGTGTAAGGTCACATGATGGTGACCCAGAAGCACCTTATAATTTTGTTATTATTATTTTCAGTAAATGATTCAAATGTTCAGTTCTTGGACCAAGATGACGATGATGATCCAGACACAGAACTGTACCTCACGCAGCCCTTTGCATGTGGAACCGCATTTGCTGTCAGTGTGCTGGACTCTCTCATGAGCGCAGTAAGCAAACAAAACCTTTTTCATTCCCTTCCATCACACTTACTGTGAAAGAACATGAAAGTGTAGTCCCTTTTTCACAGGTAGTCAGAAGAAGGCACTTTTTCCTTAGATGGCAAGAATTTCAGACCCTGAACTAGGTAATTTTTCAGTTGTGCACAGAGACCTTAAAAGAACTGAGACATCTAGGATTACCATGAGTCCGCAATTTTAAAAGCAAAGAGTCTCAGGTCAGGCTTTAAGGATATTACTTAACAAAAATGTTGTATGTCCCTCCTGAAACCCAGACCCCAATTCAATGTGTCAGTCCCTATGCTCACGGTTCATGTCAGACAACATCAACTGTGTTTAAGCTTTTAATTTCCTGTAGCCATGAACAAGTGCCTGAGTATGAGTGCTGGGGGACAACGATAGAACTGTAAGAAAGCCATTGTACACATTGTGTGAACTTGACTTGTGTAACGAGAGGTCATCATGTCTTTTTCACATGAGTTGCCTTGTGAATCAAAACATAAGTGCATGTTAGAAATTACAGATGGTGGCCTTTTGTTATGTCTGCATTAGGAGGTTTGGGTTGCAGCCATAGTCCAGTTTTGAAGCAAACAGCTCAGTCAGACCCCTTTTCATCCCTCCTTGCTTCATACTGTCTAGATGTTCAGACCTGCTTTGTGTGAACTGCACTTCCTTCAGAGAGACCTTAACCTCTGCTGGATGTAGCAAGGACATAATCTTGTTAAAATCTGAGCGTAGGCTTTCTGAGTTCCCCATGGAATAAAGTTCCATGGTGCTGGGAATCACCTGTTGTAAACCCCATGTAATATTTGAAATGAGTAAATGGATTTCCTTAAAGGAGCCAAGTCTGACCTTCATCTGAATTCAGAATGAAGTTTTTCACTTTTGAGAGAAGTAACAGTGATCTTTATTATTCAATATTTTATTTGTATTTTATACTTACCTATCTGTATTTCATATTTGTGTTCCCTGTTATATTCCTAGTACATTCCATCCACAGATGAATAATATCAGCCTAGATTGATAAAATGTTATTCTAAGGCAGCCTAGAAGTTTGCAACAAACTCAGAAAGTACTTATTTTGAAAGTTACTTGCCATGTTAGGACTAGGAGCAATGGATATAAACTGGAGAGGAGCAGATTCAGACTAGACGTAAGGAAGAATTCCTTCACTGTGAGAGTGGTGAAGCACTGGAACAGGTTCCCCAGGGAAGTTGTGGCTGCCCCATCCCTGGAGACATTCAAGGCCAGGCTGGATGGGGCATTTGGCAGCCTGGTCTGGTGAGACATGGCCCTGCCCGTGGCAGGAGGGGTGGAACTGGATAATCCTTAAATTCCCTTCCAACCCAAACTATTCTATGATTCTGTGTTTTGCAGGTGACAAATTCAGAAGGCCTCAGTAAGCACATTTAAGCTGTGTACCTTCTTGGTACCTTAGATCTCTATGGATAAAACATTTAGCATTTTCACATTGTAAATGGGAATAATCTAACATGAAGGTTCCAAATTGTTACGCTGAGAGCTGTTTATCTACTCAAGTTAGTATCTAAATCAATGTCCCTGAATGAGTAGTTCAGTAGGGAACCGCCAGAATCTTGGACAAGGTAGGGTTAATTTGTCTGATTGCCACAGGCATCACCACAAAAGGAGAGTAAAATGTTGTGGACACCATTGCTTTTTTGTGCAAGGATGTATCATGTGGATAACAGAAATATGGGGAACACGACTGTTAACAAATTTTGACTTGGACCTCATGATGTAACCCTCACAATATTTTTAGTTATTGCTAGCTTTTATTAACAATGTGCCCCTCCATTTCTCCCTTTACTTTTTTAAACAGTCTTTTTTTTCAAACATTTTCACATCTAAGTGGTCATATTATGTGTCAGGGACTGTGCAGCCTGAAGCCAGAGAAGAAACTGTGTTAACAAGAATAGAAAATTCTAACTTAAATAAAATACTAATCAAAGAGACAAGCCAAGGATTCAGTCGGCTAGAATTGTCCACCATTCTGTCTTTTCCTTCTCCACTTTGCTGATCGGCAGCAGCATGATTTTCTCTTTTTTTCTCTTAAAAGCCCAGTGAAGAGTTGGGAAAGCACAATTCTTCCTAACCCTTCAGAAAATGTGATATGTCTCAGATGTTTTCCCTTTACTATCCCTATTCTCTTAGGAAGATGTATTCTTTCACCACTTCTCCAGGGAAAAGAGTTTCTCACAGAACTAATCTACTTGCACTATATCATCTCTTTTCCTTTTTAGATCACACTTATTGTTAGGACCAACTTCTGTTTATCCTGCTTAAGGTCAAGCCAATATCGGCAAAGTGAACCCAAAATCCTAACTACATTGTAAGATCTGTGGTCATGCTTTCATCCTATTAATTGTACAGGAATTCTCTAAGAAGGAAAGAATTCACACTGTGCTGGCCTGTGCCAGCTCACTTGGAGTCAAGTTTATAGTTAATTGTTTGTTCCACTCGGTGAATCAGGTGGTTTTACTGCTTATTCTTTAATAGAAAAATTCCAACTTATGATCCCGGTTGATATCTCTGGAATGCAAATTCCTTGTATAGTCCATGATACAAACGTACAATGCATAAGTTGCTCCATTAAGAATGAATCTCTTCTCATGGCAGTGAGGTTTTGTAGTAAAACAAGTGTAAGAAAGATTAGAAAGTAGAATAATACCCACACATACAGTATTCTTTCTGACCTGTAGGTAATTTGAAACATAAGTAATGATGTGTGCATAAAGAAAAATGGAGTTACAGAAGATTTTTTAAGTAATTTGCTGAAGTATTCATTTCTTGAAGAAGAAGAATTGGATAAAGAAGAAAAAGAAGAATTGAACAGTATTTTTAGTGTTATGTTATTATTTTCTTTTATATAATTTTATCAATATAGAAAGTGAACTAAACTTCACTCATGAAATTCAGATTAGAAAATGTGTTGCCATTGCTGATTCAAATCTGAATGCTAGTTTAGTGTTATTTCCTATGAGATGACAGTATTAGATATTTTAAATTTGAAATTGTTTGTTATTTTCTTATTTCCAAGATAAAAAGCTTAATGAAGTTTACTTTTCAAGATACTACCTACAGGCTATCTACACACAGTTTGTCCTCAGCAGCAAAGGCAATATATTCCCCAAGCCTATGATTCACAGTTTAGTGGTTTGAAGATCACTGCTCAGAAGACAATAACAAGCTCAAAACTGCATTGTCTTGTTGATGAGTTGGTAACAGTGGCTTCTCCAGTCTTTGGCTAAAGTGGGTTATTGTGTGAAGATTGTAGGCATGGTTCATGTTTTAAGGGTGGCAATGGCTATTGTTAAATTGTGCCAGCTAATCATTATTACATCTTTGAAGGGACATCTACTTCCATCAGAGGCTGGAATGATATATGAATATTTGTTTTGTTGCCACATATGCAAAAACTCAGGGAAAGAATAAATGTAGTCTGCCAGTCTCAAGGTGATGTCGCTCCTGAAAAGCAAAGCACAGTCTCATCACCAAATTGAACACAATTAGAACAAACATGATTGGAAGCGTCTTTTAGAAAATGTGGATGTTTTTGTAGAAAGATATCTTCAGCCATGAATAAGTTAAATGACATAGGATATGTATTTTTTTGAGAAATACTTCATCCTTTCTGAGTCTTGTTGAGATAGTTATTCCAGAAAACCCTGCGCATGCAAGGAAACCAGTTTTACCCACATACAGAACCTTCAAGGGTTTGAACAGCTGGCTTCTTTCTCTGTTATTCCATTTGGCATGGTGGCTATGAGAACCACAGAAGTTCTGGCAGGTTGGCATCCCTCCCATGCCTGCCACTGACAATATATTTGATGTAGCATCAGAATGGTGCCGTTAGGGACAGGGATCTCCGGAACCAGACTTTACTGTTTAGCATTCAATATCCTAGAATTTACTTCCTTGTACTAGAACTTTAGGTCTTCAGTTTTTCTCTGTAATACTAAATTTTACTTCTTAATATAAACAAAAGCACTGAATAGCAGGCAACAGTTGAAACAGTTAAAAATAACTTTTCAGGATATCCCATACTCAAGGCTTCTGCTGTCTTTGGGGATTCTCACAGTTCCATTCATTTCAAAAAGAAACTGTTCTAATCAGTGATATGGACAGTTTCAAACCCAAGACTATTTTTTGTGCAAGTCTGTTCAGGGCATTAGCAAGCAGCATCTTTTACCCTAAAGTGTCCCAAACTTCCTTAAAGTTTGGACAATATTTTGAGAATCAAAAAAGATTTTCAAACACTGTGAAATGCTGCTGTTTCTTTTCTTCTGTTGATTCTTCTGTCTCAAAGGCCTGTCTGTTATTGGTATAAGTAACTGATGTTAGCTCTGTCCTTCCCCAGGTTTGGATATACATGATGCATTCAACAGAATTCCTCCACCTGAGAAAGAAAAGCAAGTTAAAATATTTGTTTGAATGCAATATTAAAAAGTGTGTGTGGTGGAGGAGGGGGCCTTCTTAAAAGAAATCCATTAATAAACACTGGCAAACACACAAAAAAGGCAGATATGACTTGGAAAATGACAATTTCAGAGTAATTATAAATGAAAGGCAAAGTACCGTTAAAGTTAAAGCAATGTTATTAAAAGATGTGCTAATTTTCAGTTAAATTTTCTGTAAAAGACCAATTAGTTTAAAAGCCTTGACAGCATTAACTGCAAAACATAAGCGGTCTGGTAATTATACTTTAAAAAATGATTGAAGAAACAGGAAAGTGTCCCTGAAACATCTGAAAGAACTGCACTACAATTCTGGAGTGTGGGCTAGGTGGCACTGCTAGCTCAGATATATAGATAATTTTCTCACTCTTTACACAGTTTTGGTGTCTATGATGCATTTCCCTCTTTTTCTGTATTTGGACAACACCTATTTCATATTCTCTTTCCAGATGCTGATTATGGTGATGTTATACAGATGTCCAGTGTGGCATTCAGTTAGTGGCAGCAGCACAAGTCATTTTACAGTCAACAAAAGGGATTCACTGCCATCACTAGAAAGTGTCTTGTTCCTTTAAGTACAGCAGCACCTTTCCAAACTCATTCTGTAGATCAGTTTCTTATAAGTACTGGCATATCCAGGCCAAGTACCCTCCCACAGAGCAAGTAGAAGATCGCTCTCAAATTAATTTCAGTGTATTATTATTCTAAAGGAAATAGATAGCAGCTAGTTTGACTTTACAGTGTTTCCCAGTTCTAAACTGGCTAGAGGTAATGAGAGGAGTCTGATTTTTGTGACAATCGAAAGCACGGACAGATGGGTTTTTCCTGAGGAGTGTTAAATATAATAGTGCAGGAGGAAGCAGCCCTGTTTAGCAGAAGGTGACAAGTTCCAGCTTCCTTTTTTATGGTTGGGCACAGTCTGATGGGTTGAAATGCCAGAGCACTCCATCCTGAAAGTTGGAATCTTAGCACTCATTGGTGGCAAAATCAAAACCCATCATTTGGCTGCACTCATTTGTCTGATTAAATGGTGACATCCACATCAGTCATGGTGTAAAACCCAAATTAAGCCATTGTTCCAAGATAAATGTTGCCTCCTCTGCTAGTGAGTGGTTAGCTTTGCCTTAACATTTGTCTAGCAGTGGGAGGCCTTTCTCTGGTGACAGCATTCTGTTCCGTTGACAGTAGACCTGATTCTTCTCTCATTTGCATCAGTTTCATAGTAGTGTGTAGCTCCCAGAGCTACTCTTGGTTGGCACAGGACATAAGTCAGAATCGGGCCCATTGCATCTTAACTGCACTGGGGGTGAGAGGGTATGTTATTTTATTTTCTTTATACTAATTATTTTACAACTGCTTTCATTTCTATTTAATATGAGATCTGTAGGAAAAAATGAGCTATTTGACCATAGTATTATTCCTTAGTAGATCATGCTCTGGTAAGCTACAGCTGAATTTACGACAAGGGGTAATTGTGTACTTGCACAGTACAGAATTCCAATGAGCTAAGGGTATATGTCTGAAAATCTTGGATTTTGGCTATAGTTGCTATAATTTGAATTGCAGAGTAAAGAGAGAAAGAGTTGCAAAGTATTGAAGTCTGGCCTAAAGATACCTCCTAAAGAGTAATAAAATGATTAGTACACTGTTTTTTACGATAGTTGGCCTCATTGTAAACCAGACTTGAAAAGCCACCAGTAAAGATAGCTTTTGTTTCATGTGCTCCTGTCATGATTTATAGATGTAAAACTAAGAATAGCATTTTTGAGTAATACTATATAACACTACTTAGGAAGAAAAAAAAATAAAAAACCTGAATAAAAGAGTGGGCAAAGGGTGAGAAAAGATACTATTGCGGGAAATTGCTTAAGGTGCCATATAGAATATGCTGAAGCACATTTTTACTGAAGAGGCTATTCCAGCTTCTGCCGTTACAGTGCCTTCAGCCTCTAGATCTGGCAGAATTGGGCTTTATGAAACTGGTGTGAAGTCGCAATGCTGCCTAACTGCAGGAGCAAAGGAACTCTCTTAATTATTTCAGTTCTGAGTGGTATATAAGTATACAGCAGCAAAGGCTAAGAAAAGAGACTAAACAGTGCTGATTTTTTTATTCTCAGTGGTTCCATGTTGGAAAAGTATAGCACAGTGGGAAAAGCTGCTGAGGAGGGCAACTCTGATTCTCACCTCAGGAATATCTACCTTGGCCTTGGAGGTGTTCAAGACCAGGTTGGATGGGGCTTTAAGCGACCTGATCCAGTGGGAGGTTGGAGCTGGGTTGGTCCCTTCTAACCCAAACCTTTCCATGATTCTCTGACATTAATGAAGAATTAGTTGAAGAAGGAACAACTATGCCTGAATATCTTCTCTCTCTCACTATGGCAATTCCTATTAAATATCATGGATTCACTTCATACTTGTGCTCCTGCAAAGGGTCACATTGTTTTGTCCATATGTAAGAAAGGTTTGAGTATTACACTTGAATTGTTATGTATGTAAGAGCTAAGTTAAGATTGGCTCTTTTGGACTAACTAACTGAATCTTCCTGAACCCTTGCTGATGTCAGATAAGTCTTTATAGTACACCTTGTATTTAAAATGTGTAGTGCCTTACTTGGGGTAATTTAAAATAATTTGAGTTGATGAGATGCAATTATTTGTTTTAGGGCATGTAGAACAATGGCAATATGCTCCTCTCATTTTAATTTAGTCAACAGTTGAATGCCATATATGCCTATGGAAATAAGCAGAGAAGCTTGAAGTTACAAAGCTTCGGTGTAACAGTGAAAAAATGCTGCGCAGAATTAATTTTCTCCTGTTTTATCTGTCACCTGAAGTGAATAATAAAACTGAAGTTTCATTATACAAAGAAAGATTATCAAAGTAACATGGACAGGAAGCTAGTTCTGCTTTTTGATCTCAGGATAAAGTATTTCAACCTGTACCTCAGTTTACCCATGTATTAAATACAATTACATTACAGGGATAAAGCAATGAATTTCATTGAAAAGTGAGAATCCACTATTCATTTTCACTTGGTTGGATTACAGACATTTGTTCCAAGTCCTACATTCAACAAAAGTCAAAAATCTAGCGTTGGAATTCAGAAATCCAGTGTACTCTACATTCAGCTCATTTTCTTCTCTTATGTCCCCCACAATTGCGAAGCTTCTGAAAACACAGACATTAGGGACATTGTCAGTGATAGTGTCACCTTTTTTTTGTTCAATGTTGTTTTTTTTTTTTTGTCCAGCACAATACATTGCAGATATTTAACTGAGTATCTCTGAACTACACCAGTATACTTTTAAGTGAACTTGAAAGTCATTCATCTGGCATTAAATTAATATTTAAAATACCCATTGTTTGCCTGACAGACCAGTGATGCTACAGATGCTGGCAAAATGTCAGTATGGAGTAAGTCTTCCTTAATAAACCACACTTACCCTATACCCTAGAGTTTTTTAAAAGGACCACCAGGATCCCAAACTCATCATACATTTATCTGGAATGAACTCAAGATGTTTAATTGATACATGCTTATGTCTGAACACTGTCAAGTCTCGTAATAAGATGTTTAGTACAATACATTGGTTAGACTGCTAGAGTCCAGCCACAGTAATAAGTAATGACATTTGCAGCACAAAGGCAGCTCCCCAACGAATTGGTGACAGGAGTAAAAAGGCAATCTAGCCTGTGTAAGCTTTAAATGTGGTCTGAATTTTACAATTACATGTCCTAAAGCCCATTATTAGACACGAAGGCAATGAGAAGGAAAGCAGTCATTGCATCACTACTAACACCAATTATAGGAAACATAAATCATTCAAATTTTTGTACTTTAATAAAAATCAGCCTGAATTGGTGTTTAAAAGACAGGATCTAGTATAGGAGCCTAATGGGATAGAAGAAAATAGAGTAATTGGAGGCTGCTGTCTTTTCACTTTCTATATAAAATCATTTGAAGAGACAGCCGAGAACTTTAAACAGCAGAAACCCAGAAAAGTTGTAATTTGGATGTCTTCAGTTGTGACTTTAATGGTGTTTGCTTAAAGAGCTTTCTTTTATCTCTGCAGACATACTTCAATGACAATATCCTCACCCTGATACGGACATTGGTAACAGGAGGAGCCACACCAGAGCTGGAAGCACTGATTGCTGAGGAAAACGCATTGAGAGGAGGTTACAGCACACCCCAGACACTTGCAAACAGGGACAGGTGTCGAGTTGCTCAGTTGGCTTTGTATGATGGGCCATTCGCAGACCTAGGGGTAAGATCATAAGGGAAATGTAGGACCAAGGCTGGTCTGCAGTCTATTTCTCTTCTTGCACACTAGATAAAAAAAATCTCTCTTAATTAGCATATGATTTATATTATTTGATTTAATAGAGCTTTTGGATTGCTTGGCAATTTGCAGCATAGGGTGCCAGGTTTGCTCTTACCCTTTGTAAGAAGTGATATGACTTCTCAAACGTCTTGTCTTGATATTTAATGGGGAAAATCCTGCGGTGGCTCTTTGCTGTCAGCCAAAGAGATGGATGATCGGATGATCCTTGAGTCTTTTCCAACCAGGCATTCTACGATATAACCATTCTAACAACAATACATTGTAAACATGAGTAATATTGATACCTTCATTGGATTTTGATGAGCTTATTTAGTCTTTCCATGGAGCTTACAGTTCTTTCATGCTTATTAGCTTGAAAACATAGCTATAAGATTTGTTTTCTGCTGCTTCTGGAAACACTAAAATTCTTTTGAAGTCCTAATTTTCTGACATTTCACTCCATTATCTTAAAAGCGAAAAAAAAACAACCTGAAGAAAAATCCAATAAAATCAAATATGTAAACCCATCTTTTAAATTTTAAAAACCATGCTTATCTTTGGATGAGCATCTAGAAATGTTTTCTGGAACAAATCTTGTAATCTTGAGGTGAATCCCAAAGCATCTACTTTGCTTTGAGGATGATGTACGATTTGATATTTTGTAAGTAAGTCAGCCATGTGTTCACCAGCTTAGTTCAAAAAGAACAGAGCAACTTTATTCAGAGAAATGAGACAGAATCTCAGTTTAAGGAGTAACGGTGGTGAGAGTTCACAGATAGAAGTAAAGAGCCTTTCAGTTAATGTAGAAGTCAATTCACAGCCAAGACTAAGAGCTCATCAAAACACTTGTGCATGCAGTGCAAACTTTTCAAATGAAACAAGCAATACTAGTCTTCAAAATGCTGTTTCACCAGACCCTCAATGGCACTACATCAGTGAAGACAGAATGCATTACCACTCGTCGTTCATTAAGAATCAATATTTTAGGCCTACAAATCATCAAACCAAAACTTTTTATTTTTGCTAATCAAAACATATTTTATTTATGAAAAATGGCATTCATTTAATCATTACTTTCAAATGATGGATATTTTATTATCCTTTTAAGCCCTCAGAACTCGAATTTCTGTTGTGCTTCCCAGTGAATTTATTTTTGAAGTTTACAGTATGACTACTACAAAAAAGGGTCAAAAATAATAACTATTTTAATACTACAGTTGGTGTAATTTGTAGAACATGCATTGTTTGGTACCAAAATTTGTGTTTCCAGCTTAAAGAAAATTACTCATTTCCTTGGGTAAAAGATTCTCATTTGTGACCAGCAACTGGCTGTCTATACATTGTCCTTTTTGTGCAGGCTCGTACTGAAAATCCTGTTCTCTGACATTGTGTTAACAGAAAAAAGAAAGGAAAAAAATGTGCTGTTCTCTCTCTTCTCCCCTCCCCCCTGCCCCTTTCTTTCTCCTAGGATGGAGGTTGTTATGGAGATCTATTTTGTAAAGCACTGAAAACGTACAACATGCTTTGCTTTGGAATTTATCGATTAAGGGATGCACATCTAAGTACTCCCAGCCAGTGCACTAAACGGTAAGTCCAGGCTTTTAGAACATCTTCAGCCTTCTCATTGAGGAAGATCACAGTGCCTGTAATAAATCTAAAACCAGAGCTTTCTCCATTTTTCATGTAACTTTGCCACAAAAGCTAAGCGTTTAAGGACTTCATGACGACTCTTAAGCTGAGTTTAAATCATGGGCTGGATATCCTAGCATGTGTTCAGTTAATTTTTATCAAAAAGTATTAAAGTAAATTTTCAGGGCGTATCTTTCTCTTGTTTGATTTATGGTGATTCACTGTTTGCATACAAGGAAAGGACTTCAATTTGCTTTCATCATTCAGCTGTAAGTTACTGGATACCAATTTAAATTATAGTTCCTAGACTTTCTTTCTGATGCATGCTCAAATATTCCTATGGACTTCCCATTGGTACTATTTGTATCTAATCATCACTTCTTCCAGTAAATGGAAACCCTTCTCTTAGTAGGCTGGGCTGCTTTTTTACTTCAGTAGCACCAAGGCTGACCTCGGTGCTTTAAATAGATCAGACACATTTACCTCTGTGCAAACTGAAGGCAGCTTACTTGAAAAGTGTCTTGATTAAGTGCCTACTAGAAATACTCACACAGGCCCATACCAGAACTGCCACAAATCTACCATCTGTTACAGTTTCGTTCTCTACAAAAAACTGCATTATAGGGTGAAAATGGCATTGAAGAACCCTCCATCCCACCAAAGCAGTTTCTTCTCTAAGGATTTCGACAAACTGGCTAGACAAAAATATTTTCAGTTTAGATTTACACCGTACATACTATATTTGTTATTATTTGTTGGATTAATAAGTGACTTCAGACCCTGAGGCAGCTAAACCAGATTTCTTGTGTTTCCCAGAGTAGTCGTGGCTGCCCCACCCATGGAGGTGTTCAAGGTCAGGCTGGGTGGGGCTTTGAGCAACCAGATTCGGTGGGAGGTTGGAACTGAATGGGCTTTAAGGTCCCTTCCAACCCAAACCATTCTCTGATTATTTTGAGCAGTGAATTGATTTGAAAAGACATTGTGAGCTTTGTGATCAATTTCTCCTCATTTCTTGCTTGGAAGAGACAATACTGATTGCATTGCTCAAATATGTTTTTCACGTGCATGAAAAAATGTAGCAGCAGGGCCTATAAGCCCTTCTTACCCCGAAAGGGGATTTGTTGAAGGTAAGGATCCTTGCAATTGTTAGAGTTCTTATTTCAGGCCTGGGGTGTATACTTGGCAATGCTACATTCTTGATCGTGCAGACTTCGCTTTACAAATGCTCTTTGAGGCCGTGACTGTACGCATGGAATGAACGAACAAAATTAACCTCACTGCAAATTGCTGATATGATTTCGTTAGCATAGTTTATGTACAGTCGCAATCCAAACAAATAATTATATCCCTGGCTTTACTGACAGTATTAACTATTTAATAAATATACAGCACATATATGTTTCAGTATGTCTGCAAGTAAAATCCTCCTCTCCTACTTTTCAGCCCTCCATTTAAAGACCGTTGCTGGCGGGTGTGTTAGAGGGTTTTTTTCAATATGTAAATATGTTGAGTCATTGCATTATGGTGCAGCTCAAGAAACGAGGGTGATTTGTGTGCTGCCTTCTCTCAAAATCATGATGTGGTTCGCTTCAAGAACATCCTACTCTGATGCCTGTGCAACAAGAAAAAAAAATACAAAAAGTAATATCTGACATCAGAAGGTCCTTAACCGTGATGGGTATGATGTGAGCTAAGATTAAGTACACACTGAAGGAACCAGAAATATAAAAATTTGGATAAATGTTCATGAGATAACAACATTGAAAGGAATTTCTTAGTGCAAATTTAAACCTGCTTTCTCTTCCTTTCTTTCTTTCTTCCTTTCTTTCCAGTTATGTTATCACAAACCCACCCTATGAATTTGAGCTTGTGCCGACAGACTTGATCTTCTGTTTGATGCAATTTGACCACAACGCTGGCCAGTCCCGGGCCAGTCTTTCTCATTCCTCCCATTCCTCCTATTCTTCCAGCAAGAAGAGCTCATCAATTCACTCTATCCCATCAACAGCAAACCGACCTAACCGCACCAAGACCAGGGATTCCCGGGAAAAACAGAAGTATGTGCAGGAAGATAGACTTTGATATGTGTACCTGCTCCCACTGTGTGTGAAACTTGCATTCACCACCCATTTTCCCTGGTTAATGTTTCCAGCAGTAATGTTCCCTGTTTTCCCATGGAGTTCTCCCTTTTTGTACACATACTTTGCATATGTATGACAGTGTGCATGTGATTGTCATTTTTATTTCACCACCATAAAACCCTTAAGCACAACAGCAACAAAGCAGACGGACCAAAAAGTTATTTATGATGCTAGGGGAGAAAAAAAGAATCCTAAACCCATAGGCACACTGAAAACAAATAACTCACTGCAGTTACTCTACATATCAGAAAATAGAGTATATTTAACATGAACACTTGCTCTTTGATGTCAGAATTACACAAAGAAAGTCATTTAGTGCAGAAGCATTGATGTATCTTGTGATAGTTTTTTTTATATTCACATTTACAGGCGTTGCTACGTGTACTTGAAGCTTATAAAACTAAGCCAAAGGGGAGGAAAAAAAATCCTACTGATTTTTCACTCTGCAGGCTTAGATTGTATAGGGCTTAAACTCTTTGTATTGGATTATTGCTACGCACCTGCTTTATACCAAAGCAATATCAGGGATTTTTCTGCTTGTTTAAGGACTTTCTCTAAAATACTAGCCTTTTGGAGATAGCATCTTTTCCCTTTAACACTGAAATTGTCTGGGCATGGAGTTGTAAAACTCCAAAGGTTTCATTTAAGTTTAGTAAGAGTCTAATTGCATATTAAATTATTATTCTGTCTATTTATACTACCACATGAAAAGCTATATTTTCTTTCACTTTTGACATTTGGGATAAAAAGCCATATGTATCATAAATATTGGATGTAAGTCATTAAAAACTGCCTTCCTGGGACTTTTACATCTTTAAAAGGTGAATTAGTCACCTTATGTACAGAATAAATAATGTTCAGAAAAGAGCAAGCATTTTTCTATGCTTAAGTATCAGATCTTGAGGGACTTTGTTCCTTTCCCCAGATGGTAGTTTAACTTTTTCAAGTGAGAGTGGTGGTATAAATCTTCCAACAGGAGGCCTGATAGGACAAGAGCCTCCAGAAAACCTACTCCATGTTCTAGCTGGTTCTTTTCACAGGTGCGTGCCAGTACACAGGAATACAGGGGAAGACAACTGAGTGCCTTTAAGGTCTCTCCCCTTTGGGAAAGGAAGGTGCTGTGGCCCAGGCAGCCACTAGGCAGAACAAGATGGGTGAGGTGGAAAGAATCACTGTGCTGAGGCATCACATTCGAGGCACTTGCTGGAGTTTGGTTCTTGCCGATTCACCAGTCACACTTAGCCAAACAAAACCTGGGCCAGGGAATTAAATAAAGTAGTGGAAAGGAACCTATCCTACAGAGCTATAGAAATAATACTTCAAGCTTGGGTTTTGATTTTTTTTTTAAATTTCAAATGCCAACTTTTTGAAATAGAGAACTAGTTCTAGGTGGTAGGAAGAGTTTCCTGAAGTTTCTGGACTAGAAACACAGACCGCCTTCCCTGGCTGCCCGGCAAGAATGCATGCAGATAGAGAACAAATCTTGGGACGTGGGAGCTATTAGCATTGTAACTGCCAACCCAGACAAGGTGCTTTTATGGTTAGTGTTTTCTACCTTTCCCTTCCCCAAGCATGATGAGTTTGAAGATTTGCTTGCTGTGTGAATTGACAATGAAGCCAAGCACTTTTACTGACAAAACCTGGAACCATCTAAGCAGGCTGCGGAGAATCCTGCTATGCAGTGCAAAGCGTAACGATTGGAATACAGTACATTTGTGTGTGCGCATTCAAATGCAGCTGTAAGTCCTATCAGTGAAATACATTGCAAATTATGGATGCTCCCCTACAAATGAGTCTATTACAGTTGCTCTTCGTCATATAGACAAATTCATGTGTTTCCTTTTTGCAAAGAAAGTTATCCTGTTTTGCCCTAAGAATATTTACTACTACAAGGATGTGCCAGTTAAAGTGCTCAACAGGAATATGACAGTTTAAAAGCATTGTAAAACTTACATAGCTTACTTCTTTTTCTAAAGTGCAACAAGGATGAATAGAATGGGCCAAGGTATGACTATTAATGGTTCTGCATGACCTAGCAACTGCTGTGGGTTTCCTTCTATAACTTTGTCCTTGTGAAAAGTTGTGAAATTAAAAAAAGAAAAATAGTTACAACCTTTATTCAGTTATTGGTTTGTTTGTTTGGTTGGTTGTTTTGTTGGTTTTCTTTTGCCTTTTTTTTTTCCCTCGAAACCAGAATTAAAACTGGCTGCTGCTGCTGCTGCTGCTGTTGCTCAACTCTTGTTTTTATCCTCTCATCTGCTTGCCTTTCTAATTGCATGTGTCCTTTTGTAAACACCCAGGTTCCTGCTCAATGAAGATGCCTACCCCGGTGCAGACATTACTTTAATTTCCCATTCCTCATTCCAATCCCTTTGCTCCCTTCCCCTCCCTACTCCCTTGTCTCCCGTGTATGTTCATGAGCATCCTTTTATGTTGGCAATATTGACTGAAGATAGTTGAGAGCAGTTATGCATTTTGGAAGAATGTTAGTGGCTTTGACACCAAAATGCTTTTCCATTAATGTTTTATCTGTTTTCCATTTAACAGAGGAAGGAAGGATGTTAATATAAAGTCACTTGTCCCATACTACCATAATGATTCTATCCAAAAATACAGTATTTGTATAACTGTGCAGCTCAAATAGAAAAATACAAACAGTGCACATTAGAGAAGCAACTTGGTGAGCAGCAGACAAGGAATATCTAATATGGATACAAATCTGAATTATTTTAGTCATATTGAAGGCTAATTCACCTCTTTCTTCTGTCCTAAAGTCAAAAGTCTTAAAGTTTTGACTTTTAGCTGTAGGATGTGCAATTTTCACATTCAAATGGATCAAATAGTTTATTCCAGTGACACAGATTTTCTGTTATGGACATACTAATGGAATTAGGAGGTTGGCTGTTACAAGCAGAGGAATGATTAAATAAATTATGTTGTGTTTTCCATTGAAAAGTAACAGGAAAACTGCCATTTGTGCATAAACCTATCCCAGGTCAAACATTCTTAGTGACTGCCCTGGTTAGTTTTTGGAAGTGGAAAAGCAACATCAACGTTAAGAGATGACATTTCAGAGCTTAAAGTGCGGGTCTTATCACTTACCCCAGTTCCAGCATGATTTCAGTAATGGAAATGAGGTTATAACAACTTTGTTGATGTGAGTGTTGGCACTAAATCACATCCAGCAAACCTGCAGGCTCTGCGCATGGGCTCCAATTGGCCTAAAACGGCAGAGTCAAGCATTTTCCAATGAAATTCCCATTGTCAAAAGTAAGTTTAAAAAAATAAAAAAATCAACAAGAGCAAGTTCAGAATAGCATTTTTTGTCCCAAAACTTTAGTTGCCTTGGAGCCAAATAAACTCCTCGGAGACTAAGAACAGTTTCTTCTCTCTCTCTCTCCCTGCAAATTACTTACTTCATGCTCCATGCAAAATACTCATCTGCCAAGCAAAGAATTGCTGAGCAGGTGGGTGAGGAAATGTTCATTATTTTTTTTCTCATACAGGGAGGAATTTGATGAAAGAATTTTCAGCTTAGCTAAAATTAAGTTCACTGTAGAGGGGGAGGCACATATACAGACTTGTTTGAGACTGCAGGTGTCACAAAAGGGATAAAAAACATGTTTAAAATAATTATAACCTGGGATTACAGTGAGAATACAGATGTAGTAGATCTTCGTATCACGTTTAGCTAGTACTCTGACTCTGCTCAGAAGACAGGGTGTTTCACAAATACAGTTTCAAATGGGATTATTTTGTCCAGAATTAATGACAGAAATTTTAAAGGACCTGTTGGAGTGAATTGCTACACCCGTTGAAGAAATATGTATTTTGATCATTTTATCTTAATTATTTATATCTTTTTATGCTGCAGGGAACAGTCTAACACAAGATGTTAATTTGTATTCATTAGCAGTAAGAGCATGAAGCCTTTATAAGCTTCATGGATGCATTGGGATGCCAATAGCCCATTGCCAACACAGGGGATTCAGAGGAAAGTAAATGTTTTCTGCTTTCTGATATATGAAGTTATTTACCTGTTCCAGCATCTCCCAAGTTATGCTGTCAAAGCAAAGCCCATCAAATAGCACAGAAAGATCAGGAACTCTCTTGAATAGCTCTTAAAAACCAAAAAGATAAAATCCTCTTATTCTCACTGTAACATAGAAATACATATGGTAAGGATGTGTATGGAAAATAGGGAGAGAAACAGACTGAACCTGACAGAGAAATTAAAAAGCATTAGTGAATATAACAAATACAAAGACTTAAAAAGGGGATTCTGGGCTGATTAAAGAAAAGAGTAAATAGTTTGTTTTATTAAGTAAACATCTCTGCTAAGACTTTGGAAGACCTGAAAGTCGGAGTGTGAGCCTAACTGAAAAGAGAGAAAAGTGTGTAAGGGATTCAAGGGGACATTTAGGAACTGTTAGTAGCCAACAGTAAAGACAAGGAGTGTCAAGCTCACATTTCCATGGTAAGTACAGAGGGCGATGGGTCTGCACCGGAGATTCATCATTTTGTGGTCAAAGATTATTTTAACAGCAGAAAATGAACAGGAAAGGTACAAAGCTGGGTGCAAGCATTTTGTGCTGGAGATGGTAATGCCTGGATCAAGGCTTCAGCACTGTCAAAAAAAGAAATGTAAAGAAGAAAAGAAATAAGAATCTTATCAGTTTCCATGTTTATTTTTTATTTTCTGTATTTCTGTGTTTATAACTTGCCGGGCTAAGGAGACTCAATGGCTCAGCTCTCTAGATATGAGTTTTATTGAAAAGATTAACGTATAAATAATTGTCTTGTTTTGAGACTTCCAGAGGAAGTAGGGGAGACAGAATTACTTTACACTGACTGCTGAGAAACCCAGTGCAGTTCATCCCTGATCCTTAGCACTGACCTGGTCCTCCCCTTTCTTACTCTGAGATTGAATTAACTTATACTAAGTTCTGTTTGTAAGGAAAGTTTGTGCACCATATGTTACAAAAAAAAAGGCAGAGATAAAAGTTCACAGTGCTTAACTTGCCTCAAAATCATTTTAAACACAAACCATTAGAAAACTGTTAGTTTGAAATTGTTTATGTGATCTTGCAAGGCTTTTAAAACATGATAACCATCACACTTTACACCTCTCTGAAAGGTTAGTTTAATCGTAGATCACATAAAATTGGTTTCCACAAATGCATAATGGTTCATGTGTCACACTTGAACTAAATGGTTTTTTAAATGGAGCTGAAATTATTTTGATGTGTACACATTCCTCGATTTTTTTTTTCCCTTACAACCTTTCTTAAACCAGCCCCCATCAGGAACCATTCCCTTAAAGTCTCATTAATAATTCAGATGTTCTGATGACTTTAAAAGATCTATGGAATTGAGGCTTGCTTTTTTTTTTTTTAACCGCTTGACAAAAAGATAAATGAACGTAGAAAGAAGCGGTAGGAGTCTGGCAAGCTGTAGATCATCTCTGAACAGATTGTAACTTTATCATTCTGTCAGGAAGAATAATTTAAAGCACTTAATCAGTTAGGTTCTGTGTGCAGGATGTAACATTATGAATTCCTATCGTCCAATCTGTTCAAATCAAAGAGAACTTAATTATAATAGGTAAGAAAGAAAGAGAGAGAGCAAGATGAGAGATTGAACATTGTTCAGACTTACACAACTTCAAGGGGCCAAGGAACCATTTGCCCTGATTGCAAATGAGTATTGTAGAAAGAATTAAAATACATTTTAGAAAATGATCTGTTTTACCTTCAATAATAACCCACTAATAATTAATGGGTTTGACTTGGAAGGGGAAAGATCTAGATTAGGCATTAGGAAGAATTTCTTCACAATCAGGGTCCTGAGGCCCTGGCCCAGGCTGCCCAGGGAAGCTGTGGCTGACCCATCCCTAGGAGTGTTCAACACCAGGTTGGATGGGACTTTGAGCAACCGGATCCAGTGGGAGGTGTCCCTGCCCATGGCAGGGTTTGGAACTGGATGGGCTTTAAGGCCCCTGCCAACCCAAACCATTCCATGATGCTATAATTATTATGATTCCTTTTTTTCCAATATTTTTTTTAAAAAAAGCAAAGTAGAATTAACAAATATATCTGAAAAATGAAGATGGATTGAACCCTCGTGAGTTTGGGGGTTGTTTTCAGAAGGTGGGATGTTGCACATAAATGCTTAAAATCCACTTAAAATATAAATATTTGAATTTCATATTCATGAAAGTGATTGAGAAGTCCAGTAATACTGGCAATCAGTCCACTTCTTTAGAGGCTCTAACTTGGAAGCTAGTTCTTATTTTTACGCATTTAAGCCGAGGCAGTTGTCCTTTATTTTTCCTGGTCTTGCAGTTTATATTCATTGCTTCACCTCCTCAGCTTTTGTGCTTTATCCTTAGGTTTCTGAGGTGGATTTTGCTTTATTAATTTGTATTCATTTACTTAGTTATTTAAAATGAGCGCTACTTCTACTCTTGCCCTGATTCCAGCCCAGATATAGTAGCCTTTCAGTTGCAAGCAAAATTGGCAGTTTAAGTTATGCAAATGATACACGAAAGATTCTGAAGCATTTTGAGTTCCCTGTTGGACCGAGAAGTGGTGTATACATGCAAGAGCAGGGGCTCCGATGTGCCCCAGTTGCGGAAACCCATCCCCAGAACCATTTGTGCTTACTGCTCTGCACACTTACCTCTGGAATTTGGGGAAGGAGGGAAAGAATGGAGACTCCCTTCACCAATGCTTCTCGAAGCACAAGCACCTGATAGCCATCAGCCACAGTAAGACCAGGAGTTTCCAAGTCTTTGAATGGTGCCATCTTGCAAGGTTGCACACCTGTAATTAAAAATGACAGCAGTAATGGCTCTCTAAAGAATGGCTTTTTTTGTTTTTAATTTTCCTTTTGAGAATTTTTATGAAGTGTTTGTCCACATCTGCTTAAGAACAACGCAATAAAGTGGTTACAATCATAAGCAGCTAAGGAATGCTGCAGTCTTTCAGCATCCTCATGCCCTCCCTCATTTCTCCCAGCCCACCCCAATTCAGGGTTTCTTCCTGTGACTAAGGGAACAGACGCTACCCAAAGACATAAATGGAATAGATCCTCCTTTAATATTCCCTTAAGTTCTTGTTTCCTTTGCTGTCATGTATCACTACCAGCCCATTCAGGATTAATTTGAGCCCCTACTACAGTCATCCCCAGCATCAGGTATGATCCATTCCTCTTCCCAAACTGGAGATTTCTGCAGTGCTGAAACAGCCAGGTTGCTAAGTAGCAATATAATGGCCACCCCGTGCAGGAATGCGGCCAGCTGGCAGCATGAACGCAAGCCCTGTTTATTCTAATACCAACTGCGGAGAGTTCTTCTCTACATTTTGCTGTACAATTTCTGAGCCAATGGTAGCAACTACCTGAAATGGTCCAGAAGAGCTTCTGATGCTTTACTTTCTCCTCTGTATATGGACTCATGTGCTCTCTTCTGCATTGCCCTTATCCCATCTGCTCTCCCTGGCTTCTCAGTTTAGCCTTTTATTTGTATCGTTTTCCCAATAAATGAGTCCAAGAGTGTTCACCTGAGCATGAAAAAAAGTTCTTGTACATTCCACAAGCAAATTAGCATATTGGCAGTTACCTTTAGCTGCTTCTATCAAATCTGCAAACATGTCATTCCCCTTTCATAAAAAGTATTTTCAGATATATTAATCTAATGCACTGTACTGCTAGCAATTAGTCAAAGTCATCTTCTATTGATTGCCTTTTCACTATAAAGTTTACTGACTGCTCCCCCCTCCTTTTCTTTGTTTTTTTTTGGTGTTCATGTGTATACGCGCTTCACTAATCCAAACTCTCATTTTCCCTCCTTATTCTGTCTCTACCCATTTTGCTCCTTAGCAGAAAAGAAATGGTTTACAGATGAGCCGGATAATGCCTATCCCAGAAACATTCAAATCAAGCCCATGAGCACTCACATGGCCAATCAGATCAATCAATATAAATCGACAAGCAGCTTGATACCACCAATCAGAGAAGTTGAAGATGAATGTTGACTCCTTCGAGGCCAGAACTATTTTTTAAAGCCTGACAAACTTCATGAATGGTGATGTGACATTTATTCCTCTTACATGCTGAACTGCTGATGGAGAAGTTAAGAAGGGCAAACTTAATGGGAAAATAAAGTAGACAGATCTTTGTTTGTCTGCCTTTAATATTGCTTCCATGTATTTTGGAAACTATTATTTCATTTATAAATGAACATAATCAAAACTAGTCATGTATAGCCTCTAGCATTTTAAATTATTTTTATTTATTAGAAAAAAATATATTTTTCTTTTTTTTCATTGTCAAGCATTTTCCCTTAAAAAAAAAAAAGAGCTGCATATGTGGCCAGACTCCTAAGAATTGAAAAAATACCCCAAACCCTCAGTCTTTGGCGTAAAGGAGAATGATGGTCACAGCTATAAGGACATGTAATTAAGGGAGACAAATGATATATTTACAAAAAGAAAAAAAGGTCCAACTTGTATTTTAGTAAATCAAAAAAGAAAAGAAAAAAAAAGAGAGAACAGTTCACCAAAATGTTTCTTTACTGGAGGATGTGTATTTTGTTCAGCATTGACACCAGCTCTTAATAAATGGAACTTATTTATTTTCAAAGTTGAAAGTCATATTTTTATATGCATAACATTCTCCTGAAGTATCCCTTGTTTTATTACCATATGCAGATCATCTTAATTACCAGTTGTGTTAAGGTCACACACACAGAGCACCTCCCCATGCACGCACACACGGAAGCCCAGCATGCTCAGTAACCTCCTGAAACACTAACATAGCGAACAGCTGTACCCCAAAATGAGGGCCATGTAGATAAGGTGCTCGTCAACAGTTGCTACAAATAGCAAATCTGGCAATTCCACTCTGCTTCCCATTGGGCATTAACAGTTGCTAATTCTTGGAAGGTAAGCTTGGCAATTCCTCTTCTTTTGCCATGTGGTACAGTGCTTTAATCCAACGTGCATAAATAGTGCATGAAATAATAAGTTCTAAACTTTCTCATCCACCATATTTTGTTAGTTCCTTACTTACAAAATGCTGATGGCCTTGCATCAGTCTTGTTTATTTGATTCACACTTCTCTTAAACCTATAGCGGTTTTAGGTCCACGTCTTTGCACTTTAATGATAGCTCATACTTTGGTAAAAGGCACACTGAATTTCCTTTCAGTGAGTTCAGACCAGGCTAAAAACTGGTTTAGCCTCAGCATCTCACAACATGCTGGTATCAGTTAATTTCTGCACCAATGTCTTATTTTAGTAGTCAATTTTTTTTTTTGTTCATTTTATTTTCACTTTGCTGGGACACCACACATAAAACTACAGTAATAACCAAATGAAAAGAAAAGTAATGAATGTATTTATTATAACTTACAAAAGGCCTTCGATGGGTGCCTTTTGTGTCAGCAGCATCACAAAGTTGCCAACGAGCTTTATAGCGATCAGGCAGAAATGTGATGTTTCGTATCTGTGCTGCAGTATATATCCACCTAAACATCTGATGTTTTAAATGACTTAGTAACACTCTCAATCTCAGATTAGCAACATCTGACACAACTGTGTGAAGACAAAAAAAAAAACAAAACCAAACCAAAACCACAAAGAAAAGCCTATGCTAATAAGGATTAAAACAAAACCGTAGGACCCAGTCATTGGGAGAGGCCAATTTTCATTGTGCAAGTTAACTTTAGGCTTTGTAATTTTGCAGAGTTGTTAAACACCACAATAAAGCATACTGTGGTACGTTTATCATTAGAGAAATATCAGTGACTCAAACAGATACAAAGCAGATGAATTTATCGTGAAAACAATGACGTCCACTATATAATCCAACACTTAGGCTAAACTATCTCAGCTTTAATGTTTGTCCACTGGCTGCAGTACAAATATAACCATACTAACACCTAATAGGCTTTATTCTGGAGTGACTTCTTGGACTGTGACTACTTTGTTGTTACATTTTGTAGAATAGCTATTTAAAGACAATAACCAGAATTGTTAATACAGTATCTGTAAAATTGGATTGTTGAAAATATTTCACTCTCCAACAAAGTGACAAAACAATTTCAGTAGTTTTTCATTATTCTTTAGACCATGTTTAACCCATTTCACAGTCCCAAACCAGAAGTTGGTTCTGGTGAGTTCTTCCAATCTATGCTGCTTCAGCTAGTGACATGGTATAATCTACATTTAATTTCTGCATTGGTCATGGTAAGCCTTTACTTTGAAGTCAGTGCTCCTTTTTCATTTATGAACTGCACTTTTTTATAATCATAACTACAGTGAAAACAAAAAGCTGGTCCTGAGTAAAGGAGAATGTTTGAAATTTTTGTTTATTTTCTTAGAAGACCAGTGTTTACTGTAGGTTAATAGAACGTTATCTCTTACAGTTTACCATACACAGAGCCATTTCTGAGTGTCCTTCAGAAGCGAGCAATCACTAGATAAAACATACTAACGAATCAATGTAGCACTCCTACATAGCTAAGGTTTGTATGTGTCTCTGTCCGGTTTAACTGTCACACTCAAAAATATCATGCTGCCAACTGTACAGAAATAAAAGACAAGATCTGAACAGCCTCACACGTGCTCTCTCTCAGCACAGATAGTTCCGTGTATAATGATAGAACAACATCTGTAGGCAGCAAGACAAACAGGGTTTGCGTTTCCCACTTGTAGAAAAGCTAAGAGCAATCAATGATCTTTTCTTCCCCCTGATCAAAGGCACAGGACTGACTTCTAGTAGATGAAGGAGTGTGTTGGAAATCTTTGACATTTAGGCATTAAAGACTACAATAAGGCCAGCATCAATATCTGAATATATGACATTACATCAAGGGAAGTGGCTGGGAAAGTGGCCTAAGGAAGAGCTGACAGATCATAGGATTGCTAATGTAGAAATACATTTTTGCCTTTTATTAATAAGTCGTTAGTCCTTACTCAAAAGACAACAAGTGGGGGGGGGAGGAGGAATTATAGACTTTTAGTTAATTGCATGCACAATTGGTACAGATAAATAATTTTTTTTTTTCTGATAACTCATGTATTGGACAGAGAGAGTGTGTGTCAGTCTGCCTGTTTCCATATATGCATGTCCACACATACACGTGTATATGTGGATATATACAGAAGCACATATATAGAAAGCACATTTGTGTTCAATACAGAGTCATCACAAGAAGGTGGTCATTATTTTTTTGGGGCAGGGTGAAGAAAAACAAAGAAAAGAAAATACATGACTTGCTTATATGCTAGCAAATGGAGGAATTGTGTCTGTTGTTTCTTCCTGCTTGCACCAAAAAGCAGCCATTCCCATTAGTTTTATTACCTGTGCATTCATGGTAAACTGCAGAAGCCACCTCTCACAGCATGCATGTGCTCCCAGCTCCTCCTCACAACCACATGCGTATGTGCTTCCACATTGCCAGAAAGACTACTGGCTCTGTCTCATGGCTAGTATTTTAATTTGTCCCTTGAAACTCATGAGCACAAAGATGAAAGGATAAAACTGTCCTGTGATGGGGTGCTGCATGGGTGGCAAGCGCCAAGCACAGCAAAATTTAAGGTGGAAAGAAAATAAGACAGACGGAATCTAAATGCCATTTTTAAGTCTTCAATGTGACTGTCTTGCAAGATAATGTATACATTTATATATAATCACCACAACCCCAAACAGATGTATATATTTCCTTGTGCTTATACAAACTCTCTAAAACTGTCTTCTAGGTTGCAATAGCTCCTTTTCCAAATCAGCAGGAAATCTGCATGGCAGACAGTACAAATCCCTTGATCTGGGGCTCGATCAATTAAACAGTCCTACGGGTTCATGGAGAACATCACTATTAGTCCACCTTAGACCCTGCTAGCCCAAGAGCCAGGAATGTAGGGACAGAAAAAGAAAGTGATGGGAGAGATATGACACACCCAGGTCCTCAAGCAAATTTAAGCAAGTGGCTAAACATGTGATGAGAAAGCCAGCACTGCTTACACAAGGTGAAGGCCATGAGTTCCAGGATAATGAGGATCCTACACAGACTTATTGAGCCATTCAGATGTCTTGAAAGCATTCCTGAGTCATCAGTAGCTTACAGGCTCTTGTAGCAGCTGGGCCTGTACGAGAAGCCAGATGTAGCCACAATAAATTTCTTTTTTTCCCCCATTTTTGAATTTTAAAGACAAAAGCCACCCGATGGCTCAGGCAGCATGGATGCAAGAAGACTTAATTTTGCTCGGCAAAATACAGAAAACTGGAGAAGTAGTTTGCATGTAATGCACCAGACCACAGAGACTACAAAAGTGTTGACTGCAGACTTCTGTTATAGGTTGTTGGGTGGTGGTGGGTGAGGTGAGGTGTTGTTATTGGTATTTCTCACCAATGTAAGGAAGACTTACATTTCTTAAGCTCTTTGTAGAGTAGGAGAAGTAAAAAGTATAGCTCATTCACAGAATCGTAGAAGGGTTTGGGTTGGAAGGGACCTTAAAGATCATCCGGTTCCAGCTCCGCTGCTGTGAGCAAGGACACCTTCCACTGGATCAGGTTTCTTAAACCCCATCCAACCTGGATTCAGAGAGGAGTGTTTTTGTTGGGTTTTTGTGTGCGTGTGTAAACTATATCTAACAACTGCTGCAAGAATTGGGTTCATAAACTAATGATGACAAAAAAAATCAATAATTAACAAATGGTTAATCATGCATGTTTTCACAGTTTGGTCATTCCATAAGGATATTAGCAATTGCCCTGTTTTAGCCAGCTCACAGGGTCTCAAAGTTCAACACAGAGTAGGCACCTAAATGGTTTTATCAAGGAGCACGTTCGTAAGGACTTCTGGATCCCAACATATTTGAAATGAACTCATATTGAGGTCAGGAGGAATGTGTGTGTGGCAACTTGTTTTTAAAGCTGTTATCATTGTGAATTTCTTTAGCACCAAAACAAGTGTGTGTCTCACCTTTCATTTCTAGTTTTAAATGTGCTTGAACAACACATAACCAAGTGTGTGAAAGTGATGAACAGGACAAAGTGAAAACAGAAGTCCTTTCCCTAGGTGCAGAGGATGGGCCTGGGAATATCTGTCAAAGTCAATGGCAGATGCATGGAACAATTCCAGGAAAAGAGGTGTTCTTCATATTCCTTCTCTTGTTTTCTTCTCCCCACCATCTGAACCACCACCAGCCCTGAGACCTGAACACATACTTTTAAATTTTCTATTATTTATTTATTTTTAATTCTAAGGGTGATTCATTCTAACTGGAAAAAATCCCAGGGTTAGGGGATATATATATATATATATATATAAAATCATTATACATGTACACCAGTACACCAGCTCTCCTGATATTCAATTAGCAAGCATAGTTGTAGTACCTTTGTACTGAGCAATACTAGTAGGCTCAGTAGGCGTGGGTACAGCCAACGTCTGAAATAACGACAGGAATGGAGCAGCTGTTCAGCTGCAGCCACAGCCCATACTGGTGCATAGGCCTATAGTATTGACGATTCTGCCCCAGCACTCGTCAAAGCTATATTTATCTAAGTAATATATCTACTCTGCACAGATATTCTCTGCTATAGAACATGCAGCCATGTTGCAACTATATAGTCTGTGACATGCAGTAATCTATAATAAAGCAAATTCCACTGAAGTTAGTAGATAGGACTGCTGGTCTAACATATCCATTTTATATAATGGTGTATTACTGTTAACTATGCAAACAAGAAGGGGTAGGGAAAAGGAAGAAAATATAGAATCTAAAATACTCCTTTATCATCTTGGGTCTAGTCAAGAATGATATGTAACTTAAGAAGCTGAATACAGTAACAGTGCATCTAATTAGAACCTTAGTGAAGCTAAGAGAAAACTTCGTACGGCTTCAGTCACTGCATTTTAGAGATCTTTATAACTTAAAAAGCTAAACCCACAACACAACATATAGGCAGTTGAATACGTGTAATAAAAAACATTTTTCAGAAATAAAATGTTTGACGTATGAAACTGGACAATAATGACAGCCACATAGAAAGGTCAGCAGAAGTTATGTCGAGTTTTCCTTAAGTAGCAGCTAAAAAATACTAGTTCTGTTATTGCAGAGCTCAGGACACACACACTTAGCCAATACAAATAACCTAACCTCTGTCCAGAAAAAAAAAAAAAAGAGAGAAAAGTTTGTATAACTTTAACATCTCTTTTTTTTGTGAAGTTCAAGATTGATGATTTTTTCTTATTTCAGAGGAAGCACACATAAGCAAACACATATACACAACAGATTTTAATGGCTACACGTGTCTATTTAGTTATAATTTCTGAGTGGGAACAGAGAGAAGATGCACTGAGAACCAGCTATCGACTTAAACGTTCATTAAGAAAAAGGAGCATGACTTCATCATTTTACTTTCTACCGTTCTGGGTTGGTGAGAGAGAACAAATGCTGGTGCTCAGAAATGATCTACCTGACTTTGTCATATGTAATATCCAGTGATAAATATATCGTCCTGTAAAAAGGGTTTGTACATAACTTGTACATGGTTTCATTTTGTATTTTTCTCAGATTAAAATTTATGTATTTGTGTTCTAAAAGAAGGAGAGATTGCTGTGTTTTCTTTTTTTCTCTTTGAGACAGGCTGTGTCCCATAAAGTTCTGTATCACTAAGTCATGAGTAATACTTTACTCACAAATTCAAAGCTATACATTGAACTAAGCACCCAACTGCCTTTCTCTCTTTTTACTCCACAGAACCAGTCTCTTCCTAGCAATAATTTATATGAGCTGGCATGGACAATGCTGTGAAGGCTGTAAGTGAATAATTCTGCAGTAACAAAGAAATTCTTAACAGAAAAAGTGGCAAAGTATTTGAAGAGGCTGCCCAGGGAAGTGGTGGAGGTGTTCCAAAAGCCTGTAGATGTAGCACTTGGATACGGTTGAGTAGACACAGTGGGGTTGGATGATCTTAGAGGTCTTTTTGAACCGTAATGATTCTATAATGAACTGATGGTACCTCTTGCGTTGCAGTCCAGCTTCCTAAATAACACTAAACCAGAGTGCATGACAGTGCAGTTACACCAGATGGCCTGTATGTTAAACATTAAGGGAACAACATCACTTGTAAAGCCAAATTTATGTAGAATCAGGTAGTTTTCTTAATACCCTGAATATAAGCAGAATGGACTAATGTTTATTTCTAAATAAGTAAATAAAGAACAAAGAGCCATCTTGAGGTGAAAAACCAAATGTGTGTACATACACACCAGTAGCCAAAATCCAGCTTTCTAAGCATTTTGTAAAGGTGTGGATTTATTTTGTTTTGTTTGCTGACCAGCAGAAGCCAATAGTGGGTTGTAACATTGATATGTGCTGCTCTGTTAGAGTAATAGGTAGGTGTCAGATAGTTTGGTAGTACAGATGTAAAACCTCCCTGCTTCTAACTAATACTGACTTGCATGGCCTAGCTATAGCTTTATGCTTCCTAAGTTTTGAAAAATGCATAAATCAACTCAATCCTGCAGTCTTGAACTCTAGAGACCATCACTAAAATATCTTTAAATACAAGGAGTATAACAACAATTACATCACCATCACTGGTAAGAATAAAAACATGAAACATTATTAAGCATTATAGACAGCTAACCACCAGGCTGCCATTTACCTCTTAGAGTCACGTAGAGTCAACACGTTCCCTCTTAGTCATGCAGTTAAGCCTTATCACGAGGACACTTTGATCACTCCCTCTGTAATACATTACAGTGCTCACAGCACTAAGCTTTTTGTGGCATAAGGTAGAGGGTACTGGAACCTGTACTATGCTTTCATATAAACACGAGCCATCCTGACCTGAAGGGCAGTACAGTTTTCTTTACAAACGCACACACTCGCATCTGTCTATATGTACATAAACAGAGATGAAAGAAATGCATGTATCTTACAAATGAATGGATGTTAGCACACCTGTAACTTGACTAAGCAGTTATTTGGAAAGCTGGGGCAGAGGAGGGGCACAGCAAGGGAGGCAGTTTCATAGAATGGTTTGGGTTGGAAGGAACCTTAAAGCCCACCCAGTTCTACCCCGCTGCCATGGGCAGGGACACCTTCCACTGGATCAGATTGCTCTTCTATCTTGGCCTTGAACACCTCTAGGGATAGGGCAGCACAGCTGGCTTTTCTAGATGACCGTGAGTACATTAATGGTGAAGTGTGCTTTGTCATGCAGCTCGCATGCTCTGTTGTCCCACAGTGCAAAATAAAGTTACTTCTGGCCCAAAGGAAGAAAAAAACAAAAACAACAACAAAAAAACCCACTACACCACAACCACAGCACTGTCCTGAGCAAGCTGGGATGTGAGGTACCTTGCTCAGGGCATAGAGTTGGTGCAAGGAGGAAGGCTTTGATCCCAAATCAACACCATGGTTTCTCATTTAGAGCCTTTTGCTGGACCCATTTCCTAGCTTAGCTGTTTTCTGGTGCTCTCATGTATAACTACATCTGGAGAGCATGGGGAAAGGGTACATTGCTGGAACTTGCACCTTCTTAGCCTGGATTTACTACCAGAAGAATTTATCATGTAATCATATCCTAAGGAGATATATATATTACAAGTGTGAGTGAAATCAAGTGACAAAATCTTTACTGTGTTATCAGGAGGAGTTGTGCATTCATTGTTAGTATCTTATAAAGCTAGCTATGCAGGTTTTGAACCTGGCTTTTCCCTCCCTCCTCATCCTCTTCAAGAATGGTGCCTGACAGGACATGAAAACTGGTTACTGTCCCCATACATTGACCAAAAGAAGAAAATACTGACAGTGATAGCCTCACATTTCTCCTCTGTCACTTTCCTGTCTCAATAGCTTGCTCTAAGGAGGAACTGCATTTATGATGTCAGTGTTTATTCTTAAAAATGCAACTGCCCTGTCATACACTGGTCTTCATTAAGTCAATTGCTCTGAATTAATACTCAGACTTTGTTTTCTGTAATAGTTCTATGTGATCTTCACTCTCATCTACCGCAAATGAATTTGCTGTGCCTTACTAGCACAAAGACCTAAGCCTTCCAAATAGGCATCATGTATTGAATAAACTCTAGCTGTGAAAGATGGTGGAGAAACAAAAGCAGGGGCAAATAACTAAACAAGAACCAGGCATGACAAATAAGAAAGGCAGGTTTCATCAGCAAAGATTTTGTACAGTCTTTGTTAAGTCAAAAAAAAAAAAGTTAATTATATGTCTATGAGGACTTGCAGTATGTAGCATTCCTACAGCTAAGCTAGGTGCTAAGCATAAGTTTTGGCTGTTTGTACTTGACTGACCTCTTTAGAAAACACTTGCCTCTCCTCTCAGACCTGAAAACATCCATTATGCAAAAAATTTCATCTGCCTCAGGGTGCAGTTTGCCTGGTTTTAACTTCTCATTTATTTCCAGCAACTAGACACCAATGTCCAGTAACCAGACACTTTCAGTCTCTGTCAAAAAGATCTTGCAGCCAGCGGGAGAGTGAGTTCTAAGTGTCCCAGTGGATGTGCTGGAGGGAGATGAACACTCCAGAGCACTTTCATTTTATGACTTCATTCAGTTTTCACTTTCTTTCCCTGCTTGCAAGAAGGAACTCTTATTTCCAGCACCTTCATCTTCTTAGACTCTAACAGTCATCTGCAAATCAAACTACCATAAAGACCGGTAAAATAATACCTTGTGTTGGAAACTTTCAATTGCTGAAAACTTGTGAACTTGTCTATTTATTCTTGAGCACTATTCAAGTGTCATCCAGCAAACTCTTCTAGATAAACATGAGATACAACACAAGATATATTTTGAAATGCTTTCATCTCAAGGGTCACTGCAAGACAAATTAGTAAATGTTGGTTTTATCATGGGTCGAAGACTTTACATGTAGGGTGCACAATTTCATGTGTGCAGCCTGAATCAGGGAACTCTCCACCCTAGGCCTACAGCTTCAATAAAAAGTTTTTTAAAAGCCAATATCGTAGTTTGAATTTAGAATTGATGGGAATAGGACTTGTTCCTTTATTCCAAGGATAACGTTGGTTATTCCAGTTAAAGCAAGAAACACCATAATTTGCACCTATGTATTTTCCTACTGAGCAAAACATTTCTTCAAAGATAAGTTTTCCTTCTGATAGGCTTCCTGAAGTGTGCTGTAAAATTAATTTCTTATGCTCCCACTGCATGGGGTCAGCCACTTATGTTTTGTGTTTTAATGAAGTGTAAGCTTCATTTCTTCTTCTGCAGTATTATAGTAAATACAAATTCCTATGCTTTCATCATCCTGCATTTGGACAGAGCTGCAATGGAGATATAAAGATGTGCAAGACTAGAATTTAGGGAAACTCAGGAAATCCTCAGGTTAGGATACCATATAATTCTCCACATTGATGAATTACTTCTTGAGAAACAGCATTTTACAGAATGAATCTGCTTAGAATCATATCTAAGCAGATTATTAAAGTTATCAAATAATTTAAAACCTCATTAACTGATCAATGTGTAAAAATTACACCTGACAGAGGTTTAATAAGAGGGGATTTAGAACTGAGTAAACCTTTGGGTGGCTGGGTAACTCAGTCATTTTCATGGATGGTAATTTTGACAAAGATACCCTTTTAAATTTACCGATTGCTTCAGCATTCGTCTCTCTCTGGATCAGCTTCTGCAAGGATACAATACTTTGTCACTTTAGGTTCTGCAGATGCTTCCTCATACTTGGATTTTGCAGGGAAGATCATAGCATCGAGCAATGGAACTCCTTACAGAATTTTGATTCTATTTGTTGTAGCTGGACTTTCAAGAAGGAGTCTTTAGTGCTTGAATGCCTGCAGGGCATTTTAGAGGGAAATCAACTGGCTGGGCTTTGCAATGTCTCTTTGACACCTTGAATCTCCCTGAAAAGCATTGCTTTGCCCAGGTTGCCTGCTAGGTGCAGTGGAAGCTTTAAGTAAAGGTTTGTTTTCTTTTCTAGTTTACATTCTTTGTTCAAGACTATTATCAGCCTCACACTCTTCGCCTGCAACTTGAAAAATAAGAACTTTCTCTGTAAACAATGTGAAAAGCTATACTTGTGACAGTGATATGAACAGTGCTATTTATCCACCTTTGTTAAAAATATCCAAGTTATGCCTGGAGAACTCTTTGAGAATGAAAGGGGTGGGGGTATGACATGCCTAACTACAACATGCTTTTCTACAGGAAACCTGGAGAGGAGTCCTTTATCGGGGACCATCTTAAACAGAAAGAGGGGAGAGAGATCTTAGGCAGAAAAGTTTTCCCATCAGGGTGGTGAGACACTGGCACAGGTTGACCAGAGGAATCGTGGCTGACCCATCCCTGGAGGTGTTCAAGGCCAGGTTGGATGAGTCTTGGAGCACCCTGATCCAGTGGGAGGTGGAACTAACTGCTCATGGCAAAGGAGTTGGAATTGGATGGGCTTCCAGCCTAAACCATTCTATGATTCTAGCAGCAGAACATGTTTAGTTTTACCTCTATATCTTGTAGCTTAGCTGTATTGGTAGTTTTGGTACTTGCATTGCTATTTCCTACCACTAAGATACACCTGAACAATGACTAGAGATGCCCTCTAAAAAGCAGGACCTTTTCCACTTTAACCAACACAGGATTCAAGTCCTGAAGGAAATGGGTGTAAGTTTTATTTCTATTGCCCCTTTCAAACATTGTTGTGTGCTATACAGTGACTTCTGGAGAGTTTATATGTGGCCTGGGCTTTGATACAACTGCCTCGGCCTCCTCCAAACTAACCACAGAAGTGCTTGCAGTCATGATAAGAGCTGTATCTGCAATATGTTTTGAATAATTATTATCTGGTAGGGTTTTCCAACAGTCTCCCCTGTAATCAATTCAGTACTGATCAAGGCTGCAGGATCAGCTCATCATCCTCCAGTAGTTCTCTCATTAATACCTAGAGGCCTATTCCTAGTGGGACTGAGACTCTCCAGTCAGTTAAATCACCTGTCCCTTGGCTATAAAGGCCATGAAGACATAATTATAAGGATTAGACAGAGACCATTAATTTAGAGCAAAAATAATACTGTCTGTAAGATTTTAACAATTTAAATCCACCAGACTGAGAAGCACAGTCCTTGTAAGGCTTACATTGTTGGACAGTGGCCTATCATTGCTCTGTGCAAGTCTCAGAGAATGCTCTGAAGCTGTGGTTGCTTTCTATAGACTCTACCATTTCCTTATCTCATAATACCTGCAGCATGCTTTGTAAGCAAGTGGACCATGCTCATCCCAACAAACAGTGGTTATTTAACATAAACTGCCTTTCGAGGATCATTATCAGTCTTGATTATCCATGAAGGAAGCCTCATGTAACTGAGCATCCAAGACACTGGAGCTGAGGTAGAATGAATTGGTGCCACATGCTTCATGACCCCCTTATGAAAGACTAGTTCTGCTGTACTGCGATCAAAGACCTTTTCATAAGGTGGATGGCCTCAGGCCATCTTCTTCTACAGCTCATCTGTTCAGGAAAATATAATAACTGAAACACTGAGAATAAGCTTGTATTCTAACAAAGCTGTTCATCAACTAAGAAATAGGAAGAACCTCTAAAACCTGTGATACCACTATACTTTCCATGCCTCTGCTCCTCAGAGCTCTTTCTTATTTGCCCAGGATACTTCAATGTGACCAGGAACTCCTTTCTAATGTATGTAGAGTTCATCCTCTAACAACGTAATTCTCCCCCTGGTTTCTTTTATTTTTTTTGCTAGTCAGATAAAACCCCTGACAATAAATGATGGCCTTTTGTCTCTTCCTGTTACCCCACACACTTAAGAGCAGTGTAATTTACCTTTTTTTTGTTGATCTCAAAGTTTAGTTAAAGGATTCCTGTTTGCGTGTTCCTTTTCCCTTTTTCTCCATCACAGACACATCATCCATATATGAATAAATTCCCATGAGAATTTCAGCAGCAGATCTGCATACTCCCCTTTCTTTGAAGTCTTGACTCAGCCCCACAATACAAATCCACTCAAGAACTCAGCCCATGGGTCATAGCTGAGGGAACAAACCTGTATTCCATGGATAACCTGAAGCTAACTTGACATTTAATTACCCAGAATCTGCTGCTATTTATTTGTAGAAGATATATTTCATATGTTCTGCAGATTAAAAAAAAATTATAAACCCCCTCAACTTTGAGTTTAACAAACAAATAAACATCATCCAAGACAGTTAAGAAAGGGTGAAAGAAGGGAAACTCATTTGAAGAACATCATTGGGACAGAGTATCTAGAGGAAAATGGTATGAAGAGAGAGCAAATAGCCATGCATTTAAACAGAAAAGCAAAAGTGCTATCTTAGAAAAGGAAACCATCCGAAAACACAAGGAGGGGGGGGGGAAGGAGACCAAGATTGGTCCAGAATGATCAGGCCAAAACTAATGAGCTTTTTGTCAGGCTCAAAAAATCAACAGATCTACCATTGCTTCAGTGAACTGTGGTATCTTTCCATAGCAAGGCAGATGACTTTTTATCAGATGTGTCACTTGGTGAAATAATTGCCAGCAATAATGGTGCAATAGCAGCACACTCAGAGCACAATTTATCCACATCTATTCTATCTTTCAACTTCAAAGCTTCTACTGCCTCACAGATCACATCAAAATGACACCTCTGTCATTAATGACAGTGGTCTAATGCAATACAGAGAAGTCAAATCACTTCTCTAGATAGGCAGAATGCTCTCATACAGAAACTAGGCATGTGCATGGGTCCTGATATTCACATTCAGATTCGTATTTCTGGGGAAGAAGGTGGGTTCAGCATACAGATATATTCATATTTGAAACAGCCTGATTTTATAAAGCAGAAAGTTCATGAGAATTAGAAAGGAGAGGGGCAATAGTAGCATGCAGAGATCTAACTAATGTAAACTGAATGCCAAAATGCAGGAAATTTCTACCTCCAGCATGGGTTAGCCAGTGTCAGAGGGCAGAGATGCGAGTTCTCTTTAAAAAACCAAACGAACGAACAAACAAACAAGTCAAAGATAAATGTACCTTAAAATGCACACACTGTCCTTGTGAGCAAACCTACATTTTCTGGGTCTTAGGAACAAACCAAGCTCCTATGAGGCCCTTCCTGGTGGCCTGGTCACGTAAAGATGAAAGTCAGCAAACTGTAGTTCTTAAAGAGAAAGAATTGTCTGTCTGCATTCCAGCTCTGTTTGGAAATTATCATAGAACAATAACTCTCCAAGTATGAAAAATATTTCTTTCACTTTCATAGTATACATTAACACACAGGCAACCAACACAGTGGCAGGGACACCATTTGTTTAGGTTTTATTAAGATGTGTAGTTAAAAGCCTTATTAAAAAGGTCCATTTCTCACTTCAGCGATTAAATTTATTGCCTAGGGGTTAAGTAGTGCTTCAGAGGAAAAATGAGCTTTAGGAATATTGTCATATTTTACCAGCTTTTCCAATGGAAGCATATCCCATAATGTCTGCTTGGGTGGAGTGTTGAGACTTTGCCATAGTACATGTTTTCAGTGTGTCATGTAAAAAATAGACAATAAAACAACCAAGTCACACACAAACACATGCACCAAATAAAAAAGTCCAAGAAAACCCCAAAGCTTCTCTGGGGAAAAAGAAAGGGTTGGTTTTTTTTTTCAGTTAGTGTTGCTATTCCAAAAACATGGTAAGGGAGGACTTAGTTAAAAAGATAAATAAAGAAAAGGGAAAAAAATGAAAACAAAAAAAGTTTTCAAAATGTATTTTTCGGTTGAAGTGTTTGGATAGTGAAAAGGAAATGTTTTTCCTCAGCCGTCAGCAACTTGCTAACATTTGAATAGCATATATAATGTAAATTACTCACTGTATGCTAGTGTGCTTTGTTTTGAGTGCTGGTGGCCTTACTGTTTACTGATTGTAGGCATATTTGAGCACCCTAACTTGAAAAATCAGTACTGTGATTCAGATCTTACTCCTAGACCATGATTGTGGACCAGCAGACTGTAATACTTCCATGAAGCCAGGTCAGGGTGGAGAATTTTTCAGAGGTATGAAGAGGCTTAAAATATACTTGAATATGGTGCACTGCAAACTAATTTTTTCTTTAAAGTGACCTATCATTGTATTCTAAAGTGATTGTCTTGGCTTTCGTGGTGTTTTTTTTTGGTTTTGTTTTTTTTTTACTTTATCTTATTTATTTCATTTTTTACCTCTGTTGACTTGCTGTCTGTCCTAATTTTTTTTGTACCTGTTTCGTCAGGAATAAGTACTAAAGCAGGCAGCTGAAGCTGAAGTACAGGTCTTTTCTGGGCATCTCCAGAAACCACAGGGTCGTAGGGCTTTTTTCTGACCCAAACCCCATTATTATACAAGTCTTTTTCTTTCTTTCCAGTATCGATCATCATATTGCTGAGAACTAATTAAAAGATTCCTATACAGACCTGCTGGGAAACGCCCCTGAACAAAACTATCTCAAAGGAAGTACAATTCCTTGGAATTCTCTATAAAGACCTGCATTTCTGTGCCTCTTAGTAGCTAATGGTCATCAAGCAGACTGAACCTGAAACAAGAGGCTACACATAAAAGCATTAAGTAAAGATCTCAAATTGTTTTGTCTTCAGTTTAATTTAGAGAGCCCCGATAACCTAAACCCTCTGTTTTCTCACAGGTCACGAATGGCAGATGAGGAATTATTGGAAGTTTCTCCCACCTGCCCTGCCAACACAGGTCATCTCTTACCCATAGTGAATGTTGTCTAAGGCCAAACCAATAATTTGACTCTGGTGTTTTTACTCAGTTTCTAATTTAACCTCCATGCACTTACCACACTCACAGGGTATTACTATAATATCCATTTAGCACATTTCAACGTCAGCTCTCACAGCATTTTGAAACAGTGGTGGTTTTCCATCCATTGTTAGCATCCTTTTTAAACACTGAGTAGTAAACCTAAAAGGAAAAATCTCTCTGCCCATACCCATACCTTATACCCATCATAAAATACTTTTCTTGTTTATATATGTAAATAATATATGTATTTGCTTTTTTTAATACAAAAAAGCTTTTATTTAATATCAACAATGCTAAATATCCAATTGCAGGTTTTCTATAAGTGTTCAGCATAAAGTTCTCTGGATAATCATTATCTTCAAATGCCCTACAGTTTTAATGCACAAAAAACTGCTTTCTAAGGAAGAGAAATAATCAACAGGACTGCCATTTTTTCCTCATTAAAATTCATAACATTCTGGCTAAACCTATATAATAAATGCAAAATCTCCTGCCTTGAGAGATGTTGTAACAATGTGAAAAGGCATTGAGTTTTGTACACAAAAAATTGCATTTGATTCTCTTAAGTACTCTGCTCAAGTTCTTTCAGCTACAGAAACTGATGAAGTAGGCTCTGATCTGAAACTTTGGGAAGGTCAGAGAGCACCCACCTACCCCTCAGGGCACAATTCAGACCATCACTACACTACATACACAGCATCTCTGGGGTTTTGTGTCACCATTTAATTGGACTTCCTGTTCCGATTTTTGTATTTATACATGCAGAGACCATCTCCTGTAGAATAAAGTGGAGATATAATGATCCATCATCCTTTTGACCATGAGTTCTGTTTCCCTGTGTGTCAGGAAATTCTGTACGAACTATACATCAAAGATGGCTTAGCTGAAACTGTGTATTCACACTTATTTATGCTCACTGTCTATCTGCTGTTTCTTCAAGTGTTAAATGTTGAGTTTTGTTCAAAGGAGTGCTGAAATAAGTACATTTATCTATTTCAGGTTCTGGATTACCTTTATATTAAAAGATCACTGTACAAAACAACCACTAGATTCAAGTTCTTCATTTCACAGCGAAATGTTTTTATCCTCAGTATGACTTTGTAAGAAGAAATACTTCTAAAACCTCTGCCCCGTAATCATCCAAGGTTCCTAAGTAAAAAGCACTTTTGGAAAGTGCGAAGATATAATAGTCCCAAGATGAAGCTGCCCTACAGTTCCATTTTCTGCCATATGAACGTTTGGGAGCTTATCATCGAAGCCACATTAGTCTTGATTTAAGGTCTTTTGACACATTATTACAGCACACTGCCATCACTTCACACCTGCCATTCTGTCAGTCAGTAAAGAGGGAGGGGAAACAATTTTGATGTCAATCAACCAATCCTTTGGGAGGTGTAACCTGTTAAGACATATTACCCTTTGCCCATTGCGATTTACAGGCTTTGAATTTAAAGGACATATGCCAGAAATAATTAAAGACTAATCTTTATTGTACTTGCTTATGAATGAAGGCATTTAGCACCACCAGCACATTTATATTGTCTGGGAGAAGAAAGATAAAGAGGAGCCGAGAGTGGTATTACTACTCTTTCTATTAATCCATTGTTCTGGATTGACATTGAAATCCCCTGCCCTCACAGAGCAAATGTTTAGAACAGTAGCCACAAGAATTACACTTGTATTAATGTCCTAGCAAAGTACAGATGATTCCAGCATGATGTGAGGTCTGTATCATTGTTTATGAATCAAGACATTATTCAAAAAAATAGATATAATCGCATGAAATTATTGAAAAAATAATCCATCAAACCAGAAAAAATAAATTTAATTTTATCTCCTACATTTCAGTGGTTACAAAACCCAGTCTCACCCTGGAGAATAACATCTTATATGGACATGGCTTTGGACCACCTTGCAACCATTCTGTTGTGGCTTACTCAGAGGCATCACAGGAACGATGTCAGCCTCAAAATCTGAATTCAGGACCTAAACCCTGCACTGAAGGAGACTTTGTTTTTTCCCAAGCTAAGTGTTCAGAATGACACAGAAAAGAAGCACTTACACAGTCTACTTGTTACTGTTCACAACTCATCTCTAGAAAGAACATCTTGTCCTTAGGCTGACCTTAGAGCTACAAGCTGAAGGAAATAACTACAAAACGAGAATAGCTATAGAGTAAATAAAACAGGCAGAGACTATATAGCCCAGAGAGAAACAGAATAAAAAAAAATAATTATATTGTAAATTTCTTTAGACTATTGTGCCATATTACTATACATACAGCTTGTTTGCACTAGAAATGGAATGGAACTATGAAAGCATTGACTTGCTCTTGCACCACATATCACCACTTCAAAACTGGGAGGAACTGTTTTGGTAGCTAATGTGAAAAAATTCCAGGCACATTGTTCAACAGGCAGACCCTATGTCATTAACTCATCACTCAACTAGAATAAGAGATATTCCTTTTCTCGAAGGAAACATGCTCTTTTCTACATCTTCTTCCTGCCTTACCTTCCTCATTATACACACATGGACTGGAAGAGACAAGACGGAGTTAAGGAAAAGGCAAGTGCTCTCCACAGTGCCACAGACCTTTAGGGACTAATACATCATTCTTCAAGAACAGCAAATGCAGCATGGCATGCTCTACTGATGCATAGTATGGGTATCAAGATTACACAGGTGATTAGAAGACATACAGCACTCTGTTTTTATTAATAAATAATTCTCAATCAGGAGGGTAGATTCACTTGTGGATGAAATCCTTGTACACATTTGTTTACTAATTTGACCTGAGGGAATGTACCTGCTAAATTATTTTTAGTTGGCAATAGTAAAGAATTGTTACTTACTAATGTGTTAATTTTCCATTTCCCCAAATATGAGAATCATCTTATGTATAGAAGACTGTGCCTTCTCATCTCTCAATTTAAACAGGAGAGTGGGAAGCTCAAAGACAGGGAAGTGGGAATGAGAGGTGTATTTACCATTTTACAGAGGAAGAAGGTGCTTCTTCAGCATCTGCCTCTCCTCCCTTTTAAACATTGCATCTGTCTGACTAGACACTCTTTGCCTTTTCCATTTTCACAGTACCTGAGCACTTCCAGCTATTACATTACAAATCTGCACAGATTTCCACTCTCTCTGAAGCTGCCTCGGACATGACCATGCCAGCCAGTCCTCTTGCCTCAGAGTGTTTGCTGTGGCATTCACTAACTCAACATAAAACATTAACAATATCAGAAACTGTTCCTTGACTGTAAGCTATAGTGGAAGTGAAAAATAGTACACCATTTTTTTATGCTGAAAGCCAAGATTTTCTAGAACAGACCAGAACTGCTGATTTCAGGAACATCAGCACTCACAGCCATGCGTAAACCAGAAGCTGAATAATTATACCTAGTCCAAGAGCAAATAAATACTCATACCTTAGAGAATCTTTGTTTCCTGGTGGTAACCGAGGGCTGACTCTTATTTTCATTGGTGTAAAGCAACACTGGCAAAAGATTAAAGCTGGTAGAAAATGAGATTTGAGTCAATCTCCTAGTTTGGAGCTGGTCAGAATAGAATCTTGTCAGCCTGGAAGACTGTCAAATATGCTGTGACATTTAATCAACTGTTTGACTACAGGCTCACCTCTAGTATCTGTGGTGAAGTGAACATGATTCCCCTCACCTTGCTTCACATCACACATCACTTTTCAGTGCACTGCCATAGACAGCTGGGTTATAGCCTTTTTGTTTTTTCCTCCCTCCCTAAGAGGAACACAGTAACAGAGGTCAGCTATAGTCATGAATTTTATGAAAGGTTTGCTGGGAAACCACATTAAATGGCAACATCAGTCCATACATCAGCTCTGCAGTGCTCTTATTCTAAGACTTTGCAGCTGAGTGATTTGCAACGTACTTACACTTCATGGCCATCATTTTCAAGCAATGCCATTTGCCTTGGCATCAGACACTTCAGCTGCACCACAATCCACCCAGCTACTCATGATAAATTTTCTTCAAGAAAAAAAAACCTTTACCAGAAACACTCCAAGGATCACCAAAATCCAGTCTTAGGAAGCCTTGAATACAAAATCAGGCACAGACACTTCAAGATACAATAGACACTATGGAGAAAAAGATGAGAATAAAATTACTAACCCAGGATTCAGAAATTAAAGAGGACTATTTCCTTGTCTTTACTGTTTGGACCAACCTATACTCCATTTAGAGCAGCTTAGAGAATCACATAGAACACACAGTTGTACTGCTGAACACTGATTATCTCCAAAATCTCTTTCACTGTCTCAGCCTAAAGAAGCATGTTTAGGAAGACAAGGAAACACTACCCATCTAGTATTATTATTTCCAGTGTATAACCCTCCAGGTCAGAGGCCCACTACATTAGCATCCCTGAGCACACAAGACAAAGATACCTCTAGAAGAGCTGACCCTCTGTTCAGCTGTGCTGTTTATGGTACAGAGGGATTCAATTAATATGCCTGAGGTCAACAGGATGTTATTAAGCCATAAGATGTGGTCTATATCATCAATACGGTAAACAGTGTCTTGTTTGTTGAGTTTTTAAAGGGAAACAAACACTAGTGATTTTTTCCCCCTAGAATACTTTTTCCAGTAATAATGTTGCCTCCCTTCCCATCATAGTACTGTATATTTTCTTCTGTGCTGAATCTTATTATTGATATTGTATGCCAGTAGAAGTTTTAGTATTGTAAAATATTCAGTTGCAGAAGTAATGTCACGCCAAGAACATCAGAGATCCAAATACATCAAAACAGACCTCTTAATCCCTCCTGAGAAAGGGGTTACTTAAAGTAACAATAAACAGTCTAAACTAAGACATTGTGGTAACATTTCTACATCATGGAAAGAGTCTCTTATCACCATGAGTAAACTTAATGAAAGTCTAATAAAAGTAGTTCTCCTACTGGTACTCCTCTTTCAAGAGGCAATGGCCTCAAACTCCACTAGGGGAGTTTCAGGCTTGACACCAGGAAAAAATTTTCCCAGAGAAGGCCACTGGGCACTGGCAGAGGCTGCCCAGGGAGGTGGTTGAGTCGCCATCCCTGGAGGTGTTTAAAGGACGAGTGGATGAGGTGCTGAGGGGCATGGTTTAGTGATGGATAGGAATGGTCGGACTCAATGATCCAGTTGAGTCTTTTCCAACCTAGTGATTCTGTGGAATGTCTCAAAGTGCTAGAAACTTGGCTATAATATTTACGGAGATTTTTCTTGCACTTTGGAAACTACCTTTGCTGGTACATTCAAGCGGGTTTTAAATGAAATTTGCCATGTATCTTACAGATAAGCTCAGTTTAGCTGCAGACCATGACTTAGCTAATGCCAAACAAGGACGCTGAGGCCATTGAACAAATGGGTTGGTAAGACTGGATCAAAAAATCACAGTAAGCTCCCTTTCTATTTACACATTAAGAAACTTTGTAAAAAGAGTAACTAATCATCTTGGATTGTATCTATATCCTAGTTGTGGATCAAAAAATATCAAGAAAGGATTGGCTGACTGCTTAACATGTCTGGTAAAGACTAGGAGAAAGTGTTCACATGAGAAGACAGAATCAGACTGTGTTATCTGAGTCAAAATGAAAAGAAATTTGTACAGGAAATATCAGTACATTATAGTATATCTCAGATGTTAAACTAAGTCTGAATCATAGAATGTCCTGATTTGGAAGGGATCCACAAGGATCATAGAGGTCAACTCCTGATGAACCACATGAACCAAAGTATATGTGGCCTGGGTTCCCTTCCTTTCATGTTGTGCTAAAACCCAGTGGTTGACTAAGGATTCCTGACTGGCACCCAAAAGAAATGAGTTCTTGGTGTAAGTTCAATACTTAACATAGAAGACTCCTTGTTAGAAAATGGCCACCAGAGTAAATACTACTCATGGTTCTTGTTGGTTGTTGCTACACAGAAAAAAAAGCCAAAATAAAAGAAAAATGGCTTGGGAAGAAAGCCAGGGTTCTCTCTTCCCTCATTCTCAGTTCTCTGCTTGACAAAGAGGACGAACTGATAGAGCATTTACATTCAAAAACCCAACCACTGAATAACTGCTGTGCTTCTCTTTACATTATAGGTGTTCTACAGAGCTACAGAAACGCAGTCTCCAGCACTGCTAGTCCAATGTTCTTTGCCAAAGAAAAAGTAAATGTGCACATCTGTAAATTACAGCAGTAGAAAAAGTTTAAGAGTGCCGTCACCTTCTTCGCTCTATGTATAGCTCAGTAAATAAGGAAGAGAGACCGTGCTCCTGGCAAAACCCTTGAGCATTCTGTGCTCAGCCTTCCCTCCTGAAATAAAATACAATGCTAAGATTTTCACATTGGCTGGTTGATGTATGGCTCTGTTCTACCTCATCATTCTAGTATGATTCAACAAACATTAGAAAGAAATTCTTCTGTTTAAATCCTGTACTGCAACAGAAGTAAATATCTTACTTTTAGAAAACACATTTCTTAAAGATAAAATACAATTCTACAATAGTCTTTCAGATAGATTTGCCATAAGTCAGATACCCTTGTTCAAATAATGGACTGTGAACCTAATTTATCTTGTGCCTTCAAGAAGTACAGAACTTGCTCTTATTAAGGTGCTCCATTATGAGAGTCTGACTGATACAATGAATTGTTTTTCAGCTGTGCTGCGGTTGCCATTGCAAGTCTTGCAGTTGAAGGAAAAGGCAATTAAGGAGGAAAGTATTTAACAAGAGGCCAAAACAAAATTATACAGGTTTAAGGAAGGATCATGACTACAATGACATTTAAACTCTCATTCAGCTAAAAAACCCCAACAATATAGAGCTACATGAGACTCTGGAAAGGGTGATGGGAACAAACACATTAACTGAGGAGGAAAAAGCCCACTTCATGCTGTAATAACAACTTTGAATCAAGAACATTTGGTTTTCTCTTCCTTTTCACTTATCCTTAAATTACAAGCACAAATGGGAGTAAATATAAATTCCTTAGTCAGAGGATCTGATCAAGTCTATAGCTAGAAGACTCATACCTCAATGTAATTTTCTAATCTCCTGGGTTTTTTTGAGGACAAAAGCTTTCTTTTAAATTTCAGAGCTTCAAATGCGCCATTCAAATTTTGGAGAAACCACTTCAGTGCATAATAAATCCAGAAAAATTAGCCCATTTCTTCTATTGCTTAGAGGATATTACTCCATCATGTGTCACAAAACAGTCCTTGTGCTATTCAGAGATGTAATATATACATATATATGATGGTACCAGGCAGTCCACTACAGTGTAAAATAGGTAAGTGGAAGGAAATAAAAGCAAAATTGTGAATAGCACTAATAATAGCTGCTCCTGTTAGAGCTGGAATATACCTGTAGTAGGACTGTTTAGATCTCCTGAGGTGTAGGGAGCCCAGATTGTAATTAGTTTTTCCCAGAGCATCATGAAAGTATTCGTAACTGTTGCTCTTCAACACATCACTCCAGCTAGGTGCTTCTTCACAGAATTTGTGCATCTGATACTACCTGTAGCAGTAATATTGCAATTCTGAGTGTCTTGCTCTGCTTGTTTGTTGACCCTTATTTGACATTTAAGCATTGTTTACTCTTTTAATTTTATATTAGTGCCAGAGATGACCAAAACAAATCTGAGTAGGCTGAAAATTATGGTTATTCTCAGAGACTTACAGGAGCACTTTCTAAAGGAGACAGCAAAAATCAAAGTTTCTAATTTTTGCTTCAAATTCTGCTGAAAGCAATAAATAACAATTCTGTAGACTTGTATCTAAACCCTTCCTTTCCTTAGCACCAGTATTGCTCTGAAAGCTAGCTACAGTTCACTTAAACTCACTTTTTCTTACAAAACAATAACAGAAATGGTAATTAATGAACAAATCTCACCAGCTGCCCTTACAGGGCTTATCTTCCCTGAAGAATTTTTCTAGAATTCAACAGAAATCTGCAATCCTTTCTCATGGTGGGTCATACTTCATTCTCTTCTTACCCTTTCCAACCTCTCACCCTGAAGTCCCACTCAAGTTGTGAAGTCAGTCTGTTGTTCGTGCTGAGTAAGGATCACACAGCACAGCTCTTAATGACTAACAGGCTTCAAGTTTATCAAAACCTAGACCGTTGTTTGAAGAAACATCTTGCAAAAAAGTTTAAATCCCAACACCACTGAAGAGTTTCACTTTGTAGATCCTTAATCTGGATTACTACAGAGCAAGCAAAGGGGAAATTAATCGTGATTGCAAAATTGCCATGGGACCAATTCACATCTGACATGAATCAACTTCCACTGCAATCATGAGTGTCTCTATGAACACAAGGTACGGCAAATCATACAGTATAAGGACCTCTTGAAATTATTTTCCTACATGAGATAAATCATTTAAAAGTTGGGGTTAGTATTAAAACGAACCACATAGCTTCAGCCAGAAAAGAGTGCCTTTTGGGGCTTGTTTTTTTTGTTATGGAAGCTGGAGATCAAAGAAGTGAGGGACAAGCTGAAATTTTATTTACCCTTATTAACAAAAGAATACATTTAAAATGAGTTTTCTAATTATGTACGGATATAAACACACTGAGGTAGTGGATGTTAAGTCTCACAAATTAAAAGGCAAAAGCTGAACAGCAAACCAGAGTTTTTAGAGCAGTCTCAGAGCTTGGAGAATTCATAAACCAAGTAAACCTTCTGACATAACAATAAAATGTGGTATAAACCCTAGGAAAAAATAGCCATCTTGAAAGGGTAACAGCACTTTTATGAGAATTTCAACTGCACCATGGCAACATCAACCCGTCAAAGCAAATGAAGGGCAGTAAAAGTAAAATTAAAAATGATGAAGGGGACACCAGCTTGCTAACAGCTTTCCAAGCTGTAAAGCTTTCAACTGTTATCTCTTCATTGGTTTGTTCAATCACACATGCCGGTTACCAAGCTTTATCATATTATGTATCTTTCCCATCACTGCAGGCTGCCAGGCTTTGATGGACCTATGCATTAAAAAAAATAACATAATGAAAAAAAAAAAATCTTCTCCCTCTTCTCCTTCTTCCCCATTACTGGTTCTTCTATACTGGTGCCAGTGGTGACGACATCTGGTACTAGCTACAGCTACAGAAACATAAGTTAGTTGAAACCACTCTTAACTCCTTCGGTTCCCCATTCCAGTCTCCTCCCTTATCTGCCTACATGTCCCAGCATCTGTCCCCACAGCTTTCCAACTGCCAACTAAGGGTGGCTGCTTTCACACACATACCACCTATCACAGCACCTACTGCTTAGATATCCTCTCTTTAAAAGTTCTATCAACTGTACAAGCAAAGGGCAATTTACTGATATGCAGCTCTTTGTGTTGTAGTCAATTTCTTGACTTGTATCTGGTTCCTTAAAACACTTTGAGAAATAGTTCTCATACAAGACTCAAATTCAGTGTCCCATGTACCATATGCATCTAGTCTGAATCTCATTCCTCCTGTGTAAACCTTGGTAAAGAATTAAAAGTCCCTCTGATTCATTTAAGAGCATCGCATAATAAATACTCTGCCTTAAAGAGCCACAGCTGTCTGACTGGGCCTTTGCTCCTGTGACTCCTTTCATTTTTTATTGGTTGAAACATGATTCATGTTTTAATAACGTCCTCATTTAAAAATGGCATTAAATCGGATCATAAACATAGCATATATGTTTCATTGTTAAAATGATCTTATATTGCAAAAGGAGGTGTGTTCAAGGAGAACATTAATACAATAAGTAGAAGTCTTTTCTTAATTCAAATCAGTCATTAAAGGACCTCTGCCCTTCAAAGCAGAGAATTATTAAACTGTAGCACTGTCAAACTGTACATGTGACAGCTCCCTCCTTTAGGGCAGGAAGTCCTTGGACTCCTTGAAGGGGCTGGAGAACAGGCCTTTTGAGGAGCAGCTGGGAGAGCTGGGGGTGTTTAGCCTGGAGAAGAGGAGGCTGAGAGGAGACCTCATTGCTCTCTAGAACTACCTGAGGGGAGGTTGTAGAGAGGAGGGTGCTGGCCTCTTCTCCCAAGGGACAGGGGACAGGACGAGAGGGAATGGCCTCAAGCTCCACCAGGGGAGGTTTAGGCTGAACATTAGGAAAGATTTTTCACAGAAAGGGTCATTGGGCACTGGCAGAGGCTGCCCAGGGAAGTGGTTGAGTCACCTTCCCTGGAGGTGTTTAAGGCACGGGTGGACGAAGTGCCGAGGGACATAGTTTAGTGATTGATAGGAATGGTTGGACTCGATGATCCAGTGGGTCTCTTCCAACCTGGTGATTCTATGATATTTAAGCCATCGTTAATGGAAAGGACTAGCAATTAATCCATTGCATGTACTGCATAGCACCTGCTCTGTTCGAAGCACAGAACAAAATGGTCTCCAACAAAGTCATCACTAAACCTGACCAGTATTGGATCTGTTAACCCTTTTTGGCTTCTGGAGGGAGATAAAAATGTTTCTCAAACAGATCACATCAGTGATACTACTCTGGCAGAACATGAATGACTGCAAAACAAAACTCTGCACGTCCACACAACTCCATCAAACCCAATGGAGTAAAAAGTAGTCTTTTTTTCTTGATAGCCCTACAATGTGATACTGTGAGAGACACAAGAAGATGTATTAATTGTAGACATAAGAAAAGAATGTGAAATAGGACTGAAAATTTAGAGCAGGGGCTTTGCCCAGGCTGAGTGTTGCCAAACTGAGTTTATATTATAGATTTTCATCAGTGAAGAATCATTTTTTTCCAGTTCAAACCAGAGAAAAGCAAATTATCATGTCTAAACCAGCTGATATGTCTATGCAGGCTGGGTGTTGCTTGTCAGTATATTGGATCCCCTCTTCCTAAGCCAAAGATGACATCCAGGTGGACCATGATCCCTCTGCCTCAGCAATAACCCAGGAGCACCATTTCTTAATACACTGTTCTAAGCATGCCCAATCAGATGGCCTAAGCAAACCTCCATGAAAATTTTTGCAGTAATGCAGAACTAGAGAATTGTCCCAGCACTCTGAAATGTAGTTTCCTTTAACAGGTTGCTGTTCATAGGAAGTTTTTTTTTCATAATACTGTACTTGGAGCAGAAAGGTAAAGAAAACCTATTGTAATCTCTATAATATATCTAGAGGCAAAATTTCCAGCTATTGGTACATGCAGTCAGCACAGTACTCCTTGATGGTGATTAATATTCCAGCATGGGTATTTAGTAAGCGTTAATGAATGTTTAAAGAATTCAATGAATGTTTGCAACTGCAAAATACATTCAGGAAACTCTTGCTTTCCAGTTTCCCATTGATTTCAGATTAGACAAAATTCAATCACTTTTTTTACAGAAGCCTTTTATATACTTTTCTGAAGACAAGTAGTAGTATTTTACAATGAATTGATTAAAAAATACTTTTGAAAAAATTAATAGCTTAGAGATAAAACCTTCTTGATGAGGAAAAATGCATGTTTATTTATTACCTTTACTAAAACATATTTATTCTTCTGCAAATGTCTATTTACTGTCTACAGAATTGAAATTTAGTTTCAAATTTGGGGAAGTCAAATTATTTATAGGCTTTTCTGGATGAACATTTGCTTCTATTGCTCAGCAAAGGAATGTACTCCTTTTGCAGATTACCAGCTTCTTTCTGTAGCCTGCCACCTGGCATAAGCACTGCTTGCCTGCATTGTAATCTGTCTCTAGTGAAGAGTTTCTAGGATCTAACTGTGCTGCTCATACAGAATTAATACAACATTTAACACAGTCTGGACATGTCAGTTTTATGAAACTCAATGGTGGTGACTTTATAGACGTCTTCATTCACTCAACATCTCTAAGCAGCATCTGAGTTCATAGAAGTAACAATGACTGAAGGTTGTTCAAGCAGACATGGGATAAATGTCAATGAGTGCTGAACTGTGTGGGGGAAAAAATATGGGTGGAGAGTTCTATTGATCTTATTGCTTATTCATTGCACCCCATAGTTGACAGATATCCCACCGAGCATGGAAATGAGGGTTGCCTTTATCTTTGTTAGAGAACTGGCAGGGACTCCCACAGCTTCTGTGTCAATCACTTCAGGGTTGAGTCAGCCACCTGAACCATTTGAAAGGTTGGTGGTCATAGGTTATCAACCCATGCAACATCTGAGGGATAGGCACAGAGGAAGCTTGAGGCAGCTAGTTAGCATACAGGCTTCTCCAACAACACTGGTATCACAGATGAGATGTAAAGCCAGACATGCTGACCTTCAGCCTCAGGAGACACTTGATTCACTTTTGGTTTAGCTAATTTTGTGCAATCAGTACCCAAAAACCTAGTACAAAATCTGTGGCAGTGTCCGGATGCTGTGTTTTGCCAATTTTGTCTGGCCCATGCTTTCTGCTTCATGGTGCTGAAGCTCATGAAGAACAGTCCTTGAGCTAAGAAAACTTAGATTTCTGTTTCAGCAGTGGCTACTTCAGGGAAACAAGTTTTGTTGCCTAGAAAGGAAAATTAGGTTCTCCAAGGTCATTGCCAAGGCATCCATATTCTTTTCTTGTAAAATTTAAAAACTTGAATAGATTCGGCTGTTGGGGCCTATTTTCTCACCAGTCTCAATCTGCTATTTCAAGAAGCCCTACAATTGTTCCTACTACCATTCTGGAGATCTACTCATCAGAGCTTTATTCTAGCACTCTTCTTGCAGCGTATCTATTTCACAGTTCTGAACCATGGATAGAGCATATGGCTTGAGTTCCCACTGCATCACCCCTAGCGAGACAGTGTCCATGATGAATGAGAATCTTGGGAAACTGTATTTGCTTTCTGTCCAAGTACAGAACTGTTCCCATGAGACATCAGAGGCAATAACAAATATTAACTTACACTCAGAAGAAGCACCAGCTATTGGTTCTGACACACTTTTCACAACCTTAAGGCTTGATATTTCCTTATCAATGAAACCAGCAAGACCAATGCAAAGAATTACATATTTAGAAATGTGAGAAAAATAATCATAACTATAGTCTGTACTTAGTGAAGACTCATTATTCACAACTTCACACTCTGAATAATAAATAACTACAATGAACTCCACCTAGGGATCTTTTTCATAGTAGGTGTTGGTATATACTTTCTAGCAACTACACTAGGAAATCCATATGAGTCCTCTAATGGCAACAATATCTCCTAACACTGCTGGCGGTAGAATGCTTATCTGTTAGCCTACTTAAGCTTTCAGCTTTAAACATCACAACTAACTGAAAATTAAAAATAAAAAAAAAGTCCTCTTATCCTTATTATGTTACAATCATTATCATCATTAACATCAGCATCATTCCATTGGATTTATGAGGGGATATCCATTAACATAAATTTAGCCAGCTAGAATATGTGAGTAGCTGTGGCTTCAAAATTCAGAATTTTGTCAGGGAGGAAAACCACCTTGGTTAAAAAAAAAAATAAATCTTTAACAGTTTTCAAGCAACAACAATAAACCTCAAATCTTAAACATTCTCCCTCCCTGAAAAAGTCCACCAAATCCTTCAAAAGCCCCAAACACCCAACCAAAGAAATCCAAGGAAAAAACCCTGCTGATAACAGCTTTTACTTGCCAAAAAGCAGAAATGCCTAGTGTGCTTTTAAGTGTTCTGGACAGGCCCTTTCAACATTGCTAGGAAGAAAGAACTACACTGATTAGAACAATTACTGTTAAAAATTTATTCCACAGCTTGGCCCACAGTATTACAATAAATAATCTTTGAAGATACATCTGTCAAATGATAGGAATTGAAATTTGAAGGGGGAGAGTACATTTCATGTTAAGCTTTTTTCAAGTGTTTCCCAGCCTTGTAACTATATATTTTTTCCCCTTCTATTCAGAAAGTGACTTCATAAAACCTTTTTTCTTTAAGTTGTTTAGTTAATGCAATTTGAGTATGATCTTGAAACAAACTCTCAACAAAACCATACTTTCAGACACAGAGGGGCATAGTGTCGAGGAGAATCTGTTACTTTGAGTAATTCAAAGCAATCACTGTGTAATGTCAGTAGTGTTATTTGCGATTCTTTGAATAATAGAATTATAGAAATATTAAAGTTGGAAAAGACTTCTAAGATCATCCTGTCCAATTGTCAGCCCAGCCCCACCGTGCCTACTAAACCATCTCCTGAAGAGCCACATTTGCACAGTTTTTGAACAACTCCAAGGAAGGAGTCTCTGGAGCAAACACTCTTCAGTCAAAAAAACCTTTCTGCTTTAAGATTTTTAGCTAATGCAATTCTCTTACGGTATTGAAGCATAAGCCATCAACAGAACCATGGTTTCCATATACTGATCTTGTCTTTACCTTTGAAAGCCTCACTCAACCAATACTAGCTTCAGTCTAACTTATAAGAATTTCACAAGAACGACTAATAGATCGTTTGCCCTTCCAACTCAGATGCTGGTGGGCAGTATAATGAGTCACTAGTGATGACATTTCCTATCTTTAAGTTTCCTCACCTGACGGATCTGTCAAGAGGAAAGTGACACAGTCTCTGAGGGGCCTGCTCTTGCATATGAAAAAAATGGACAAAAAGGTCTGTAGTTGAGGTTAAAGACATAACTGCATCATGCAGCTGGATGCAGGACAGGAATCCAGTATTAACAAAAAGGAACTTTGGACTGGGTGAGCAGGAAAAAGGACAGAACTTTGTGACTTGGTACAACCACATAGCTTAACCCCCTACAAGAATCTGAAGCAAAGACAGAAGGCAGAACATGAATGCTAGAAGTACTTTTCTACAAGAAAGTAGAGAAAATAGCTAAAGAAAGTATCTGAGCTCAATTCTAGCACCATTTGTCAAATGTTCTATAATAACAAATAACCTTTTGGACTAGAATGTGACAACCATGCTCTCTAAATCTCTTCCAATCTACTGTTGCAGGCCTCCTATTCCGTGCCACACCAGAAGAAATCCAGAGTCAGCAAGAAAAGAAATCATCTCCAAGATATCAGTACCAGGCCTCTGAAGCAGATTGCTAACTTTTATGCTAGACCTCAAGAGATGAGGGGTTTTTTCATTATTCTTCTAGGAATAAGGATCAATGATTTCCCCTCAATCAAGCCCACAGCTCTGTTTGATTTCATTTTCTTATGTTTTTATGGTGTGACGCCTTGAGATGTTTGTTTGATAAAGTGCCCCGTAAATGGGGATTTTTATTGTTATTGTCATTGCACTTCTTAGGTCCTGAACTATATACATTGCTGTCATGGTAGCATTTTAGACTGTCTGATTTTTCATTGCTGAGGAGGATTGCTCAATTTTGTTGCTCTTGCTAGTGAAACCAATATATTTTGTAATTAATAGAGTGGTCTTTTGTAGCATGCTATGTTGGACTGGATGCCTAAGCAAAGATATTCTTCACACAGCTCTGCATTTAGTCCAAGAAAAATATCATCTTACTAAATAACAGAAGCACAAACTTTCAAAGAGCAGTTCTGCATCTTTGCTTTTTAATTCAATGAGCAGTGCTTCTCATCCAAAAAACTGACTGGAAGCAGAGGAAAACAACCAAACTCTTCTCAAGCAAGCAAATCAAAGTGCTTCATTGAAGGTCTCCATCAGATATAAATATTACATTTGGATTTATAATATGAGAAATAATAAGTTCATCAAGCGTTGGTTGATCAGAAAGACATTGTAAATGATCAAGTAGTGTAATTTAGATCATCACTCACATCAATGCTGAATTTTAATTCACAAGCTTGAATACGATCACAGTTACACATGCATAAGTCCCCAGAAATACAGTTTAAATCAATGCAATAATGAATGACCCAAAATAACAGAAAAAATTTCCTTATCTCTTCATGAATTCAAAACTAAATCTGCTCACCTGACGGACAGAAATATATTTTAGCACTTGTTATTGTAGTTCAACTAGCTCTGAAATACCACAGTAAGTGGAGAACAATCCTTTCTAGCTCACACTTAATGTATACTATTTTGAACTATGTTCTCTATTCAGACTTTGAACCAGAGAATTGTTTCAAATGAGCTATGGAAATGCCTGCCAATTCTCACCTTCTATTGGCATGGTCAAAATACAGTTATACTGTCAACGTTGTACAACATACTCAGAGTATGAGTATCTCAGGGTGAGATACAACAGTGTTTTAACCACTGATGGAACAGGAAAAAAAGGAAGAATTCTAGAATTAAGATTGGAAAAGATCTCTAAAATCACCCAGTCCAACCAATACATCAACACCACTGTGCCTACTAAACCATGTCCTCAAGTGCCACGTCTACCCATCTTTTGAATCTCTCCAAGGAAGGAGACTCCACCACATACTTAGGCAGTCCCTTCCAATGCGTCATTGCTCTTTTGGAAAAGAAATTCTTCCCAATGTCCAACCTAAACCTCCTTTGGTGCAACGTGAGGCCATTTCTTCTCATCCTACCATTCGTGACTTGGGAAAATATACCAACACCAACTTTGCTAAAACCTCCTTTCAGGTAGCTGTAGAGAGCAAGAAGGTCTCACTTTATATATATATTTTAAATAAGATATTTTATATTTGTATGTATACATACAAATATAAAGAGAGATATATATGTATATTTGTCTGAGTACATATTAAAAGTATGACACTTTTTCACTGTTTTACTCATGTAGCATTGTTATATTGGAAATCTAAGAAAGCCAATCAAGCAAACACATGCCTTGTGTACTAAAGACAACACAAAACATGCAATTTGCTACTTCAATTTCTTTTGTCAAAAACAGATGGAGCCATATTTATTTTTCAGCCTTTTGGTCCCTTGTGCGCAAGCTATCATTATGCTAATAACTTTCACTGTACCTGCAATGCAACTCTTTGCACTTCTAAGCTTTATTTTAGTTAATACAGCTCTTCCAGACTCTGGCAGCTGTTGAAATGGCAGATGTGCCCAGGGCTCTGCTTTATATTTGGGAAGTAAGTGCCTCATGCTAGTGAACTCTCACATCTCTCAAAATACATCTGCAGACTACCATTGTGCACATAGAACCATAGAATGGTTTGATTTATAAGGGACCTTAAAGATCATCCAGTTGCAACCCCTGCTGCTGTGGGCAGGGACATCCCACTAGACCAGGCTGCTCAAGGCCCCTTTCCAGCCTGGCCTTGAACACTTCCATGGATGGGGCAGCCACAACTTCCCTGGGCAATCAGTGCTGTGGTTATCCCCCCATAGAAAGACACTCAGTTGGTCATATAGGGCTTGCCCCTAGTTCAGCCGTGCTGGCTGCCACTAATCACCTCCCTGTCATCCATGTGCTTTAGCACAGCTTCTAGAGGGATCTGTTCCATGATCTTCCCAGGCATAGAGTTGATGCTGGCATTGTAGTAGTTCCCAGGGTCATCTTTTCAACCCTTTTTAAGAATGGGGACTACGTTACCCTTCTTCCAGTCACCAAGGACATCTCCTGACTGCCATGACTCTTCAAATATCAGGGAGAGTGGCTAAACAAGCACATCGTCTAACTCCCTCATGACTCTGGGATGCATCTCATCAGGTCCCATGGACTTCTATATGCTCAGGTTCCTCAGGTGGTCACAAACCTGATCTCCCCCTACAGTGTGAGGGGTTTTACCCCCTTGAGCCTCATCTTATTCTCCACTGACCCAGGAAGGGTGAGGAGAGTTGTTGTTGGTTAAGACCGAGGCAAAAAAGTTGAGTACCTCAGCCTTGTCCTCATCTGTTGATACGTGGTCACCATTTTCATCCATCAGTAGAGGTATGCCTTCTTTAAACTTCCTTTTCTGATTGAAGTAGGTGTAGAAGCCCTTCTTGTCAGTCTTCACTTCCCTTGCCAAGTTCAACTCCAGCTACACCTTGGCCTTCCTGACCCCATCACTGCACAACTGGGCAGCATCCCTATACAATTCCAAGATTTCTTGTCCCTGCTTGCACTGCCTGTGCAGTTCCCTCCTCTTTAGTTTAACCAGCTGGTCTCAACACAGCCACTCTGGTCTCTTCTGGTCCTTGCCCAGTTTCCTACATCTGGAGACTGAGCAGTCTTGTGCATTATGGAAAGCATCCTTAAATATTTGCCAGCTCTGTTCTGCTCCTTTTTCCCTGAGGACCATATCCCAGGGGGTCCTACTGACTAACTCCTTGAAGAGCTAGAAGTCTTCTTTCCTGAAGTGTAGGGTCCTGACTATACTCCTCACCCATCTCATTTCCTTCAGGACCTTGAACTCCACCAGTGCATGATCACTGCAGCCCAGGCTGCCTCTGATCTTGACCTCACTGATAAGCTCACCTGTATTGGTGATCATCAGGCCCAGCATTGCATCTCTCAGCAATCAGGTCTCTATTATAGCTGGGTTAAGAAATTATCTTCGCTGCACACTAGGAGCCCCCTGGATCACGTACAGCTTGCCTGCATCCTCCAATGTGATCTTGCATACCAGCATCTCCCCCCAAATGCAACTTCTTATGCTCAATAAAACCACATTTCCCCATCACACACATTATTCTGTCTTTGCTAGTCACCTCCTTGTTTGTTTCCTGATCAAAAGCATTATAAAAAAAAAATCCATACTCCAACTATTTGATGGGGAAGGAAAGATAGATGGATCTGCATATTATACTATGTTCAGTTGTCCCCTTTCATCCTGAAATGCACTGAAACTCAGCCCATAAAACAGCCACGAGGATCAGCCTAGAATCTCCAGAGATTGTGCGAATCATATTTTCAGAAGGAGTTACTATGAACTAGATGCCTACAGACATCAACAGTCTCCCTCAAGGAGCTAATGACAACTCTATTAAAATGTTCTTTCACCACATAATAGTTGTGATTTTCATTGTATTTTCGACTATTGCATTTGCAATTCAATACAATACAAATTTATAACAACTCAGCATCCTGTGATAATGAAACAAAATAATCTGAAACTAACCATGTTTGCACTTCTCCACATCTTCATTTTAAATTTTAAACACCCTAGGAATTGCTGTCATCAACAGAACAAATGATATTTCTGCCCTGTAGTTGTACCTCCCCAATTACTTAGTCCGATAATATCAATGCACAACATTCTTGCTAACTAGCAAGACAGTAGTAAAAAACATACTAACAGTTTCAAAGTAGTACAAAGCACTCAACACTAACAAATAAGGAGCACAGATGAAAAGTCCTAATTAGCCAAAAATAACTCAGGAAAGAGATACTGAAATGAATTTTCCATTGAAGCATTTGACTTATTATAAAGACCACGAACACAAACTAGGTAGTAACTGCTGGGTGGTTCTGTGGATCTAACTCATGCAACATGCCAAGGATAATTTGCAGAACCACCCACAGCAGCCCATTAATACATTCTCATCTCATAAGATGACCAGGAGGATACCAAAGCTGGACAAAGTAGTTCCTGTCAGTGCTTTGTTAATGTATCGGGGTTTCTGCTAGCTGATGCCATCACCTTACCAAGCCAGCTCTTACATACATTGCTTAGCTTTCTTTAACCTGCACTGTGCTTTTACAACCAGAACTACACTGCTTAAAATTGATTTGCATATCTTTATGATGCACTGTTTGAGCTGCAGAACTGTTTCTTCTACCCCAGAATTACTACAAACAGACAAGTGCTTACTTTGTACCATCTCCTTCTTCCCTATGCCTCCAAGAGGCAGCTTTCATAGTGATCTTCAGGTTGTCTACGGTGAAGTATTCCATATGCAGGATCATAGAGTAATTGAATCATTACCATTGGAAAAGATCCAGCAGTTCAACACTCTGCCTACTAAACCATGTAATGAAGTGCTACTTCCACAAGTTTTTTGAACCCCTCCAAGGAAGGAGATTCAAACACTGCCCCAGGCAGCCTGTTCCAGGGCTTTACCACTCTTTCAGTAAAGACTTTTTCCCAGTATCCAACATAAACCTGCCCTGGCACAATTTGTGGTCATATGTTCTCATCCAATTACTTGGGAGAAAAGACCACCACTCCCCTCACTACAATCAAGTACATGAGAGATAGAGCTAGAAAGTACACAATCATCAGAACTGTCACATTAAAATAGCAATAATAAGCCAAATTTATAATTAAAGCCATGTCACCCTGCAAAGGCAGGACACAGAATTCAGCATCAGATAATGGGCAACTATGTCAGAATGGGAAAGAATTTAGGAAGATTATTGGCAGCATTAACTTTTGTGAGCAGGAAAAAAAAATCACCCCAGCCCCCTGGAAGCCATAATCACTATCTTGCGGGCAATGCTGACAGAATATCCAGATGTTCACGATTCATTCACAATTCTGAGGTGGCAAAATCCAGTGCTATATTAATGGAAACCTACATTGACTGTGCATAGTTTGCTGGCTCATGGGAAAATTCTAAAGGTGGTTTTTACAAGTATTAACAGCCATAGCAGGACTAGATAGAAGTAAATATCCACGAGCTGATGGCAGTCCAAGGAACTGGGATGAGGACACACAGATTTATTCTGTTAATGGCCTGGGCAGATAGTAATTAATACACATACAATAATCATTCTCCTAACTAGGTGAAAGAGAATTTTTTCCTATTTTCCCATCTCTGGGATGAAATAATTCCCCCTTTCAAGAAACCATAGCGATTCTTACACACTTTCTATCCAGTACTCATGCTCTGCTCAAAATCTGTCATTATAAATATCACAATGACAAATGATCTCAGGGATTTTGTTGGTGATCAGATAGTACAAAATGAATTAAATGGAAATCGTAGCCATCACTGATGAAAATATTAGTTATGTGAAAATGTGAGTTGACTGATAAGATCAGGCAGTGGTCAGCTTGCTACTGTAACGTGAACCTGTCATACTAGAGGAAGTCGTTTACATAGAGCAGCTTTACAGACTCAGCAAACAACCGGATGGCAGAAAGATGCACCAGGGGAGGTTTAAGTTGGATATTAGGAAAAGGTTCTTCACCCAGAGGGTGGTGGAGCATTGGAACTGGTTCTCTGGGGAAGCAGTCATGCCTCCAAGCCTGACAGTATTGAAGAAGCATTTGGATTACATCCACAGATACATGGTGTAAATGTTTGTGTTGTCTCTGCATCTGCTGCAGCTGGGCTGGTTAATCCTTGAGTCCCTCAGGACATTCTATGATTCTACCTGAAAACAGCATTGGAAGTCAGCTGAGGAGCAGGAATTCATTTAAAAGAAGCCAGCCCACACACATTTTGTCCTCTCCCAGCCCGGAAACAGCTTACTTCCCTGCCAAAATAGTTTCTCTTGTTGGATGGCTTGGGCTAGAAATCTATGAGCTCTGGCACAGCTCCCAAATTTAAGTAATATCAATCTTGCCACAGTTTCAGACAATCTTGAGAGAAACAAAGGACATGATTGCTGCATTGTTTTAGTGTTTTGGCCTAAAAGCCAGAGGGAGACAAGGCTGGGAGAAGCAGATGCACAGCTTTTCAATCATCTCCCTTCTTAATAGACTGCTGAAGGGAAATTCTGCAAGAGAGGAGGAACAGAGCTCCATGAGACTAGTGTGCATGGAAAGGCAGGATTCATGCTTGGGAAGGGAGCACTGCCATGTTCTGTGGCTTTAATGCAAGGGTCCAGCCCACCCCCTGGGGTCAGCTTATTGACACATAAATGGGTGTTAGCAACATACAGGTAAGAGACATCACCCAAATTCCTGGCACCTCACTCCTTAGTAGTAACATGATACATTTTGAGGGGATATCTATACAGTCAAAAAGTCAAAAGGTATCGCGGATTAATAGCTGATGTTGTTGTATTTATCACAGGCTGCTTAGAGAGAGGAACTGCAGAAACCACACATGTAGGCTGAAAGACAGACAGACATTCAGCTGAATGAAAACTCCTCCCACTTAAATCCTGCAAGAGAGAGATGCTGAAGCTCTACTCTACACTATTTGAAAAGAGACATCACAAAGTATCCTACAATAAATGAGATGATAAATGAAAGGATTTCATCCAAGGTTAATGAGATATATCAGGATAGCATTATTTGAGTGCAAAATTAGTTTCCACAAAATCACAGGTAGTCTTACTTCTATTTTGACTATATTTCTGAGAGTGAGACACTTCTTTAATACATAGGTCTTTGAGAGGCTTTACATCAAAACTAATAACTAAGCAATTACCTTTTAATCAGACACAGAATTGACAATGCAATCAGATAGCAACGTGTAATTACACAGCATAACATAGTATGTAGCATTTTGCACTACACCTTGCAAACCAGGTGCTGCCATTTTTTTTCCTTGAGCTGAAGAAGACTCTGGAGATTCTAAACAATGCACTCAACCTGCAGACATGATTCTCACAGCTTTTTTGTTGACATAAGTGAAATGCCCAGACAGGCCAATAAAAAAAAGGTAGAATATACTTTCTTCACTCTCTTTTATTTAGGGCAGTATGAAGTGTCTTAAAGGAAGAGTTTGGAGACCAAGTTGTATATCTGTATCTCCCCCTTGGGGCAACTTCTCCAACCACTGCCAGCTGGAAGACCCACTCTCTGCACAGGCAAAATTTAGCAATTCATCATGTCAAAGAATAAGGAGAACTTCTCTGACTCTGGGGATCGATCTTAACACCCAAGGGGCACAGGGGCAGGATATAAAGTCTCTGAGTTACTGTTAATGTTGCCTTCTAGTAATAAAGGCCATCTATTCCATCCATTGTTGTTAAAATTCTCAACCTATTGTTTTTTCCTATGAGAAATCACCCGTGTGTTTGGAGTGTCTGAAAAGTGACCCGATACACATAAATAATTTTTTTAAAAAAGGAAGAAAATCACCACAAAATACTTACAGGCTGTGGTTTAAAAAATAAGAACTTCTCCATAATTTTAGAATAAATGTTTGTTGCACTTCTAATTTCTAGAGTGCTCCAGACAGACAGTTTAAATTGATGGCTTGTTAGTGAGGACTGGCCCCTTTGTGAGATGTTTTCAGAATGATTGATTTACAATAAAGTGGCTCCTGGTGGGTGCACGCAGGTGGAACTGATTCAGATCGATTCCACAGAAGCTGACTAATCAGCTGTTTAAACTGGCAGAGTGCTCAATGACAGAAACAGTGCAGCTATCATTTTCTATCTAAGATTACAAATTAACTTGTTCTGTTTATCCTGTATGCCATCAATATGGAGAGAAGCAGCTGAGAGGAAGCAGGATCCCAGACTGATACTATAAAGCCTTCCCTGCAGATGTGCTTTCAAACATCAGCAATAAAGGCACAAAAGGAAATTTCATTACATATCAATGAAATCAGTGGAGACCTCCACCAAACAGGGACTCCTTTAATTAACTGGAGTGGGAAATCAACAATATTTATAAAATGTGACCACAAAAGGATAAATTAATACCAAAAATGGTGAAAAGTAAACACGTACTGTTTCTTCCTCCCCTGTCCCACACACTCCTACACACCCCATCAATCTGCCCCTCTCCATGCATGTTATATATACATCAGAGAACTAGTACCTTTAGAAACTAGTATTTCCAGAAAAGATTAATGCTCAGTAATCAACGTTTCAGCCTCTACAGTCATATCCCCAAAAGAATCATTTTTACCAAAAGATGAAAAACTCCATAGGGAACACAATGTATGTGGGTAAGTGAAAGATGTCAGAGAGAATGTGGGTAAGTGAAAGGAGAATAGATATTCTCTGCCTCAGAGCTGATAACAAGATCAGGGACATGAGGGGGGCACAGGCTTAGCAAACTAATTCTAGCCACCTCTCATCCATGATGCTGTCTTTATAAAACATCTCTCTGGCTTTTCAGAAATATGCAATTATTTTGTTTATCCCTCCTCCCCTGTCCTACGTACTCATACTCCATGTGTTAATCCCATTTAAAGCTACAGAAAAATACAAAATATGCCCCACTGAAAGCAACAGTTCTTGTCTTGCTCACAGCAGGAGGTAAAGATAATGATGTTAGTAATAAGTTTTAGTTAACCAACCAAAAAAGTTCCCCTTCACCAGCTGTTTCAGTCTTACCCAGAAAAAGGAGGGAGACAGAAAAACGTTGCTTCCCTTGAACCTGTTCAATCCTTAGTATCACTGCTGAGCTTGATTAACAACTTGATTAATAACTGTCAGCAACCATGAGGACCCTTGTATGTGTCTATTTAAGGTCTGAGAGCAACTCATAGCACCTGGGGTTAAAAACAAGGGAGAAGAAAAAAGAACCAATAAAAACCCCAAACCTAACACATCTGACAACTTTTAATACCTAACAAAGGGATTCCAATGAAATGGAGCTATTGAAATGTGATGCACTAACACCATTGCTTACCTCAAAGAAATGTAAACTTAAAATCATAAGTCTTGTAAAAGTTATGATCACTGTCAATCTGACTTATTAGTTGCACACATTTAAGGAGAGACCCCAAAATATTTGAAAAATTAAAACTACAGTATTATTGTAACTTGTGATATGCATAATGTATTATCTTGTCATCTGCTTTCCTCTGGTTATCGATAACATGGAAATTAAAATACTAAGCAGCTACTGACATCAAGTTTGGTGGCCTATGATGTAAATATTTTGACAGATGTACTGCTAAAGCTAGTTTTTATTGTTATAGAAAGGAAAGTTAAACTTGATTGTCAGTAATAAAGGAAAACAATATATTAGCTGTATTGCTACATGCTTGCTAAATGTCAAAAATAACCAAGCATCATTATCATGAAACAAGTTTGTGAAAGGCAATGTATTTGTTTCTCTTATGTATTTGTTCAACTCTTATGAGCTGATCAACCACATCTCTGGATACTGACAGAACAAATGATACTATTTGCCAAGAAGGGAAAGGCCTCTAAGAGAAAGCAATTAAGTAGGATAATTGGGAAGGCACGTGAAGCCTTTGGATGTGTCACATTAGTTTCTATGATCGTCTGTTCTTGAGAAGATAATCCTCTCGACCTTCACTGATCTAGCCTTCAGAAGTGCTCAAAGAACAGCATACTGCAGTAAAATTTAGTTGCCTCATTGCTGCTTTCCTTTTGAGTCCTCAACCCTGACCCCAAGGGATCTTTCCTCACTCTGTCTTCAGAGAGAAGAAATAATTCAGTGCTCCTGCAAATGTAGGCCTAACTCTCTCCTGAGAAAACTGCCAAAGCCGGCTGAATTATGTGTGCTGGTATTGTGATGTGGGCTGCTCACAACAAATTGATCTGATAGCACCGAAGTCATTTCACTTCAGACCTCAGGTTGATGTGCAGTCTCAGAGGTGAGATAAGCTACCTGGTTCTGAACGGAACAAGACATGTTTTTTCAAGATAAGATTGGCAATTCAAAACCAGCAGCTGCTTGGACAACCAGGCACAGGCATTGATCATGATCTATCTCACAGAGGTTGGTTCACATGTGTGTAGTATGGAAACAGAGGCACAATTCAAACTTTTGCTGCCTGACCATTTGAGACAATACACAGATATACTGTACACAACAAAATCTAGTGGAAAACCCAAGAAAAACTTACCAACTCTCCAAGTAATATGAGATGATGATGTCACGAGAAGGGACCCCACTGGGTCACACTGCTCAAAGCTCCACCCAGCCTGGCTTTGAACACCTCCTGGGATGGGGCACTGGGGAAATTAAAAAATAGAGATAATCAAGACATAAATAAAACAATGCAAGTGATGGTAACTGATGCAAACTCAATTGTTTCTACATTTTAGGAAAGATCTGGAAATGTTTGGCATGATGTTGACTGTCAACAGATTAAAGGAATTGTCCTTATGATAAACCAAGCGTTCAGTTTTTCACTGACAAGAGCAAAACTCCTCAAACTATAATTGATTACATATAAAATAGCTTCTCAATAAAGAAGAGTTTCTATGACTTTATGAGAGAATTTCTCTTCAAGCTAGAAAAAGGAGATAAATTCATATTTTTAAATAACTGAAAGAAAACTGCCTGTCAAAGATATTTCTTTAGATGCATACAAACTGTTACGCAGTCAATCATGAGTGGGTTTTCAGTGCTGCTTTTAACTTTGAAATCACATATTTACAGCTTAATTGCCTATGGGCAAGAACTAAGGGAGCAATTCTTTTTGCTATTTAAAGGAAGACCAGATGTCTTCTGTATTCAGAATCTGTTGGTCAAATGAAACCTCTCATTTAGTATTTCTCACTGTGCTGTGTGTACAAAAGTCAGAAGAGAGGAGAGAGTAAGTATGGAATTTTTATCAAAGATTTGCACTCTGAGGAATCAGCTTTAGATCTAAATCTAGTCAGAAATGCAATAGGGGTTCCTTCCCAGGTGGGGAAGAGGATAATTAACATAATTCAAGGAAGGAAATTAATTGTGATAGATTAGACTATTTTACATCAAATGCAAATTTCCGATTGATTTTTGTACTTGAATTCTAATAGTTATAATATATTGAAGATAAGGAAGTATAATAATAATGATGACATTAATAGCACTCTAGTGTAAAGAATTATTAAGACTTAAATGTGATACTTTTCAATAATGGTAGATTAACTGATTTTGAGGAATATTCAAAGGAAGCTTCAAGCATTGATTCAATTTAGTTTCACACTCAGTAAGTTGGACTAATGTCATGTCATCATCCTTGGGCTTGAAAAGTAAGAAAATCAAAGATTTTTTTTTTTTTACTGTCTTTTTTTTCTCATAGTCCTATAGTTAATCTTTTTCTGGGCAGTAATTGATATTTGATGCTAACTTTACTACGAACAACATCATGATAGAGCTGTTAAGATCAATTGCTGTGGCACTAGAAAGGGAAATTTGCCTGTCTTCTCAGAACTGCCTAGCATGTAAGGTGAACTGGGACTTTAAATCATAGAATGGTTTGGGTTGGATGGGAGCTTAGAGATCATAGAATACTAGATCCATAGGATGATTTGAGTTGGAAGGGATCTTAAAGATCATCCAGTTCTAGAACCCCTGCCATGGGCAGGGACACCTCCCACTGGATCTGGTTGCTCAAAGCCCTATCCAACCTGGCTTTGAACACCTCCAGGGATAGGACAACCTGGGCCAGAGCTGCACAACCCACATCATGAAGAATTTCTTCCTAATGCTTAATCTAAATCATCCCCATTTAAAGCCATTTCCCCTCATCCTATCTCTCCATGCCCTTGTAAAAAGTCCCTCCCCAGCTTTTCCGTAGCCCCTTCAGGCACTGGAAACTGCTCTAAGGTCTCCTCGGAGCCTTCTCTTCTGCACACTGAACAATTCCAACTTTTTCAGCCTGTGAATGGTGAATCTGGGCAGAGCCATGTCACAACGACCTGAGCTAGAGTTACAAAAAGACATTTGTCTATTTGTACTGACCAAATGGGAAGGTGTGATTGCTAAGGCCCTTTTGTGTTTTGTCAAAGAGCCTTAAAAATTTTAACCAAGTTGACCTTACCAAGGTCTTACGAGGCCATATGTATGATATAGAGTGTTATCATTCTTTACTAGAAAATACTTATCATACGAAGAGATAAGAATAGGAGAATTTATGGCATTATTAGAACAATTTGCAGTGTTTTTAACCCCTTGAACACCTTCTTCCCACATTAAATATCAGGTTCAGATGCTGAGGGAAAACAGGTATAATCTAACTTAAAAGCTGAGAAGGAATCTGAGACTCTGAAAATGTATTTAGAATTCAGTTTTATCTAGTACTGTGATTAACATCATCCTGGAGAAGTACTAACCAGTATTTGAAATCTGTGATTTAACAAAGCAGACACAAATTGAAGGAGAAACTGTTTTTCTGCAAAGAATATCGTTAATATACACTGTTTTGGAACAGAAAGCTTGTGATTTTTCTTTTTATCAGGCGTAAACAGTTTCTCATAGTAAGAGCATGTGGCTCTATGACAGCTCTATGTAAGTTTAATCCCTTTGAAATATTATAACACTTATTAATCAATAATTATATAGAATATTGTCTTATCACTCCAATACAAAAAATCTGCATTGTTAAACATGTAAAAAAGAAATCATATAATTAATGGGTGTGTGGATTCACAGCAGTTTGCCAGAGAAGTAAGGTGAGTAGTTTTTAAAGCTATTGTTCAAGCTACTATATCAATGTGAAATAACTTGAAAAAAAAAGAAATCCCAGCTGTTATTAACTTAAATTACTTCCAACCATACACTGAATATGCAAGCAATACAGGTGAAAATTCACCTCATCTAATATAAGCCATTTAAAATTAGCCAGCAACTGTAAGCTAGTTGTCAAGTTTACTTCCAAAACTGAGATGTAAAGAGAGTTACTGAGCACAATTAATTCTCTCCACATCTCATTTGAACTCCCGTGCTGTCAAAATTTTTTATTTCTTACCATATGCTTGCAGCTCTTCCTGAGACAAAAGAGATGATCCATGCGGCATGAAAATAAACATCAGCTTTATTCTGCATAGACAGAAATAATTTTTTTAAATCATTTTACTCTACTTTGATACTTTAAATTTAACATGCTGTGGTTTTCCTTAGAAAGCAGCATTGAGGTAATTCTTGGGTGAAATAATAAAGTTACCTCCAAATATCTCTTTGACAAATATTTCAGCTCATTTGATGTGCACTTGATGTGTTATTTGTGTATGTTGTAGTATGGTTTAGTTTTATTTTAAATGTTACACTCAGCAGAATTAGCTCAGTTATTTTCTGCCGGTGTTGGGGTTTTTTTAAAAAAAAATCAGCAAAAACCAAATTGTACTGAAATTATTTCCCTGAAATGTAATTCTCCATTGAAACATGACCTTTTAAATCAAAAGTCTGCAAATGGTTATGATCCAAAATGATAAAAGGAAAACAAACAAATAAACACAAAAAACCCAAACAAAACATTGAAACTTAAAATATATTTTAATAATTTGGCTTGAATGGATCTAAATTGATTATTGCAGCTCATGGAACTGAGCCAAAATATTTAGTCTTGATTCAGTGCAAGTGTAAATCTATTTCCACTTCTGTTGCTGTGAAGCCTCATGGAAGTTTGGAGAGTCTGGCTGAGGCACAAGACATCCAGTTTCCATCCTGGAGGAGCCATCACCAACATCCAGAAGAATTTTTATTTTGTCACTGTTTGATACAGCCTTTTTTTCAGTTGTTACGCTCAAAAATCTTGTTATGGGCAAAAAGTCAATTCGCTTTCCGTGTAAAGCCATGCATTAATAGTGTAACTGAAATATCAACAGTCTAATTAAAGAATTACTATTAACTCAAGTCTAACTACTACAAAAAAAGGAGGGTAAAAAAAGAAATAAAATATAGTATAACAGAATAAGTCTTAATAACATTAATACAGTTGAGATTATTATGCACTCTCCCTGTATCTACCCCTTTCTCTGCTGTTATACTTGTTCTTCCAGACCCTGAAGTTCAGAGGGGTAGACAGTTTATCCCACACAGACTAATTACTTGTTAGTGCTTCTTATTAGTTACAAATAATCATACAATAATAAGAGTTAAACACAATTGTGTTGTGCTGGTCCAAATCTAAAACAATTCAGAAAAATAATCACCGCATTGTTACCTCTTACAGGCTAAAGCAATTCTTCAGGTGGGCCAAAGTCCAGCGAGTTCCTGGAAAGTCCTGAGGTCTCTGTTGTGAGGTTAGCACAAAGCCTGTGGTCTGTAATAAGCAATACCAGCATAGTATTTAATAGGTTACAAATTTTAACTTAGAATCATAGTATCATGGGATGGTTTTGGTTGGACTCTGAAGCCCACCCAGTTCAACCTCCTACCATGGGCAGGAACGGTTTCTACTGGATCAGGTTGCTCATAATGTCATCCAACCTGGCTTTAAATCATAATGAGTTTTGAAAGTAAAGGAAACTTGAAGAGTATGATTCATTTGGAATTTAAAAGTTTGGCAAATGTATCAATTTAACTGCACCTTTATATAGCTGATTCATTGTTAAATACTCATAAAAAATCATTCACAATCAACAAATGAGATAACTTCATCAATATTAATAGAACACAGCCCTTAACAAGTAGGGTGTCTCAACAACATGTTAGTAGGATGATCCAGCTTCAGCTGGGGAATTATAAAAATACTTTCATTGTGTGCCATCTTTTCTAAGCCACAGTTTTCTCACATGTAACCTAATCTCACAGGGTATTTTACATATCTGACTCTCAAAGGTTAAAAGAAATCTCCTGCAGATCTTTATCTCATTCCCAAGAAGGCACATTCTCATCCTTAGTGTGGCTTCAATTGCCTAAATTTGCTACAAGACTGTCAAAATGATTCAGGATCATATTTAATGTGGATTTCAGAATCTCTTTGACAAAGATTTTAATTTTATACATCTCATGTAAATCCAGAAAAAAGCACGATCTAAAAATCCTAATGAACTTGTTAATGAAAATTTAAATAGGTTTGTACTTCCTATGTGTTTTTTGGTTAATTATGTAGCAATATTGTCTCATATATACCTTAATCAAACTAATTAATGATTAATGCACTTCCCACTGATATTTGATTAACACACAGTTACTGTCTCATCAGATTGGACAAAGTTTTAATTAATTAAAGTGTGGCTGGAAGTGCAAAGTTAAGGAAACAATTTCAACAACAGAGCTATTTAAATTCAAGTAACTAAATAAAAGGAAACATGTTAATTACATTAAAAACAATTAGCCATTAAACTACTTTCACAGTTGGAAGTAATTGATTTAATGAAGATAATTTCTAGAGGATTATATTTTAACTGTAATAAGAGTAAATTTGTCTGTGTGGTGAAGTAGGAGAATTCTTGAAATAGTATTGTTAGGCTTGTAGGATTATATCCTTCATTTGTTTCAGGCAGAATCTCTCATATTTAAAGCAGCACTATAGATTTCTAAATATGTCCTTATGACTGTTTATTTTCACACTGATCAGCCCTGAGCTATTTCAATAGGTTGACGCTGTAATTCTCACATGATATGACAAATAATTCACAGTACTTTTATGTTGTCATTAACTGTCACATTTCTTGAGTTAAATATGAGCACTGTCACTTGAAAGTCAGAAAGCTGCTTCTAAATTTCTCAATTTCATTAGCAATTGATTCAAATCCCTTTCATAAAAGAGCCTGGATTGACATATGAATTGCAGTGGTTCCACAGTTTAGTGATTAATTAAGCAGGCTATCAGGCCCACATTCAGCTATTTATTAATCTTTAAAGTCTTGCTTCATTATACAAAGCTTTCTAATTATTACATGTAATTACTGTATTTATCTTTTCTGCATTTTGAAGAAAGTTAATTGGTAGGGGGAAAAAAACCCAAACCAACCTAAGAAGCTGTTTCTGATCAGCAAAGTCATAACTTAATAACGATAATGTATGGGCAGACCCAAAGCAGTGTCAGAACTCTTTGACAAAATGGACTCTGAAAGGAACTGTCAACAGAAAATAAAGGTACCTATTTCTTTAAAAAATGGAAAATAATGTCAGCATAGGTTGTTCAACACGTCCAATGAGTGCAATGATGCAGTTTATACACTGAAGTGTATGCTTTGTGCGTGGCTGTATATCCTTAATATTATCATATATTATTTGAATGTAAACAAACAAACACAAATACGCTTCTGTTGTCCTTGCCAGCAAAGAAAACTGGGAGGTAGATTGACTTATGCTCAACGACGCAAAAGCCATAGATAGAAGATAATGTACAACAAAGTAGCTTGATGATTTGATAGAGACTCCCTGACTTGAAACTAAAGTTATCTTCTAAGTTTTTGATTAATACTGTCTGTGTTTTTTTGAAGAAGGAATCTATACATGTAGTTCTTCTGCACCTGAATTCTTTTAGCTTCTCTTATCTTTAAAGAATGACAGAGTCTCATGTTTCTACCAGTGATTTAGGCAAAAAAGAGAGAAGCAAATAATACTAACAGGTTAGTCTGGAAGAGATGATAGCTGATTTCTGGGAAAAGGAAACATAGAAGGCTCTCTTCCAGGTTAGATCCAATGATTAAGTTGCAATAGAAGTGGTTGTTCTGATAAATTTCCAGTACATCGATTTGTGATGAGAAGAAAAGAAAATCCACAAATTGTTTTTTAAGAGAAGAATCGTTTTTCATGTATAGCTTAGTAATTGGGAAATATTGTTAGAAAACAAGGTGATAGAAGATAAGCTCTTAGCTAGTGGCCATGAGCTGTGAATGAATGATACTATAGCACTGGCACTTCAGGAAAATGGGGTTTTATCTGAACATTAAGAATTATTTCAGTTTTATCCTTCACTCTTCATCTTATATGTCACAAGGCTACCCAGGCTTAGAACCTTTTCTATCTTAGGATACCTGACTGAATGAGATGCTGAAATCAGTGCCTTGCCATGGTAACACCAACCATCTCTCTCCATTCAAGCCAATACACAACCATCCAGCCACCAGCTAATAGTTTGTGTTATTGACAGATGTGTCTCATTGACTCCCTTGTTTAACCTAATGAATAATCAAATGCCTTTCACAATACTTGAGAAAGTAATATTTCCCACACCATGCAATCAATTTTCTTTGGATCATGGTCATTAAATTTTCTACCTTTATTCCAAGTTTTCTTGGCAAGATATTGTCACAAAGTTTCTTAGCACTTCATCACATGGTATAGTGTCCTGACCACTCTTCCTGGCATCTCCTTGGAGAAAAAGATGTGCAATAATCACAGATTTTGAAAGATTATTTGTTGGATCACAATCCAGGAAGGTTGTCCCAGCAGCATCACCTAGAAAAAAAAAAAAGGTCTAAGGTTTCTCCCATTGATTAACTACTTCAAATCTTGTACTAAGGTCAGAGATGGTTATGATTACATTTTCCTTTCTATGGAGAAGAATAAACCCTTCACAAAGACTGTCCCAAAATCTTTTGACAAAAGCTATTCTTGAAAGGCAGAATGTATGTTCCTGTATTTGCACTTGTAGTTATTTCTTGGTGGCCTCTGGAATCTTTCTTAATATGGGAAGAGTTCTCTTTGTGCTAAAAAAATTCTTTGGTATAGGGTCCGCTCCTTATTTGAACTACACTGAAGCTCATAAAATGAGTTCTGGCTTAGAAAACATTTGTTAGGTTTTATATTCTGAGCGTTTAAGTTTCTTGGAACTTCCTAGACCTTTATTGTGATGACAATTCTCAAGACAGGTAGTTTAGTATTACTTAGCAAATGGAACTTGCAGTGAGTAAGCTCTGGAACTTCTCATACTATAAGGCTGTGAGGCAGCACTGTGTTTGTTGCTTGACTTTCACAGGTGCATGATTCCATTAGATAGAATTAATTATCTGATTGGGACAATAGAAATGGTTCCTTTATCTTCTGCATTCAGCCCAATATACAGGCAGTTGATTGTTACATAAATGAGAAAGCAGAATTCAGGAAATATTCCTCCCTTGATCCAAATGAACCTGCCATTCTATTACACCACACACACTTATTTGTTTAGTGCAAACACAGCCTTAGGTTGTCAACATGAAATGACCAGTTATAAATATATAATTAGTAGTATTCATTATTTTAAAAATCTTTAGGGGTTAATCTTATGTGTGAGATATATATGTATTTATTTCATGCATCCAGTTATTTCTATACATTGAGGTCAGACAAGAAAAGACAAGAATACATAATAATATGTAATATGTTGAAGTAGTTCAGTTAAATAAATATTAAAATTACAGACCTCAGAAGGGATTCACTGTAAAACTGCTGGTAGGCACTACATTGTCCGCTGTGTCCATATTGCATTACCTGCACTTCATATTACAGACTGCTTGAATAGGGGCTTATTGTATCACTTTAAATTGAAACATATTTCAAAGTGATAGCTCAGAATAACTGCAGAACACCTATATGGCATCAGAATGGTGATTTAGCCAAGAGGGATACTGCATGCAGCCAAAAGAGTATTTAATAACGTTGAAATTAGCAGTGTAATCATCTTTTTTTTTTTTTTTTCCCCCAAGACATACTTCTAAAACAGACCCTTAAAGCTAAACTAGACGATTTAGGCTTAATTTTTTGCTTGCCTGTCTACTAAAATATGCCTTGGTCCTGTTCAAGAGCTGATGTGGATGTTTTTATGTTTGAAAGAAACTTTTCCTGAATACTAATTTTGTGAGACTTCAAAAGGACAGACATTTTTTAAGCCTTTTCTATCTGCCTAATAATAACTTGGTGTTAACTCAAGCTGTTTGCTTTTCATTTTGATAATAAATGCAAGACCTAATGAACATTTATCAATCTTCTTGATGTAGTCCTTTCAGAATTGCTATTCAAGTGCTAAGAATTCAACATTGTCTTAAAAGACTCCTCCCTAATCAAATACAATTATTAGGTCATGCCAAAAGTGAAAACCTTTGTGTGACATTTTTTAACCTAGAATGTTGACCATTTGTCCTTTTGAAAAAACTTGTTCCTTTTCCAGGAAGCTGATTTATTGTCAGGGAGGGAAGATTCTACAAGCAATACACACAGCGGGTAAGGTTTTATGCAAAACAGTTGTATTGAGAGATCAGTTTTAAAAATCAGATCTGAAAATCAATAAAAACTGCATTCTATGTCTTTAAGCCCACTTCATACTTTTCCCAATAGGCTTAAACAGTCATCCTCATTAGCACTTGATGTTCAGAGTGGCAAGGGAAGGGGATATCTTTCCCATTTAAATTAACCAGTAGAGTTGTGCAGTAGGAAGGTCCTGGGTCTTCTTTGGGTTGTCATGGTTCTGCTTTAGTAAATTTAAAAGACTTCATCATACTCTAGTTCAGCAAACTAATGAATAAGCTCCCTTGATTTACTCACTGAGTATCTTCATGGGTGTTTGGTTCCTATGTTTCAGTAGAGTACATGGATTTGGAACCACCAGATTTTTGCTGCAATATTAAAGCTAGTAGTTGTGTAACTACTGTTGTGTGGAAAGACTAGGTCATGACAGCTAAGCACTAATTGTTTAGAACTCCATATCTGATGAATTATCTCCAAACACTAACAACTGAAACTTCAGGATGGGTCTGCTAAGAAGAGGCAAAATCTGGGAAAACAGCAAGATGAAGTCTTCCATTAAGCTTCCTTACTCTATGGTGGTATTTCTGCCCTTCATACAATCCTGCTGTGACTACAGTTTAAAATTACATTTAAAAAGCACTAGTGAAGCATTTGATATGATTAGGTACAAAGTGTGAACTTTAAGGCTAGGCTGACAAAAAGATAACTTGACACTACACACAAAGTAAGACAAACTGCAAGGAGACCAGCTGCTGCCTTGCATCTGAATGAGCCTGGAAGATGAGAAAGATTATTCTTCCTGCAATCAAGTTGTGAACTTGTCTTGACTGAGCATGAATTGCAAATCTTTTTTTTTTTTTCTCCCAAATGAACAAAAAGTTTGTGTGGGTTTTTTTGAGGCATGAGTCAGCTCTTGTATTGATTGTGTGTTTCACTTGCCATGTCTCAGCTGTCATAAAGTTCTGCTCTACTGTAGAACAGTCTTAGAAGACTGGTTTTTTTCCATGCATTCATGGTGATGTTTCATGTCCCCCGATGCCCTCTTAAAGCGTCATCAACTGTACAATGTGCCAGTTTTTGTGCCACTATAAAACTGGTGAGAATGGAAAATAGGCCACTCGATGTTGTTTATGATGAGATAAATTAGACCATCAAACTGTTAGAAGCTGTGTTTATACACGTAAAATCAGATTGGACAAAGAAGTCTGATCATTTTTCATTTTGTTGTTTGCACTCAAGTACACATCCAACTTTTCCAAGCTCAATAATTGTGGATTGTGCCAGTATTCGATAGATGTATGTTCCATCATGCTTCTCAAAAGCTCTATTTCCCTTTTGTGGATCTTCTCAACTCCACTCTATTGTACTTCTGATGAGGCAAAAACATACAGTATGTCATACGAGGGCATCCTATTGTGCAGCACAAAGAAGCCTCAGCTCTTCCAAATAATTTGTTCAGGCTTTTATTATTTCTATCTTAACTGCATTTCATTTAGTAGTCACAGAAAACAAGAATTTCCCAAACATGTTTCTGTTGAAGGCAACTGGTAAAACGCAAATCTGTTCACATTTAGGTGGAGCTCCTGGAGAGTGAAAATACAAGCAATAATTCCTCTGAATATTTTCTTGAAAATGTAACTTTTCTGGCACACTTAAAGCATTTGTTTAGCTAAATGAGTTGGGTTTTTTTGAGAACATATAAATAAATTGTTGTTTGTGGCTCTACCAGACCTGCCATAATTACCACTGTGGTGGGAAATCAGTTTAGGCAGCAGCAGGGAACAGATTTAGGTCTCCTCGTGTCTTTTCATAGCATATAGTATCATTGCATAGCAATAAAAAAATATTGCTTTGCAGAGCTTCATTTTTGACTCTTTCCTCAAAATGATGTTCTTTGTAGTCCCCAAATTTTTTAATTCCTTCAGTACACTTGATATTTTCCCTTAGTTACATATTTCCCTTATGTAAATTAACAGTATCATCTGTGTTTAATTGCAAAGATTAGGCACAGCAGAATCTGGCCTTTAGTTCAGCTCATACTTTTGTGACACTGCTCCTTGAGATGTTTGAGGGTGAATAGATTGTTGTTTTTCTTTCAGTAGGAAAGTGTTCTTCAGTCTTTTCCGGCATTTGGTTATTTAAACATAAGCTATGACCATGCCAAAAGGCACCCAGAAAGTAAAAAGAGTGCCCTCATGAAACAGAAGTTGTGCTGTGGGAATTTCCACAGCTGTGGTGACTAAGTGGGACACATCCCAGAGCCCTGGGTGATGGGGGCAGGTGACAAGGTATTTGGGGTTCAGCAGAACATTCACAGCTGTGGCTACAGTGTAGGGAAGCAGGTGTGATTCCTCACCTTCAGGTAACTCTTCTATATATGCTACCTTTGCTTCCTCAAAGTAGGGGGCTTGAAAGAACTCAGAAATTTTCAGGTTTCTAAGGATCTGCTCTAAATCCTCTTGAAATCAAGTGTTGGTATAAGCCTCCTGTCTTGACTTCCCTCTCTGTCATGTCAGAGTGAATAACTAAGAGGCACATCAAACTCAAGATCAAGTTTGGATTGATTTAAGCCATATGTGTGTTAGTACTTTGCTTACACACTCTTGAGAAATTGCAACATTTTCAATGTTTTCTTATTCCATCCCTTTGCAAGGTTCCTTCCAGAGTTGTATCATATACTGTATCTGAGAGTTCTACTTCTTTAATAATATGTCTAAATAATGCTATGTGATTTATTAATTGAAATGCCTCATTACTACATTGATCTGCTTCCTTTGCAGTTTGTCCATTTTCATATTTTGTTATGTATTATGCTGTTGAATTGCTTTTTCTGTGTGAGTCAGGAGAGCTTTGAGCAGCACCTTCTAATACTCTGAATTTCTTAAGAGCAAACTTGCTTGGATTAAGTCTTTGCAGTTTTAAAAACACGTTTTGACAGCAATTAGATTTTTTTTGTGTGAGAGAGTATATTTGGTGATTTTTGTGTATGTTCAGCACAATCTAAAGAACACATTTTCTTATCATTTTTTGATGGGCCTTTTACATCTTCTGTTGGGATGCAGCAGCCTTTAGAATTTTTCTATGTATTTGACCACATCTTTCAGCAAGGAAAGGAAAAGAGCCTTTGCTGAAAGTGCACCTCACAGTTCATCATGGAAAATGTTATTTATTGGTTGTGCTGGCAGTAGCAGTAAATAGAGGTCTGTTTTACATCACTGATGAGAGCATGTATCTCATAACTCTTGATGCACACTGACTCCGAATAACTTCTCCTTAAACCCTTCCTCCTTTCAAACCAAACACCTTTTTCTATTTCATTATATGAACATGAATTAATACAGAGAGGAAATATGAAAAGTCATTTACTGCGTATTTCTTTCAACATGCAAGTCTTCTTTAACTGCTTAGGAAAAACTAACTACAAATTCCATTTCATTTGTGAACCTGTTATAGATTGCTTTATTCACTCAATTGACTGCAACAGTTAAGACAATTACCATCTGTGATCTAAATACATGTTTATATTGGAACGCAAAAAGTATTTAATTATTAATGCCTTCTTATAAATCCAGCTCTCACTTAGATGACAATCAGTTCACTTTATGACAACCAGAATGTGTTCTTGCTTATGTTTGATCATTGTGTGCAAGTTGCAGACTTATTTAAAATGTCATCAAATGAGGCATACAGGTTTGCATTAACCTTGCATTTTCCTAGGTAGATCACATGTCCATGGTAGATGTAAAATCATACGCTAAATATTCATGGCAAATTTGTGAAAATGATTGTGTAATATAGCATTTTAATCAAGAGGGAAAACCCACTCAAATATTTACTCTGCAGTAGTTGGAGTAACATTTCATTACTGTGATTTCTCAAAGCTATAGAGAATCCATTGTAATTTATTCAAACAGAATTGTTGGAGGTGTTTTATACGTAAGGATAAACAAGTGGTCTTTAGCCTCAGTCTTGTTTCATCTTTACTTTCTATCAATTTACAAATGCATCTTCAAGGTTAGGTCAATTTTATGGTACTATAATTTGAATTTCTGGATGTCTGCCATGTTAATATACTGATAAAATGAAGTAGAGCTAGTATGATTTACAGGACATTTCATGGTCCTGTTTTCTGATACCATTGCGTTATTGTTCAAAAAAGAAAGAGACTGGGACACTCCCCTTTTCTTAGAGTGGTTGGAAGATGCTACAGCTGACAATAGGTGGATCCAATGGTGTTATGATGCTCTATCAACACATGTGAAGCTCTCGATTGTCAAAAGTGATGCAGGAAGAAAGAGGATGCGCTGATGAGATCACCATGCTCACTTCCGACTGAGCATTCTTTTTCAAGCACGAGCATCTAATAAACATAAGGTGAGTCCTTGAAGGTCCTAAGACACTGAATCTTGATACTCCACTTCCATTATTTTTGGAAGTTTGTTTCTGCTGAAATAATGAATCCATTCTTTACTATTCTTCCCTAAAGATTTGCCACTTCTTTCTTTATTACAGCTTCTCTAATTGCTCATATTTAGAAAGACATTGTAAGTTAGGTTCAACATTTTGTGTTCTGTGGTGAGAAAACCCGCTGCCCCTTCCCCTCTAATGAATGCCAGAATTATCACAAAGCTATGCCTCATGAATAATGTATATAGCCCAATTAAATGAAACTCCTGTATTTGTTCTCATGGAAAGTATCTGGTGGAAATGACAATCTTGTAGGCAACGGCACTATGTTTTGACACCTGAAGTTAACCACATGGAGCTACTTGTAACATTTTGAATCCTGTGAATTTATACCTTCTGTTTTCAAGCAAAGATAATAATTCTAATTCTAAATTATGAGTGTCTGAACTTATTTCTTTGTGTTCTCTGGGGCTGTAAATTAACTTACACTGCCAAATTTCAGTGAAGTGCAGTGGGCCTGACTAACATTGGATTCACATAGGAGGCAGAAGTAGAGACCAAGTGTAAGTATGTCTGTGGAAAGACATCTTGATTTGATATCTCCATTTCAATTAAAGTAATATCTTGAAAACCATAGGCTTTTAAAAGTTTTGCTGCAATCATGGTAGATGGGGAAAGCTATTCCTCTGTCAACATGACTGCATCAGTGGTTGAGACATGTTAAATGTATGTAAAGCTGTGTCAGCTGTAAGACAAGTGAACACAAGTGCTGAGACACTCAGTTCACTTCAGCATTGCCAGCTCTGCTCCAAAACCACTACAGAAAGAAATTCCTGCTGTCAAGGGACTTCCAGTCCTGAGCAGGTAAGTCTGTTCAGCACAGCCTTACTTAACTGTTCAGATCCCCAAGCTGCTAGGAACCTACAGCTATGCTCTTCATGAGCTTAAAATCGATAATCCACAAAATCAATTTGTTCTCTCAAGAAGACATCTTGAGATGAAAAGCTGAAATTCAGCTTGCTTATAGTTATTAAACCACATACGGTGCTTTTTAGAACAGCCAATGGACAGAACAGTCCAGGGTGGGATTTTCAAAGGTGCTTAAGGAATTTAGGAGCATAACTGACACTAAAAGTCTATGGGATTTACCCTCTTACACGCTTTTGGCACTTGATTAAAAAAATCCAATTTCAGCAGATAGTCCTCTGGACTGTCACTGGAACTTGAGTTCTGTTGATTCAGCTACGACCTGCTGTTGTGGACCTGCTGTTTCAGCTCTCTCTGCAACTTTTATCCCACATTGGCCTATTTAGGAAGGCATTTTCAATGACCTCTGGGAGTTCTGTCATGCAATGGAGTTCTCATAATTCGTTAGGTCTTTCTTTTGACGAGATCAGCTTTGGAGTGCACAGCTCTGTAAAATGAAGGCTATGTCTTAAGATAGGTTTATGATGGGCATAATATAGACCTGGGTTTTGATTGTGACATCTGAATAAAACAATTCCAACAACAATGCTGCCTTTCTTCATGAGATTAGGATGTTTTTATTACTCTGTGAATGCAGAGACTTGATTTTATAGAATTATTTTAAACGCAGCTAATGATTTTTTTTGTACTTTGAGTCCCATTACCATACTAAGAATGATCTATGGATTCATAGTCATACAAGAAATAAATCTCACTTGAACATTAACAAAAAAGTGAACACGTAATGGCATATAGAGTATTCTACATCTGGTCACAACCTTGAGTTTGGCTCTGAGATTATTTATAGAACCTAGTTACCATCTGACAGTTTCGTATTGGCCTATGTGAAAAGACTGTGCCTGTAATAGTTTTCATTTAACAAATTAAGAAAATAAACTATGCTTACCTTCCAAATAGCTCCTTGCTGAGCTGACACACACCTGCATGCAATGCTGCCAATGTTCCAAGCGATTCCACAAATCATTTCCTGAAAGGCTGTTGGGGGTCTCCACTGCTTTTTCTTTCACGTTTTCTACTGACCAAGAATAGGCTTCTCTGAGCACTGACTGGATCTTTGGGAAGAAGTAGTTTTTAGCTAAAAGCTGCTTCACAGACAAAATGTTGTGGGCTGGTGTGCTATCTTGATGCTAGCTTGCTGTTCAGTCTTGCACATCATTTTCTGACCAATGGTGAGAAAACATCTCTGTTAGAACATGCATACACTTGTACCAAGTGAGACGAGCAAGCTTAGCCTTGTCTCACTGTGACAGGTCAGAACATGCTCCATAATCATCTCTTTGACTCTCCTCTCCCATGTTTGGTTCCTGAGCTATAAGATTAGTCTTGTGTTTTATTGTGTCAGACCTTGTATGACCATCACATTGATTTTAGAAGAACTAACCAGGAACTCAATGTCGCCACCTGTTTTATAATATTAACTAAGAACTCCTTTGTAGAATAATTAACTGCATATAAAGTGTACAGTGGCTGAAAAACTCAAAATGGAGGAAAACAAAAAAACCCAAACCATACCCATTGTTGGTTTGCAAACTTCCTGAAGAGAAGTCTGTCATACGAAACTACTCAATCCAGCTATGACACATATATATAAATGCTCAGTTTCCTTTGTCTAGGTCTTTCATGAAACAGGGAAAATATTTCAACCTATTAAGATAAAGAGCAGTTTTTATTTCTTCTCAGAATAGCCAGAGAAGTCATTGGTTCACATGGATCCTAAAGATCCAGAAATTGTCTGAAGCCCTGCTACACCTCATGTTTTCAGCAGAGCCATGCCATGCACTTAAAACAGAGTTGCATACACAAAGTTTTTGCAGGTGGTTCAGAACTCCAGCTTTTTTTTTTCTTCTTCAAAAGCACCCAGCCTTAAATCAAAAGTAGTTCTGTAAACATTAGCATGAAGAGAAGATTAAATATTTGAGTCTCCTTGTTAATTGAAACCTTTGATTAAGCTTTTACTTGAGGTTAACACTTACAAGATCAATGTTGTTTACATCTGGAGAAATTTAAAAAGGGTATATAAAATGAGCCAGTAACATCAATGGCGTTATTAGGAGAAGACTGCTGGAGCTGAGCATTAGCAAAGGGAATTCCAGAATCTCTTTTTGTGGATACTTTCTTAGAATCATAGAATGGTTTTGGCTGGAAGGGACCTTAAAGGTCACTTTGCTCCTCTGTCATGGGCAGGGGCACTTTCCACTGAATCAGGCTGCACAAAGCCCCATCCAACCTGGCCTGGAACACCTCCAGGGACGGAGTAGCCACAACTTCCCTGGGCAACCTGTGCCACGGCCTCATCACCCTCAGAAGAAAACATTTCTTCCTGAGATCTCATCTAAATCTTCCCTATATCAGCTGAAAACCATTCCACCTCATCCTATCTCTGATCAAGAGCCCCTCTCCAGCTTTCCTGTAGCCCCTTTCAGTCCTGCAAGCTGCTCTAAGGTCTCCCTGGACCCTTCTCTTTTCCAGGTTGAACAATCCCAACTCTCTTAGCCTGACCTCATATGGGAGGTGCACCAGTCCTTGAATCATCTCTGTGGCCTCCTGTGGACTCGATCCAACAGATCCATGCCCTTCCTATACAGAGGATTCCAGAACCGAACACAGGGTGAGGATATCCTCCAGGTGAGGATATACATGTCTCAGTTATGTCAGGGGTGTCTGTGCATGTCCATCTTGATTTTTTAATTTTTTTCTTTAACCAAAACCACCCTAAACTACTGTCAAGCTACCTAAGTCAAACAGAGAAAAGGAGAAAAGAAAACAAAACAAATAAACAGTGGCCCTTTCTTCCGTTGAAGTAAAGAAGATACCTGGGCATCATACAATACACAAACAAGGCAGGAAAGTGCCATTTGCAGCCACATCCCTTTAATTCCTGTTGGCCAAGCTACACAGAAGTAGTTGCACGTTATGTCAGGCTAACGAATCATCAGTGATTAGTATTATTGAGATGGAATGTGCTTCATTGAAATATTCAGTGTCTCATATCAGTGTCACACACCACAGCATTAATGGGATCAAGAAGCAACAGTGAGTTTCCATGACAATGCAGTAGATGCATGCAGCGGCACCTCCCTGGGTAAACAGTAATCCTTCAGAAAAACAAGAAGGTCATTACAGCAACTTGTCAAATCAATGCAGAGAGTGTCTGAGCCGATTAAGGCATCTTCTCTTAGCTCTGACACGGTGTCAATAGTACTGGGCCACTAGTACTCAGTCAGATGACTGAAGTGAAATGCCCATCAGTCAGGGAGCTGAGGTGGACTAATGATTCCCTGTGCTGCCTATTAGAACTACATGACAACTCAATCCTGTTTGCTTAAAAAAAAAAAAAAAAAAAGTGACCTTGTTGCTTTGTTTGAAGCTGAATTAAATTGACAACAGCAGCTAATCTTTACCTAGGGCGATTAACAGAATTAAAGTACAACAACAAAGGCACACAAGGTTTCATGGTTTATATTCTTAGTTTGATAATGCTTGCAATCTACTGGGGTCTTTACAATTAAGTAAAATGTAAATATGTATTCCAAGCCAAACTACATTTGAATGGATCTGAATTAATCTGTTTTTGATAGGAGACTATTTTAAGGGAGTAAATGTGCAGATACAAAGTATAGACTAAGTACAGTAATAATCAGCCAGTGGGTTAAAAAACAAAAGTGAAGGAAATGTTCAAAGGAGAATGCTATTCTATACTTTGCCAGCCTACATGTGTGGGTGGTATTCCGGATACAGAAAGGATGTAGTCAATAGAAAAATTACTTTAAAGATGCTTTACATCTATAACTGTTAATATGAATACATAGTGTCACAGTGCGTCCTCCAAAACACATACATATAAATATATATATATTGGGGCACAGGATGTACCTTATTATTTTATAGCTATCTTGAAAATGTTTAACAAATAGTTGCTATAAACCAAACATGTATAAGCATGTAGGTATACATGCTTTTCACCTGAGGCCATTCTAAACTGATGAGCTTGATGAAAGCCTTCACGTCCACATCATGTTTCTCAGCAGTTGATCAGTTTACATTACTGACCTACTCAATCAAGAGGAAGACAGAAGTTATGAGGAGGAAAGAATAAGCCTGGGCAGAATGTTTTGTCTATGTTAAAGAGAAAATCTAAGCTGTTACGAAATCTGAGAGGTTATATTCCTTCATTCAGTTCATGAACATATTGGCTTAAAGATGTACTTTTACCCACAGCATTGGCTACAGAGTTGAGCGGAATTTAATTGGTTAGATTTCTAAGAAATAATGCACCACAGCAATGGGAATGAATTGGGAAAAAGGATGAAGAAATAAATAGCCAGCCAAATTATTTTCATGAAAGCCTCAAAACTCAGCGGTAGAATTAATTGATATTGATGGACTGCAAAATAAATCCTCATTCAAAGAGCACTATTTATTTGCTTTCAGATTATGTGAATGAGAGCAGGATAGGGTTCAAATCTACAGAAAATCTGCCATACAGATACGATACAAAGCCTGTACAAAACCTGCTGCAGAGTAACAAGCATGATAAGGACAAAGGGGATTTATGTTTACCAAGAAATAAGTCATTGGAAGGACTAAATGGCTCAAGGGACTGGTACTGAGTTTGAAAGCTTTTCACCTCTTAGTATCAAACTCAAATCTAGCCCCAAGCCGTAGCGATTGAAGGTCATTATCATCCAGTGGCTGTTCAATATTGTGAAAACAGGCCACTTCTCGCTGGACAGGAGTCACATTTCAAAGACAGCAGCATTTCTGAGGTTCATTAGAACCCATAATTTTGGTTTCAGCATGGAGCACTTTATCAGCTGCTGAGCATCACACCCTCCAGAGGCTGACAGATCTGACAGGGAAAGTTTGCAGTGCTGCCGCAGTGCTGGCTGAGCTGCATGTGACAGAAGACTTATCGCTACGTCTCAGATCTAGCAGGCTTTGAACTGTAACTGCACACGTTAGAAAATAGAGAATACATTTAAATATTTCAGCAATTGATTCTTGTTTTATTCAACAGGCAGGGAAAATTTTAAACAGTTGCTCACTGACACAAGCCTAAATAGGAAAAGACAACATTGTAAGAGTGAATTGCCACTAGCATTTGCAGTGAGACCAAGCCTTGGACAGGAAATATACAACATCTTAGACTTCCTTCTGCAGTTCTCATTCAGGGCTCCAAATAATTTATTAGTGGTATATTGTATGTAGTCATATGTGCAGGGCTTACTTTAATTCTTTCAACATTAGCCTATATATTGTCTTTCTCTATACCGGTTGCCAATTGCACTCAGACACTGGATTAGTTTATGTTGCACAAAATGTCCTTATCAGTGCTTATTATCTTGTATAGTTGGGTAAAGCACACACATATCAGTAAGCCTGTGCAGTTTCCTTTCAAGCAGAGTAAAAATCTGTTATGCAAGTAGAAATGTGCCACCTGTAGCATGAAATTTCCATTGATATAGATGATAATAATAATATGTAATCATTTTGAAATATTTTACATGAATGTTTTGCATAAAAGATTCTCTGGTCAGAATCATAGACATTTCCAGATATCCAGTCCTTGGTGTTCCAGCATGATCTGCTGGAGTCTGACAAAGTATAACTAATGCCGTTCCCTCTGTCTCTGGTGGCAGCTTGTGTAATAGGTACCAGATCTATACAACCAAACAGCAAGAATTAAAAAGTATTGAGGTCTTTCACTGGGAAATGACTTAATTGTTGGTTGTTAATCAACCTGACCATGTTTCACTAATCTTGAATTACTTTGTAATCTGAGAGTATGTGCATGCATGAGAAAGAACACTGAGAAAAGGCAGGGTTTTATATATTAATTCAGAAACGTGGTTAAGAGCGCTCTCATTTTATAAGATAATTGAAACTCCTTTTCAAGTTAGCCAAAAAATAATGAGGTAAAATGATCTATTTCTATGTGGAAATTAAAACTGACATAATGGCAGACCATTCTAAGAGGGAGACCAAAAATAAAAAAAAAAAAAAGCTAAACAAAATATATTTCCAATAACTGAAAAAACAAAGCTAGTTTCCCATTAACCATTAGATCCTAGAAGACAGAGACTTATGCTTGTGATACCAAATGGACTCTGAAAGATAATAAATTAGAGGTATTTCTTCAAGGTTTATAACAAGTGCAGATAACACCAAAATTAAGTCACTTCCTGACTGTTAGGCAGGAACTGGGTAGTTCATAATCATCAGTGATGACAATTACTGTCTCGATCAGGAGACAATATTTTAAATCTAATTCAAACAGTGCCTTCAAGAACTAGAAGGATTAGTGAGAAAAGGAATATACCTTTCCTGGCATTTGTGTAGTTCACAATTATTGCTAAACTATCCCAAGGAACACCTGCTGAAGAAGAATCTTGTGAACGCTGTGTCTCTTGGCATGATGTGTTGCATATGCCTGTTTAAAGTCCTTGTCCAAGCAGTGCTGCTATTTAAAAAACAAACAAACAAACAAAGAACCACTTCCCATACACCTCACACTTTAAAAAAATGTCAGGAGTAATAATTCCTCTAAGCCAGAACTGATATTTTAAGGGTGACATCCTGTCTTACCAAAAGCAAAGGTCATAAAGACTAAAATCTTGGACTTCTGTTGCCTAAATCTAGAATTAGTTGTTCAGTATAGGGCAAAAGACCTTAATTTGGAAGGCAGAAAGTGGGGATATTATCCTTTCTTCATTCTGTATATACTTTTTTCAAAATCCTGAACTCATTTTGGAGGTTTAAACACTCTTAGTAAAAAATTATTTTGAATATACTATTGCCTCAGAAACCCCGAATCTTGACTTCTATTTCAAACATGTCAGTTTGTACCTTGAAGTCACAGAACAAGTTTCCTAAACAATAATTTTCTTTACGCACATGTATAAATGTACACGTATGTGTAAACATTTAATAACTCCTTTTAGCAGAGTCTTTTATTATGAAAGCAAATAGATTTTAGCAACAAGTAGAATATATATTTTTAAAAAACAACTTATAATATTTTTTAATTGTAGAATATCTTTTTAGGAGGCTTGTAAAAAAAAACTAACAAGACAAAAAGGTAGCCAAAATACACATAAAATCATAAGGACTAAAGCAAACAAAGCATAATATACATTAGGGTCAAAAGGAAAGATTTATTACTTCTCTGAAAAAGGATGGAAAAGCCATACCTGATGTGTCCTGACATCCTTAGTACAACCTAACTTCTAACACATCAGCACGCTGGATGTAGCTACATAAAGGTAATATAAACTAATAAACAACAAATAAAGGCATAACACAAAGAAATCTCTAATGAAGATCAAAGTATATCTCAATCCTTCACAGCTTCTAGCTTTGTTCAGTGGAGAAATTCCATCAGCTATTGGAAAGGTTCAAGGAGAAATATGATCTCAGAAGTTAATTAGGGCTCTGTTCTTATTACCAACACCGCCGTTCCTGACTGTCCATGCAACAGTAAGTAAAGAGATATCTCAATAATTAGCTGTTCTTATTAAAACGTTATGAGCTGCATTGTCTGAAATCCAAAGTAGGACTCAGCACTAGAACAATAACATTGAAATTCCACATGGTGCCAAGCTTCTTCCTGAAAGTATGGCTAAAGCTCCTGAGAAATTTCAATGCTATTGGGAATGGCAGGGAAGGTGTGTGTACAGGAGCAACCATTTTGATAATTCTACTTCACAGAAAAGTAGGAGTCCCAGGGAATTTTCTAAAGCACGAAGTCCTACAAAGGAGAAGGAAACTTCCCTGAGAATTTGTTTTCATGAGTTCTTTTCAGCACAAATTCAAACACAAGGACAATGTCCTCTGTAGAAACAGAATATGAGCTACATTATATTTGGATTGCTGGAACTGGAGACTCAACCTATGAGCTTATGAAAAGTGATGACAAGAAGAACACTTGGCACTCATAAATCATCTTCAGACTGTTATAGGCACTGAATAAAGAAGAACAGAGACTCAAATTTCTGTGGATCTTCAAGAGTTCTGTTAAGAACAGAGGAGAAATTACAAATTGGTACTGACAAATGCAATGTAACTGTTACATGTGTGTAGCAGAGCCATAGTTCTGATAATAAAAAGAACTAAAAATGAAGTCATTGAGGTCTAAGAACTTTCTTAATATGTCAGCTTAAGATGTCGTCTCACAAATTTTTCTCTCCATAATAAATCCTCATATGCTCCCATAGGATGTGATGCAATGGGCAATAGTGTTCATGTCCATGAAATCATATAACCCAATGGGAATCATAACAGAGAACTTGTTAAGCATCGGCAGGGTTTTGAATGACTGTAATTAAGTAACTTGCTTCTCCCCTTGTGTTCCACCTCGACAGCTGAGGTCAGCTGCAGTGTTTGAGTCCCTGAATATAAATGTCAGGGCATGTTGCAGGAAATTCTCAGCAAAAAGTACTTCACCTCTGGAATTCACATGGCTTTGACAGGGCTCAGGTCAGTTGACAATCAATGTGTAGAGCAAGGCCTCTTCCATAATACTTCCCAACAAAGCAATAAAGATACCTTTTAATATGGTATTGTGGTTAATTAGTCACTTAAGCACAATATGTTAAATAACCCATATTCTGTTTTCCCTGTATTTTTAAATTTAATATGCATGACTAGGAACATGGCCTCTTTTTTTTTTTTTTGTAATCCATAAAAATCACTAAGAGAAGCTTTATTTTAAAGCTTTGAATGGAAGGATGACTGAAAACACAACAGACACACAATGTTTACATCTGTAACGAGAAAAGCAAAGAAAATGTACAGTAATGAGGGGTAATTTAGAGAATAATCAAAGTAATATTGTAATGACTACAATCAGCATATCATGCCTGAAGGGAAATATCCTGAAGGGATGTCTTGCCTAAAGGGATATGGTCTATACCACAAAAGCTTGGAGCCATTGTAACCCCTAGAGAAATATGATAATGGCCATACATAAAGTATAATTTATTTACAGTTTGAGGAAGGCTTCCATCAGGTCCCTAATGACAAGTTTACTAGTTACATTAAAAGCTGCGCTGATTCTGATAAAGGCATGAAGTCAATAAAGGAGGGAAAATGGGTCTGCAGTACAAGGAGAAAATGGATGCTGCTTAGTCAAGAAGAAGAAATGGAAATCCGGGAAGCAACACAGACTTTGTATTAAAAGACCTCTCAATATATGATCTCAGGTCAGCTGACAGACTAGTCGTAGGGAGGCATGATCTGATATGAACCTAAACAGCTCCATTATCTTAGAAACATTGAGAGACGTTAGAAACATCTTAGAAACAATTATAGAGATTGATCTACATATATCAACATTTTATTCTTTGCCTGCATTTTTAACTCTTCGTAGGAAAAGGAACCTGAAGGGTCTCTTAGGAATATAAGTCTTCCTGCTATTTTCCCAGTGTCTGAACAAATGAGACATCTTTTGATAAACACACATGTAAGGAAAAAAGAAGCAGATATTTAAATATTACTGAAAAAGGAAAAAAGAGGCAGATATTTAAATATTACTGAAAAAGACAATATACCGTATGGAATAAGTAGTGATAACAGAAAAGTGAAAAAATAGTGTACGAAACTTATTTTGGGTAAGAAATGAGCCTTCTGTCTTTCAGTCATGTAAATTAGGAGACACTCCCTTGAAACCAACCTGGCTTTATGGGTGTAAAACTAGTGAACCAATGAATAAAAAGGAAAAGACCACCACCAAATCCTGTCCTGTAAAAGGTTGTGAGAATACCAAAGAAAACCTCCTAATTTACAGAAACTGTCAGAGTTCATATTAGTTTGTGCTTATTTTCTGTCACATTATTGCAACATTTCAGACCTGCAAATCCCACCAGTGTTTCATGTCCTACAATCAGTTCTGTGTGGTGCTCAAAACTAATCCTGAATAAGCACTGACATTTTAAAACAATGCCCTACTCTCACAGCAATCCTGCTTCTATGTCATTACCTATTTTTTGGTCCTTGCTTAAAGGTCTATCATGAGATTCTAATAGAGGCCATTAAAAAATAATAAAGAAAAAGAAAACCAGGAGAAATCCTCAAATATGGTGTAAGTATATTGTTTTCAACATACTGCTATATAATGAATGCACACAGAGTAATTGCAAACGACCACCACTGCTGCTACAGCTAATTAATCTGACCCCATGGAATATTTTAGATGCAAGATCTGATGGCTGGACTGTTCTGTAGATCATGCCTACAGAGGAGATCTCCTTGAGAAAAAAAAAATATGTATTTTTATGATCATAGGTTGTATCACAATTTCTTTGGTTTGTGGAATTAAATAGTTTAACAAATTAACTAATTAGAACCATCAAAGCTTCCATCTGTGGTTGTGTTTTGGTTTTCCTCAACAGAACACTTGTTATAACAATCTGTAAAGAAAAACTTCTTCATCTGCCCACTATGCAGGGAAGTGACTGCAGAGAGATTGGACCTGAAACCTTACAGCTTCTGCCACATGTGTTCATTAAGCCTCAGGACTGAATGATCATCTTCGCTGAGTCCACCAATGAAATTGTAACTCTTTTGGACAAAATGGGTGGTGTGTCATTAAGGCCAGGGTCATACCTACTGGCTAGAAAATCCTGTGCAGGCATAAGGAACAGGAGATTCTCTAAGGAATTAGTAAGCTCTGTGGAATTGGAAATAGTGGGTTTGAAACTATACCTCCTCCCCTCAGGATGCATAATTTTGAAAGGTGTTCTCTTCCTCTGCAACCCAGAACGGATTTAAGACTGTGTTCCTTGAGAGGTGTGTTATCTTTACGAAGATGTGCAAATTACTTATGGAGATGCGTATTTCCATGTAAGTCACGCACGCCTCTCTACTGAATTTCCTATATAGTTTTGTTCCCACTTACAGGGCTGTCTGTTTTAGTTTTGACAATGAGATTTGTAGCATTTACCATGCATTCAGTTCAGAATTTAGTGATCTCATTTAAGGGTCTCAATAGCAGTTGAGGATGGAAACACCTAAGCTATACCACACAGCCCATACTCCTCCATGATTTTAGACTAGTATATGCAGGACCAGAAAATTAAACCTAAGGTATTTAGATGCCTGTCTCTTGACAATTTTTTCTGTTGGGGATTTAGTAAATTCTAGGGTGGTCAAAATAGGACGGTCTAAAGAATAGCAAATTGTGGGTACGTAGCAGGAGATGAAGCAATTGGTCTCTATGAGGAAAGCATCACAGAGGTATGTTACTCTTTCCAAAAAGTCATGAAACAAGAGCAGCAGCATCAATTTTGAGTTATAAGCAGGAATGAAACTTTAAAGGAAAAACCAGGAAGATAAGACAAAGAAGATTATCAAAAAGCAAGCTGGAAAACCCCACCCTGATTTTAAAATTCAGGAAATGGAGAGCATGAAGGAGATCAAGTTTTCAGAGGAAAGAGACGTAAATGAAATATTGACCCTCATGATATTAGAAGAAGACAACACAAACAGATGGTCTAGCAAACCTGTAAGCATTCATAAGGACTTCTTCACTCGTGTGAATTTACTCTTTGGGAGCAGTAAGACATCAGGAAAGAAGGGAGACATTTATTTGAACCAGTAAACATTGAGAATAAAAAATACTGTAATCTTGATCATCCATCAGAGCATAATTGTTGTTTTCCATTTAGTGGCAAAGTATGACTTCCCAAGGGCTGCTAGAAGGATCACTGTTTCACAAGGATGGATCTGATGATGAGTGATGACTCTGGTGTCCTAGCAAGAAGCTTTAATATCTTCTTTTCTCCCCTCACCTTCCTCCCTTTGCTATGCCATGCTACCAGTTATAAAAGCTTGGTGTAATCCCCAGAGTGTATAGAGAAAGTGTATTAGACATAAGGAAGGCAAGGCAGGTACTGGCTTTGGCAGATCTTGTGAAGTGATGAAGAGCAGCAGCAAAGTCCCTCAATGGACCGAGAGAAATGCATTCCCCTTTCATATCACTGTTCAGATGGCACCAGAACAACCAACCTGAGTTAAAAGTTCACGATGCTTGTATGTAAGAATATAAATTCACATATATATCAGTAACAAAGAGTTCCTCTAGAAAATAAACCTTTTCACTTTTTCCTTGGTTTGTATTAATTTTGTGCATGTGCCTAACTTCCCCCAAAGTCAATTAAGTTTAAAAACCTGAGACTAATCAAAGGAAAACTGAATCTTCTTTTTGTAGGTATTTGTTTAAACAATACACAAAGTGAGAGGCTGTCAATTTAAATATTTTGGATTCTGATTTTGATACAGAGGAACCGAAATCTAATGAGGAAAGGAGCTCACAATTAAAACATGGTTGATTCCCATTAAGTATAACAAGATATACACATCAAAAGAATCTCAGCCTAGATTAGCAATACCATATTTCCTAATGTACAAGGAAAAGGCACGCAAAACATAGTGTAAGAACGCACAATCAGCTAGGTCTGAAACAACCCTAGTTTTAGATGGTAAAATAATGCTGCAAATCCACACAAATAAACATTCACTTTAAAGTTTCCCATCCTTCTCATAACATAGCTTACTCTCACAACATTGTTATGAAATCCTCTACTATTCTCTTGAACATAAGCCATGATATATTTAAAATCTAACACAATCTACAACAGAGTTTTACCTAGATTCAATACAGTTAGACTGGTGAAATCCATGTAATTATTTTCTACCAGTATTTTTGTGTAAATTCTCTCTGCCATGTTACGCTGTGTACAACAGCTAGTGAATGCATGGGATATTGAGAGGTACTCAATAAGTCATTATATGATACTAGAAATAAAACTCCGTAGAAGAAAAGTGAAACAGAAAAAAAACAAGGCCTTTTTTTTGTCCTCCTGACTAAGAGGAGTTCGAGCCAACAGAAATTCCAATAGAAATCAGCCCACTTTTTGCTGATATTAATAAAATAGTAGTGACAACAATGCTATTTAGTTGCAAAATAAGAGCTTCACTGAACTATGAAAACAGCCTGGCAACCTATAATTTAATAAAAAAAGATATTTATGAATTATTCCTTCACCGTGCCCATTAGCATCAAGCAAGTAACTTGAATTTGATCCTTAGTAGCTTTACCATCATGCCAAGAAGATATAATTCTCTCTCTTTTTTTTTATGAAGCCTTAGTCACTGCACTACAGAGTTTGCTTTGCAAATATTCCCTATGTGTGTAAATGCAGGATTCTTTCATTTGCAAAATAACAATGCTAGGAGACACTTACAATAGGCCATGCAAACACAAACCATAGTGCCTGCGCTAAAGTCCTTACAAAACTTTAGAGCAAGTGTCAAAAACGTTGACAGCCATGTACTTGCTCCATCAGTACCACTTGGATGGAAGTGTGGAGACTAGTTAGCTAAATCGCAGTACCATAGACTCATCAAGGTTGGAAAAGATCTCTAAGTAATTTATGAGGAATTTTCTAAGGAGCCGTATAATGCTCCTGAATTCGTTCAGTGTCCTAGAATGCAGAATGCCACACCACACTAGGCTAAGGCACGGATATGATCTCCCACTTAAGGGATTATTCACTAACCACAGCTCTTCTGTAGCTGAACATCAAACCCATTCAAAAGACAGTTAGCCACTACAAAGATTTATGTAAAAAATACAGTATTTCATGTGTTAAACACAGAAATCTTTCTGAATCAGAATCTGCAAAGCTAAGCAGTGCATCACTTCCTTAATAGAACAGTTAAAACTGTTGCTATCACTACACTTCTGAGTGTTCCTTCCCCTTACTTCTCCCAGACGTTTAGTGGGGCATCATTATCATTACCTCATTTGCCTCAGGTCTATATCTGTCTTAAAAGAATGCAAACAGCAATGTTATCTGTAGTGCTCCAACACAGTGCAACACTTCTTACACAAGTTTTTCTATTCTAGTCAAAGTAACAGCCACAGAACCTTAGGAAAAGCATCCTGGCAAAGGAAGAAGAGCCTAGAGTTTTGACTATCCCATGAAACTAACTGATAGCTCTCCTAAATTCCAGAGGTAAAGTTCCTTCTCCTTGCACTCCCCTCAAACACTAACCTGTAAAGCTTATTTTAAGAAGTGTTACACCAGTAGTGTGATAGCTGCCATTCCAGATTTGCAACCAGTACTATTTTAATTGAATAACAAACCCATCAAACTCAAGAAGTTGAAGGCAAAGCAGAGGAAGAAAGACGCGCACAAAAATGTTTTTGCAAATTATGCACACAATTGGGAGAAACACAATAAACCCCCCAACACTCATTTAGTAAGTATAAAGACAGACAACAATTGGCATGGTGAACTGCCTGCCAGTGAATAAGAAACTGAGGAGCACACAGATATAATAGAGCCTAAGGAGGCTCTTGAGTGATGGGAGTGGTGAAGTTCTCTCTGAAGAAATAGTTATGATTTGATTTATGTAAGTTACAGAGATCTGTACGCAGATAAAAAGCTGCAGCAGCTGTGAAGGCACTTAAATACAATACTTAGGTGCATTGCAACATGCCAGGTGGTACAAAACTAGGGAACTGGTATTTACAGCAGAGAGATGATCAAAAATAGAAAGACTGGAGACATGAATAAGTACTATTTACGGGAAACATGATCATATGCTCAGGAATCAAATAGTTGGTGTTAGCCTGTGACATCCATCTTGAGATGGCCATCATAAGTGATAATGATGAATGCGGTCCACCCAGCCAACAGCTTTACTAGGAAGATAAATCACATTTAGCATTCTCCTTTTCTGAAATATGTGGCCTGTGGCACAATACCCTGTGGCAAAGAAGTTCCACAGCTTAAGGGTGCTTTGTGAACAGGAAAAATTTTTGTTTATACCCATTACTTTGATGCAACTTTGGTTTCATATTGGAAAGGCAAGTGAATAATTACTCATCTTTCCATGTCTGGAGCAGCTTGACAAGCATTTTTCCTTTGTCCTGTCCCTGCACTCCCTTATCAAAAGCCCCAGCTTTCCTGTAGCCTCTGTACTGGGAGGCTGCTCTAAGGTTTCCCCAGAACCTTCTCTTCTCCCAGCTGAACAAGCCCAGCTCTGTCAGCTTGTCCTTGTATGGGAGGTGCTCCATCCCTCAGATCATCTTCATAGCCCTCTTTTGGACTTGCCCTAACAGATCTATGTCCTTCCTGTGCTGAGGACTCCAGAACTGAACTCAGGACTCCACATGAGGTCTCACAAGACCTGACTAGAGTGGGTAGAAAGATCTCCCTCAACCTGCTAGTTAGATTTCTTCTGAGGCAGCTTGATAAGAAATCTATCTTAATTTTAATCTCTTTCTCTCCTTGAGGACCAGGAGCCTACTTTACCTCTTAACATTTTGACATGACTATCATGCCTAATTTCCCTGGAAAAAGCATCCCAGCAATTCTTTTTACCAAATTCTGCCTCCTGATACATCACAGGATCACTGAGAATTCATTTCACCTAGGCCACTAAGATTTTAAGAAACAGCAGCTCTTTTGATCATAATACTTCTAGACAGCATCTCAAAGCTTCAAATACATTTCCTCACCAGGTCTTCTGACAGCTGGGTTCAAACTGAAAGCACAGATCAAACTTTGGAACATTCCTTTCAGACTCCATGTTGCATTTGGAATGGCATCGCAAGGTTCTGCACTTAGCCATTTACCGCAAGTACACGCACCATACACAGGGGAATTACAACAGGACATTACTGATGATTAGAAGAATTCTTAATGCAGCGATCATACATCAGTGCCGTAGCGAGAAAACAGTTGTATATCTATGGAAGCAGACAAAATAGCATATCTTATGTCCAATAACAGTATGATTCAGTGCAAGATAATGTATCAAATAGTGTGTCCTACTCTTTCTGGACATTAATCGTGACAGAAAAATCTTTAGCTTTGTATGGATTAGTCAATGCAAATTCATTAACTACTTGTCATGCCTCTAATACAATCTGCCCTGACCTTAAAGACTTGACAGTGTAGTGTTAATCAAATCTACACAAGATCCCATACGGACAAAACAATCCTTTTCAGATTCAACAGATTCCCTCTTCTCCTCCTCCCTCTCCGCAAAAAAAAAGAAAAAAACCCCAAAGATAAAGCATATGAGAAGAATATTGAAAAGTATGACTCTAGTCTATATATTTAAATTATTTTAAGTTCAATAAAATTATTCATAGTTTTCTACATTGTAAAGGAAAATAAAATTAAGGAAAACTTTAGTTTCATTATTTTTAAGAGTTGTGTCTAGAAAACTGCCATTTCTTTAAAGAATTAAAGTTCTCTGTTAAAAACAATAAAATGAAAGCATAATTTAATGTCAATGAACATATGTATTTTTTTTCCCCACAAGGAAAATATTTTTGGGAAATATTTGTTTGATTTCTATCATTTCATGCTACCCAGCCATTTCAGTATTGCTTTGATCTTATTAAAATAGATATTGGTCCCTGAATCCAAAGGTGAAGGAACAGTGTAGCAAAGGTGTATAATGCCTGCCTGCCTTGAACTCCTAAACCCAAAAGATCAGATACCCATTTACAACTGGATTAACTAAGAGCATCTTTTGGCTCAAGTCCGGCTCTGAGTTTTGCAATCCAAAATGGAATGTATTATCTCTTCTCCTTCCATATCTCTTAGTAACAAAATTTAGCAGTAACGGCCTTTAATAGAAGTAGTTTATAGCCATATATTCTAGACCAATCTGTATGTTTTTGACTTGAACCCTTTTTAAAGTCTTTAAACTATCATCAACACTATTTGCCTAATCAGTTTTCTCAGAGATGCCCACAAAGGAAAGTAAATAACAACCTAATGATCAAAATAATTCAACTCAATACAAAAATGTATCTTTCTACACAACCTTCAGTCAGAATAACCATATACAATGGCTTTTCTTTCAGACTTTCATGTCTAGCTGCTGGTGCCAGGCATTTTTGTTAACTCATCTGACCATGACCTGATGTACAAAGGCTCTCTAGCTTATTTGACCCCTACCTCTTCTACTCTTATTGAAGTGATAGACTTCAGAAGCTGACTACTTTCAGACTTTCTAACAACAGCTGTATGTACTCAGTGTCATAGAAGTTCCCTATTCCAGATGCAGCTAATTAACAAGGAAATATGTCATCAGCTACACTGCTCAAAGTCTTGTGCTCTTAACTCCATTGTAGCTGTAACAGTTTAGACAGACCAAATATGAAAGAACTATAATTCTGGACCTCCTTCAATGCAGAGCAAACAGAAATATACACGTAATACACACGTAAATAATATTTTCTCATCTTGTTCTTATTTATATAAACTACCTTTGTAAGAAAGTAAATGATATTTCTTTTACTGTTCCTTGAAATTAAAGGACTGTAAGAAATACTGTATTTGTTATTTTTACAGTCCTATATCATATAAGTTATGCTTTTTAGCTATACTAGATGTGATCAAGTACTCAAAAGACATAATGTAAATACTTAATTTTTGTGAAGAAACCTGGCTTTGAACACCTGCAGCCATGGGGCATCCATGATTTCTCTGGGCAACCTGGGCCAGTACCTCACCACCCTCACAGGCAAACATTGCTTCTTAAGATCTCCTCTTTAATGTATCCCCTTTCAGCTTAATTACCAAACTAGTTTTAATTTTAGCAACTCAGTTCTCGCTGGCTCTTTGATGGATACGGCCATAGATGTCATTCACCCATCTAGCTGGATTTGCATCTATTTGTTCACTCTCTTTATTTACCTTTAGAAAAATCTTTAAGAAGCAATTTTTTCTTTTTTTTTTTTTTGTCCCCTTTAGGGCTGTTAATGGATTTATCTTCATAACCAAAGGCTGCATTTCTAAAGTAATTTCATTAGCTTCTGACTTGATTAGGGTCCCCCCCCCCTTTATTCTCCTTAATCCCTCATGATTTTTTTTTTAATATTTTGCTCTTTCTATTTGCTACCTTAAGACACTTTTCTCCCTACTATAATTCATCCAGAGCGTTGCCTAGAAGGGATTAAATGTATAAATCTTAACCTTGTTACCATCTAATTTCATGGTTTGTTTTACCTTCAAAAAGAAGTGTCTTTAAGCCCATGAAAGTAATTTCTTGTACAGTCATTAGATCTGTGCTTAATAACACGCATGGGTTTAGAGCTTCTGTAAGTTTTTCTTCAATGCCAAGAGATATCTCTGATGCTGAGGTGAAATAATAGTTAACACACAGGTATACAGGGATTTCTCTCTTTAACTTTTAAAAGATCTATGTAACAAACGCCCAGATCGCAGGCGAGGTTGGATGAGGCCTCGAGCAACCTGATCCAGTGGGAGATGTCCCAGCCCATGGCAGGGGAGTTGAAACTAGATGAGCTTTAAGGGCCCTTCTGACCCAAAGCGTTCCATGATTCTATGATCCTACATACACTACATGCAGTAACTTAAAAGTTTTCAAAAGCTTCTCCCAAAGAGAATAATAACTAATAGATTTCAAAATACCATATTAATATCTGGAAATATTTAAGCTCTATTCCCAGTAACACTCTGAATCTGTGCAAAGTGTTTGTGGAGTGGAAAATTACTAATGAAAAATACAGCCATTTAAAAAAAATAAAGCGGTTTATAGTGCACCAATACAACTGATTGCTTCCCAAGATTAGATACCTCACAGGTACCCAGCATTTATCTTCTCTCTGTGACCACTTGCATGATTTCTTGTGATGGCCTATATCTTCTACAATGAAAAAGCTACATTTTTATAGCTACTTTCTTACAGAAGATTCTGTTTTCTTAAAGAAATGTTTTCATATAGAGAGTCTAACCAGTTCCAGTCATATTTTGTTATGTGAGATCCATACAGTGCAGACAGAAAACTTGTCACCAGACCAATGCAGGATTTGGTCTCCAGTCATACTATCATGAGAATTGTTAAATTAGAGAAAAAGGGATTTAATAACTACCCTGCTCAGTTATGTTAAAAAAACAATTGTGACAGAAGAGTTCTCATTAAAAGCTTTTGCTCTGGATATTTCATAGTGCTCCTCTTATTCATCTGTCTTGCCACACTTTCTTAACAGTTATCTTCCTATTGTACTTAACAGCCATGGGTCTGAAATCTCTTTGCAGGTATAGGAAAGTTTGAGGAAAGCCTCAGTCTTGGACATCTTGAAGAAAGAGATCAGTGGTGTCATAGAAATCGTGATGTCCTGTTTATTTCCAAAAGTGAAGTGTCACTCACTCCTGACTGGTTCTTTCATTCTGGCAGCAGGCTAGCCATTAGTAAAGGAGATAGAATTTAGACCAGTTCAGCCATTGGCCAGCTACTTTTAACACAGTTGTCAAATGCAACGTTAGTTTACTGCTACCTGGCAATTCGACCAACCCAGACCAAGGTTTGGAACAGATATGCTAATGGCGGTGTTACTTAATAAGGGATGACTAGTTAAAAATTAAGAGAAAAGAGTTTACACAGTTATTAACTGAAGACTAGATAATGATTGTAAAATAAAAAATAAGCAAGCTAGTGACTAATTACCAAGGGAATTAGCTAATAATTAACTCAGAAAAGAAATTAATTTGTGTAGGTTACCTTAGAAGTAGTTAATGTGTAAATCTGGTAATAAATGGTTCATATACAATGAATGAACAATTAGACAAAGTGATCAATGAACAAAAAATTAATGATTAACTCAGGCTGCCAGTTAATGACTCATTAACTAGTGAAACTAGTTACCTTGGCAAAGAATTGCTGCTTCTTAACTGAACAAGTTTATATTTCTTTTTTATGTTATCATAGCTTGAATGACTCTCAGATTTATATTACTTCTGCCAACTTTAAGTAAACATCTTACGTTTTGGAGTGCTGAGATACATAAAGACTTTATTTATTTATACACATCACAGCTCATTGTTCACTCTTGGGAATGTGCACTTGATAAACGAAAACAAAATTATTTTGAAGTACACATTGCTATTTTCCCCAACCAAATTAGAAACTTCCTGCCCTTATGTTCAGCAAACACAGTGGGATGTTCCTATTTAAAGATTTCTCCTTGCATATGTGCAATTTGTCAGGTAGTTTATGAATATTTACATATTAATTGGCCTGACATCTGTCATAATTGCATATTAATTATTTTGGTTTTAATCAGATAATTGATTTATTATACTGCTGTCCACAATTCTAGGGGAACGTTCCTGAGGGGAAAGTGTGAATGCACACAGAAATTTGGTCTACAGCCCTCCCCTACTGATGATCTGAAAATGTTTCGCTGTTATTTTTAGTAGAAAGAGTTGCTTTTTAGAATTTTAACCAGTGCTTGTTAAAAAGGCTGACTTTGACTTCAGCAAGCTTCAGCCCAGGCCTTTAGTCAATGTAACAAACCAGTTCTGAAACAGCGGCATGACAATAATCAATGGGCTTTTTGATTTTGGATCAATGGAGAATTAAAATTCTAGTACACAAATTCTACAAGAAGAGGAGATGAAGTTACAGAAGTGTGAAAGTAGTTGACGCTACATCTGAAAGACGTTCTGATTCTGCATGGAGATGGTAGATTGAAAATGAACAAAAATAAAGTTCAGATTCTTAATGCATTTAAAGTTAACGCTTAAAAAGAATTCACTAAATATAGGAACTTCAGTAAACAGTCTGTACTGTCTCTCAGGAGATGAACTGAGAGTCACAGGACGTTTTGGTTTGGAAGGGACCTTAAAGATCATCTAGTTGAAAACCAGGTCAAACAAATATACTGCTTTAGTGTAGCAATAGACTGTAAGAAATACACCCAGGAAAACTCTCAGAGTAGGCAAGAAAATGCTAGAGCTGACTTAAACCAAATCATCTCCCAAAAATTTGAAAGCACTTTTTCTTGTTATAGCAGACCTCTAACAGTGAAGTTCTGCAAGTATTCAGGTTCAGGAAAGCTATCAGAGCAGTGCAAGGTGTCAACTGCTTGACAAAACTATTTTCAGAAGTACCTCCCCAGATCTAACATGGATAAAGCCAAATAGAAAATCCTGCATGGTGAGCACTTCCACATTCCCCAGGAAGTTGGAGGAAAAAAGTGCTGGGATTGCAGACACAGGAAAATCAGCCCACTACTCATACAAAAAGCCTGAGCGTGGTGTTCAGATAATAAGGCAGATCGAGGTACTCATTTCAAACACATTATGCCTTTTGCATGGGCAGGGCAAGCAAGAGAAGGAAAGCCCAGAATAGTCATGGATGTCCCACCCCTGGAGATGTTCATGGCCAGGTTGGATGGGGCTATGAGCCATATGACAAAGTGGGAGGCGTCCCTGCCCATGTCAGGGTGGTTGGAACTGGATGGGCTTTAAGGTCCCTTCCAAACCAAAACATTCTATGATTCTATGAGAGGTGATCCCAAGCTACAGCTGTAAGTAAGCCAGGGCAGAGGAGGCCAGAGAAGGAAAGGATATTAGTTCGTAAGGGCAAGTTGCCAGTTCAAAGCAATAAGCATTTGCCTGTATGCCAGATATTGTGTCTGATGCCTAAGCTCCCCCACATTTTCCCCCCAAAAGGTTAATTTTTTTTGCAACATTCCCCTTCAAAATGAAGCTTGAACTACCTGGAATCCAAAGGTGCTAGTAACCGCTTATCAGCTTCTCCACAAAGACATTAAAGACAGGAATGAGAAAAGCCTCAGATGATGCTCTGTCATTAACAGAGGGCAATATGACTACTAGACGTTTCACTTTACATTTCATTGCTATAGTCACTTGAAAGTTGTATTGCATCTTTGAACTGGCCTATCCTAACAAAGTCTAACATGTATTTGGATAGGCACCAACATCACTTCCAACTCTGCCAGGTCCCTTAGTCATGCCATTTGTAACTCTCACATCATTTCTCATTCACAGTTCAGACCTCGAGCAGAGAAGGAACTGCAGGGCAGACTGCCAAAAGGAGTGTTTATTGTTTATAAATTATGAACAACGTGCGTATTTCTGCAGTTGGCTATTTCTATCTTAAAGAAAGCGAGCTTTATTTATAAAAAATTAGAACATCTTGTTTTGTCCTGTGCTATGGCAGATGGTCTTTGATGATACAAAACACATATGTATGAGCCACATGAAAATCTAAGGCTTAGTTTATCCAGACCCAAAGGCTATTTTATAGTTCTTATATTATTAGAAGTCATTAGCACTAATTAGGATACAGAAGCGAAGCAAACAACTTCACAAAAAAGTTTAAAGTTTTTTATACATATCTGGGCTGGAATACCTCTCATATTAGGACAGGCTGAGAGACATGAGATGGTTCAGCCTGGAGAAGAGAAGGCTACGCGAAGACCTTAGAGTAGCTTCCAGTACTGAAAGGGGCTGCAGGAAAGCCAAGGAGGGGCTTTTTACAGGACAAGATAAGATGGGGGAATGGTTTTAAGGTGAATGAGGGGAGATTTAGATGACATCACAGGAGGAAACGTTTCCCTGTGAGGGTAGTCAGGCACTAGCCCAGGTTGCCCAAAGAAACCATGGATGCCCTGTTCCTGGAGATGTTCAAGTCCACAATGGATGGAACTTTGAGCAACCTGACCTAGTGGAAGGTGTCCTTGTCCATGGCAAGGAGGTTGGAATTACATGATTTTAAGTTCCCTTCCAACCAAAACCACTCTATGATTCTATGACCTAGTGGGAATCTTGTTACTTTTCACAGCATCTGCAGTTTCCCTAAGTAAGCCTTGGGGTTTGCAATATCAACTGACTTTAGTTCAGCTCCAGAAATGGATGAGGACAAAGCAGATACTAAATATGAATGCTGAGAATATTACTGAAAACATAATTTTTAAAATAATTCAGTTGTTTCTGCTGCATTTTATGGAACACCATTACAGTGATTTTGTCTAACAGTAACATTAGAATCCTGCAGACACAAAGTAAGTCCATTAATTCCCTGAATTTTTTTAAAAAAAGTCTTTTCTGTCTTCAGTTTCTTATGACGAGACTGTAAAGGCTCAGAACAGAGAGCTGTTCTGAAAATACCTGCAGTACTGATACAAATATTGAGTAGCTCTGAAGCATTCATTTCCAAATAAAAGCTTGAAACTGGGATTTCAGTCCCTGAGAGCAGAGACTAGCAATATTTTAAAGTAACGTGAAACAATTACTTGCTGAATTGATAAATATCTTAGGAATTTTGCCACAAAGTACTGTGGCTTTTTAAGAACTGGTACAATATGGTTTGTTTTAAAAGCTAACTCATATTTAAAGTTGTATTGACCAGATAATTTGAGTTTAAAGCAATCACCTATACAAAGAGTGGGCTGGAGTAGAAGTGGGAAGCAAATGAGACAGAAGGAAAGTAAGAAAAGAATAAAAGGCAAAAAGACAGAGAGAAAGAACATAAAAGAGTATCTTAAGCCACTCTGTCTTTTTCAAGTTGTAGAAGACAGATGGTCAGGAGAGAAATGGAAGAAAGAAGAGCTAGTTTGGAAGCTTATATAATACAGTGTGAGCCAGCCAAGAATAGGATTGCTGAGACAGGCAAGAGTGTGCCCCTTCACCCTTTTGGGAGGCACAGCTGCACATTGCTGTGCAGCTCAACAGCGTGCTTGTCTTCCCTCACTGCATTACCAGTCTTCAAACTGGCCTGGATAGACAAAATCAGAGCCAGCCACTTTAGCTCTTTTTGGTCTGGCATCAAGGACACTGCAAAGATGATGGTGAATGTGGGAATTGCCTGTATGATGATAAAGGGGAATCCATGTTTACAAAGGAAATTTCTCTCAGTTTCAGAGCTGAACTTTAAAGAAAGGAAGAAGATGAAAAAAATGAAAGGGGGAATTAAGAGTTAGCAGAATGAGGGAGAAGGTGGGGAAATAACTGCTGCAGGGTTGTGAACAAAATGCTATAACCCTTTTTGTATCTGTAATATATTTTGCTTTCATTTGGGAAAGTATTGAACAGACTTTCCCTTGTATTAAATAAATAAATGCAGAAATAATATCTTCTCTGGGATCTCTATGACCCTGGCAACTTTCATTTTAACACTAGTTTCACCTTCACCTCTCTTGAAAGTGAACTCAGAAAGTAGCTGTTCTACCACTTTCTTCCAGACATCCTTTTGGGAACCCTCTAATACTACTAGAAGCTGGAAAAAAAGGACCTACCTTCTTTGAAGTTGGACAACTCCAATGGTGAGAAAGCAAATAATTTATTATAGCTAATAACAAAAAAAAGAATAAGGACAGAATGTGATTTTGTATTTAAAAAAAACAAACAAACAACAAAAAAACCCCAAACCAACCAAACAACAAACAAAAACCAAACCAAAACAACCAAAAAGACCCAAACTAGAGAGACCGACAAATATATATATATAAAAAAAAAAATCTCACTTTTTGAAAGATATTGGTGTAATTTTGGCTGACTTTGCAGGAGAATTTTCGCCTTCTAACAAAGACACTTTGAAGTAACTTGAGGACCAAAAGCTTCAATGACTTTTAATTTCTTTGTATATCAATTGGGCACACCTGTCTTGGAAATTGTGCCTATTACTGAGTGCACATGGAGCTAATGAGAGAATACACAGAACTAAGACAGGGACACGTTCTGCCTGTTATTCTAATATGCCATGGCAAAAACAAGTACGTATGTTAACACTTAAAAAAAATACTACGGCACAGCCTTCCTAGGTGCCCCAGAATACTTTAATATTCCTTTTGGAGGTTTCTAAATGGCAGCTATTTTAATTCAGACAGCATATTTATAGCCCTTTTATCTCTGCCTTCCCAGGTGTCATGTTCTCCAACAGAGAGGTAGCTTCTGAACAGATGTTGACTTTGGTCCTATTTTGGCCCTGTTTGATTCATTCCATCTCTCAGTAGCCAGTAATTATAGCTATATGTATAACCTTTAGCTTTCCAGTGATAAGTATAGTTACACCTCTCCTCTCTTTTGTTAAACCTAGACGAGTATTCAGAATTCATTCCTTTTTCAGGGATAATGCATGTCTCAGTGTTTCTGCAAGGGTACAGATCAGGGGCTATGGTGCTAATTTAGCATCAACATCACTACCAGGGAAACAGTTACACTCTGTATTGACTAATTTTTCTCCTGTGACTGTATTGAACCTGCTCCTCAACCTTTTCTTCACAGAATGTCATCACCATCTAAGTAATATATCATCAATGCAGTTCACTCTGATGATGTATTATACTAACATATCATTAGTGCAACAGCAGAGCAAGGCGCTTTGATGATGTATTAATGCAATACATCATCAAAATGAGTCACTCTGATGATGTATAACTCAAAAGATGGTACTATCCAGGGAAACATGGACATTCAATAAATCAGGAACAACATTAGAGAATAAAATCTAGGACATCTTCTAAGGAAAAACAAAGCTTTGGAAAGCTTTGAATGAATATAGCATGAGGATTTCCTTAGGAAAAAAAAAAAAAGAAAGAAAGAAAGAAAAAGACAAACTGCAAATTGTAACTTTACCAGGAATGCAGATTTTTGTTAGATACAACTACCATGCTATTCAATTTGAATTCTCTTCTACAAGGACACCAGATACATCCAGGGCATTTTAAGACAGTGTAAGATGGTGTGATACAATTGGTAATACAACCACTTGAGACTTGACATACCCTACCTAGAAGCAGAGAAAAAGGGAAGCAAATATAAATAACCTGGAAAAAAAATTGATGCTTTTTTTCAAACTGCTGAAAGGAGCAAGCAAAATTTAGTTTTAGGATTTACTACATGCATTATGTAAATCTAACAAATCCGGCTATTGACATTAGTGAAAGCAGATATGGCAAACTTTAAATGAGTACAGCATTGAGAATTATAAGGCACTTAGCCCTAAATATTAATATTGTGGTAGCTAGTTGTGGTAGTTATACTTAATAGAAAGAAGTGCATACTCTTTGATTTATCTGACAGATTGCAACCCACCAAAACTCAAGTCGGAAGAAAGCTACTAAATACAATTCTGAGTTAATTGCAGAATTTTACAGGAAATTAAATTAGTAAATTAAAATTTTAAAAACCTCAACATCCTGAATAAAGCTAATATAAAACACGAATGCTTTCACTAGTCAGATAAACTAAATATTTGGAAAAAAAAAGGACAGATGTTCTTCCTCCCCCCCCCAACCTTCATGTTTTATAGCAAGGCCAGAAAACAACCACTGCAAGAATAATCACAAAATAACCATTGTTAGAATAATTAGATGGCACTCTGATTAAAAAAGGAGAAATTCCTCTGATGTTACATGTTTATTTCTGGGTTCCTTATTCAAACACACACTTGCAGACACACTCATCCTACTCACCACATGCCTTAACATGCTGAAAAGGGGGGGTCACTTGTGAGTGCTGTTGTTCTGAGAACAGCTCTACAAATCTCCATTTCCCCTTGCCATGAGAACAGGCAGGGTTTTTTTGTTGTTGTTGTTTTTGTTTGGTTTTAAATTGGCCTCAGCTGCATTTGATTGCTCCAAGCTTCTGGAGATTCTCCAGCTGAGGCCCCGAAATCCCCCTCAGGATTTAACTCCTCGGTTTCACTTTCCCCAGCTCCCAAAATCCCAGTTCTGCTGAGACAAATAATGAATGCCCTCGTATGTGTGTGTAGGACAGACAGGGAGAAAATCTTGGTGTTTAAGTTGTATCCCTGAGCAGATGTGTTCGTAGCGAAGCCTGCAGTCCCTGTACTTGATGTGCGGGGCTCATGAGGCACAGGCACGACCGCCCTCACCCAGAGAACAACTCTGACATTTTGAGAAATCCCAGTCACTTGATGAAAAGAAATCACTCTTCTTGAAGCATTTCAATAAATTGCAGTCAGTTGAAAGCAAACATATAGGGACCTGAGCAGGCTGGACTGCTGGGCTGAAACCAAAGGCATGAGGTTTAACATGGCCAAATGCCGGGTCCCGCATTTGGGGCACAACAACCCTGTGCAGCTACAGACTAGGAGAAGCCTGGCTGGAAAGCTGCCAGGAGGAGAGGGACCTGGGGGTGTGGGTTGACAGTGACTGAACATGAGCCAGCAGTGTGCCCAGGTGGCCAAGAAGGCCAATGGCATCTTGGCTTGTATCAGAAATGACGTGACCAGCAGGTTCAGGGAGGTTATTCTCCCCCTGTACTCGGCACTGGTGAGGCCGCACCTCGAGTACTGTGTTCAGTTCTGGGCCCCTCACCACAAGAAGGATGTTGAGGCTCTGGAACGAGTCCAGAGAAGAGCAATGAAGCTGGTGAAGGGGCTGGAGAACAGGCCTTATGAGGAGCGGCTGAGAGAGCTGGGGTTGTTTAGCCTGGAGAAGAGGAGGCTGAGAGGAGACCTCATTGCTCTCTATAACTACCTGAGGGGAGGTTGTGGAGAGGAGGGTGCTGGCCTCTTCTCCCAAGTGACAGGGGACAGGATGAGAGGGAATGGCCTCAAGCTCTGCCAGGGGAGATTTAGGCTTGAGATAAGGAAAAAATTCTTCAAGGAGAGGGTGGTTAGGCATTGGAACAGTCTGCCCAGGGAGGTGGTTGACTCACCTTCTCTGGAGGTGTTTAAGGTGAGGGTGGATGAGGTACTTAGGGGCATGGTTTAGAGACTGGTGGGAATAGTTGGACTCGAGGATCCAGTGGGTCTCTTCCAACCTGGTTATTCTGTGATTCTGTGATATATAAAAAAAAACCCACAAAACCCAAAAAACATTTAAAATACTCCTGAAGACGGAACACGGGGTTGTAAATATTGATGAGAGAAGTGGAGCCGCTTTGCAGAGGCTCGTTTTCGAACATGAGCACACTCAGCTTGCTTCAGCCTGCAACTGACACTTCATGCTCTTGGACCCCAACACGGCAGCCCTACACACACAAAACCAAAGCACTGGGTGCACTGCGAATGGAGAATATCACCGAGCAGCCCCGGTCAGCTGGCACCCACTGCAGAGGAGACATCTGCCTCAGGGGACACGGTACCCCCCTCCCTGCAGCCAAAAGAAAGAGCAGTTTCTCCCTTCTGTGACCCTCTATGGCTGCTGATAATCATGTGTGTAAATGTCAGTGTCTGCAGCAAGCTGCAGCATTGCTGTTTGTATTTACAGTCGGGCATGTTGATTCAGAGCTGCGGGCCAGCCTGATGGTAGCCACAGCGCAGATACACTGGGGTTAGGGAATAGTCCACTCCATCAATAAACACAACTACCCTGAGGGGTATAAAAAGTATACAGGATTCTTAACTGCCTCAGCAGTAGTTAGCAGAAAAAGCATCCTTTATTGTTGTAAGGAACCCCTATGCTGTTTGAGACTGAAGCAAAGACGCATCCTGCCAGTATTCTTAGGGAGCCACAGGTCCTTGTAAGCATTTAAAAGCCTCACCTAAATTTCAACAGTTTTCTAAGTGCTTTTGCAGGCTAACAACCATAGTTTAGCCTTTTCTTTTATCTCCTTGTGCTTTCATACCACCCCATGAACTAAAAAAAACTGTGTTTGAATGCAAAACCCAAACAAACATGGAAGGAACCAGCTGATGTCACAGAGTTTTAATCACTGGTGCCAGGCTATGACTTACCATAGAATCATAAAATGGTTTGGGTTGGAAAGGACCTTAAAGCCCACCCAATTCCAACCCCATGCCATGGGCAGAGACACCTCCCACCAGATCAGCTAGCTCAAAGCCCTGTCCAACCTGGCCTTGAACATCCCCAGGGATGGGGCACCTGTTCCAGGGTTCCACCACTCTCATTGTAAAAAATTTCATCATTATATCCAGTCTAAAACTCCTCTCCCTTGGTTTAAAATTATTACTCCTTTTTCTGTCACAACAGGCCTTGCTAAAAAGTCTGTCCCCATCTTTCCTGGGGTCCCTTATAGTACTGAAAGGCTGCGCTAAGGTCTCCCCAGAGCCTTCTCTTCTCCAGGTTGAACAAACCCACCTCTCTTACCCTGTCCTCATAGGAGAGGTGCTCCAGCTCTCAGATGATCTCCATGGCATCCTCTGGACTCACTCCAACAGACCCATGTCATTCCTCTGCTGAGAAAGCATGTAGGATGTAAAAGCATATAGAAATCATGTTAAGGCAGCTTTGCTAAAAGAGAAAAAACATACATATATTTAGCTTCCTGTCTTAGTATACTTATAATACCTAGCCCCTTTTCTATGTACGGAAGTCAAACATACAGGAAGAAAAAGCCAAAGCTTGACCTGAAAGACAACATCAACTATGAACTAATATCAAGGAATTAGCCTCCTCGCCTCATTACTTATTTTGCAGAAGCTGCTTTTTTTTTTTTTTTTTTTTTTTAAGGCATGTTGCTGTAGAAGTATGAGTGCAAAAGGAGTATTTCTCACTTGGCTTCATTCTTAATTTGAACCATCCTACATGACAATACAGATATTAGTTAAGAAACACAGAAAAACAGCTTAATACCAAAGTACTTATCAAGTTCAAGTGGAAGTAAGTTCAGAGTTTTAATTACATCACATGTGAACCAAGACCTAGCGGTTTCAGCTAGAGGGAAGAAGACTCATTAACAAGACTGCTGTCTTACATACGGAAATGGCCTTAACTTGCACCAGAGGAGGTTTAGATTGGATATTAGGAAAAATGCCTTTACTGAAAGAGTGGTCAGGCATTGGAACAGGTTGCCCAGGGAAGTGATGGAGTATCCTTCCCTGGTGGCGTTGAAAAAGAATGTAGGCATGGCATTTTGTGAGATGGTTGAGTAGGCACGGTGACACTGGGCTGATGGTTGGACTTTATGATCTTAGGTCTTTTCCAGTCTTTCTATGATTCTATGATACCATTAAAATATACTGAAGTGGTTCCATGGGAAAGTCCACTTGTGCAATAAATTTCCCACTCTTGTAGCAACAGATAGACAATAAGTTTTTGAAACAGAATATTCCTAAGTAAGCTACTAGGCAACGGCAATATGCACATCTAACCCTCTTAAACTTTTCTAATGCCATCTTAAATTCAGCTGCAATAAATAAAAACCTCTCTATATTATATTTTTCCAAGCAGTTTTACAAGATGGAAGTGCAAGTACTAATAAAATATATGGTTTAATTAACTAAACTTATGCTGTAGTGTACATGAGAAGTGGATGATTTACAGAGTGTTATCCTCTTCAGGACAGAATAATGCAAACAGCATAATTAAAAGTTGATGAGAAGTGTATTTATTGAGCACACAGGAAGAACAGACACTTAGATTTATGGTACACAAAGTGTACCTTTCATTTGCAATATTAACATTTTAAAGTCCAAAGCATCAGCATAATGCACTCAAACTGTTCTATGCAGCATCCACGTAATTTAGCCCTGTTAATCCTCACACTGCTGGTGGTAAATTATGTGACCTGAACATATACTGGGGTAACATGATATATTGTGATATCATGATTATGTTCATTGAGATGTCTGTGGATGCCATATATCAGATTTGCCTGTCTGTAAGGACATGTGAAATAGGTGAAGGGCCAATTATTTATTTGTGACACAAACTTCAGGACTATCAGTCATAGGCCCATCAATGCAAAAGAAGCAGCCACTACTCGATTTTAATGGAAGAACTTTTAGAAAATTCCAGCTAAAATCCACATGGATCAGGGCCTATTGAGGCTTGGGATCCTGACGTATCACTATATTTTGAGAGTTCAAAGAGTGCACGGATGTTCTAGAAGACAAAATGTATATTATCGCTCTAGGAATTTTCAAACATGTAGACACAACATCACAAGACAATTATTTTCTGTCTTAATATTAAACTCAGTCCATGATTCTCACAGTTGGAAAACTCCAGGTTTGGGGCGCAGGAACAGATACTATGCAGAAGTGTTATTATTCAGTATCAACACTACTGAATTATTTGGAGACATGCACAGTTGTCATACAGAAAATAAAACTTTGTCAATATCGTAATCATGAGGTAGATATCCTCCCCATTAGTTGTATCATGTCTCAGTTAAGAAACAAATATTTGTCTTTGTTGTAAGTGTATTGTATTTTGAACAGTTTGATGCACAAAGAAGCTTAAAATGGAAGCTTGAAGATCCACATTAAAAATATAATAGCAGCTAGAGATATAAAACCAAATCTGGAGAGAGAAGACAATTTGGGAAAAAAAAAAAGTACTTTCTGTAGCATCATTTTCACACATACATTCTTTTCAGAAAATTCTTCTTAGAAAAAGTGACATTAAAGCAAAAAAGTCTGCTCATCCTCTATAATTAGGAGTTAATTCTTTCTGAAAACTGAGATTTTTTTTTTTCTCCTCTCGCAACTCAAAATGTATTTCCTGCAAAACCTTTGGACTCGTTCTCTGAACTTAGCAGAACTGGCAAGCAGGTCTGCTTATGGATGAGAAAAGGGTTAGTTATTAGAAGATTTTCCATATTTAATATGATTTTCATAAGAAGAGAAAAAGATGCTGTGCCCTACTCTAATTAGAACCTTCTTTTTTCATTACACACACACAAGCAAATTTACAGGGAAAAGGGATGTCTGGATTTAAAAGACCACTTTTTGTCTCTCCCATTTGCAATGCTCAATAAAACTTAGCTTCCCAAACACATGATGAGGAGCATATAACTGTGGATAGATCCACTATCAAAGCACAACTCCCTCTGCGGCTGTCATGTTTATGCATTCAAGCTTACCCACAGATGCTCCCAGCCTCTCACCTTGGGTCTGCGATGTGCATTCTTGCAGTTAAATTATACTGTAAATCTTTGTATTAACATTTCAATAAAGGTAGGTAAGCGATTATCATGTGCCCAAAAAACCCTGCTCAGCACACTGCCCTTCTTGTTGGGGTGAGTCCAGAGGGGGACACAGAGATGATCAGAGGGCTGGAGCACCCTCCCATATGAGGATAGGCTGAGAGAGTTGGGGTTGTTCAGCCTGGAGAAGAGAAGGCTCCAAGGAGACCTTAGAGCAGCCTTCCAGTACTGAAATTACTGTGACATGCTTAGGACTCGCATACATTCCTTTTGGTTTAGACCCCTGTATGAAAAGTAACATGGTATGATAAAGGTTACTATCGTAGGAGGCATAAAGAAGAAAACACAGGCAAAGTTACAAGGCTATATATTTAAAGTCTGGGAAAGAACAGATACTTACTGCCAATAGAGATCAAGGGGCAGCCAATCTGAAACGAAAGCTGGCACGCAGAAGCAAGGTAGACAGTGCGTGTTATCCATGAACAGGGAAATACAATGGGTCACCATTTATCCAGATTAGTGGTTTTGTATTTGCTGTGATACAGATGTAGCTTTTAGCAGATCATGTACGTATTTTAGGGGTCTGATATTGAGTGGACACTCAACATGAAGAATATTTTACAGCTTTACTGGCAAAAGGGAAAGCACAGAATTTCAACCTACCCAAACCAAATCAGGAAAGATACATGGGAAGTTCTACTGACTCAGTTTAAAAGGCTTCTATTTATGATCATCTGACACTGTAAAAATGCTGAATTCCCCTTGGTAGTCTAATATTCCAAGTCTATCATTCAATTTTTCTGATTACACCACTAAAATATCTTGTATCTTCTATAGATTTTGGCTTTGATTATGTTTAGTGCTAGATATTGGTAGAGCAGTTCAGTCTTCCTTTTGTCCACTTGTTAACAATTTCCATACACAAAGTCAATAGTCCAAAGAGTTTGTTAAACATCAGAACTCAAATGAAAATTGGCTGCTACGTAAACAGAGAGAAAAGACTTATTTGTATTTGTGTGTACATTTGGTTTAACTCAGTGTTAATTTAAGTTTGAAGAACACAATAGGTACAGTAGAAGTTAATTTGGGCTCCCTGCATCAGGACTGCCACAAGCATTATTAATATATTATTAATTTTTTGAGTAGGGATCCTTCTGGAGGTCAGATGCAGAGTATAAAAACAATTACACGTGGAGGGAAAAGAACCTAAATTAATATGTGCTGCATCCAAGACAGAATTTTACAAACACACACAAGATACATTTAGAGCTCTATAAACTCACTCATTTTCTTTGTAATGTCAGATGGAGACTTTATTGTAAGTGGTGTTATCATGTTACTGTAATCCAATTGGGAATACAATTTAAACACAATCATTGGAAGTAATACAATGCCAGCTGCTGAACAATAAGTATATTTTTATTTCAGTCAAAAGGAAGAAATGTTCAAAAAGAATGCTAGATTCCAGCACCTGGCATTTTTCTGACAAAGATGGGTTGGGAGTCTGAACTCAGGTATGAATCTGAGCGTTAGGGATGGTTCTTGTCTGTATTTCAGTCCTTTGAAAGTAAAGAAAGCCTTTGGTCTTTGAAAAGTTCAGACTCTGCTCCACACCCATTTCTGACAAAAAAAATATAAAAATTAATTACAGATATGACCTCAAGCCCCCAACTCTGCTTATCCTCTCTTTTCAGGAGATAGACTTCACTGTTCTACATGAATCTGGGTTAGATTAGGTTGGTTTGATTTTTTGTGATACCTCAACAGATTGAAACATAGTTAACAAACTGTGCCTAGCCACAATTGTCTGTTACAGTCTTCCTATCAGTCCCTAAGTATTTTCACTGCAAGTAAACATTAGTCTATGCATATGCTCCCTATGTTTGTTACCATCCCAAGGTATCCTTTGGGGAAAGGACAAGACTGCACAACAAGAGTCCAGTGTATTGTTTGGCAGTAGCAACCTGACGTGATGCATTCTTGTAGCAGGGGCATAACGTGTGCTCAGGGTCTCCAATGAGTTGAACCACTGATTCATCAGCCTTTCTTATTTTCTTTATCAAAAACAGTTCAGAAGTAAAAAACCCCAAACCCCTCCTTGCAACAAACTATAGAAAATGAATATTCAGATTTGTACTATCTAAAGTTAAACTCACTAAAATTCCAGAGTATATGAGAAGCAGAGTTGAACCCTTTGAAGATATCCCAGGGTAGAAGATGTAGGTAAACGTGTTTCAGGTTTTTTTACTTTATGGGATTAATATTTTTAAGGCCATTTTGTGGCTACGGTGACCCTAACGGACAGCAAAACAACTGAAAGGCACAACAGAGGAAAAGGAAAGGAAAGAACACTGGGAAGAGAAACAAGCAGCTCCTCAAACATGGTAAATTGCTGTAGGTCTGTTATCTTCTGTTTACCACCAGACAGTCACCGATGGTCAGACAGTGGGAGAGAAAGACAAGAGTTTAGCCATTTCAGAGCTTGCCAAACAATCCTACCACGTTGTGTAACTAAGCACTGGCAGTTTGTATACATTCAGCTCACTTTAAGCTGTTTCCTTCACCAGCCTTTGCAAGGCCCTCTCCATTCTACCCCAACTTTCAAGCCCAGGGACCTGCTGTGGGAGTCCTTAGAAAGCACATTTCCCTTTGTTGTGGGTTTTCCCCTACAGGCTCATCCAGCTCAGCAGATGGTAGTACATCAGACCTTTTTATTTTTTCTTTCTTTTACCTTTTTCTTTTTTTTTTTTTTTTGCCTCTGATGCTAAGCATGATTTACAGGCCTGAGTTATTATTTATCATTATTCATTTTCTGTCACGAGTGCATTGAAGGTTAATAGAAATGCCAGCATGCTCACTGATTTACTTAGTAAAATATTTGTTCCAAGGTTTAGGTCAGATGATTGGTGTCAGACCGAGCTTCAGGTTTATGCATTATGAAAAGCAAGCTGACTTGACCTTGAGCCACTAGCACTAGCACTATATATTACTTTAGTGGAGTGACCTTCAGAGACCCAAGACACGCTAGATGTATTCAACACATGTTTTCTTCTCCCATACTGCTGACATTGTATACATTCCAGCTGAACTTAGGTAATGTAAGATGATACTCACTTTTCATCTAATGAATTTGAGTAGGATGACACTAGCCCCCACCTCCTGCGTTGGAGGTAACATTACTAACTTTGAATCCCAGACGGACTGAGACTCAGCAGGTACTTTCAGCTAATTGATACACTTTGTCACGCAGGAGACAGCGGGTCTAATTCTGATGTTCACTACCTTGGTGTAACTCATCAGTAACTCCAATGACACCCACTGATTTAAGTGAGAGAAATACATAAAGCCCATGGGTGAGAATTCAAAAACTGGCAGGATTTATGCCAGGATTATGATATTTCTGAATACTTTAATGTGGCACAATCCAACCCATGCCTCTTCTTTCTTTCCTGTCTAAATGGATCCTCAAGTGTGGTCTGGTGTTGCCAGAGAAGAACACACAGATGCAAACAATGGTTATGGAAACAATTTTCTTACCCTTGATTTTCACATTGGCCCAGTCTTCTTTGTATTCTCACTTGTACAGCAGCATATAAGTATCTTCAGATGATTTCTTTCTTTTCCATTTGTTCAAACACACAATGGCCACTATAACCAAAATGAAAAATCTTAACAACTCCAAGACTTAACCATTATTTAATGTGAAAGGCTCTCAGTTTTCTGTCAGCTACGCTGGGAAAAAGCCAGACTAATTCCAGTGTCTTTAGTGGATCTACTCCAGATTTACATCAGCAAAAATAAGACCAGAATTTGGCACACTCTATCTATATATGTATTTTTTTTCCTACTCTGCTTTAATTCTTCCCAGGTATCAACCAGAGAAATAGCATCCCTAAGAAAAATTAAAAGCAGAACCTTTTGCTTCCATACCCTATTAGGAGAGAAACACCTTCTTAATTTTTCACTTCCCCCCATACATGACATTTTGAGATAGCTGAGATTTATATAGGCAGATTTGGCAGCCTTTTCATATTTACTTTCACTCAGAGATAAATCAAATCCAGGGCACTCTCTCCAAGAATAAGTTATTTGTTATCTGACTAAGTATGTGTTAGTGGATCAGACAGAAGAAAGGTATTTCTATTATAACTGTGTTGTTTTGCTATGATTTACTGTGGTAGATGATATTATTTTTCATTCCTGATTATACAGTGTTCTCTTATTGTCTTATGTATTTCAACACAGTTAGTTACTGGGGAGAGTAAGGAGAGAGGGAGTTGTATTGGCATTTGACGCATTAACCAAAGGAAAGGAACTGAATGCCATCAGCAGGAGGAGAGGAAACTTAATCCTGCTAATGTTGAATCAGGAGCATTAACCTCACCTGGAGTCTGCCACCTCAGGAGAAAACATGGGTGAAATCCAAATTTATTACTGGATATCTGCAATAATCCTGCAAAAGTACCTGAAAGGGAATTATTTAAATACTCTGGGTAGTAACTTAACACCCTTTAACCTTCCACTCTGAAGAGGAACTGGGTAAGGTAACAATGTGTTCTCAGGGTGCCCTAATTCTTTCAGTGACTTTACTATTCCCCCATTTAGAACAGCATGCAAATTCTACATCTTCTGAGAAAAAGGTAGCTAGCACTATATTATCAAAAGATTCCACTTTTAATGAGAAAAGAGTCTTGGCATCATTCTCCTACACTTCTTTGTGTACTTTTTGACTGTGCCATCTCATTTTTTTAAATTCTGTAAGGTATGAGCTCTCCGAGTCCCAGTGTAACTTCACACTTTGCTCTTACCTAAGAGTAGCAGGTTCCTCTGCCATAAGCAGACTTAGGATTTCCCAAGACCACATCTTTTTCATCTTTCATCCAAGCTGACATTGTTCCTCATCCAGAGAAATGCAGGACTGCTGATTTCAAGAATTCAAGTTGCCGCGAGTTTTTCCTTTTAAAAAATCAAAACACTGGAAGTGTATAATTTCTGTAGCAGCATTAGAAGGGGTCTTGTGGAGGAGCACACAACTGGTTAATTTTTAAGCTTTTCTTCGAGAACCAAGAAAGTCAAAGCTATTAACCTAAAATCAAGTCCAAGAGCAGAGTTTTGATGAGGATGTGTAACCTTGTAATAAAACTAATTAGATGACCATCCCCTTTACTCAAAAGCTGAATAAGTGAAAACAAATTGCAATATTTAATAATATGAATCTTTCAGCTCTCCTTGAAGCCTACAGCATCAGTATGAGCACTAGCACCATTCCTCGTAACTTAGCTGGTAAAGATCTGGTACTTGGCCAGATGAAAGGTCCTCTATGCTGCAGTAGACAAAACACTACACACCTGCTTCAATTTTCTACAGGAAGGCTTATTTTCCTCCTCTTTTTGGCCAAAGATGGGCTCATCAACCTGCTCACGTTACAGACACACCAGGCTTTTTAACTGAAAGGCATGCTTTCAATTAAAATTTTCTGTGTTCCATTTTTCCCTTGATCCATTTCCTGCAATTTCAAGAACCAATCCGGAAAGATTCAGAAAAGTAAAGAAAATATATGCCAAGAACCAAAACATTTTTAAGCATACCCATCTACTAAAGCCATAAAGTGTGATAGATGCTTTAAAACTAAATGTATGGTAGCCTGGCTGCTGGAAACACTGTAGGAGATAAAACATTCCTCTCAATAACAAAGGTGCTAGGGAGAAACTCATATCCTGTTCACTCATGTTGTATTATTTACTGTTTCTATTAAAGCCATTCAGAAAAATCCCTCCAGAAACAGTGCTGGTCAAAGTCACGTGAAAATCCACTGCCCTCTGAGCTCATGCTCCAAAAAGAACAATATTAGTTCCCCAGTTCCAGTCTAAGTACCTAATGAAGGCCAGGTTTTCAAACCCCCATAATCAATGTCTGTGATACATACAACCAGATTTCAAAAATCTAGATGTGTTGAACTTGTAAGACATCTTTTCATCTATCCTTTCCCTCCCCCTTCCCTTACATCCCCTCTCCACCATCAGTTTGGCTTCTAAATTAGCAGCATGATAGAGAACTAAGCTTGAGAAAAATCTGTCATCGTTTGGACATGCTGGGTCCTTCTGATGAGCTAGGTCCAAAAAATGCAAACAGTGATGCAACAAGAGGGTCTGAGGTAAATGGCAGAGGAAACCCAGCTCCAATGTGAATGGCAGCCAATTAGACCTAAAGGAAAGAAAAAGTATGTTTAAATATACGTGATTATGTAAACCAGTCAGGCATTAAAAAAATATATACTGATGTCTGTGAGCCTCTTTCATTTACCTACTGAAGCTAAACTCTTGTCCTTTCCCCACTTCCCTGTTACTCTGTCTTGTCTTACTCCACTAACACCACCACTGCTGCATTTGTGTTTCACCTATAGGGCACTGTATTTTTTTTAATATCCCAAGGTTGACCCAAAAGTGTACTTATGCTAGCTCATGATGGAAACCCCTTCATTAGTGTATTATCAGCCACAATTCATAAGTTCTAACAAGTATGTACAATTTCAATGGTCTCAGTAGTAAATAGCAATAAAGGCTTAGAATTTTTGTGTGTAACTTCAAGTATCAGATAAAAACACATAATACCCTGACATACACACAGAATAAAACTAGATAATATCTCCCATCTTGAAGTAAACCAGTATGCTAAAGTCATTGGATTCTGCACTCCACCTATACAAAGAGCTATTTTCAGGCATTTAGAGGATAAAGGAGCAGCAATATATAAATAATGCCACTAGATTATTCAGTATTTGCTTTCACAAGTGATTTTACCTTTATGCTTCTGAATGCACAGAAAGCATTAAAACCTCCTTTCTATTGAAGAGAAAGAGTGCACTGAATGATCCGAGGAATCATCTGAGACAGTGAAGTACTAATGCTCGAAATGCAGAAGCATGGGAAAGAAAATGATGACAGCAAGACCCCTGAAGGGCTACAGAGTTGACCCGCACAGATTCTGCCAAAATCATATTGCAACCTTCTGTAATAACTCCTGTAAGCTGTAAAAGGTAGGCCATTTGAACCAAAACTGAGTTTAATTTATATATGTTGTAGTTTAACTGAGGTAGTATCATTTAAACACAGCTCCTTGTTTTCAGGCCTTGCTGGGCTGTAAAGTAGAAACAAGATATGGTTCTTAATGAGATGGGAAACAGATGGTCTTTCCCCTCAATAATACTGAATTTCCATTGCCCTTTCCTACAGATGATCTCCAAGTACTTAGAAAGACCTTAAAGGCATTAATATGCACACTGCCTTTGCAAGGTGAGCACTCATTCTCTGTCCCTCTGGTGCGGGGAAGCCGTGATGATTTCCCATCAGTCAATCCACAGCATCCTCACAGCAGGGCTTGAAAAGGAACCCAGCTCTCCTCCCCACTGCACACCTAGGGTCTGCGCAGCACAGATCTCCCATTCTTCCTGCTAAAACAGTGAGCTCCATACTCAAAATCTGAATGCCTCTGTTCCTTTAAAGCTTGATAGAAAATTATAGCTCTATTGTCAAGGTCTGAAAAAATGTCCAGACAGAGCAGACATGTTTCTGGTTCTAAGCATAGTAAATGTCAGTGTTTTTGTTAGCTAGCCTAATTATTGCGTGTCCTCTAAAACTCTCTGTTGTAATTACTACTCACCATACTGACACCTACTGCTAAGGAGAAAGCTGATCAGCAGCAGGATTTCTTTACTCCTGGACCCAGCCAACAAACTGCATGTGACACCAACAGATGTTTCTGGTTTTAAAACAGTGGGAACTTCATGAACTGTTTTCCCCAACCTCCCAGGAGTAAATGCCACCATAGTTGAAAAGTTGGAAACGTTTGCCAGGCTCCAAACAAAGCTGTGAATGAATGCTACAGTAATTTACTACTCCTACAGTCCATTTTTTAAAATAAAACAGCGGATGAGAATACAGAAAAGACCATTAGCAAAAGCAGTGCTGTGGGGGTTTCGACAGCACAGGCTTTGTGTTATCTACATATGTATTACAGCATATGGAGAAACAGCTAAAGAGAATATCACTCTAGAGAGTATTTGTAACTCGGTGTCTTTTGTAAGGGAATGCCCATTAACTCACAGGGCTGTGCAGAATTGTATTTTCAGCATAAAGGGAATATCTTGGCTTAGATTCTGTAGCTGTAACTGTACAGGGAGAGGGGAGGAGAAAAAAAATCAATAAGTTCAGTGTAAGCAAGTCAGAGCAACCTTTAAAATAATAAGACAAATCAATTTATTTCACAAATGTCTTTATTTCCAAATGCCATTGTTTGGTGCTTTCTGCTGTCATTGCCCATGACATTTGAGAAAACTTGGCTCTTAGTCATTTAGGTGCAGCAGAAATTATCGTGGAACAACCATGTGAAAAGATTATACATTCACCTCAGTGAAGATCTGCTGTAACAACCTTGTTCTATGGGGTAAAGAGTGGTTAGGAGGCGGGGGAAGGCAAGAGAGGCAAGTTTTAAATATGGACAGAAAATCCGTACTTTATTGCTATATACAATGAAAAGTAATTACAGAGAAAAATGAAAGCTGCTTCTCGCTGTTAGCAGGAAGAATAAGGGAATTCTGTTCCTTTTTAAAGCTTGGAGTCCATTTTGATATAATTGGTTCCAGAATTATTTATGACATTAATTGCTGCATTATCGACTGCCTGTCAGCTCTTCTGGCAGTTAGTCCATCTTTCTTACCACAGAAAGCCAGCTCAGCCCAAACTAGACTGACAAGCTAATTATACCCATCTTCCCCTTCAATGACAAATGCTGCTCATCGGAAACCTTTCTAGAAATAAGCTTTCATTCTTTCCCCTTTTTCCTGAGCCAGACACAACCAATATCTCAAGGTACAGATCACAGCTGAAACTCTGCTCACAGTGCTATTAGCTCTGAACATCTCACTTGAGCCAAAAAGCCCAAGCATCTTATGTTATCAAACTGTATGTCATTCCCTGATGCTAGTTTTCAGTGAAAGCGCACTGGGCCATGGCTGTCACTCAAAGCCACGGCAGACGGAGGAAACCTGCCTGCATTAGCTGGGTCCTTCTCAGCAGCTGAGACGGGCCTCTGACAGCCATTCCAAGGCTCAGCAGAAAGACTTTGTATTTTCCCCATATAAACTTCCACAATCAATAATTTACACCTTTATTTCCCTTTATTCCACAAATGGGAAGTGACGTTGCCCAGAGAAATAGAGTTCCTTTGGAGCAAAGACATTGGGAGGAGTGCTATGAGTGAGGAGACAGCCTGGAAATGAGGGGAAATGCCAGAGGAGAAGAAAGAATCTGGTCAACATGACACCCTTACCTCCACAAGAGCTAAGGATCAAGTTTGGCAGCTTGGGTGCCCTGGATGCTTACCTGTTCAGGGTCCCCAAATTGTTGTGCCATAGCGTGAGCTGGTGTAAGCTCTCATGCACCACCTAACCCAAAGCCAGTTGCTACTCTCATTTTTTCAATACAATATATTTATTCAATATTCTATTTGCAAACAGAAGAGTTTTAAGGATCTCTGGCTCTGTTTGTTTGTTTTAGAAGATTTTACAAAACAGGGTTCATCCTTAAAACTGGTACTAGCAGGCATCCTTTGACAGGCAGCCTCCAAATAAAAAGTGATTGTTCAGCCTAAAGAAAAGAAGGCTCCAGGGAGCCCTTAGAGCAGACTTCCAGTGCTGAAAGGGGCTACAGGGAAGCTGGGGAGGGGCTCTTGACCAGGGAGTGCAGGGATAGGATGAGGTGGGAGACTGAGGTAAGATATTATGAAAAATTGTTTTCCTGAGAAGGTGGGGAGGCCCTGGCACATGTTGCCCAGGGAAGCTGTGCACGTCCCATCCTTGGAGGTGTTCAAGGCCAGGCTGGATGGGGCTTGGAGCCCCTGATCCAGTGGGAGGTGTCCCTGCCCATGACAGAGGGGTTGGAACTGGATGGCCTTTAAAGTCCCTTCCAAACCAAACCATTCTATGATTCTATGAAAAGGGAAATATATATTATACACCCTTTATAGCCCTGCCTAGATGAAGCTCTTCCAGATCAGAGCCAAGGGATGCTGGTAGCAGTACAAGGCCAGAGAGCTGATCCTACCACTACCCAGACCCACTCAATCTGACACCAGTGTCACCAAATTTACAGAAATTGTACAATGAATTTCAACTAAATAAAATTGATGTTGATATTTCAGCAGGCCTAGAGGAAAAAACAGCCATGGATGTTGCAGTTGCTGTGGTAACTTCTTATTTCATTCAACAGCACAGTAAGAAGTTGCATGAACCTGCATAAATAGTTAGAATGCCACTTAAAGTGATCGTAGGGCTGCCTTGATTTACATCCTGTCCTTTCATATCTTCATTTCAGAGAACACTTGCAGTTCCTTGCTTGGACTGAACATGGTCCTGGGTCTTTTTTTGTGAAAACCATGTTACCAAGCAAAGCAGGGGTTGTAGTTGAGCAGAAATCTTGTGCATTTTACACTTTTTCTAGGTAAAGTCCACAAGAAAAAGTGCACATAAATTGAGTCTGAAGCTTTACAAATTGGCTACTTAAACCACTCCACTCCTATAAATTGTGCAGTGCTGTAGGCCATCTTTCTTTAGACACCATCTTTCATGACAACAAGACCTAAAGGAGAGAACTGAGAATCCGATAAACAGATTAACCGTGTGCTAAAATGTTGTGGCGAAAGTAAGAACAAAGGAAGTCATGTAAAGCATCTGTTCAGTAGATGATACAGCAACGTTTGTATTGGTACTTTGTTTTTTTCTATAATGTATAGAAATGATACTGCATTGATGGGATTCACAAGATTTTGAGAAAATATGAAATGTTTACCTGGTATTTTTGTAGCTTTAAGAATCAGACCAGTTGTGACAAGAATGATCTCTTCTGAAGTTACGAAAAGCAAACAAGGAAATTTCACTTAGATTCACAACAGCATATGCAATACATTATATTTCTGTATACTTTGCAAGGTAATTTTAGTTCTAGATCATGCTCATATTAAACACAAATAAAACTACAGTAAAAACAAACGACTACCCATATGCTTGAAATAAACTGTAAGATGTGAATTGTTTATAAAAGCAGCAAGATTCCTTTTTTATTTCCTTAGTGCTTGGCATTCTGAAAGCATATAAATCGCCAGGAAGTGATTATTAATTTGATATATTATAATGCTATAGGTTTTGTTGTTGCTGACTAACCCTAGTCTCCCTCTCCCATCATTTATCATGTATCATTTTTATCTATCACCTCACTGATCATAATTCAGAGGAGCTGACAGAAAATTGTCTACTTTTTCATGTTTCACTGTTGCAGAAGTCTTTATAAAGCTTATTCACATTAAGGACTAAACACCTTTGCAGAACACTAAATACTTCAAAAGAGAAAAATATGTTTTCCTGTAACGCCAACAGTAAATATATAAAGTAATACTTGGATAGCACGTCAGCATTTCTGCCCAACAGCATAATGAGGTGATAAGTTACTTCAAAAGCACTAGGAATAATAGCCTACTGGATTTTCATTTGTTGAGATTAAATGAATAGCGTTATACTTTAAAAGAGTACCTTCCACCATCAAAATCAGTGTATGCTTTCAGGACTCACTGACAGCTGAAATAAAGTCACTAGGGCTTGTATATTGCTGACCTTGATAGCTTTTTAGTTTCAAACATTTTAAAGGTACATGTACAACAACATTGGCAAGGGAGGAAAAACGAAAGCAAATGCCAGGAGATCTTACAGAAGCAAGATGCATTTGGTTTTGACTTCTAATTAATCAAGATAACATCTCTTTCAGCCATTAGACAGTAAAATCAATAACCTGGGCAGTCTGACTGCCAGTTAGACTTATACGCCAACACCTATTATTGGCAAAACTGTGATGTATTTAACCATTTCATCCTTTATTATATTAAAAAAGGTAACCAACCTCTGTGAGAGAGTACAGGAAAAAGTCCAGCACCACAGTAAGTTGCTCAGTCATTTTTGGCACATTTCTCACTAGTGCTCTTCCAGTTGCTCCTCACTCAAACTTTTTTTGTAACTGCTGCTTTCTTTTACTGGAGTGACTGTTACATTGATAAAGCAAAAGAAAGTACCCCAAACCTCAACTGCATCACCACCAGATCTCAGGGGAAGCAGGAAATTTGATGCCTCTGGAAATCAGTGGTACTTAGAGTTAAGGAAAAAATACTACAAATAAAACTGCTATGAAACTGTGCTGCAGAAAAAAACCCGAGATGGCACCTGACCAAAACCAGAGGCAGATCTCAGAAATCGTTACAGTGGTTTCATTTCAGAGGCAAGCTAAATGGATTGTTCTACATAAACTGCCTACAGTGAGGTCCTGCAACCTCTTCCCCTGGTCAATAATCCCATTAAGTCCGTGACATTCCTACAAAAGTGCCAAATCCTGACATCTTTTCTCATTAATTAGCTCATTTCCCAAACAATCTCATTGAATTTAAACTCTCTAATCAATGGAGAAAAAAAAATGCTTGATTCCCAAAAGAAGAAAAGATCCAGGCCATTTTATCTAGTTTTAGGAAGTCTTTCAAGCTTTGTCCCGTCTTAATTTATGAGGCTTAAAGGGGAAAGCTTTTTCTAAGACTGACATTTCGAAGGCCATAAAAACTTTGAAACTCTACTTCTTTTCACTAGCCACAGAACCAGCTCTGGTATCAAGGGTCCACAACAGATGAGTAAAACCTGTAGCTCCACTATGGACTTACAGTAGAGGCTGCTGTTTTCCAACTGAATCTCTGTTGAATTATATTTACCATTGGAAGTCTTGACTCCACAGATTAGAACCAAAAAGACAATTAAAAAAAAATTACTATAAAGTAGAAGTGTAGGAAATTATGGATGCCATGGAGTGGTCCCCAAAACCTTTACAGGGGTGTTTGTTTATATTCAGTCCCATAGGGTGCCATTAAAATAGGTCTTGATCCAAAAATGTTCCTGAATTTATCAGGTTCTTGCCATCAGCATAGGATAAGCAAAGTGCAACACAGCTCACCACATTAAATCAAATTATTTAGCATATGCATATTTAACAAGGGCAATACAAATAGACCAGTAATTATGATATTAAAGTATTTTCATGCTGTATTTGTCTTCTCCCATTCTTCACAGTGATCAGATGTACAGTTAATTACACTTAATAATGATAATCATGGCTTTATTTTATAATGCAGCAAATTAACTCAATCAGACATTTCATAATGCATAGGATTCTATGGAAGTTATTATATTGGAAGAGAAATATTTAAAATTAACATTGCTCTCTAGGGGTCTCTTGACTTATCTTCTTTTGCTGTGCCACCAATCTATTGTACAGTGCAGGGTAACTCCCATTAAGGCAAATGGGAAATCCTTGGCTTACATAAATCCTCTAGAATTATTGGGCAGAAAAGAAAACCAAGCTTCGGTTACAGAGAGGAATAATGAACTTATATCACTATCGAGTATGCAAATATGTTCTGCAGTGACACAAAAATGAGTGGATGGAATCCAATATGATAACTGGAATGAAATTCTCTCTCCTGTATTTCAGTTTCTTGAGGTGGTGGCTCATTTATGATAGAGGGAAAGAACATCCACACAATGAAACAAACTTAGGAATAGGCTCTCTGCCACAATCTTAACTCTGCCCTGTGGAACAGTTACTACCAAAGATCATTAAGCACTTCTACATTATTTAGGAAGATTGCCAACTATAGCCACCAATATTATAAAAACTTTAAACAAGATATTTTTCCACCCATAATGTGCTTTTATACTATTCATCATTGCCAGTACTGTAAAAAGCATTGCCTGTGCCTTTTCCTCTCTACACGTTTTTACTTACTAGTTTAATCTTCTAGTGTTACTTTCTCATTTCACTGTGTGCAGAAACATAATATGTACCAAAAAAATTGTTGGAGGAGGTGGATGGGCAGCCACATTTCCACAATTTGAGCAGCTTAAGAGAACTTTACCGCACTACCAAGAAGAGGAAAGAATCTACCATCTTAGCTTGTGCCCCACTCTCCCATTCCACATCTTTCATACATCAATCTCCATGACACAGAAATGGTCGACAGCCTCAGCAAAACAAGTTCAAACGTCAGTCTCTGCCAGTGATGGAACCACCTTGTGCCGCTGTCAATAGGGACAAAGGGATGTGGTTTGCCTCTCACTTGTCACAGAATAGTACTGATTTATGCTTTCAGTCAGACCCAGCTGAAACATGACCAAGGCTTATTTCCTATGTGAGGTGCCATTAATAAAGATATATTACCTGGGTTTCACTCTGGTAACCCTGGAAGCCTCGACTACAGATCTTCCAGAAGGAGAATGTTGGAGGCAAGCCCAATTGGAGTTCCACTTTACCCGTCGCAGATAAAAAGGACAGACCTTCAAGGTAACTTGTTTTCCCTTCACTGCTACTATGGGGGACCACCTGCCCAACAAAGAAGGTCCCTGTGGACAAGGTAGCAGCTCCCTGCTCTGTTCCTCAGCAACACTGGTGCCTCCTGTGACCTTCCAACTGAAGAATGAAATTCACCATCCTCTAATTTAAACACAGAAAGAGGCTTACCAGACAAAACCCTCATGAACATATCCTCTGAGGCATAAGAACTCACATGAAATGGAGACATCCAATTCTGAGCATCCTTTTCATCCAGAGGGCAACCAAATCAACCAAGTTTGAATGTCAGTGTAGCTAGTGTTAAGGCTGTCAAAGGGAGAATCTCAAAACACTAAGTTTGGGTCCAAGTTAGCACACTAACTTGTCTTCTCGCAAAGTTATGTTTTACGAGAAAGGAAAAAAAAGAAGTCATTTGGGAAACAGTTTTCATATTGCAGACATAGAACAGAAATTCATCGATACATTTTTTTTGCAGTGTTTTCAAGCTTTTGGGTCTGCTACTTGATGCAAAGATAAAGAGAAAAAAGACGGTTTAAAACATTTTTTTGGGCTTCAAATAACAACACGACATTCCTTCTCAACAATGTGACAGATGGATGGGCAGTAAAATATTTGCCAATCCCCTAGTAAGACTGTACAAAACCATGTATATTAATCCCATTTTCTCACTGAACATTCCCTTCCACAGCCAAAATATCTATAATGCTGTTCATGTCTTCCGAGTCGCTTTTAACCTACAGAAGAAAGTACTGTTAAGCCCATGCTTGATTTATCACTATGTCTAGGTAGCTAAAAGATTTAAGCAGAAACCAGTCTGATAGCCTCTAGGCACCACTGGCTTTATAATACCAGAGACTGTTTTTTGTTCCTTGACTTCAACTTGCCAAGGGATTCGCATTATCAGAGGCTGATTATATTTGGAAAATGCTAAAATTGAATCTTCTGCATTCACCTCCCAGGCCACTAAATGAAAATGGATCCCCTACGTTAAACTAGAAGTTTGATGAGGAGCAGGTACTCATCCTCTGCCATCACTGCCAAGCTAGTGGGCAGCTAACTATAAATTCCCTGGAAATCTAGATGCGAAGCTCTTCATTCAAGGGGTCTGTCCTGCAGTCTTTGACGCACTGCAGACAATCAGTTTTATTTAAACATTTTTTTTTGGGCCAGTGTTAAAAGATTCACTACTTATCCCTTATAGCAGCCTTCCAGCACCTGAAGGGGAGCAAAACGAAAGCTGGGGAAGGACATTTTACTGGGGCATGGAGTGATAGGATGAGGGGGAATGGCTTTAAATTAGAAGAGGCAAGATTTGAGATTAGACATGAGGAAGAAATCATTTACAATGAGGATAGCGAAGCTCTGGGGCAGATTTTCCAGGGAAGCTATGGCTGCCCATCCCTGGAGATGCTCAAGGCCAGGTTGGATGGGGCTAGGAGCAACCTGATCCAGTGGGAGGTGTCGCTGCCCATGGCAGCGGGGTTGGAACTGGATGGGCTTTAAAGTCCCTTCCAACCCAAACCATTCTGTGATTCTTTGATGCTTGAAAGAAGATGCCAAGACAGTTAACTAAAAAATAATGTTATTTTATGCTGCCTGCAGCTCAACTTTAGACGGATATAACCAGAAATGGAAGTTGTAAAATATGCAGAGGTAGCACAATAAATAAATCGGCACAATAATCATCATTACTGGCTGCACCCTAAGCTAGTGTAAATATATAATATGGGCCACAGACGACAAGTTGCTTCATCAGTGGTTGCAGCCTTTTTGTCTTTATATGTTTTGATTATTAAGGAGTATCTTTGGCAAGTCAGTGCTGTTTCAGAGTAAACAGTTCATGTATTTGGGTCACCCTTGGAGAAAGCTCGAAAGACTTATCCTTCTGACTTGGGGGAAAATTGCAGAAAAAAAGGGTGCTGACCTCCTGTCTGTCTACTTGGTGGCTGGTAAATGTTAGTACAGCTTGATAATATCAATTAGACTGGGGAGCTTTATTTTAAGTTTTTTGAACTATCACCACTGCCTGTATCCATTTGTCTTTTTTATTCTCTAGATGTGGCATGACAAGGATTAAATGCGACACACACCAAACTTTGAATGTCCCGCAGCCAGTTCCAATGGCTTGGATGCTGTCATTTCGAGCTACATCAGGAATAGTGGCTCAATGGCTGCATCTGTGACACATGTCAGAAACTTTTAAATGTCTGCTCTTTTTTCATCAGGATGCTTCAGTATCCTAGCGAGGGAAGAGATGACATTTTGTGTTTGGAAGAAACTTGTTGTGGCTCCCTCTTCCTGCCTCCTCTAACTGTCAGCCTGAGTTTCCCCTAAACATATCAAAATACAGACAAATAAACCTTGTCATTTAGAAATGTATTCAGTAGTAACCATGCTTGAAAACAATGTTTTAGAAGGAACTTGGGCACATTTTCTCATAGAGTGATGCGCTACACAAAACACAGCGCTAGGCTATTTCTGACCTTTGTTATGTGCCGCCTTAGAAGATTGATGTGCACAACTCAGATACACATGAATTCCTTAACATTTCTGTTCTTTTTCCATTAAAGTGGAATAATTTGGCATATAAAATACACAATGTATCAGGGTGGTTTTTTCAAGGCTTGGAAAAATTAACATTTTTATAAGAATAGACAGTTTAAGGGTAGAAAATAGATCTGTTAATGGACACTAAGGGGGCTACAGGAGTCAAAAACACAACTCGGAAGAAGAAGAGAGCAGTCTTGTATCATTACCATTCATTTAAAATAAATACATGTCATTTTTCAAGATCAGATTGGGATTTCTTTGTCTTTCAAAATTAAAAAGAAAAAAGCTTAAAACGATGGACTCCTTGATTATGACATTTTCCCTTTGGGTTTAATTGATATAATAAATAAACATTTTTCTTCCTTTTCCCTAGGCAGTCCAAGTTCTTCAGATTCTTCCAGAGTTATTTGTGACTGCGTATGGGCAGCCAGACATGTCTCACACAGTTAAACACTGTAATTTTACTCTGGGGCGCTCTCTGCCCATTTCAACTGGCCATGTTTCAGCTGGATTTGAGGAGCAGTTGGATTAAAAAAAAAATATCTTCCTAGAAAAATTATTTGGGCTCCTGATTAAATTTATTTGTAGAAACATCAGAAGGCAAATACAACGATGGCACATGAGCTTGCACATACACGCAAATATGCAGTTTAATCTTGTTTTATGAAAATGTATGATATGTGCCCATTTCCCTGTTAGTCCTAGAGGGATCCTAGAGGGATTCATTGCTTTTTAGCGGAAGCTTTCTGTGTATTTACACCTGACTGCAGAAAAAGCTGGACTCATAAGAGATTGATGCAGCAGAGGGTGACCTGAGACGTCACAGAGGGCACTGACAAAATTTCAAGTAAAGTACAGGTTGTCCCCCTCTGGGTGGATGAGCATTCCAGTCCTCAGGTGCTGTGCCCAGCCTTTGCTGGGTACCCAGGACACTGTGTATTCAATTCTGATATGCAGAGCCCTGAGGTTTTTTCATTTTGATTTTCCCCCGAGGCACTGCTTCACCATCTATTTCATTCCTAGGTGAAATACTGTAATTCCGTACATAAAAATTCATTAAACTCCAGGTATGTTACTTGAAAAGCAAATGCTTCTGTAGTCATCTTTTTCTTTACTGCACTGAAACCTAAATGAAAACATTAATACCAAATGAATCATAGGATCACATAAACAGAATTATCATGCAGTCAAGAATTGGCTTTAGCATTCCGTATAATTAAGGAATCTGTGACTGACTAGAAGAGACAAAGGTGGGAAGGGCCAGAATGTATTTATTATTCTCAACTACACAGCTCTAGTTAGTTATGGATAAACAAGATTCCCAACTCTTTCCTGATGTTACCCTTCTTCTCTGCGGGGATGGGAAAAGGGAGCCTGCCTACCAGCTGGAGATGAGGTTTCTCATTAAAGGTAGCATTCTGCATTTTAGCCACTTGACTGAAAGAGTCATGAAGCACTGGCAGAGGCTCCCCAGGGCAGTGGTGGAGTCCTCACACCTGGAGGTGCTCAAAAAGTGTGTTGATGAGGCACTTCAGGAAATGGTTTTGCAGGCACAGTGGTGTGCGGCTGACAGTTGGACTGGATGATGTTGGAGGTCTTCCAACCTTAGTGATTCTGTGATCCTACTGCAATTTAAGCAAGCATGATGTAGTCACTATTAAACAAGAAAACACAGTCTCTGCTTTCTGTTGCCCTTACAGAGACACTTTCAAACATGCGAGCAGACGTGGTACATGAAAACTTTCAGAAAATATGCCATACTGTGGCCTCAAATTTAAACTGCTCCAAAAAGATAAAACTTATCATTGCTATTTATGTTGGAATACCCTTAAGGATGAATTTTAACAATGGCATTAACAGTGACATTTTCATTTCAGATTTTGTTTTAATAGAAATAGGAAAAAAAAAGTCTTATTTTGTTCCAAGTGCTCTACTTAAAACCAGAGTGAGAATGCAATTATTGTCATATGTCATTCCAATAGAGCTGGGAATATTTTAGCTAACTAAGCCTCAGCATTCTCTTAGGTAAGGTTATATTAGCTATATTATTCCAATAGGGAAACTAGGGCATATATTTTTTTATTTTAGCATCTTTTAAAAGTAAACCAGTGAAACAGGCACAAACTGAAATCACCCATCCTGTCTCCTAGTCCAGAAGTCTACTCTCCCAGCTTCCTGTAGAACATTCATAGCAGAGCCTGCTGTTCTAGAGCATCTGTTAAGATTTCAAAAATTTCATCCAGTTTGGTAAAATATGAACTTGCAGAGCCATAAAATCTAAATGGCAAACATAGTAGAAAGCTTTGTAGACTGTCAAATCACAATTTCATTTGACAAAAACACAAACCAAACCCATTAGATCTTACTAAATGCTTAAATGCAATTTCTTTTGAAATAGATTAATTTTTTAAAAATAATATTAATTTCCATTTTGATGGATAACAGAATATTCACACTGCTCCAGATATTTATCAGCCAGCAGCTGCTTCAAAAAAAACAAATTTGGGCTTCTTTCTTAGCATGAGTGACAGAGACTCATTCTTCATATCACTTCATGATTTCTTACATCAAAGGCCCTGCTTACATTTGTATTTTGATGTCCCATAAGAAAATGCAAACCATTCTAGCATGAAGCTGAAACCTGTGCTTGCTTCTACATTGCCACCAAGTACTTTTTGGTGCAAAAGTTCATGGACAAATCAAGTGAAACATTCAATGCTAGAGCATGCTACTTCTGGCTTTGTTAGTTTAAGGCAGACCTCTATTTTTTTCCTTTCAAACTGAATACACATTTCTATATTTTGTGATTTTTGCTCCTGCTGCCACTGATGTTGAAAGTTTTGCCACTGACATGAATGGGAAGTGGATAAGACTCAGAATGTGCTTAAGATATAAAATTGTGATTAACATTAACAGCTGGTAAGGTTTTTTTACTCTTAAGCCTCATGAATACAGCTGAAAAAGCATTTATCAGAAAGTGGAAAACGAGAGCTTAGCTAGAGATGTGCAAACCTTTCATAATGAAACCCAGGACCAGCCTGATTTGGGAGAGTTGCTAGAGGTTTGACATTCAGTCCAGGTTTGCTAACCCCTCAGCGAAAGTAGTTGATTTATAGTTTCGGATTAAAACCACATACAGCTCAGTAGTGGTTTGGGCTGAATGACGCTTTCAGTTTTTTGCTCAAATGTGAAACTTATGGGGTGTGAACGCATAATAAGCAAAACTTATAAAAAGGGAATAAAAAAAGACTGGTATGAGCTGTACGTGGAGAGAAGCCACCCAAGATTCTCAGAAACCCAAGTGCAGCAAGCAGTAGTTGAGGGGGGAAATTTGTTAGGCATTACAGATGTTCAGATGTTGCAGCTGCACCATCACCTGAAATAATGGCCAAAGAGGTGTGTAATCAGCAGAGCTCAAGCTAAACCATATCGGGCACCGGTTGATAACTGCAGTTTATCCACATAATTTCCCAGTGCACCTATGTTTCCATTGCCTTTTATAATACGTGCATTGTATAGTAGGTGGTGATTTGGTGGTTTGGGAAGTAGCCAAGGAAGGAAATTCAAAGTATAGCAAACTTTCTTCCAAAATTGATGTTGAAATTTGGCTACCTGAAACACATTACGAGTCACGGTTAAATCAGTAGGGCATTAAAAAGGAAATGACTCTTGAGCGGAGAAGTTTTGCTTTTCCCCTCTCTTGCATTGTAATCCTCTGACCAACCCTAAATCGACTACTAAGCTAAAGGAAATTAAGGAAAAGATGAATAAAAAAAAATCTCAAGCTGGGCCAAATTCATCCCCAGTGTAGCTTAGCTCAAGTAGAGTTAAATCAATGGCATTCCACCAGGGATGAATTTGGCTTATTGTCAAAAGGAAATGAAGCAACTGTGCCCTCATTTACAGCTATCAACTTAAACAGAAATTTCATTATATGGGAATTTCAGAAAACAATTCTTAGGTAAAAGAAAATTGCTAAGGTTGAACAGCACATGTGCTGAAAATTCCCTGAAGTCCACAACTGTCTGCTTACTCGGTAGATACACTGAATGCTACATAATTGAGTGTGCACATTGTTTCAAAAGTCTTATAAAATCTGAGAAGCCTATAAAACGAGTAAGCAGATTGTCTTCAGAAAGATGCTCTTTGTTTTCCCTATATTGAAACTTAAATACTGCAAAAAGAGTGTTAATTTAAAAGTAGGAGGTCAACTACAGACAAAAATTATGCCAGCAATATCAATTCCTGTTACCATGGTATTATTTGATTTTCCCATTCAAATGTAGAAGCTACGCTGAATTTCTTAAGCTGCACTCTTCTGCCACTGCTCTTCTCCAGAGTATGATCTGAAGAGATCCTATGAAGCTCCTTTTTCCTTCCAAATATAACACTGAATTAAACCTTACATTTTATAGTGACATTTCTAAAGATGATTCCTTTATGTATGTTTTACAATAAAACCAATACTAATGTCTTTCTCTTCTATGAGGATATATGGAATTATGGATGAGAGGTGAGATAATCTGATAAAAAACTTCTGGATTAAGATAGAAGTAGGTTTAAAACCCCCTTAACTTTACAGTTTTGTTTTTGAATTGGCAGCAATATTCAATGAGAATACAAAACATTTGCAAGAAGTCTTAAACTTGTGCTGGGAGGATGTTAGGAACACATTTAGGAACTCACTCTTACAGCCCAAACATTGCATATAATGTGATAATGTAGAATGTATTTTACATTAAAACCTACGAACAGAGCTAACCTAGAACGAAACATATTTTCCAAGATGCTGTTCCCTTAAAATGCTGAGGATACTGAGATGATGATGATATTTTGTGAATGTGCTGTGACCACGACTTAGCTTGTCCTTAAAAATATCCGCTCCTTGAAGGCTTGTGAAAATCCTGATCTGAAACCTTAATCTAATTGTCAGTAACTCTTAGAAAGGGTCAGCTTCAGGTTGACAACACCACCAGAGGCAAGTCCATCAGAGTCACCTAACCTAAAAGGTAACTTTTAGAAAAAATCAGCTGCTTTAGGACTACATACAGAAAATATATTAATTCAACAAGCAAAAGAAGGAGTGCTGAGTATATCCTGAACATTATCAAATAATAAATGCCAAAGAAAATACTCCTAAGACTTTCTACAAACAGGTTATAAATGATTGGAAGAAACCATTTTTCCTAGGCCTAACTTTCATGTATCTAAGATCCTGGTAAGTTATTCAGATAGTATTAGAACTAAAATGAGCATTAACTCATTCTAGGTAAGGCAACCTTCTTTAATCATCTAATACTGCTAGAGTGGCATAAGGAAAACAAAGGCTCTATCAGCTGCTCACAGCCACAGGCTAACTCCAAAAAGGCTCCAAAGTAGAAAACATCTTGGTCCTTCAAGCTGTTTAGAGGTGTTTGTGTATAATAATACTCACCTGCCACACAGAGTTGCTAGCATAAGCATGGTCCCACATTAACATCTTTAGATGGCTGTTTTCTCACTATCCTATCTTGTTTGTTTCAGTGTATTTCCATTAACAAGAGTAGAAAGGAAAGCAGAAAACAGATTTTAACTAAACAGCAGAAAAAGACCAGCCAGTGAGGTGTAACAGTTGCAAGGTGTACATTTAAAACCACTGAAAAAGTATGCATTTCAACTGTTATACTGCAAGAAATGAAGCAGAAATTTCACTTCAAAAACAAAAGGGAAGCACTTACCTTTTTCATGCCATCACTTGCTTGCAGAGCAATGACGCAGCAATTGAAGCAGACAAGGACACAGCTAGAGATCCCTAGGAACACAGGACAACAGCTACCAAGCCATACAAGACCCCTGGCTTCATATCACCTGATTCACTATTAAGATTCCACAAGCTGAACTTGCAAATGGATACTAAGAAATCTACATATTAAACATACAGACTCAATCTTGACTATGTGGTTATACCTCTGAAAAAGCCTCTTTCTTTCACATATGCCAACCATTTAACAAAAGAAGACAGACAGTTGTACACAGAGTAAAGAGGATAAACTCTCCCAAACCGGGCAAGCAGAAACTCATGCGCCAACTATCACACCACATAAAGAAGAAATATGTGGTAAGACTCCGTGTGAGTCAGTGTAAAATGGGCTGATTCAGAACTTTGCCACAAAGGCTGCATCTAGCAAAGTTCTGCTGGGGGTATGTGTTTCCCAATATGCTCATATTGTTGGCAGGAATAAAAAAATATTAATATATCAACTGGCAGCAAGTGAACCCGTAATTTACAGAAGGAATTCTGAAAAGCACAGACAGGTTTGTTTCTTTCTTCTGACTTAAAAGAGAGCAACATTAGACCAACATACAGTGATTTTTCATCCGCAAAGATGCAACAATTGAGCATTCAGGAATCATGTAATGTGGTGCTCAAAGAACCAAATGTATTTAAAAAAGGGAGCTGCTTATCAGCCTTCTAATGGTAGTAACCTTAACCCTCACAGATAATAACACTGACTTCAAAGGGACCCAACATTTTAAGTCAAGCAAATACTAGAATAAGTATTGTGCAATTCAGTCCTAACAAATGAGAAAAAGGGGTTTAACTGGTAACATACTTTTAGCAATCCCATACATCATTTATGCACACAATTAGAGCCAGTTTGCTCTAAAGTTAAGTCTGTGTATCTGTAACAGTAGGATCTGCACTCAAGGTCTTTTATCTTTAAAATTTCAGTTAAATATTGCAGTTTGGATTTTTTTTCTTATTTTTAATTAAAACGTTAGGAATGAAATATTTTCCATACATGAAGATAGGAATGACTAAGTACAGGTACTAAAGGCAGCTCCAAGTAAAACCATTTGCTTTCTAGTCTTCATTTGTGATGACATAACATCTGCCAAAAGGTAAAGTACTCATCATCACAAGACTGAGTATAAGACTGCAAATTAAAACAATAGTATCTGAAGATTCCTTATTCAAGCATACCTTGGATCTCAAACCTTAGTAAACATCAAGAAACATGGCCAAAGTTTTTTTTATGACAACACAAAGAACTAAGAATGCACTGGTTCCTTTGAAAGATATATATTTTAAAATCCTTAAAGTTTCATATGCAAATCTTTGCTTTTTAATAGCTTGGTTAAGCCTGAGAGGGAAAGATGGGGGAGTAAAGGAGAGAGCGTAGAATGACTTCTTAGATTACTGCAACTTCCATCCTAAATGATACCCAGTGCAGTTAAGAAATCAAGGCATGGTTCCCACTGAGGGAAGGACCAAGTATAGATAGCAGCCCCAGGTTTGAAAAGTTTGTCATCTCTTCAAACACAACTTCAGCAGAAGACGTGAAAATAAAATGCTCAATATTAACAAAAGAATAAACAGTAAAATAATCCATGCTTGTTTTTGAATAATATCCCAATACTTGTTAGCAATACAAAATAAATATTCATAGATTATCCTTTTAATTTTCCAGAATAAGTGACATTTAAGTGTGGATTCCCTTTGAATAAATTTTGTTTAGAGCTTTACCATATTTAACTATAGGTATATAATCCCCCAAGTGAAAAACAACCACCAAAACAGAAACATCTCACATCTTATTCCAAAAATATTTTTGCCTCCAAAACACCCCTGAAAAATGACACAAATGGTTTTGACATTGGGAAAAGTAAACAAGCAAAATAAAGATGGAAAAATCATGCGGTCAGTTTGCAACTGCTGTTTATTGTTTGAGGCAGGGTTAAAGCCTTTTTATAGAGACAAGAATATATATGCAACCAGACTAAAAGTGACATTAGGTTATTCTAAACACCCCTACTCAGAGCCCTGCTGCCTCTAATATGCCATGACCAAAATGTGTGGAGGCTCCAAACCAGACAATAGGATAGGAACAAATGAGGATTGTTGTTATTCTGGTAACCAAGAGAGATGACAGGCGCCCTAAATATTTCTAATGGTATTTTTGATTTAAAAAAGAAGTATGTAGTTTTGCTTTATCCAAGATCTCCTACAACTTCTAAGATGGACTGGCATTTCACTTGTAGCCACGTATGACATGAGCAGAGGTGTTACAAGCAGCCAAAAAGGGCTTTCCAGACACCAAAGTGTATGGCAAACAGATCAGCACTAAATTTGAACTGCTGATGGCGTGAACTAGATCTTTCTATGTTCATCACTGACTTTAAGTATCTGTTAAAGATTTATTATAGACTTTCAGAGTGAGTGAAGGCTTCCACTTACTGAGTAAGGCCTGAACCACCCAGCAGCAGCAGTAAGCTTTCCTTTGTCACTCTGCCAGTGTCTCCAATTTAGCAGTCAAACCTGATTTCATGACTGGGTTCAATATCCAGTACGCTTCCACCTGCAACGCTGGCTGATAACAGCCCCCTAAAACAGGCAACTTCTAAAAACTGATATTCTGTCAGCTAGGAAAGCAAATAGAGACCAAGTAACTTCTTTTGCCAAAAACAGCCAGACAGTAGTGGCTTTCAACAGGGACCAATATGCATTGATTCGGAACTGCCTAGAGGTTAGAATATGCAAAATTCCTTGGCCAGTCCCATTGTGTCCAGTAGCATTTAACACAATACTCGTATGAAGCATTGGGATTTCTTTTTCATGATTCTAAATATGTCCAAGCTGATTACAAGAAAAGCAGGAAAAATGCCTTTTTTTTTTTCCCCACTGAAACTTTGACAATATCCTTTCTTACACAGACATCAAAAGGGATTAATAAGAGTTTGTCTCTAAAACATATTAGTAAAGCTGCTAATTATGTTAATTCCACTGGTTCCTTTTATTGAGATTTTTCCCCTCTGAATATTTATACCCATTTGGTGGAAATTTTAGTTTAAATCACTCCTTTTAAGCACTTTTTTTCTTTCCAAATTTAAGCATTTAATTCCAAATGTACTCTCTGTACAATTTAAAAATATCTTGTGCAATAAACCAGCAATAATACACTGCAGATATCAAAACTAAGGGCTTCAAAGTGTATATAGTAAGGCTGTGCCGCTATTCCACAGCATTAAAAAATGACTGCTTTTCTGAAGGTCAGAGTTGGTAAATATTGATATGTAATTTAAGAACTAGTAAATTTTGTTTGTCTGCAAAATTGCTTATATCACTTTCCTTTGCATACAAACAATATACAAACTGATAGTACTCTGCAGGGCCAAAATTTCTTCATTATATTATTTTTCTTCCCCATGGAGAGAAAAAATAATCCAACTAGGCTCATCTGAGGACGGAGAGTGACAAGCGACACACACCAAACCAAAACCCCCCTATGAAAGGATTTGTGTAAGCACGTATGAGATGAAACACAAGCACTTAATTCACAGGGAAGAAAAAAAGAACAGATAAGGGCTTTTTCATCTGAAATTACAGCCTCTCTCTTTTATAAACACTTTGATATCACCAGCCACTTTCGCTCAACAGGAAAACTGGAGATAAACGCGCTGCTTTTGCTACGGTGCCGACCGATGGAGCATGCTCACTGAAGCCCCAAGTGTGACCTCTGCTCTTCTGCGAGCAGCAGTTGGCCCAGGCAATCCATCACGGTGCTCCTCCTGTCAGGCTGGGTGCTCTGCTGCAGCTGTCTGTCATGCTGGTGGATGGGACCTGCTTAAAGGCAATCATGTCAATCTCTATGTGACTACTCAGACTAAGACAGAAGGATGAACTTGACAGGCTTGGCAAAGTCAGCAGAAGGCACTAGAGGACTTTAGTTGCATGCTTAAAATTTAGATGCAATTTGTGCTTCTTATGTGGAATGATTGAAGAGGCATGAAACAACACTGTGTTTTATAGCTGATCGTCTCGGATGAATCTGTTGCCCTCAGAATGTTTTCCGTAGTAAACGAAGCGGCATTTTCCCAAAATGCCTACAATAAAAAGGAAATTAATGACAATTAGGATAAGAGTAACATAATATGCAAATAAAGCACAAAAAAAAGGGAAAACAGAAGAGGAAAGGGAACAGTTCTCTCTTGTCCTGCAAAAGAAAGCTGGTGCATTTGAAATACTCAGTATTACCATTTCATTCTATAGTGTTGAATACTCCAGTGAAAACCTGTCTTCAAATACCTGCATGACCTGTCCTGTTAAACATACACCCAGACGTGTCTTCAAAAATGGAATGCCAGAACACTGAAACGCTATACACTGTATTTTATGTCACAGTACCTCTCTCCAGGTTTTGAAAATCGGAAAGTAAGGGCTGATGTTACATTTCTTGATGATTAAAGTCAAAAAGAAAGAAGCAGAAGTTACAGTTTAATATGGGTCCAAGAAAAACCTTTCAAACTCTCATAAAGTCATCCTGCAAACACCTAAAGGCAGCCCTGCTTTGCAGTGGCAAAGAACTGAAGTGACTATCTGAAAGCCACTCGTGAAGTCATAGACAGATGTGGGCTAGAACTTCAGACTTGCTAACCATTAGCCCAGCAGGCTCTAGCATTTTTCCCAGATTTACAAATAAACATTCAGTAAAAACATTTTCACAGCAGCTCTCCAAACAACATCCTGTAAACAAGATGCAATTATAAATTATGCTAAATATTGGTAAATAGAGGATGCTTTCAAAAATTAGCCAGAACAGAGACAAAGCACATAACTCTCAGTGGGTACAGATGGCAAGATGCCTGAGGAAACCTTAACCACTGTTGGAGAGACACACATACCTGCAGATCTCACTACCTTCTTCAAAAGCATCCCCTCTGGTGGTACTAAGTGGTATGTGAAAGCGTAAGTTCACAGTCACATCCCACCTGTGAACATCCTCAAAGATGCTAAATTTTACTAGCAGGGCTGTTCTTTGAGCCCCCAGGCATGTAGAGTCAAATTAAAGTCATCTCCCATGTACAGAATGAAGGTGAAAGTCTCATCTACCTTGGGAGTGTCATAACACAGCAGCTACTGAAGTACATAACTCACCTCCCATAAGGGCAAACATAACCTAGCCCAAAGGAGAGAAACACTGCCTTACAGAAAAGGGAAAGACAAGGGATCTTCAGTTCCATGTTATTTCAGATTTCCAGGACTCGCATCACAAACACTGTGCTCACCTGCACTATGAATATTTTTTCAGTATAACATGCATCAGATACACAACTAAAGCTTTGGAAGCCATGGGCTGTATAAGATTAATGTTAACTTATACTTTTCTTTCCTTCCAAGACACAAGGATAGTCACATATGCCTATGGAAATAAACAAATAAATTGATAGACCTGTCATTTGTTGTGAAAAACACATTCCTCCTCAGGATAACACAAACTAGGACTATATGGTGCAGTTCCTGACCCCTTCCACTTCCTTCACAAAGTCTTCTTCAATAATTTCAATTTCAATAATTTCTCTAGTGGAGCAGTTTCCACATTCAAGAGATGATATTCTCATTTCTAAACAAGCAGTTAATGAAAAGCAAAGGTTTTTTTTCCCCTCTCAACAAGATGACATTCCAAGTCAAACTGCAGCCGGCATTAGGTTGGTAACAAGGCCATTAAGAGCTCCAAATGTAAAGGATACGAACAGTTTATTAATGGCATTCTTAGACTCCTTTTTCACTGGCATTGATAAAAGTCTTGTTTGAGGTCTGCCGCATTTCTTAAGGACTGGAAGCAAGACTGTTTATAGAGATGCTGGTGAGAGAGTGCTGTTTGATGAATGCTGGAGACTGTAGCTAGGTGTCAGCGCTTCGAAAATGAGGCAAGGACATGAGGTATTAATATTGTCAATGATCTCTTGACAGGAAAACAGATACTGCATTCACCGTCCGATTTAAATAGACATCAAGTGCATTAATGACAAAAGGGCAGACTTCAAACAAAGGGGGCTGTATGGTGCTGCGCCGAGCCAGTCTGTGAGTTGGCAATAACCTGATCTGAAAAGACACTGTCAGGGCTACAGACAGGCCCGGGATTGTGTGCGGTGACAGAAAACAGAGATGTTGACAGAGATACCGGTGCCATATTATGCCAAGTATATTCTAACACTGTCTCCAGCCCTAACTAAATCTGACATCATTTCCTATCGCTCGTAGTATCCTCCACTGCTATGGCAGAATATTTCTCCCCAGACATCATTACAAACTCCGCTGTAGTTTTAAAGTTACTGGCATGCCTGTGCTGTCATGGAGGCTGGGGCTGGAGGCCTAAGGATAACCTCAGTCAATCTAAATTTGGAGTTTGCTGGAGAAGTGCTCTCATTTTCACTGATATCTCAGCTACTTGAGGTGATCTGAACGCTAAAGTGTGAGGAGCTGTCACCTTGAATAAAATCCTTAAAGTAAAGACGCTCGGTTCCCGGGATGTTCAGCAAAGATGTCGGACAGTCTGGCAGCAGGAAATGAAATCCAGCTGCTGCTGCTCGCCTGGGGATAAAGGTGCTCGGGCTAGTGACAGTTAAAGTCAGCTGAAATTTTTGAACTCCTGCAGCCTACAATTGTTTAAATTAAGGAAGCGTTGTCTCCACAGAGATTCCCTACCAAGGCACACAGCTGCAATTCGACTGCCCTGCATCTTACACACACTGCTCAGCTAGTCTTGATAAAAGCACAGTTGAAAATGTTGCCATGAGACTTTATTTATCATGAAGGTTATTTGTAAAACAATAATCCTGCTCATAAATTAAATGCGGTGACTGGTGGTTGGTTTGTTTTGTTTTCGCTCTCCATTTCCCACCTCCCTTTGGCAACCACAGAAAATCCAGAGAGCTACAGAAGGCTTGTGTGCTGCAAAGTGAATTTTGATGCTCAGAAATGTCACACATTAATTCAGGAAACCTACTGATTCTTCCTGCCTATCTGGTACGGCATTTATTCCTTGCAGTTCAGGGGCAGGAGTATGCGTGTGGTTTTGCGCACAAACAAGGGAGGAATAAGGGGGAAAACAATACATCTGTGGCTGTTGTACTGGATTTTAATTAAAATATCCAGCATTGGCTATAATAAGCTGAGTATATCCCCTATACGTCAAAACAACACACGGCATTCTGAATGAGGTTTCTGCTCACAGTTCTTAAGAAATGACAACACAAGGTCTCTTGAGGGATCATCATTCCTGAATGAGGCTTCTAATTTTTCTTAAGTAGCTCCTTCTACCATCACCACAAGCAGTTAAAACTATAATTATGAAAAAAATGCGTTGGGAAGAATAATTTTTAAATTCACTCTTTATCTTTTAAATGTTTTCCCCCCTCAGAATGGATGTTCTAATTACGCTGGGTAAGTAACGGCCTTGCAGTTGCTTGCATATGTTGTGGTATCAGTCTTTCTTTAAAAACACATTGTAATGTCAGCAACACCAGCTTTTCCTTAGCTGAGGGAAAACTCAATTATCCAAATAAATAAATAAATACATACATACATACTAAAGCACACGAAAAACCGTTCCAGTCATGTTTGCTCCTTTTAAATTGAGCATGTGTTGCAGAGAGCTATGGTGCAGCTGGACCTACGATTTTCTAGAGCAAAAAAAGTTTGCAGATCTCCAGATATTATGCAGAAAATGGTAAAAAAGTTGCAATAGGATGTGCTGGACTTATAGATCGTATGGCCTCAGTCACAGGTCAAAATTCAGCTCAGACCAAAAGCGACCTGAGGGAATTGTCTGGTAGTATCTTGTTTGCCTTCCTTGGTTCACTTTTTTCCCTAGCAAACAAAAGCTCTGCACCTATAAAAAAACACCTCTCAGCTACCACAGCTGGGGCAGCTGTTAGCAACACAGCCTTCTCCAGTAGCATTCTGTTTTCTTTAAAAAGTAATTACTAAAACTAAGTAGTCAAGCCAAAACTTTTGCCACTACCATCAAAATCTATTGCCACATCTGCCCATAATCCCCTTCAGGCACCCATTTTAACATCAAATGTTTTTAACAAGCCCCTCTGCAAGTGCAAACAGCAAAGTATTCACAATTAAATTTGTCAAACACATTGGCCTGCAGTATACATCAGGGATTACATTTCAGCAGACAGTTCCTCTGCCTGTCAGTCAGATGGGCTAACCGCAAGTCCTCGTGCTAGGAGCTGTGGTCAGATAAAGTGTAGCACTCCGTACACAGGCTCAATATTCTAGCAGAATTCCACTTTGCCTAACTTTAATTTGAGTACAGGACCTAAATCCTCCACTGCCAATTTGTATTTGATCCATATTAGTCTCTTTTTCCACAGCCTGCTGTTGTATAGTTTTGCTATGGGCTATTAAACAGCTGCCATGTTCCACCAAGAAGCGGGGTGCATTTCAGTGTGGTTATACTACCAATCTGTAAATTGTTTTGAGACCCTTCAGGATGAAATATCAATATCATTATAATTTTTTTCATAGGCACCTGGGCATTTTCTACAATTAATGAACAGAAGTTGCAAAATTCCCTTAAATATTAATATAAACTTCCTTTGAAGGAAAATAATTCCCTATGTACAACATTTAAAGAAGAATAAATACCTATCTACAAACAGTTTCAAGTCTACCATGATTTAGGCAAAACACTGCCAGGAGTTTAATTAATTTAAAACTCTTAAAAACCTTTTTATCTGATGGATAAGTAGAACTAGTTTGAAACAAAAAGAAATAATCCTTTTGTATAGAAATCTAGTAATTTTTCATTTTATATTTATCTTCATTGAAATTCTAAGAACTGTATCTAGTTGACTAGTTGTGAACTTATTTCCAATTCCACTTTGACTTTCTGTGAGAAATGAAGTATTACAGATTTTCAAGAAATAAGGAAATCTCACCTTCAGAAGCACACAGGTTATTTTTTTTTCCGCTAAATCAGGAGAATTTAGTCATATATACTCTCACAGACATTTCAGTTAAAAAAAATCAAACCAAAACAAAAACTCCACTCCATCTGATTTTACCTAAGCTTATTATATTCATATCAAAATGTATATTTATATTTTTATATTCAACATTAAGAACATTAAAACAACTGAATCACAGAATCATAGAATCACCAGGTTGGAAAAGATCTCTTGGATCATTGAGTCCAACCATTCCTATCTGCCTTTAAACCACATCCCTGAGCACCTTGTCTACTGTGAATGCTGTAGAAAGTATAAAAATATTTCCAAACACACTCCTTCAAATTATTTGCTTTGTAATGCTCAATGAAACATTAAAAACAAACAAACAAAAAACCCCAACAAACCCCAAATCACACAAATAGTATGTTGATATTCAGCCAAATGAGCTGAATGTAAAGCCTCATAGCAGGAAAGGGTGGGGGTCTGGGAGGGGATGGGAGGAGAGAAGAGATGCTAAATACCAAACAGTGATAGGAAAAAAAGAATAAACAAAGTTTTAAAAACTATTTTTTTCAAGTCTTTAAGTCACTCAGTCTTCTAAGGTTCATTAATTTTCTCCAACTTGCAGGTATTTATCTGTTTATAGTTGGGCATTCATAAGTGCTTACGTAGAAACATATTTTTATAAAGAAGAACAATCGTTTGAGCAATTAGAAACAAGATATCCTTTAATTTTGGGGATCTTTTCCAGTCAAAAGCAGAACAGAATGCTTGTTGAGTAATGTTGTTGGGTCCGTGTACTTAAAACGGACCAAGTTTAATCAAAAAATTATAACTATACATATACAGGACAAGAATTATAGACAGACCTTTTGTTCTTCATGTTGACTTTAGTGAACGGATCAATTGTTTCTGTCAAATATAATCCAGCCTATCAATTCTGTGACACCAGAATCTGAGATCATCACTTGGAAGACAAGAAAAGGTGTAAAGGATCCGCTAGGTCATTGGGTCCTTCCAAAAGCAGTCAATTACGTAGCTTGGATAGGTCCACACAGACTTCCACCCTGCCCTGGCAAACAAACCACTGTCAGTACCTCCAGAGGAGTTCGAGCTCAGAAACTGCAATGTGACACAGGAAAAAGAACAGAAGAGTTGCAGCTGTCCTTGCTAATGTGATGGCTTCTCAGACTACTACAGTTAAATCTGTTTGCTGCAACTGCGGTTTCCAGAATGTGAACTTACAGTCTGGAGTGAAGACACAGAATCCAGACTCCTTAAAAGAGCTGAGGGAACAACAGAATGAGGAGCACACAACAGAAAAGGATGTGATTGGCTTTGGTTGGGCTACAGCTGAAAGCTGTATAAAGGTTATCTGATAAAAACCTGAAATATCATAGCAACAAACCAAAACCAAACAAAAATTCACTACAACATTACCATAAAACACAAGTGCTCAAATAACAAATGTACAAATACTTATCTTCCTTATGCCATAAAATAATGTGTTTTTCAGAGGATAGAAACACTAAATGTAAGCAAATTAAATGCATAATTCCTGCAAAACTACGTGGGTATAAAGGGATAAAGCTGTGCTTGAGAAGGCTGAGGACAAAGCTCACTGTGGCTAAAGCACAATTGCCACAACACAGCCATAACACTGACAGAGGGGTCCCCAAATACTTCTCTAGAGGTGCCCATTGATTAGGGAATGTGGTTCATTTCAGGTTTCCTGGAGCAGGAGGACATTCTTTCAGTTGCAAACTGTTGCCCCTGATTCGCCCCTCCTTCTGCAGGTAACAGCACTAAGGGAAGGTAACCTTCACGACCAGGGGAGATGAAGCACCTCTTTGCTCTGCTCCCCGCACAGGGATGCCAAAAAGTGACAATATTTTCCTCTGGACACTTTACAGCATGGGGCAGAAAATGGTTGTTCAATCTGAAAGAAATTACCAAAAGGCACAAAATCAAATCCATATCCAGCCTACAGTAATGGTGTTGGAATTAGACACCTAAGCTGAGAGGAATCAGAGCAGGCAAACTAAGACACTGAATCATTGCAAGTATCCTGCACAGACAAGTACTGTGACATGTCAAGTCTCACTGGCCTGTTTGGAGGAAGGGGGGTGCAAGGGGGAGTATGTGGAGAAGTGAGAGTAGAGGAGGTGAAGGAAAGCAGTCAACAGGGAGAGGATGTTGGAAAAAAATTGCAGTGAAGGTGATAGGAATACAAAGATGTGAAGTTTGCATCCCAGGCCAAGGGAGCTGCATAAATGTTCAGTGTAAACTAGCAGTCAAGCTGATGTGTGATAAAGTGCAGCCTGCTGTAAATACACTTCAGGGCTCCCAATGCAGCTGGAGATGAAACTTGTAATTTGGAAGAGGGAAAAGAAAAAAAAAAGAAAAAAAAAGAAAAAAAGAAAAAAGAAAGGAAAAAAGAAAAGAAGAGGAAAGAAAAAATGCACTGCAAGGTTTTTTCTCACATAATCTGTTACTGGAAAAATGAGAAGCTTGTCCAAGTCCGTGGGAATAAGCTGATGAGCTGATACTTAATAATAAACCATATTGTGTCATGGTGCAGAGTCATCTAGATCCATTCAGGCCACAAACTATATTACTTTATACAGCCCTGGCTGACATACATTTAAAGCCCTCTACACATTAAGGAGCCATTAGGCTGACAGATTAAAAGTTATCTTGGAGCTAATGTTTCCATTATGCGTATCCTGGCAGTGGAACAATCAACACAGTGTTCCTCAGATGTCATATTTTGTTTAAAAAAAGGGTAGCGGGGAGAGAAGGGGGAAAGTAGGGTACCTCTCCCTCCTTGAATGACATTGACATGACCAGCTTTGATCTGGGCATGTGCTGTCTACAGGTTCTCTACTGTTGTCTAAAATAGGAGCATTTAGGGCATAATACGTTAAATCATTAACCAGTGCCATATTCCTTTGGGTGTCATTGTTAAAATTTAAGGTCCCACACTTGAGATTCCTTTGGAATCTTTCCATGCTTATTGTAATCATCATCAGAGAAATATGTTTTGGGGGTGGGAATGTCTTTCTCTAGCAAAAAAAGAAGCAAAACCAGAAAAGCCAAATGCTTTCCTCTCTTCAGTGCATCTTCAACCAATTTCGCCCTCTCAATGTAATGGATGGAATTAATGCCATCTTTATGATGAAATACTTCATGTTGAAGACATTAAAATTTCAAAAAATGGCTTTAAAACCACTCAGAAATGTAAGTTGTGTATACAGTGAGGTACTACTGCAGTCAAAGAAACATGAGTGCACAGAAAGCACCAGCAAGTCAGATATTATGGTGAACAGATGCTTACATTTGGATATATTGAATACCCTTGAAGGAGACAGAGGAAACGAAGAATGGGTTGACAGTTCTTTTAGTCCTTTAAACGCTTCTTCACATACCTCATTCTCTCATACATGGTCTAAATCAAAGCAGTAGAGTAAAAGCAGAACATGTTACCATAAATATCCAATCCAAGTCAGGTTACTTCTATTAAACACCCTTCATCTCTAAACCAATGTCACTAGAGCTTAATTGGTTTCTATTAACAAACAAATACCCCACGCTGGACTAGCAATTTTAGTAACCGGGCAAAAAGCCACTCCCTGCCCAAACAGACCCATCTCCCCCTGCTTCCCTCCTGCCAGGCAACTTCAAGCCAAGCACAGCAGCACTAGAGGGCAGCATGCATTTGTCTAAAAAACGGACCACACCAGCAAACTAAAATATTCCGATATGACAATTAAAGCAATACCGTTTGTTAGTTTTGCATCAGATTTCTTGTTCTGTCATGATCAAAGCCTATATTTATATAACCTCTGCATTCAGCCTTTTGCCCAGGAGCCTGACTTCTGATGGCCTCATCTCCGTGAACATCAATGTGTGTACAGATGGCTACAAAAGGATGTTATTGGGTAGCGGTCTGAACAAAAGGCTCAAAATGTTGTACAGGGGGAGCTAACCGTCCTACACTACTGGCTTCCACTGCAGTTGGGTGACTCTTGGCATTCTCTCACACTCTCAATATAAATCCTAGCACTATTTCAAATCGTCTTTCTATTACTTTTGATAACACAACAGTATGATCACCAAAGTGATGCAAGAGACACTTTTAATATATCCAAAATGGTGGAAGAAAACAGAATTGTAAAATCCCATCCCTACCACATATTACAGTTCAGCTGTTCAGTGCACACTCACTGTGTTAACTTAGATTTTCAGTTAATTTAGCTAACATATGCAAAAATGGCATTTCTTTAGGCTGCTCTTTACTTTCAGCTATACTCTACTAACAAAACTTACATTAATCAGCAATGGAGTTAAACCATAAAGAGTGACAGGGTCATTAAGAGAAAAGAAAGTGAGTATAATTATATGGTACTTCACAAACTTTAACCATGCACAGATTGCATTAGCACTAAAATGCAGAGGAAAAAAAGAGGGAAGTAAGCTCTTACAGTAACTGTGGTAGAATTAAACAAATGTACCATGATTTATGGGGTAGAAAGCAAACTTTTGGAATAATTGTTCGGAAAGTCTGCAAGCATTCCAATAAAATTACAAATTCTTATGTGAAAAAAATTTGAGCAGCAGGGCCCTTCTGGAAAGTTTAGACATAAATTTGGCTCATCTCATAAGTAAAACTTGCTTTTGGATCTCAAATGTGTTCCTGCTGGAGGAGTTCACATTAGGGGAAAAAAAAAAGCCATACAAAACTCAGTCTGGCTCAACTGGTTTGAAATTTCTCAAGAGAGTCATCTGAAATAAAGACAAGTTGCTTTTTATTTTTAAAGCTGGGAAAGAAAGAATCTCAAATAAAATTAAGAAGCATAATGAAATAGTGCTGCTGTCACATTAGGATACAGTTAAGGGAACCTTCTTTGCATGCCATTCCTTGCTGTATTCCATAAGCCCTGCCTCAGAGACAAAGGAAACATTTAACTAATTGCTAATGATAGGATTGCTATGATTCTTCCTAACACAAACCCAAGCGTTTTTTTAAGAAGCTGATGCTACAAGGCCCTGGATTTCCTTGTTTTCCAATGGAAGCTGAAAGCATTTGGCACTTTGTAAGGCACATCCGGACCCCACACAACTGCTGAGTTCCCTTCTCTCTTCTATAGCTGTTGCCATATAGCACCAAATGAAATCAGAAATGCATCTGGATTCAAACATGTGAAGTGTTCAGCAATTATCTGGTTCTCTGGCCTTAGTCTGGGCTTGTCTCTTAGCAGAATTTTGTTCTATGCTACATCACATATAACACCATCTGCTATTGCTAAATCCACAGTCTGCTTCCCAAACGCTGACTGCCTCCAGTACTGTATGCCAAAATATTGTCATTGTTTCCCATCCTCAACTCTTTTCCCCCTTCCTCAGAGTCCTTTTAAAAACATGCTAATGAAAGGGAGGCTGAAAGTTAAATCATAGTGGACAGCAGAACATAGCTTACAAGTGCACTTTTAGCCTCCATGGAAGGTTTTGCTAAAGACAGGGGGTTAAGAAATAGCTTGAGAGAGTCACATTAAAACCCCTCCATTAGGGTCAGAGTCATTAAAGTTTAGTCCAAGCACCAAAGACTTTCTAACAAGTATTATGCTTAGTAAACATCTTCCCCGCTGCAGCATGGATATCGGTGAGAGCTTTTGGAGTGTGTCAGTTAATCAGTATTCACCCGCTTTGACAGCTTGAAATATTAGTCACTTATTTAGCTGGTTCAAATTTGTTAGACTTGACTATGTTGTAAGTTAACATGTCCCCATATTAAAAAGGAGCCAACTGGCAAATAAAACACATCTGGCCAAACAATCAAGCAATGCCGATCAATGTATCACTCACAAGCACAAATTAAGAGCAACTGTCTTTGAGACTACCAAGCTAATAAGGAAGCAATAACCTGCTACCTCCTACTTTACCAAAACGCTCTTTAAATGGTAAATTGAAGGATAAAACCTTCACCATGTTCTGCTTTTGAGATATTCAATTGCTTGGTTAAAGCTGCATAAATATTTCAGATGTATAGGGTCATTTGCTGATACAAGTGGAAGAATTATTTAAGACAGAAGCTGTCCCTCAATCCAGATAACGTTGTTGGGCCAAGGAAACCCCATCTGCCATGGGAAAGACATTGAAACAATCATTGAAGCAATGTTTCTTAAAGGTGATACTCTTCACCTTCAGTCTCAGAGTGGGTACCATTAAACCAGAAAGTGCTTGGAAGGCAGCAGGTAGTCCAGGATTAGCTCCTCACGTGAATTCACAGTGGGAAAGCCCCTGTTTGGTTAAACACACCCAACAGCAGGGTAGGTGGCTGCTGCTGCTAAGCCTGTGGCAGTACCGAACACTCTCTCTGTCCTAAAGGAGTAAGTACTGGGCATGCTGACTTAGACAGCATTCTTTGAGCTCTCTGACAGAAGCAATGCACAGCACACCTGCCCTAGTGAAGACCTCAAAGATCGCAAAAGCAAAACCAAAAAAATTATACATGAAAGCTCTTTTCAGGCATAAGGAAAGCTTAACCACTTACGTGTGCGCAGTGAACCCTCTGGTCCTTTCAGAGAGGCTCCTGGGAAGCAGCTATACGCTGCTGAAGTATTTCAGTCTTTGGGCAAAACAAGCTTGACATCCCTGTTGGCATCTCTGCTGAGAACAGACACTGGCCTCACTCAGAAAACATCAAACGTGACTTTCAGCCAACTGTGGCCGTGGCAAAGCTGGATATTGAAGGCAGGGGGAGGAGAGGTCATCGAGGAAGCAGTAGTTAACGGGGTAAAGTGAGTGTTATAATCCTCAAATTGCAGTTGGGCTGAATGTTTTCAGACAATTTGGCTGTCTAAATCAAGACAGTATCATTTTTCTTCCTTCTAGGAGAGGGTTAAGAACAATCTGAAGCTCGGAAAATGGCTGCCGTTGATACTAGTGAGGCCTTCTCTTTAACTAGATCCTTCAGGAAAAAACAAATTAATCAACAGCCAGCTGAAGTGGGTTTAATGATTGCATTCTGCATACAATCAGCTTTTCCCTTTTCAAGGGCCATCAATATGTCAAGGGAAGACATATCTGAAGGATATAGCTCTTAACATCAAGGTTATCTATTCTCCACAAGGCTCCCACTCCTTACTGGGCTGATACTTTACACTGCCTGTGTCTAACATTTTCATCAACTCTGCAATCAATCAAGGTAATAATGTTGTGCAAAAAATCAATTAACAACGCAATTAAACTTTCCTTATTATCTCAAAGGGCTGAAATAATACCTAAAGGGAAGATAGACTCACTGAATGCAGACATCCATAACCCAATGTGAAAGTGAATTATGAGGTTAGACAGATGCAGGCATGTTCTGGCGCTGTTATTTTCAAAGGGATATATCTCATCCAGGCAGTGTATCAGTCACCACCAATCCCATGCCCTAAAATTCCAAATTACTTTTAAGAAATATACGATGTGCAATATCCATTTCATATTCTCTTTTAGAGATAAACCCCCCAAAATCTGAACGGAAGTATTATTCAAAGACAAAATGATCTTTCAGAGAGAACATAAAATATAAAAGCTATAATAACATTTACATCTGTATACCACCCATGTCCGTAAATGCAGGTCATCAATTATACATAATCTGTAGTGAATAAGGAACAGAAGAAGCAGCACAACATTTAAAGCCCAGAGGCTCAAATTTACAAATACGTTACATCAAGTACACTGAAGGAAGAGCCCCAGTATAAACACAGGCAGCAACAGCAGCAAGGACTTAAGTATCACTCACTTAAAATAAGACAGAGTGCTTATATTATTTTGTAATTACATTCAACCCTCATGGAAACACCATTCCCAAGAGCTGAGAGTTTTAAAGTGCCCTGAAAGCAAACAATTAACCCCTTGCTGTTGGGAGTACTTGGGTTTTAGCATAAAGACGTGAAGGATCAGAGGCACTCAGCACACCAACACAATGGAATTAGTAGAGTTAGGAACCCAGGTGCTACAGTCTTGTGTCAGTGATGCATGGCTGAGGATTTGAGGAAGGGAGAAGAAGAATAGAGAAAGAATACACCTAAAATTAACCACCATATGAATGGTCTTTACTAGTCCCAGGGACAGACAACAACAAAAAAAATACTGTTATACAAAGAAAATGACCACAACCAAGGTAAGTGTTTTGTGGGGGTTTTTTGACACCTATCATTTTCTACAAGACAACTTGAGCATTCCCCCTCAGACCCCCCTTACTCATTTCCCAACACAGATAGAGCCTTCACCCTCCCTTGTTTTGATTCAACATGGGCAAAAAGAAAATGAAAATAGAAAACATTTAAGGGAAACCTATGTCAGAGTGACAAGCTAGGATCACATCCTGTAATAAGCTCAGGATAATTTGGAAGTAGCCAAGGTTCCCCTTAAACACCGCACTTGGAATTCCTCTATTAAAGGGCACTCTGTTGCCTGCATTAGCTAGAGGTGTTGTACAAAGCACTTCTCTCAGCAGGGTTTGCTTAAGCACATAACAGCTGCAGTTTAGAAATGGACTGTTCTTACAATTAGCTCACGTAGTGTAAGTGGCTTGTTTGGACCAGGAATATCTCTCTTTTTTTGTTGATAATTCTCCCTGGTTTTGTCTTTGTTTTCCATTTCCTACTCCTCTCCCTGCTATCCCCCAAGCTGCAGAGTCAGTCATGGGTAAGATACAAATAAGTGAATTCAAAACTCAATTTTCCACAATTTTTGAAATGTTACACACTTTTCCTGCATGGACTTGGGGCTTTAATATTATTCCAGGATTAGAGAATTCAGCTATTACTATCTTAACCTTTAGGAACATAATTAATATGTTTTCATTTTCAATGACTCCATTGTGTGTCTATCAACTGGAACCATTCCTGCTGTGTATTTGATTCCACTGACGATGGGGTGTGTTGGATTTTAAATGATGTGCTAGCACTTCTGTTCCCCATATACTCTAGTTTATGTGTTATTCATGACTTGCATTTGGAGACACGGATGATACACAGATGTAAATGTTATTAAAGCTTTTGTGTTTTAGATTCATTGTGAAAGACTTCTTTGTTTTCAGATAATTCTTTTAACCATCACAAATAACCAGCAATACATGACATTGTCTCGAGATTTTTTTTCTTCCCTGTTAAGTTTTTTGATTAAGAGATTTTTTTTTTGCTCCCTAATGTTCTCTCGTCATCAAAATAAAAACCAGGATAAACTGACAGACAGCGGAGTTACACCTGCAGAATAATGTAGAAGTAAAACCCCTTTTTTGTCATATGCTCATTATACAAATTCAGTACCAGAAGTTACTTCATTTTTTAATAGCTGTCAGGGCTGTGGGTCCCAGTTCAAGAAGGATGAATTCTCAACCCTTAAACATCACATTGGTATTCCTGAGGAATCACAAAATGAATGTGGTAAAGAAAAAGGTGCTTTGTAAAAGCATGACTCCCTATTCTCACTTAGATCAAAATTATTCTAGATTAAAACTTTTGCATAACTATTTAAAGATTTTTGACTATGACAGACATCCTGTGTATCTTTGTTGCGCTGGTACTATGTAGGAAAAATCTGAAATACAAATATGTACTTAACTACATGATACCCAACAGCCTTGCAAAACGTTATCCAGCCAGTAGTCAGAGGCAATTTTTTTGATGGACAGATAAAACACCATTGAATTTTTTCATCATTGCTTATTAAGGCAAAGGGTGAGCAGGTAGTTTTGTGTGTCTGGGCTGGTAAATCTTCAAGACAATTGTGTGAAGCTGCAGCACCAAAGAACATATATACAGCCACATAACTGAACTGCAAGAAAAGTGCTCTCAAAAAGACTTGTTTAATCACTAATAATTCTGTCATCTGGCAATATTTTTTCAGACACCCTTAGTCACTTTCCCTCAATGAAACTGAACCTCACTTCAAATGTGAAGTCTTGGAGCTCTCACATTTTTTTTTCTACTTTTTGCTTTAAAAGAAATCTTTTACAGTATATTTTTTTTATTTCTGCATTTTATCTGTTAAGTCTATAATAGACAGCAGCAGGCTCTGTACAGAATTTAAATATTCAGAAACAAGGTAAAAGGGATTTCTATGTCTGAAATTCAAGATTTTTGTTGTAAAATACTAACTTGGAGTAATTTAGTCAAATGTTATAATAGGTTGACCAAGAAAATAACTCATTATGTCTTCTCCCTTGGTAGTAGTGTGCTGGATAGTGGCAGCTCACACACCCCAAAGTACCATTTTACAGAGGACTTCATATTTTGTTGTGAATAGATACTGAGAAGACAGTTTTCCATCTGACAGAGAGAATCAATCTAATGTCACCCACTCTTTACCTCCAATTTTCTGCTAGCACCACCTCTGTCTGGTGCAATCTTGTTAATGTTTTGCTGTACTTACCTGCTGTTTTACTTTGCTTGCCATGAAAACTTACTACTTTGGAGTAGTTTTTGAAAACTGCTTTCAGGTTTTATGAAACAGAAGACAATTTCTGAAACTGAACCACCAAACTGTAACTTAATTCAGCAGGACACTGCAACCTTGCTTCCAAGTCTTTGATGCTTCATTATGACAATAATAAGGCTCCAACTTTTCCCCTCACCAGTCACATCAAAGTCAGACCAGAACTACTCAATAGACCATTTGTAATGGTCATAAAACAGTATGCAATGGCTTGGTTACCTTGCACTGCATTCCAGGTAAATCCTAGCCAGAGCGTGGTGAGGCCATTCAATGGAAGGAGCAATTTGCTCCCTGCTGCAGGATGTAAGATCAGGAGAAAGTAGCATGTCTGGAAGCATCATCAGATTAGGCTGTAAATGGTCCTTGAGACTAGGAAGCTACTGTATTTGTGACAAGTGACAGGCTGAGCAGAAGAGGGGGAAACAAAGGCCATTTTTGAGTAATTTCAATCTTGTGCTGCACTCTGGGATCTTCAGTCTTCACAGGCTGGCCAATATACTCATTTAATTCTTTTCTTTTCACAGTGTAAACACATACTTACTCATGGGCTTGCTCAAAAATACAAATAGTTCATCATCCATGGAGAAGAGTAATATTTTCAAGAAGGTTCTTCAACAATTATTTTGTTATCAAGAAGCAATGTATGATTAAGCTGAAAGAGGGGAGATTTAGATGAGATATTAGGAAGAAATTTTTTACTGTGAGGAGTGGTGAGGCCCTGGCCCAGGTTGCCCAGAGAAGTTGTGGCTGCCCCTTCCCAGGAGGCCAGGCTGGATGGAGCTTTGAGGAATCAGATCCAGTGGAAGATGTCCCTGCCCATGGCAAAGAGGTTGGAACTGGATGGGCTTTAAGGTCCCTTTCAACCCAAATAATTCTATGATTCTCTGTTCTCTTGGAAATATGACACCATCAATCTACATTATTTAGCCAAATCTGGCTTTATTAAAGATACTAGTAGCCACGTCATCTGAAATAAAAACTGATGCCACATAACAAGGAGATATTGAAATAGATATCACTGTTGAAAATGCCTGCCTGCCAAACAGAAGTTAGACATGCTGGGTGCCTCTATAGCAATGTGAGATTTCTGACACTCCCCCAAAGCACTTGTCACCCTTAAACAGTCTTAGGTAAAGTCACCAAAGAAGCAACCAGTGACCCACAGGCTTGAGAGCATCCTCCCTTTCCGAAGTGGTGCCACAGCACACATTACCAGAAGCTTCATCAGATCACTCTAGACCATCAAGGATATATTCAGGTAAGATCAGCCAACAAATGGGGTATTAAAGAGATATGTAAAGGTAGCAAAATATAGCCTTCCCTTTTTTCTTCCATTTATTAGAATTTTGTGTTTAACATGGATAAACTTTGTCCTCATATAAGACCAAATGACACAACAACAACATTTTTCTTTATCTAAAGAAAATAAATTAATGTGGTCTTTCACACAGCCAAGCCACTGTGCAGGCCTAGTGAATCTGGCAGTGTTGTATAGCTTCCTTCCCCATTTATAGCAATGATGGCTAAGTCCTGGACAAACACAGCTCTAAAATTTATTGACTTCAAGTGCAATTAATATCCATGCCTCTGGGAAGCTTATATAAAGCGATTACTCTGTTCAAAGGGGAAAAAGAAGACCATCAAGTGGTTATTCTGAAAGTTATTTTTCTGTTTTTCTTTGTCTCCAAAAGGAGAGGGGGATGGGGGGGGATGACTGCTCCATAATTATAAATCTTCTGAAATTGTAACTCAGGAAAAGACTTTTCAAATAAAATGTTTCCCAGAAAAGAATATTTGGCAGCAGTTGGCTCTTGTTTTCCCTAATAACCATTAAAAGCCTGCCCTAGTAAACCATTTTACTACAACGTTTGAAATGGTAGAGTTTACATTTTATTTAATGAATAGTTGCAGAGCATTAAAGCAACATCTCGTCGGCAAAACAGCTCCTTATCCTCGCTTTGTCTCTATTGGTTTTTTTACATTTCATTTTCAATGACATGTCAGCCGTCTCTCACCAACCTCAAAGGAAAGTTGAATGCAGGGCTTACAAAGTTAAGCTGACATTTGCTCTCTTCCAATAAAAAATATTTAGTCCATTAAACATAAATACCTGTCATTATGATACATGGACTGGGTACAAGCCTCCCGTTTCCCTCTGATGTTTATTACATCCAAACAACTGCAGTGCCTGCATGTTTTCAACTTTAGTGTATTGATTAAACTTTTAAATGGCTGCCATATAACCCAGGGACATCAGGAAGATTAATTTGCGTCAATGTTCATCTGTAATTCATTAGCCATTTATTCTTTACAACCACATGGGCTATCAAGAAAATGCAGGCCATTTTTCACTCTGCACAGGCTTGGGAACAGATCCTGAAATTTGTGCTGCATACAAATAAGCTCCCCAGGCCCGGGCACTTAAACTGCTTGGCTTTTCTAAAGTTGAAGTTGGGAATAACAGCAGAAAAAAGGGAACATAAAAAAACAGAAATGGACAAAATATACATCCTTAGGGTACTACGGATTTAACTGAGTTTGTCCACTGTCTTTTCATCCATGGATTATGGTTTCTTATTTCAGTCAGATTAAAATAACTGAAACTTGTTTCTGTGCAAAGGCCATAAATAAAATGAGTTGCACCCCCTCTAATATCTTCCAAGATGCAGTTACTTGGAGAAAACTAGAAAGCGGCAGTGAAGTATAAAAAGCTCATGCCTCAAGGAGATTGTAGCTGTGAATCTAAGAAAAGGATGTAGTTTTAACCAATTCACACATTTATTGTGGATTCCAGTCCTGCCTTTAGTTGGTCAAATGCCCAGCTAAATATTGGTATGTTTCCTTAGGGTAGAGGTAAGCCATCTGGCTCCTTGATTTGCCCTACTGACCCCTTGGCACAGTATGAAGTGCATATTAAATAAGGAAAGGGGAAGAGAACAGCTATAAAGCAAACAAAAATGCACATGAATTTTACATTTACAACATGGAGAGATCAAAGAAATGCATCCTGGTTTCTTTCCTCTTTGCTACCTATAAACAAAGTAGTATCACTGTGCCAGGCAAATGTCTAGCAGTAGGGCATTGGACTCACCGAGCCTAATGGTCAGTGATCAAGATTCCAAAACCAAAGATCTCATATAAGGCAAATTCATAGATTCATAGAAAGGTTAAGGTTGAAAAAGACCATCTAAGATCATCAAATCCAAACACCAACACAATAGCAAAATTTCCACTAAATGAGGTCACAAAGTGGCACGTCTACATGTTTTTTGAATGCATCCAGGGACGGTGACTCCACCACTGCCCTGGGCAGCCTCTTCTAATGTTTCACTACTCTTTCAGTATGGAAATTTTCCCTAATATCCAATCTAAACCTGCCCTGGTGCAACTTGAGGCCATTTCCTCTCAATCTGTCACCTGTTACTTGGGAGTAACAAGGTTCCCTGTTGCAGACAGGAACATAAACACAACAGCATCCTGGAACAGAGAAATCTCCACATCAGCCTAATAATAAATTAATGATCTCTATCCAACAACAACAGCTGTTGTCCTACCATTATAAAATGTGAATTATGTATACATTTGAAAACAAGAGACAATTGGCTTATAACATCACTGATCATCTTACTGTTAAATATCAACCTTAGTGAAGAGAACCCTGGGGAGAGCACCCAAACCTAGCATAATCCCACTCATAGCACGGGTGCAAAAGAACCTATACAGAAAGCTACACAAGGATGCTGCTTCAGTAAGTTTGTGAGACTGAAGACAATCAAACACGCAGCCCTGGAACCCTGGGAGATGGCTTCCCAACTAGGCCAAATAAAGGTTTACAAATATTTTAAAAAGGCAAACGTTACAAGTGTGAATGACAAAACATCTGCTGTGACTGTGTATCCCACGCCCCGTAACCCTTGCAACTGTACAGCTGATGTCACGCTCACCGTCCTGCAAGGTCAAGCCTGGTCTCTTTACACACACAACAAGTTGTGGTCCCACTGCGAGATGTTCTTTGCTGAAATGCAGCAGGTTCTACTCAAGCCCAAGGAACACATAGGAGGTGACAGGGTATCTGAACAACCTCATCTGTGATGCAGCAAGGGATTTTGGTTTATGTTCTTCAACAGCGTAGCCCCAAAGAAATAAATGCCCTGCCATTATCTTATCAGCCAAAAATCTGCTATTTGGTGCATTTCTCTGCAATTGGTATATCATTACATATAGAGGCAGCCTACAGTGGCATTGGTAGGCAGCATTTCTGTCAGTTGACTGGCTTGTAAACGCCCAAAACTAAGTGACCTGAAACTAAACCACCACATGCACAGGCACTACCCAAAGTGACTTTTGGAGATGTTTTTGTGTTTTATTACATGCTTGAAATTTAGACTGATTTCGTTGAAAGATTCATTATGGTCCATCAATCTCACAAGCAAACCCAAGTAGATTTGTGGTTTCACTTTGCACAAATACTTACTTATAAGAGGCAGGAGAGAATGAACTGAGTTTTGGTCAGATTTTTGGATTGTTTTGAGTTGGAAAGTTGAGTCAAAAAGAATGCTGGGACATGAGCCAGTAATAAAGCCAGATGTACAAGGAATAGCATCCATTTATCCAAATCTGGATAGTTTTGTTCTGTACACATAATGTGAGTCACTCTGGTCTACATCTCACCCCTGCATCTGCACATGGAAAAGATGAAATCTCAGCTTCAATTTTTTATTTTGTTTTGGTTTTGTCAGCTCTAGACCATCAAAATAATTTAAATATAATTTCTTTATAATGAATTGATTTTCTACTCTGACAGAAGAGGTACCAGGAGCTTCAGCAATGAAAACACCCAGATAACAAATAGTTGGAAATATTGCAAAAATCTACCTAGCCCAACAAGAGAAAAGATGCAGTGCTAAAACTGTAACTTAAATTAAGAAAAGGAAGGCAAATTGTAGCGCAACCATGGAGTTTCTATCACACCAGAAGAAAAAGAATCTTGGATAGTATGCAAAACAACTGCAGGTGTCCTAGAATAGAGCAATTTTTTCAACCTGCTTTCTGCACTTATAATAGAATCATAGAATAACCAGGTTGGAAGAGACCCACCAGATCATTGAGTCCAACCATTCCTATCAAACACTAAATCATGCCCCTTAGCACCTCGTCCACCTGTCCCTCAAACACCTCCAGGGAAGGTGAATCAACCACCTCCCTGGGCAGCCTGTTCCAGTGTCCAATGACCCTTTCTGTGAAAAATTTTTCTCCTAATGTCCAGCCTAAACCTCCCCTGGTGGAGCTTGAGGCCATTTCCTCTACCTCATGATGCTCGCTAAAGATAATGTTTCCTTAGAAATTTTCACCCTTATTTTTCTATTTACTAGCATTAATTTGCAGCACAACACAGTTAAGATGCAGCAAGAGCTTGGAGTTCAGTTCTTTAATGTGCCCAGTATAACATATCTGCATCACTGATGATCTAGCAAAGGAGCAGAAATCCCAAAGGGAGGCTTACCAATCCCAGGACCTAATTAAACCTCAACAAATTAGGTACAGCAACGCAGAAGCTCATTTGCCATTGTGCCCAGGTTGTAAAACTGCTTTCCTGGGAACATCCCTTAGAGGCTGCATGCCACAGCTCTGTGGCACAGGAGCCAGCTGCTGCCGCTCGCCATTGCACCCAGACTCTCTCATGCCAAAGGAATCTCCAAAGATTGTAGGTGGCTTTGAACTCTTGCTTACACCGGGGGGCCTAAAGCAGCGAGCCCAGGACTCAGCCATTTGTTTTCATTTTCATATAATGATGTGTCTAGCTCTCATGGTTGCACAGAAAACTGTATCAACTCGAACCATATGTTAACTGAGGCAGCAATATGTTCTTAAATTGGCAGACAGCTCAAAATGACGGTTCAGCAAGATGTGAACTATTTTCAATCATCTCAATAGGGTGTTAACTCTGAAACCTAAACATTGCCTGTAATACATTTTTTTAACCATTTCACTCCTAAATACTTTGAGCAAGATAGCTAATCTGTTCCTCCACAATTCTCCAAGACTAAATGTCCCAATTTCTAATTTGAAAGCATCTCTAGTTATGAATTGCCCTGGTTACAATCATTTTGAACATCTCACAATCAGTGTATTTATCCTTACACAATCCTGAGGCAGTGAAGTGCTGTCTTCTCCTTTTTACAGACAGAGGAAAAAAAATGCAAGAACACGGTAAAAAGGAAACAACACAGCTCGGCTGAGTTTAAGCCTTTTGTCTGAGCCAGTAGATTAGCTTTTCCTTTTACACAGAAGTTATGTGGAGACAGTGAAAAATCTACCAAATTGAAGTAAGTAACAGAGGCTGAATATTTAAGAGTAGTGTTATCCATATATGTAGCAGATTTAATTTTTAAAAGGTTGTGTGCAGTTCAGTTTAAATTAATTCAATTCTTTCACTGAATGCTACAGAACTTCCAAGGATTTGCTCACATTTAAGGTCACAGAATCTTGTGTCCTTACCTCTAGCTGGTCAACTTTATTAATACAGTGTCCTAGCTTTAGGCCATAGCACACAATAAAACAAATGTAAGACAACTGCAAAAATACCCCCACAGAAGTTGGTCAAATAAACACAGGAGGATCTGGATCAGTAAAACTTTTTAGAATCATACCCTTCTAAAACCATGCCCAAAAAGAAAACAACAAGACTTAGAAATACATTTGTTTAGGTCTCAAATCCCTTTCTCACAATTTTTTTCCTTAGCTTTGTGGCCAACCAGGTATACAAGGTAGCAGCCAGGGTAATCAAAACTGCTTTCCTCCCCAGCAAGTACTTCACTTTTTGAGTCACAGCAGTAAATACATCTGAGCCAGAAATGGAAGTTGGCTATTTATTACTCAGGTGACAATATAGGTTACAAGAAAGCAGATCGCATGATAAAGCCTCAGCCTGGCCAGACTAAGTGGGCAAAAATGCGTCCCAATATTGGCATAAGTCCCTTTCAAATAACTGACTGCAAACCCTCTATCTAGTTTGTGAAGCATTCTGTGATGAAAGGCACTCTGCACATGTAAAATATTATTACTACATTTTCAAAATGAAATTTCTAAGAGAAGCACAGAGCACGCCAACAACAATAAAGCAATCAATTGCAATAGGATGCAATAACTTGCAATAAATTGCTTTGTAGACAAGGATTAAATTGTTTCAGCACCAGCCACCCAATTCAACTTAACTAACAAAGAGAAAACAGAAATGAGAAACATTTGCTTAAAAAGCTCATAACTGTCAATGTGTTCAGAACACCAGCATGTCCTGCTACACCTAATACCTTTGTCAAGGTGGCCTATCTGGAACTACTCTTTCCCATTCCCTGCAGACTCCAGTTGCAGAGTTTCCCCACAGACTCTTGCTCTGTTTGCCAGCACTGACTCTCTGCTTGGGGTCTGAGTTTGAGAAAACCCAGATCCACACACACAGCTCCCTTTTCCCTGCCCCCCTTCAGTATCACTCATCGCAGCTTAAGCTTGTCTGGTTTGCACTGGCAGTGACCTGGATGTTGCACATGCTACAATGCAATAAGAGAACAATACCGGCAATAAGAGTGCTCATGCGATGTTGGTTTTTCATAAAGATGTGCTTAACCTTCTTCCAACAACATTATTGTTCTAATATTTTTTCTGTGCAGTGATTCTACAAATCAGCATTACATTATACTGCAAAAGAAGCGCATTTGGTCTTAATTCCTTGTATTAACCAGTCCATCTGAACAAAGGCTTTAAGAGCTTTGCTTTGCTATTCCACAAGATCTTTTAATAAATCAGCATCCCAATTTGTAATACTTTCTTCTATTCACATGTAATATTGTAAACTTCTCTTCTCCACATAGTTACATACTATTTTAAGTATGTTCAAAATTGAGCCTTAAAATGACAGAGTTAGAAATTCAATACAGGGCTGATTGTCCCTTTGTGCTATGGCCTTTGCCTTGCAGCGCATGTTCTATGTAAGGCTGGAAAATAACTCCAAATAACTTTGGTAGAGAGTCACCATTCATCTTCATTTCCATGATACAGGTCAGTTAAAGACTTGGCTGTTGTATCCAAAGCATCCAAAAATACTTCTGCTTGTTAAGTAACAACATGGCACTGTGATGCCAAGTGGTGGCTCAATTACCCTTAGGGGGTGCAGTCATAGGAAGGCTCCACACTATGAAGCAGGATTGTACGCATTTTAATGGTTGATTACTCCTCTGCAACGAGATTTACTAAAACAAACACACATTATACCATGAGTGTCGAAGAAAATCTTATGACTGTCCATATGATGATATTTTCAAATTAATTGAAAGTATTTTATGATTAAGTTTACTTGACTCCCTCAATCTTATAATAGAATCATAGAAGGGTTTGGGTTGGGAGGGATCTTTAAGATTTCAACCCCACTGCCATGGGCAGGGACACCTTCCATTGGATCAGGTTACTCCAAGCCCCATGCAGCCTGGTCCTGAACCCTGATCCAGGGATGCGGCAGCAATTGATGTGCAGGCATATGATACAGAGTTTGATTCTGCCATGACTTCTCTAGGCAGCCTGTGCCAGGGCATCACTACCCTCACAGGTAAATATTTCTTCCTATTAGCTCATCTATAACTCCCCTCTTTCAGCTTAAATATTTTACCCCTTTTATTTTTAACTAATATAGATACTTGAGAAAAATATCATACTTTGGCCTAGACCGACAAATATATTAAAAACTGGCAACAAAGAGAATCATTATGTCATTTTGATGTAACAGCTGGAACCTAAGATAATGTGATTGTAAAGAAAAATAGGTATCCAAAGGCTAAACCTGTGTTCCACAATATACAACAATGCTAGTTCCCATGCACAACTCCATACTGGGAAGAAACCAGTCTGCTCCACTTCGGCGGCCATTTGGGCAAGAAGCTGCTGCACAGCCTCTTGTGGAAGAAGCTCAAGCTCCATGGCGCTTCACAAGGAACTTGTTTCTCCATCTGGGCTGTGGTTTGGCTGCAGTTGCTGAAGTGAAGAAAGTTGGGCACATATATAAGCACTGTGACCCACAGCGTAAGGGAGAACTAACAGAGAGGATCCTCAATAGAGGTCACAGTGTGAGAGAAGAAGAGGAAGATAAACAGCACAGGAGAGGTACAGAAAATTCCTGTTTGACTCCTGGACATTCAGAATACACTCCAACCCTGTGACTACCTTGGCATTACCTTCCAGTCTGATGCTTTAGAATCACAGAATTTGTTGTTTGGAAAACACATTTGCGATCATCAAGTCCAACCACATTTGTCCACCACTAAACCACATCTCTGAGCACCTCATCTACCCATCTTTTAAATAACTCCAGGAACGGTAACTCAACCACTTCCCTGGGCAGGTGTTCCACAGCCTGAGAACCCTTTTAGTAATGAAATTTTTCTTGATATCGAATCTGAACCTCTCCTGGCATAAATTGAGGCCATTTCCTCTCATCCTATCACCTGTAACTTGGGAAGGAATGGTACTTTTGGAGTGAATGCATCTGTAACTGACATGACCTGCACAGAATTGCATGGTGTCCGCTTAGATACACACTCCTACTCTCAAGGGACTCGGAATTTGCAAACCACAAGAGCTCAAGGAAGCACTTGGCCATCAAAGCCTCAGCACAACCAAAATGGCAGCCTCCGCTAACATGCGGAGCATTAAACGCTTAAGCAGCTCCATTAATGAAAAACCAAACTGCTAGTGACTTTCAGTGACTTATGCACCTCATCAGCGTTTTATGCATTACTGTCTTGCTCATAAAGGTCTGAACATTATTGTTCTTGCCCTTAGAGCCTAGCACAACCACTGCCCCTAGAATTTGGATGTGTGTCTACAGAAATGAACCTTGCATACTTCACTGCTGTTACTGCCTTCACAGGAGGGTGGTGCTAATGTTGGAAAAGGAGTCCACTTCATTAGTCACCTAAGCTGGGATTCATAGCTGGAGTTTTCAAAAGACCTTAGTGCTACAACTGTGGCTGGATATTCAGAAGAGCTTAACTCCCACTAGGCAATGAAAAGAAACAGCCAGCATCTCAAAATGCCCCGTGTCCAGCAGCTTACGCTACTCATCATCGACTAAAGAAATCAGAAAACTGGTTCCAATAAAATTGCCAAATTTACCTTAATTAGTATGTTTCCTTAATGCCCCATTACTCAAATACAAAGCCATTTGAAGGTTATTGCCTGTTCATGGCACCCTGAAGAGGGGTTTCATATGCTGAGCATTCGGCAGCTTACAGTGTTCGCAGTGCGAGCTACTAGATTAATTTATTTTTGAAAACACAATTGTGCAAAATTCATTTTATGCTCACATTACAAAAACCTTAACCTTCTAGTATGATACAGGTCACAAACGTAATACACCAAGGGAATACTTTACTCCAATAGGATGGATTACATCTAAAAGCACAGTTAGCCACTCCTCCACTCCTTTCCCAGGCAGTGGTGAGGACAAGCTGACAGCCTGAGCTCCACAAAAGACACATTCTTCGACAGCATTTTGCACACTTCAAGAACATCCTTAAAATGATAGCACTGCAGTACAGATCCACAAATTAGAAAGAGGTGTTATGATGTGCTGTGCCCTCAGAAAGTATATTTAGAACAGCGCAACTTATATTTTACAGACTTTTTTTTCTTAAATAGTCCTTTTGAAAAGTGGCTGAATAATTCAAATACAATTTTTTCCCAACTCAAACATCTCTTTCTACTTTTTGCAAGCAAAGAATCTTAATCTCTATTGTGGCACAGCATTTAATTTCAAAACAAGCCCCATCCCAAACTACAAATAATTATTATTCCTATTTTCATACAGAACAATGACGCCAATATAAAACAAAATGGAACTTAGTAAATTAATTTTCTCTTTTCAATCAAAATTTTAATTTCAATATGGCCTTTGAAGCAGGAGAAGTTTTTTCCTAAACAACTGCATGTAAGGAGGAACAATTTAACAATACAGAAATATTTGGGAATTAGAGCCAGCACCTTTCATCACTGAATTCAGTTGCTTGAATACAGCCTGTTTAGTAATGTAAAAATAAATACATTAAAACCTCATGGCAATCTAGCAGCTTCTAAAAAGGATTTTGCAATGCTGATATGGTTTCTATGAGAAATGGATTCAGTTTGGCAGACACATCAACCACCACCACTACCAATTCTCATCATAGGGCAGAAATTACTGGACACTGACCCTTGCCCAAGAAGGCTCTCCTGGACATAAGCCATTAGAGTTGTCCATACTGTTGCAAATTTTGCTGTATCTGTTCTGGGTTAAAACACGTTTTATGGCAGTTGTATCCTGCTTTTTATATTAATACAACAGTCTCACAAAATTGGTGGGGCAGCAATTGGAACCTAACAAAGACTTGCACAGTCAGATTGTTTAACAAGTATTTTACTGCTCTTTAGTGGAAAAAGTTAAACAATAAAAAGGTATCAAAAAGGCTTTTAACATCTCTCTACTAATAGACAGAATAAAGTCCCGGTGCCAATGCTTTTTCTTCTCAAAAGTCCTGTGCATTACTGTATGTGGGCAATGATTGCTTCGTGTGTCCATGAATAACATTCTTGACACAGGACATTCTATCCATATTGCAGACCACATACTTGAAGCTAGGGCTCAGACCACAAAAGCCCACACTACTTGACAACTTCCTCATAGTCCAAGTTTATTTTGTTGATAGGTTAAACTTTAAAAATCCTTAAATCAGGTTATCCCAAAACAAGACTGCCTCTGTAACGCTGCTTTAGGAACCACAGATCTGTTTAAGGCTCAAAAACTGGTCATTTTTTTCTTGTCTGTTTTCCTTTTCTTTTTTTTTTTTTCCTCCATCTAGGCTACAAAAAGCAGTCTCAACTCAGGCTGAGTGCTGAACCATAAATTCCAAGAGCCTGACAAACCATACACCTCAACTGAAAAATAAAAGGCCGATAGGATTCTGCTTCCATGAAACTCATTTTTCATTTTTAAACACTATATAAAGGGAAAGACAGAATTCTACTTTTCTATTCCTTTACTGACTTAGAAATGTAATCTCGGATTCAGAGCTTTTGTAATCTTTAGCAAAGACATATAACTCAAGTCTTGCACAACAAACAAGAATTTTCTTTGGACACATGCTAAAATTATCCTTATTCATATGAATTCAGCTTAAAAACATCACCCAATCTTTATGTATTTATTTGAAGAAACAAATTATCTGGATAGCTTTTCCAAAACCTGTGTTTCTTCATTTCATCCAAATTTAAAGGTTCAGAACCAACTTTGCAACCAGGAGAGGAAATACCAGAATTTTTGCAAGAAAGTCTATTCCAGCCCAGCTTTAAGAAAAGGCACAGAAAGAACATCTGGTTTGGTTGTGGTCTGAAGCTTCCATACCTAAAGCTTCTTATTCTGATGTGGCCCATGAGTGTTTGCAAGACCTAGGAATTCAGATATCAGCAGCTGAAAACCTCTCAATGGTGTGAAAAACCAAGAAAAAGAAAAGCAACACAGGACATGTCACACCAGAAAGAAGGTAGATGCAGCGTGGAAGACTTAAAGCATCAAAAACGCATGTTAAAACCTGAGTGCTCCTGTGGTATCTGTGACACTAGTGTTTAAAAAGAAGGGGGAGAAGAGACTGATGAGCCAAGAGGAAAAACTGGTCTTTGAATCTATGTTCCTAACTAATTTGTTTCAAATTCTGCCACAGTCTTCCATGTGAGAAATGACATTAAGGGCAAAGGGTGACAGTGCAGAGATAAAGCAACAAGAAGGTATTTAAAATACTTGCCAAGAAAAAAGCACTCATCTGATAAAAATTTAGACAGGAAGGATGCCAAAAACCAGGAGAGACACAACGGAGAGATTTGATGAGGTGATTGGTGCTGTAGTTGTCAGGCTTGTCAGTAGAAAGGGGATGCCAGATTTTAACTCACAAACAGTGTCAGCTTAAAAGTTGCCTCTTTTTTCACCACATGTTTCTAATTAAGATGACATTAGGAACTTTCTGCTGCCAACTATAAATAAAACTGTTTTGGATTTAGTGTAAGAGATTAGGTAGGAAGGTTTTTCAGTATCTAAAAAACAGAGGAAGAAAAAGAAACCTGTTATGAAGAGCAAACGCCTAACAATTTATGCAACTGCCACAATCCAACAATAATCTCACTCAAGGTGGTTTTGAATTTGAATAATGGAGCATTAGGAAAAAAAAAAAGAAAAGGACACTCATTTAGTGGAATTTGACAACTTTAGCAAAGGCACGTCTCTCTTTTACCTTGTTATGAGATGTTCTTTGGATTAACTGCAGTACTTCAAAAAAACTATGAAAATGAAGCTTCTCTCACTACTCAAAGAAACGGACAGACTGAAACCTAATCTTACTTGGCATTCGCAGTTTTTGCCATCACAGCCTGCAGTATTTCTGCACGTTATTTTTAAAAATCCTACCTCTAACTCATCCTTTGAAAAACTTTACTGTGTTATGACTCACACGTGTGTCTGCCTAACTCTTAGGCACATTGAGAGACTGTAGTAAACTGGGATAAGCCACACAAACCAAGACACTGAAATAACCTGTTACACTAATATGAGCATGCTTCTATCTAACAGCGGGGCCAGCCTTTGGGATTGGAAGAGGGAACTGGAAAGGATAGGCTTTCAGTTTACAGCCTGGATCTTCAATTGGCCATCATCTCAAGACTTGGCCAATTTACAGAATGCAAGGATCTGAAGCCATGTTTTCACTCTAACGAGTCATAATTAAAAAAATAAATTAAAATTTAACAGGCATTTCCAGGCTAACAAGAATGAAGCCCCTAGGGACTAATGAAGTCAATGAGGTTTATAAATTACAGGTTTATAACAGATGCAGAGTAAATGTCTTCTATGTAAGAGCTGAAAAGATGTTGTCATATTATCTAAACCTCTTCAAACTCAGCAACGAGCCAGTATGGAATTTAATTACTATCCAGTGAAGCTACACACATCCTCTACCCAACTCAATCCTGCTAAAATTCTATCCAAATTTCTGTAAGCCAAATATAAACTTTCAGCAATGTAAGAAAAAAGACGTCTGTTGCTTCATAGTTTCTTATTTTTTTATGTAGTAGTCATCTACATCTACACTGAGCATAAATTATCTGGCTCTGGATGGAGTCACAGGTGGACTTAAACCACACTGAAAGTGGTTAAAGGCTGGGGAATCATTCACATGAAGTATGGAGCCTTACAAAGTGTAAGCACACAATTCTACTCCTCTTGGGATGATTTAACAGCAGTAACAATGCAGAGGAACCACCCGCATTTACCAGGGCCCAGGATAACTGAATGTTCCTAGGATCAGAAGGAAACATATTCTGATTAGTAGCACAAATGCAAACATAGAATCACAGAATAGCATAGGCTGGAAAAGACCTTTAAGATCAAGTCCAACTGTAAACCTAACACTGTCAGGTTCACCACTTAACCACATCCCTAAGCACCACATCCACACATCTTTTAAATGCTGCCATGGATAGTAATTCCATCACTCCTCTGGGCAGCATGTTCCAGTGCTTGACAACCCTTTCCATGAAGTAGTATTTCCTGATACCCAGCCTAAACCTCCCCTGGCACAACTAGAGGTCATTTCCTCTGATGCTATTTCTTGTTACCTGGGAGAAGAAATCAACACCCATCTCACTACAATCTCCTTTCAGGTAGTTGTAGACAGTGATAAGGTCTCCCCTTGGCCTCCTTTTCTCCAGACTAAACAGCCCCAGGTCCCTCAGCCACTCCTCACAACCCCTGTGCCCCAGCTCCGTTCCCCTCCTCTGGACATGCTCCAGCCTCTCAATGTCTTTCTTGTACTGAGGTACCCCAAACTGAACCCAGGATTTGAGATGCTGCCTCACCAGTGCGGAGTACAATCCCTTCCCTTGTCCTGCTGGCCACACTATTTCTCATCTCCTTTCATGCTTTCTTTTCCTGGAGAAGTCATGAGCACCATATAAAAGGAAACAACGGCAAACATGATACCTTGTGGAATAAGTGAAAGGAAAGCAAAGCTACATTTTGCAACAGACTGTAAAGGAAATCCAGGGTATCGCAGAAACAACAGCAGTTTTGAGTGGTACCTAAACTAGTCAGTCTGTCAGTGAAGGAAAGCTTTAACTTCGGTGCTGTTCCATTTGAATGCAGTTAAACTACTTTCAGAAGCTGAGCAGATTTCAACATACTTAGAATAGCACCGTGTATAAAGCCAATGGGCTTGGAATGTCAAGATTTGAACTAGCTGTTGTTAGTGAACTTTGGTGAGTGGCCAAACTGAGATATCCCTTACAAGCCCCTTCGTCTAATAGTTCCAAGTTTGCTTATTAAAAATAAATGCTCATAGTTATCTTAAACACACAGCACAGACAAGAATTAATGTAGAAACAGAGCATTTGATGATGTTCCATATTCAGGACAACACTGAATTTTACAATGTAGTGGTGTTGCTGAATCTGTCAATCCTGCAAGCCATGACAAATGTCCACTAGAGAAAAGCCTGGGCTTATTTGGGATGCTAATCCCCATTTCAGTTTCTAACTGCTTTTGACATCCTTTGCTGAGGGTCACTACTATTACATCTGAGCTAGTGGAAGAGCCTGTGCAAGACCTATCATCTGCTCCACTACAAAGTCAGGTGACTGAGTTAGTAAAACCTTCAGCAGTGAGCTAAGCTAACCTTTTCCAGTTTAGATGTGACCCAGTTTAACCTTCTGACTTTGCCCATAATTTGTAATGCTGCAAGCCTGCACAGATGTTTCTGTGGTGACCTCACACCACAGATTTAGCTTATATTGTTCAGGGAGATCCTATATCTAGATTTAGAAAAATCCTGTCGCCAGAGGCTATCGCTTCACTAAAGAGACAACCATATTTTTGTGACCACATCACTATCGAAGAAAACACAGGAACAGTTTCCATTACAACCTTGCCTCACAAAGGTCAAGAACTTAAACAGATTATAGCTCAGTGCACTATGAAATAACTCCTATATGAAAGTGAGAAGGTATCTCAACACATTTAAACACTACTTAGCCTGGGATGGGGATTAGAAGTCAGTTATTGCCATTTGCTACAACACGTGGATTACAGAACACTATGCAGTGCAACATTCACTCTTGAGTACTTGTTTTGGTCCTGTTTCCCTGGTTCCACCACATAATACAATTCCTCATTACAGCACAATTAGTTTCCCCTCTTTCCCATCCCCAAACTGATAAGTCCCATGTTTGTTGCATATATTCATAGCGCCAACCAGAGATATGTACATATGTGGAGGGCCATGAAGATGATCAGAGGGCTGGAGCACCTCTGCTGCGAGGACAAACTGAGAGAGTTGGAGTTGTTCAGCCTGGAGAAGAGAAGGCTCAGGGCAGACCTCAGAGCAGCTCCAGGAAAGCTCGGCAGGGACTTTTTACAAGGGCCTGGAGTGACAGGACAAGGGAAGTGGCTTTAAATTGGAAGGGGAAAGATTTAGATTAGACATTAAGAAGAAATTCTTCGTGATGAGGGTGGCAAGGCACTGGCACAGGTTGCCCAGGGAAGTTGCGGATGTCCCCTCCCTGGAGATGTTCAAGGCCAGATTTGATGGGGCTTTGAGTACCGTGATCCAGTGGGAAGTGTCCCTGCCCATGGGACTGAATTGGGATTTAAAGGTTCCTTCCAGCCCAAGCCATTCTATGATGATCCTACTAGCATGGACATTACATGTGTTGTTCTGCAAAACCCCCAGTTTTCTCTAGGCAAAGGTCCAATTTTTCAGCATTTGCCCCACCCTCTTCATTCTGCAGCTATTCCCTGATGCCTGGCTCTGAACATTTAACAGCCCTAGTGGCATTACACTACAAACCAGTGTTGACCCCTTATCTCCTCTGAAAGTCCCACAGCAATCTTTAAAGAGTTTAGCGATGAAAAATTAAAACCCTTACAGAGTAAAAGAGAGAGCTGACCTTTGCCAGGGTGAACTGCCCATGCTTGAATGGAGTTCTGTGCACATTCAGCAAAACTTCCCAAGCCTGTACAGCTTTGGTAGATGGCCAATATTATCTTAGCATTGCTTTTCAGAATAAAATTGACAATCTTTAATCCTAATTTGAGTTCAATGCACAGCACAGACATTTGTGATTGTGCCATTGTGCAGTAAATTGTACTCCTGCTAAGTGGACTGATGAGCAAAAGAAACACACTTGGATTCTTTATGCCAAAACAGAACAATCTTTTTTCCTCTATAATCTAGCCTGTACAGGGATGAACAGAAAAACAACTGAAAGGAAAGACTGAAAAGGAGCAAAGGATAGATGACTAATGTAATAACAATTACTTATAGTCACCATGAAAGCTATTCTCAGAAATGACACCAGATAACTCAATATAGAACAGGTTAGAAATATACACTTAAATCTTACAAAAATGATTTTTAATTGGATATGACTATAACTGAACTCAATTACAATGAGAATTTGGAAACAAACATTCAGTGTTGCCCAAATGAGTGTGATTATTTAAAACCATGAACGCACAGTGAACATTTCCTAACCAATCAGAACATATCACTAAGCTAGAGTAGAAATATATTTTGGAAATTTGCTCTTTTGAGTACAATTTAGAACATTAAAAATGTATTGTTACCACAAAACACTTATCACAAACTGTTTGCAAGACTTTGCTATACATTGGCTTTTAGGCATAAATAAAATCAGAACTTCAACCTGCTATTCCATTCCCAAATTATATTTTTGTAGGCTTTTACTCCAAAACAGACTTATGAGGCTTCATAAATGGTGAAAGACTTAAGTTCTTTTCCAAAGTTATGCGGTCTTCCTTCTCCTTCAGCAGAAACAAAGCAAATAAATTTAAAAAAAAAAACAAACAAACAAAAAACCCCAAAAAACAAAAATCCAACTCAAAACAGAAGCCCCAAACACAAACAAACAAACTCAAAGAGAACACTAAAGCAACACCCTCAAGAGAATAAAGAAAACCAAGAAAGGACATTTACCCACTATAGAATGGTTTGGGTTAGAATGGGCCTTAAAGATCATCCAGTTCCAACTCCTCAAAGGGAGAAACCACTTTCTATTTCAAATTCTGTTGGTGGCAGTTGTTACATTTTTGGTTTTATACAAAGGCAGGCAAAGGAGGACTTGAGCACAAATAGTGACTGACTACTGGAAGAGCCCTTCGTTCTGCCACATACAGTGGCTGTAAAGACTAATTCAGATCAATTACTTATTCTGCAGACAGAAACCTCTTCACATAAATACAGATGAGAAAAGAACAAGTAAGAAACAAATAGAAGACAAAAGAAATTAAATATTTTTCCTGAAATGTACTTACAGGGTTATGTCGTATAAAAATTGTTCAAGGACACCTATATTAAATTTGCCAGAAACATAGGCCTACACATTTTCAGCTTTGGTTAATGATTAACATGTGGAAATCTTGTCATACTAGAGTTAGGCTTAAAATTACCGTAGGTCTACAGAATTGCAGATGGTTTAAAAAAGGTTAGGAAGGATTAAGTTTCAACTGAACTTTTCAGCTCAAGAGCTGAGGCTTTTCAAGAAAAAGCAGTGAGAAATTGGTTCAAAGCAAACAGAAAGATACAGCTCTTTACAGGAGTAGAAGACCTGTGAAATTCCTTGCCAGAGGCTGCTAGAAGCTTCTCTGAACTCCAGGCAAGACTGGAGATGGTTACAGGTGAGTCAACAAACTCAACTGAAAAGCACTACGGGGAAATATCATACATACTTGGTTAATTCCTCTCCAGATATCTGCTTCTGGCCATGTTCAAAGACAGAATATTGGGTCAGTTGGGAGAGCATTTTGCATGACCTTACGTTATACTTTAGGAAGCACATGAACATCAAGGTCCTTTAGTCTTCACCTGCTTATTTCTTTTTCCTTGGTGCAGGTCCCCATCAGTCACAGGATCAGTCACTGATATGAAAACACCAGTCCTAGTCCCTGCAATGCTTTCTCCAAATCACTGAAACTACCAGTTGTTTGATTTCCCACTTGAACTCAAGAAGTTACAATTAACTCTGTTCTTTTGGAGACTACCCATATCTCTGTTTTGACTTATTCTGGCTAGAGAGTATCATATACCTTCCAAAAACAAATTAAAAGCTCGGTTCCTCAGAATATCATTCTGTTTCTGAAGCAACCTACCATTTTACCAATCTGACTTGCAGGCTTTCTCGTTTAGAAATGGCAAAGTAGTAACAGTAGATATATTTTCATAGGTTCTAATGATTTTCCAATGCTCTTCTCTGAGGTCGTATTCCAGGCACCTTACAGACAAATATGACACTGATAGAGTGCCATGATATAAAGAAATATCAGCACCTCCAAATAAAAAGTTTGATGACAGCTCTGCTAAACATAAAAGCAATACCTTCCTAAACACAAATACCTTGCAAAATCAGAAGAGTGACAGATGCTTCTGACTTTCCACCCACTGAAATAATCTGGTAGTGACTCCCTAGTCCTATCCACATCTGCGGGACGCCACAACGAAATGCCTGATTACAACTGCTACAGCTGTTCAAAGTTGATAGAACATTTAATAGATTATTAATGTGTATGCTCTGTTTAATTTTCTGCCCTGTTGGCAATAATATTTAATCAGAATTTGGATATATTCTTCTCTACTAATTGAGTTTACAAAACATTGATAATCACGTGCGGCTGACAGAAGAAATTACCTTGTTTTTCCTAGTCATCCCTGTTCTTTAAGCTGCAGATTCTTAAACATGAACATGTTTCCAAAAGTAAATGATACACATTTAATATATTTGACTATTCCATCCAAGATACTCCCTCCAGATTTGAATGTTTTCAAATAGAATTTATTTATGAGCATTAAAAGTCCTCCCTCCATCCTGTTTTGCTATATACTGTATTCTTTACTTAACACCAACTGAGTGATAATTTCAGACAGAGCCTGTCGCTGAAAGCTTGTCTTTTGAATACTCTCCTTTTCAGTTACCCTATCCTTTTGATTTCTTTTCTTTAAAAGAATTCTTACATCCTAACTTCTATAAAGTTTCTGACTGAGCTCAAACAGAAAAGAACAGGAAATGCAATAGGAAGCCAATTGCTGCATAGTTTTGCTAAATTACTTAAAAATACTCATTTCATTGGAAACATTTTTGAGGATGCCAGCAATTCAGATAAGAAACTGCTGTCACCATGTTGTACAGCAATGCCAGCTCTCACTGCCTTCTTTTTGAGGCAGCATTTCTTCCAGCTATACTATTCCTTACATTAAATGCATTTTCCTTCACTTCTCCAAGTCCTTAATACGATTAAAACTGAATAAATGCAACTAAACTAAACCATCTAATTACAACACTCCTTCAGATCACCCATCGCATGGGAAATCTTGTATTCACATGATTAAGCGTTACCTTTCCTTACAAGCAGGATTTACCCCCTTTTTAGCTTTTAGCATCTTGAATCTCACTGGAATGAACTAAGCAGAACCAGTTTGATTTTAAGTACACAGTGACTTAATAAACTCAATCCTGCAGGGGTCAGCAATTATTAATGAAGGGTAAATTTCAAAATTAGCCATAGAATGATTTAAAAGGCATTTTTTCCTGAATGTTCTTCCTCCTCTTTCTCAAATAAAATAGATTAAAAAGGAAATTAAATTCTTCATGAAATAAATTTTGACGGAAGTGAGAAATCACACTAAGAAGCCAATTTAAGAAAGATGAAATTAATTTTGGTGACATTTATTCTATTTAGCAAAAATGGTGACAAAACATATAGTAGCTCTGTTACCATGAGATAAGAGGGTAGTAATTTAAGACTGGGCATAGCTACCGTCTACAACAATTTAATCCTTCTGGTACAACATCCCTTGTGACCTATCATTAAAGGTTTAGAGTAAAACTGACAATTATTATTAGCTGGTAATTGGATTTTGGAGATTCAGTATAAAGTTAGGATAATTTAAATGACTGTTGACACTGGAAAGATTATGTAAACGCTCTGAATCAGCTATATTTATCAATTTACTTGGTTTGATAAAGAACCGTAGCTTAGCACTATCGTCTGAAACAGAGTATAAAATGTGCATGATTACTGCAGTATTCTTATTTAAATTAATAAATGAAAACAAAGAAAACAGTAAGAAACACTCCCTTAGACCATATTAGCATCTATCAACATTTTTAACTACTAAACTCAATTACAGTAGGTGAAAAGTAAATTTTTATAAACATGCCATTTTTAAAACAGAAATTACCAAATGTGTGTCAGAAATGCATGGTGTGCCTAGAGAAAAAATGAAAAGAGTATGCTGTATTATTTTATTAAATGGATTTTTAGTTATACAGCTATCCTTCGGATAGATAATTTCTATCATTAGAAACTAATAATGCAATTGAAAACACATAGCAGTACTAGCCATAACCCTGTATGTTGGAAACATCAAGTGTTTTTGCAGAGCAAACCACATTTTCCGTGCTTTGTTCAAAAACAGGGTAGAACCTGAGATTTGCTTTCATGCATCAGCACACGTTATCTGAGCTAGAAGCACAAAGCCACATCAATGTTTGATTCACCACCATTAATAACCACTTTCTTAAACAGATTGTTTTGGCATCATTTTGAAAACATCCTATCAAATATCCAATACTGAAAAAATAAACCTCAGGCTCAGAACTTGAAATTTTCTCTTTTTCTGTTATTTTCCTCCCCAGTACTTCTTTCCCCTCTGTTACTAATACCAGTGCCCTTTACTTCCCACATGAATGTTACAATATACCAAGATCTCTAGGAGCCATAAATCATCTTTGTTCTCCAAGCAGCAAGTACATCATCTAAGAAAGACACTCTGGATAAAACTTTCAAGAGTTCAGGATCCAAGGACCATTTCAAATCACAAGTCAAATGCATGAATTCACTGCAAAACCAGAACTTCTCGTTTAATTGGTATTAAAAAAATTAGTATTGGGGTTATATTTGTTTTATTAAATAGGACTGGTAGAGTAAATTGGAGTGTTCTTCATTAAAAAAAAGCTAGCATTCACACCTAGCATTCACACAGAGTTATCATATAAAGGTGTATAATAATACATCACAAAATCCTATTCCAACCACAGCAGAAACAATTTTTTTGCAGAGACTGCTTTGATGCAAGTGCTTTCAAACACTAAAAGCAGTCACCATATTTGTTTGGCTGAAATGTCCAGCTTTCTATCATTCCTGATGTACTCAAAGTCTGTTCAGTTTTTGAAAAGCTATTCATTTACAAATATTTTATTTATCCTTTGTTAGGCAACACTGCAAAACTGACTACTTAAAAGTAAGCTATGAAATCCTGGGTTTGGTGTCTAGCAACACTCAGTGCCAACCAAACTGAGCAGGGGCTGCTGAGTATCTCCTATTTGGAAACAAGCCTGCTTGTTTAGGTGTCTAAAAGGAAATAATAATAATGAAACAAACAAACAAAAAAAAGTAAAAAGAGAGAGGGAAAAAATCTAGCAGCTGTTAAGAACGGATGTAAAATGTTCCTGGAGAAAGGCATTTGGAGTACAGAAACCCTACAAACCGCTGAAATATATTTCCTGTACCTGAACACCATTTATTGGCACTTCTATTAACAACTTGCTACAGCTGTAAAGGACAAAACCTCTGCTTTAGAAAGTATTTAAATATCCCAAGATCTGTGTTCAGTCTGCCTGAGAACATAGTCCAGAATATTGATATCTTCTGTGAGAGAAAAGTCCAAAATAAATCCATTTGCCTTGCACCAGACTGTCTTCTCTTTCTTAAATTAGCATTGTAATAATCCAGATAAAGAAGTCAAAGCTTCACATAAATAAAACTTACTTTTCAAAGTATGCAAAAATAAATGTCAATATTTTGCTCTGCAAACAAGTCTAAGTGAACCTGGAATAAAACCACTCATAGAGATTTCTTAAACAAATAGGCAACACTCCTTTAAAATTAACATAAACTGTAAACACCTACTCTATTTATAATTGTTGATATTCAACTTTTAGGGCCTGATTCAGCGAGAATGTAAAGCAAAGTATGGATTTGTCTTTAAAACTTCTGAGTTTGGAAAACAGAACTGTCCTTTGCCAGTTTATCCTTACAAATCTGCTTTAAAACGTGGAATGTGGTCAGTAATAGCAAAACAAGTCTCTATACCTATGACATTCACAGATATGTGCACCTTGAGATGAAATGACTATGAATAAAGAACTGTCACCTCACCTTTCATGGCTCTGCCCTCATGTGCTTGGTGGTACATTCCAAGAATCAGAAGTTTGGCTTTCAGTGGGGAAGGTTTCAAAGAAATGAACATGTAAAATTCAGAGACAGAAACACATCCATCCAGTTTATCAGTCCTGCCCTTTCACGTATCTTGTTTTGCCTGCTTTTTCATTGTATTCCATTCCCATTGCAATTTTATTTACACTACTGCAGGATTTCCCTCCACCTTCCTACAGATTCTACGTAGTCCTAAAATGGTAGCAATGTAATCCCTCCCTCCCCTTCTTTCCTTCCATCTCTACAGGAAAGCTTCCTTGCCTCCAAGGAACTCTGAAATTTGGCACTAATTTTCTTCCCTTTTGATGCAGAAACACAGAACGGTTTGGGTTGGAAGGGACCTTAAAGCCCACCCAGTTCCAGCCTCCTGCCATGGGCAGGGACATCTCCCACTGGATCAGGCTGCTCAAGGCCCCGTCCAACCTGGCCATGACTTCCCTGGGCAACATGTGCCAGTGCCTCACCACCCTCATCATGAAGAATTTCTTCCTAATGTCTATTCTAAATCTTCCCCCTTCCAATTTAAAGACATTTATCCTCATCCTATCACTATATCCTCTCGTAAAAAGTCCCTGCCCAGCTTTTCTATAGCCCCTTTCAGGTACCAGAAGGCCACTCTAAGGTCTCCCCAGAGCCTTCTCTTCTCCAGGCTGAACAAGCCCAACTCTCAGCCTGTCCTCACAGTATAGGTGCTCCAGCCCTCTGATGACAGGAACTTACAACATTCAGATGTCTCATGAACAGCACTCTGTTTAGTGCAAAATGACAACTTTTATGTCATGATCAACTTCAAGCAATATCAATATTTTGTTTTATCCTTCGAGAAGTGTGTATGATCTGTGATCTCCTTTAAAACCTCTCTTAGCTTAAGAGCATCAGGAGTTCAGTAGAATCTAAGTCTGCATAAATCATGCGCAGTCTTAAATCCCAAATTTTCCCATCTAAAGTGCACTAAACATAATTGCAGAAATGGAGAAACACACACTGGTATACTACTAAATCAATCTTAAGAGACCCTTGAAGACATCTTGAACTAATGTCTCTTATGTTTTATATACTGCTGCTCTGATTGCAACCTCCACCAGGCAAAAGAAATTAGACATTTTTAGGGTTATTAAGCACACCATTTCCACAGCAGATCAGCACGAAGTTATTTGGCTTGGGCACAGGTGTTTCTTTAATTATAGAACATTTGGAAAACTCACTGCACTCAGTGACCTTCAGATCACACTCCTACTTGTGTGGTTTTGTAGGCTCATGCGAAATAACAACATAAGGACACGGGCTGTCTCTGGACTTAAGTGTTTTCTTATGTTGGCCTTCATTATGTTTTCAGTGTTTCTGGGATCTGCTTCAGTATCCCTGAAACAAGATACATTTAGGGACCTGGTGAGGCCAAGGTGGGAATTTCTATGAACAAAGATAGTTGCAAAATTCAGACCTATTTTATGCTGATTAGTTGATCAACATGAAGAAATATGCTGCCTGAACAAATGCATGTATTACATCAACAGCTGAAAGTGCTTTGATCTTGAAGTGCTTCAGCTACTTTCCAGGTAAGTATTGAGCTGGCAAGTACCCATACTCAAAAAATCGAAGTTATGCTATGATAGTTATGTTCCAAAGGAGTGATGAAGCCTTGGAATCAGCTGCCCAGGGCAGTGGTGGAGTCTTTAGCCCTGGAGGTGTTCAAAAAAACATGTAGATGTAGCACTTCAGGACATGGTTTAGTAGGCATGGATTCTATGCATCACTAAATCAAACTCAAATGTCTCCAGTGGGCTATGGGAAACCAAATCTACACCATTGGTTCCCAGCTCTGTCACTGATGTTCCTCATGCAAATTCACACCACCACAAAGCTCAAAAAATAGAGGTTATGAAGATTAATAAAGCACAATTTGTGAAGTCTAAGAAGTGTTTAGCAAAACACATTAGATGAGTAATATATAACTTTTCTTATAAGCCTCCTAATAACCAACCCCCAATAGATCACTTACACACATCTGAAGAAACTGAACTAAAGCCACAGAAACCCAAAAAACAAACAAACAAAAAACTCAAATAGAAATCTTGCCAACAGACAGGCAACAGATTGGCTAGACGCAATAGGATATTCCTTAATGAGCTGCTTAGATAGTTTATAGTTTCTTGTACAACAAGGCAAGACTTGGCAGATTTCTCAAAGCCTTTCTTCCTCTCCCTAAGGTGGAATTTTTCTGCTTTTGAACTTGAGCGTCTATTGTCTAGAAGATCTGCACTTCAGACCCTTTATGCCAGACAGGGCCAGCTAAGGGATGAAATCAGAAACGAAAGGTCACTTTTAGCACTGTGTAAACCTGACAGTAATGGTGACCCTTGGGAAAAAGTCACAAGAACGAAAAGGCTCAGACTACAGATGCCACAAAGTAAACTCTTCCTTCTTAGTTGCTAGTTAAAGATCAGCACCAAAAAAGAGCTCCTGAGCCTCAAGTCATGATAACCTGATATATTCTAGTGCTAAGAGCTGTCCCCCTCAATCTAAAATGACTAGCGAAGATGTTCATTAAGAGTCTATTTCAATGCCATTATGCAATAACACCAAAACAAATAGAGCATAACAATGAGAAGAAAGGTTTGATGAGCAAAAAACTTACTGAGCCTTCCTGAGGCAGATACAACGTAAAACTGCACCTTAATTGTAAAAGGCAGCAGAAACAGGCACTGTGTTCTCTAATGTTTTGCAATAGACAAAACCACGTAATGCCTTTATTAAACAGCATGAAATCTATTTAACGCTTCTTTGGACGCCCTAATTAGGTTTTGCATTGTGGGACAGAGTGATTCAGTACTAAGGGCAAACTGCTCCACTTAGTTAAGTTCCATGCTACTCCTACTCACGTGACACAATAGAAGAGAAGTCAGTACATTCTGCAAGAGACAGTAATGAGCTTTTTACTACTATTTCGGTCTCAAGATTAAAACACAAATAACCCTTCTCAATATTAGGAACAAAACACTGATTTGCAGGAACTCAAGAGTCAGTAGAACCTCTCTTCTCCATTGTTAGCTTGAAAGGACAAACAGTACTTCATCACTCAGTTTAGCTTTAATTCTGAAACTGCAAAGCACGTACTCAATTTTATGTCTCCTTGAACTCATTGCTTTCTGTGAGTGCAGATGTGTTGACTCATGGACCTGAGATTAAAACTTTTTATAACATCCTGAAGTTTGCAGGTCCACTGTCTCCTTCACAAAGGTTTGAGATGGCAACAAAAGGAAATTCAAAGTGTGTTTAAATTGTTTTGTTATTTTGTGCACCAAGTAAATACCAAAAGGGAAGTTCAGAAATACTGAATTTAACACATTAAATAAATAATACATCATCCCAAGACACTGTAATGAACAATGGATGACTGCTGTGCTGATTTAGGTAATAAGCCAGTTGCGCTCTCTATTCAAGATACTGAAGATCAAATGCAGAATGACAAAGGTAGTCTTCAAGCAAAGATGAAACTAGGTTGGGAAGCTGAGACTCTATCATACTTCATGAAGCCAAGCCACCTGTCAAGAAGCAAGGGAACATGTACTATAAGCTGCTGCAAATTGTTGCAGAAAGGGAGGTGGCAGAACTTTCCCCAAATCCCACAGACATTAATGTTCTGCACAGGCAGGTGAGCCTACACACACACAAACCCAGACTAAGGACAGTCTCCTTTATGCATTCAGTCCCAAAGAAGAGTAAATGTTCCTTCAAAGATATAATCATAGCATGGTTTGGGTTGGAAAGGAACTTAAAGCCCATCCAGTTGCAAACCCCCTTCCATGGGCAGGGACACTTCCCACTGGATCAGGTTGCTCCCCATCCAGCCTGGCCTTGAACACCTCTAGCGATGGGGCAGCCATGACTTCTCTGGGCAGCCTGTGCCAGTGCCTCCACACCCTCAAATGAAGACATTTATTTCTAAGATCTCATCTCAATCTCCCCTCTTTCAGCTGAAAAACAATGCCCCATGTCCTATCCCTGCCCTCCCTGATCAAGAGCCCCTTTCCAGCTTTCCTGTACACCTCATTTAGGTACTGGAAGGCATGAACAATCTGAATGCAAAGCTACCAGTCCAGCCAATATTAATGTTACAGTCAGTGACATACATATTCCTGGCAACTCTTTCCGAGAATATACCCAGCAGAGATTGCGGCTCTCAGAACCAACATCACTGCATTACAACTGGCTTATGTTCCCATAATCTCTAAACATGTTTCTGCACACAGCTATACTACATAGCAAAAAGAACGTCTTCGATCTTCCCAGGTTTTGAATGGTTTATTTTGTTTTGTTGTTTGGGGCTTTCTTTACTGAAAACAAATCAATGGAGCTATTAGCAAATGAATATTATGACATCTGAAAAAAGTATCAATAAATTATTCTGTATATAGAAAATCAATAAGCTCCTTACTGTTTATCTAAATGTTTCCATGTAAGTAAAAAACATAGTAGAGTCACAAGACTAATAATATTGTAAATGTAAACAGTACTGAACATCAGATAATATGGCTTTGAGCCTTAAGATTTATTTTAGCAGTCTGAAATGTAACCTAGAACTCAATAAAATATACATTATCTTCTCATAACCCATTCCTGGCATTCAGATTTCAAATATGCCCTGAATATGGTCTACATGTAGGACACGAACAATAATTCTTTCTGGAAGTGACACAAGCAGGTAGCAGGGTTGATTGTGCAAAACTGCCCCCCATTCTGATATACATTTTTATAGGAAATGTCTATTCTCCCTCTGTTTTGAAAGGGACTGCCAAGGCCTACACAAAGCTCCCTCGCCTTGTTGCAATCATATTACATGAGCTTGCCTACAGAAAAGGCTGAACCCACATGACACTTGCTGAAAATTTCAAAGCCTGCCTAGGAAAGATGCAACCATCTATAATGAGACAAGAACACTAGGTTAAGAATAAGATCTGTAAGTCTGGCATAGAAAGCGAGTTAAATTGTAGTGCAGACAGCTCACAAGATTCATGCTGGCACCACTGGCAGTACAGGTAACAAGTTGGAGCAGTGACAGCTTCTGGGTTTTGGCCAGGCATTTACTTGAAATGATAGGCTTCCAGTTTCACTTCCCAGCATCTCACCGGCTATCACTCAAAACAGGATCCCAGTCCATCCGTGCTCTGCTGCTGCATCCTGAACAGATCTCATCTCCCGTCTCTAGTCCTTTAATTGCAACCAAAAGCATGCCCACTCCTACAGTCCTGCTCTTCTCACTTTCCAGGTACATCCCTACTATGAGAAGTGTATCATGTAACTCCATCTAGCTTACCTCCACACCTTTCCATCAATACATCCCCAGACTGGGATACTGAGGCTCTGCTGCCTAGAGTATGCAGCTCTCAGCACCTCCTCACCCCCCTGTACCTTGTCCTGAGCTGCAAGCAGAGATCCTGGCACCTTCTGAGCTCCTATTCTGCACCAGGGCACAGCACAACAGGATGGAGAGGTGAAGGCAACCCCTGGGTTCTGTATACTTCTTGTTGGAGATGAGTGCCACCACCAACTCAACCACAAGCATCTATATCAACTCAATTACCTCCACAAGAGGAGAGAAAAATTACATAAATCACAAAAACAAAAGAAGCTCTTGAAAACGCAAGCCATCATTACTGACAGGAACTGTGTGTGCATTTCTTTACATAATCTCAAATCGCATCTGAACAAGCATTTGCATCTGTAACATGAACCACATTGAAAAATCATTCCATTAATAAAAGGCCTTCTAAAATCAGGGTTATTTTCACTTTATGTATTATAAAAATATTTATTAAAAGTATATTATAAAACACCATAATACATTTAAAAATTATAAATATTCTGCATGTATAGCATAAATAGTATAGATGGCTAAACACTGATCATTAATTCAACAATTTTCATTAATAAACTTTTACTGTAATTTGCCTTATCAGTTCATCCAGATTGGCATAAGTGATGGCAGATCTTTTTTCCTAATCATGTTAACACTGCTCTATAATGGCTTTAGCAGTCGCACTTTAAGAGCTTGGGGTATCACCTCTGCTACTTCAAAGCATCATGCATCAAAAACTTGATCTGGTGACTGAAAGCTTTGATTTTCATGAAACAACTTTTCCAAAAGTAGAGGTGTGTGTTATGAAGTTTCTCTTCCAGGACTTGATTTTTGGCTGAAATTAAAGTACTGGAAATGTAATTTCCCCACACATCGTCCCAAAAAAAATTGGGGTGGAGGAGGTGGGGGAAAGTACTTGAAATATTAATGGAAATACACAACAGAAAAAGGAGATGTGACCTTTCTAGCAAAGTGGACTTTGCTGATGATTAGTCTTTCCCATCTGGTATTCAACCATGGGCAATACTCTTTCCTCTTGGCTGTAACACAATTTTTGCACTTCATCCCATCAAAGTCCCTTTGGGAAGGAAGCGGTTCTGATACTGTCAATTCCTGTTCATTTTACTGCTCCCCATTAAACCCCCAACTTCTTGAGTTGTGTAGTAACAAGGAATTCTTTCCTTTCGCTAGAAAGGCTTTAGGACTGAACTTCTTAGGACTGTGAACCCAAACATTCAAGACCTAGTAATCAAATAAAAAACTCCCAGGTGCACTGGGTTTAACTCTCAGGAATTCAAAGTCACAATTTTCAAGAGCCTGACTAAAGTGCTTTGAAAATCACTATTAGTGAACTGCTTTGTCAACACCGATACAACCTATGACCCCTGGCCTATAGTTACCTTAGCTAAAACACAACAGCACTGTGAAAATGTAAGTACAGAGCAGTAATCCAGTCATTCGAAACTTTTAGATATCCAGCTAAATTACACGGTACACAGAAAGAAACATAAGAGTCTGAAGCGTTTTCTTAGATCACTTGATTTGCTCCTATCCCTATTCCCAAACAACAAATATGTAGGAACATTGCAGAAAACAGTTTAAATCACAGATGCTTGATACCTTTATAAGATTTGCACTCTATAGTAATTACCATGTATTATCTTAACTGATATAATTTAAGCACTTATTTATATCTAAGCAGCAGCCTTTAAGAAAGAATCTCAAAAGAGCTGGCTTGATCAGCTGAGCTGGGCTGCTGCACAGGAAAGACGCAGCATGGAGAGCTCTTATTCTACTCCTGCAGAAGCTGTCAGAACACAAGTATTTTCTATGTTGTTTCTCTAGGATATGTTCCTCTAGGAACCTTAAATCAATTGTGAACTGACAGGGTACAGTTTAATTCTACCTTACCTGCCTTCCTCCTGCTATCTGAAAGCTGCGGCAGAAGAGGGAAAGATCCTGCTGCCCTGAACATTGACCCCAGTCACTTCACATTAACAAGTGTTCCCATAAATGGAATTCTCCCCTGGCCCTTTACAGCAAGGACTCCACTTCTTTAACAGTTTGAGTTATTGGGGAAGGAAGGTCCTCTTTGTTTTAACTGACTAGAAAACCTAACAGGAAACACAAGACAAAGTTATCCAGTATCTCCTCCCGGCAACTTTCAATTCAAAACCTCTTTTCCCATCTCCTGTATGTGCATATTAATTATTTCACTTGGCTTTTTAACTTTAGCCTACCTGGAACAGGCTACGAAAGAGCAATGTAGTTCTGAGTCGCGGGAAGACAGGATAAAGAAATCTGCATCCAGATTACAATGCTATAGAAATACTGCACTAGATTGTTCCCACGCCGTTTTTAAAGTAAATTTACTGAGGAAAATAAGAAAAAATGTCGGGGGGGGGGGGGGTGATGGGGAAGAACCCCCAAGCCAGAACCGTAAGAAGAGAGACGCCCAAGGTGAGGGGAAATGAAAGTTTCAGCTTGTCATTAAAAATTACTCTTGCTGGACAGAGGAACTCAATTAACTGGTACGTAATTGAGACACATTTGCCTAATTGAAATGTGTTTCACCTCCAGTTCTCTCCAATCAGCTGAAGAGATAAATCAGTGAGTAAGTCTACAGGTGTGCGTACATGGATAGGAGATCTCGCTCAGTCCCAGATGTATTCCAGCATTCACGCTACTACACCAAATTTGTGATAACATTTGACATGTTAATATGTACTATGTTACCCACCCAAGGTCACATGCAACACATGAGAAGAGAGACAGTAACAAATTGCTGACAGGCAGCAGTTGCCTTAAATCACCTCATAGCTGGATGCATGAAGAAAACAGACATGACTTGATCTTCATGTTCATATCTCACAAAACCAGTGGTTAGTGTTAGGTCTAGAGTCCTGACCTACATTCTCCACTGGAATTCTTCATGCATGCTGGACTTCAGTCCCAATATCATAGAATGGCTTCGGCTAGAAGAGACCTTAAAGCCCATCCAGATTCAGCCTCTCTGCCATTGGCAAGGACAACTTCCACTGGATCAGGTTGCTCAAAGCTTCATCCAATCTGGCCTTGAATATCTCTAGTGACAGGGCATCTATGTACCAAAATGTTTACATATTCTTACGAGGTATTTCAAGACTTCACTTAAAAGTGACTTCACTTTGAAAAGGTATCCTGAAAGCACTGATCCCAGCAGTGCTGGCTCCAAGGTACATCAGAAATTACAGAGGAACAACAGTACCAAAGCATCCATATGATACTGGCAGCTACTAAGTACAAAATCAGCCCATAAACTATCCTGTAGAACAAATCTTTTCACCTTGCAGAACCAACAGACCCTGTAAGTTTGACAGCTATGACCAAATGCAGCCTGAACTCCTTAAACATGTCAGTACAGAACCTGTTAGATAAGCATGCACAACTCAAATAGTCACACAAACTACTGGCCTGTTCAAACCTGAGCATCTCACCATTCTTTTGAACACAAAAACATTTGCACATCCACCCTCTCCCTTAAATGCAAACTATTTTGGAATCTATACAAAGGATTCATGACAGTAAAGACCACAACTAGACACGAGAGTTTGCAAGATGTGTCTTCCAGGCTACATATGCAAACTTAATTCTACCCACATTGAAGTTAGGCCACAATCCTGTTACGTGAGAGCACACTATTTCTCAAATAATAAAATATATTCTAGCATTTTTTTACCAAATCGGGGCAACTTGTTTTTGCTTTGTTGTTAAACCTCACCCTATATTCATATATATATTAACAGCGGTGGGCACGGCTTAGAAGAATTTCTGGTATTCATGAGCTTAAATACTGGCCTAGAGATGCAACAGGCTGCTGCTTTATTTAAAACATAAATTTTTTTAGTGTCTACAGGAAAAATCACAAATACATAAATTTATGTTTTAAACCAAGTATAAAACATACTGTGGTGGTTACCGGCACTATCCATCCTGCATGATTTATTCATAAACAGTGTCAGACCAGATAATCCATAACCCTGCAAACAAACGTAGTCTGGTTTCATTCACATCTTACATGCAAACATGCTTATCATATTTTTCTCAAAATAAAACAGATGTTCCTCTGCTGAAATCCTGGGGAACTAGGTTTAAAAAAATTACAATTTACAGTAGGCAATAGTTTGACTCTTTACTAGGATTACGTGAAACACTGTGTACTTAATCAAAAACAAGACCTTACAATTAATAACTGCGATCACTCATCAATTATGTTTTATTTTTTGCTTGCTTCTCCACCAATGTAATCATTGTTTTAATGACAGCTGTGGATGGCTGTGAAAGACCTAAGACTTATCATTAACTGTTTAACACAGAGATTTTGGAGCAATGACCCAAAGTAATAACGAAAAACTTGCAGTTTTTACAAAAGCAGCCAAATCATTAAACAAACAATTAATGCTTGCAGCTCTCCTAAGCTCACTCAGGGACATGAACTTGAACGTGGTCCAGAAAAAGTGACTGAAAATCATTCCTCCCTTTTACTGCAGCCTTTGCAAACCCCATTTAATAAAATCACATCATTCCAGTTCTGTTCTGAGCAAGCACTTTGTACTAATTTACCAGTATGAGCTGGGGAAAGGCCTTGAAATAAAGAGAAAAGAAGTAATTCTCCTTTGAGACAGCAAAGGCTTTCACATACAACCACAGCAGATGAAGATGACCTGACAGAGAAAGGGGAAAAAACCACTTCCTTGATATAGCATCCCATAATTCCAATGGCAAGGAAGGGATAGAACGCTAGTGCTGTTGTAGCAGAAACACTGCAGGTAATCTTTAAGGACTATATGTGGAAAAAATAATATAGTAAGGAAACTCTTCTCTTTTCCTCATGCACGTTATAAAGCTAATGATACAGAAGGATTTCTATTGCTTCTAACACAGCTATAAAGCAGGTTCCTTGCATTTGCTATGTTTTCTTTTCCCTAACAGGTCCTGGTGATCTCATTACACGCTGTGTAGAGAAGAAAACAAGCGATGCTACTTTTGTAACTAGTGTCCATGTAGATCATGATCTTAAGAAAAACCCCAAAACTCACTCATTTATACTAACGGACATGGACACAATAAAATCTCATTACTACTCAGCCTAAAGAAGTTTGTTTTGTTTAGAATTTATGAACAAAATCATAAAATTTATTAAGAAATATCAGAAAAGAATTTATATGCATAAATCACATAAATCTGCCCTGTTGACAAGACTGAGACATGGGTGTAATTTTAAGTGGCAGGTCTTCACTTTTTACAGTGCTTTCCAAGTTACTTAGTAAATAACTTTACCTTGAATTTATCTATTTTAAAACATTCTAAGATCTTTCATGTCTAAATGAAAAAGCTACTAGGAAAAAGTTTCATTTGAGTATATGCCAAAGCAGAATATTAAGAATAACTATTATTTTTAACATAGCACTTCCTACTTGCACAATTAAATGTTAGAGCCCTTTTTCTAGATAAAAAATACAAAATTAACATCAACCTTGAAATATTTTGTATAGAGAACTCTTTATTCTGCTTATCTGCAAGCAAACCCAAAACACAAATTGCAGTCTCTGAGACTTTGAAGCTCTTCTGATTCATATGAAAAGCTCACTTTGCCATGCCTCACTTTAGAAATATTTGGCTAAAAGTCAAAAGGAATGCCTGGCCCAGAACATTAGATTAAACAGAATACAGACATTTATTGTGTGGCAAAGAGCGAGGATCTTAGGAAAAGACCTCTTGGCTCAACTTATAGCACCGCTTGGACAATTTTTACCAGGTAAGTATGTACATGCAGCCCACATCCTTACTGTAAGTGCAACACACTTAAAGGATCTCTAAAAAACACAATTGAAACATCCACAGCTGGCTGCTATAAAACCTATTATTTGCTGAAATGAGTGGCTAGTTTGCACAGAAGATTGTTGAGTCTGAGAATCCAAAGGGAAGTTTTCACACGAATGCAACTTAATAATATTAACAAAAATTATAAATTGAACTTTCCAAAGTTCAAGGGAGGACTTGACCGTATGCTACTCAACAAACAGATCAGAACTACATGGAAAAGCCCAGTTCTCCATTTTGAGTGATTCCAAATACTGGAAAAACAAACTTTGAGTCAATCTTAACTTTCTACACTTGAAATGCTTTTTGTCACTTCAATTCCTAGGCAGCAGCATTATCAAGGTTCTTGAAGATATTAGCATTCATGGAGAAATAATATGAGAATGGCAGCAAAAGTACCCGATGCGTTTTGTATTATACATGTTAATATTATGTACCACTTACACCATACTTCCCAAGGAGGGTAACCAGCTTTATATATAATGTAGCACAAAAATAACTTTACGTAACTTATTTACTTAATTCAGCACATTCCTGTACGCTAATTTAAAATTACTATTTTCTGATTTCTAATTGTTCTATTTTTTCAATATATTTTGCTCACTAGCTGCTAATATTGAGGTGAATAAATTGTGGAATGCATAAGTGAGGTGATGAAAGATTCTTTGGCACCATATGCATGTAATACGCTTAGCTTTTGTTATTAAATTAGCCTTAAAATAAACATTTAATCCAAATTCTTATGGGGGTACATTGTTTCCAGAAAACAGTCAAAGCACATGGACTTGCTAAATTTCTGAGATGATTTTTTGAGAGAGATGCACAGGCAAAATAATCTTAAGCAATCTGCTTTCATCCTAATATTTATTCCCAGTTTAAGATTTGTGTAATAGCCTGAGGAAACGCTTTCTTAACTCTTCAAGTAATAAAGAATCAAGAAACAGATATTTTTTTCAATTTCTTCCCATTACATTTTATGTCCACGTTTAGATGTATCTGGCAGAACCTGAAAACTGACACCAACATGAGAGTCCCCAGGGATTCACAAATATCATTTCTATGCCACTCTGAAATCCGAGAAAAAATGGAATATGTGAGCTGTTATAAATTTGAGCTAATCTCCTCCTGCCATAACCTAAAGTGATCGTCAGCAGCCAGGTAATCTGGCATTCGACAGCAGAAGCGCTTGTCTTTCCGAGTCTCTGGCTGAGAAGAATGTCAGCATCTCCTGAAATACTTGCACAAGTAAATTTCTTTGCAACATTTCAATTCTGCAGCTGCTTGCTTACCTAGGGAAAAAAAAAAAAAATATATATATATATAAAGATGCAGCTGCAGTGTAGAATTCCTCATCTTGGACAGCTCATTTTCAGGGTTAAAAATAAAGCAGCTTCAATGTTCTACTGAAGGTCAGTGACACAAGACCAGTAATCACCTCCAGTAAGTTTGCTTTCCTTTTCTACTCAGGTATCCTAAAGTACCACTGATTCTATACGCATAAATGAAATCAAACCTCACCCAGTTCCTAGGAAGGCATTAGGAAAAAAAGTGTTTAAAGCTATCAGTGAGTTTTTTAATTAGTCCCGTTTTCCAGTGCACTGAACATCCTAAGTCTTACTGGAAGCTAATAGAGTTTTAGTTTCCTGTGAAAATAAGGAGCATAAGAAATTCGCACCTCAAATCCTGTGTTCAGTTCTGGGCCCCTCACCACAAGAAGGATGCTGAGGCTCTGGAGCGAGTCCAGAGAAGAGCAACGAAGCTGGTGAAGGGGCTAGAGAACAAGAGGAGCAGCTGAGAGAGCTGGGGGTGTTCAGCCTGGAGAAGAGGAGGCTGAGGGGAGACCTCATTGCTCTCTACAACTACCTGAGGGGAGGTTGTGGAGAGGAGGGTGCTGGGCTCTTCTCCCAAGTGACAGGGGACAGGACAAGAGGGAAGGGCCTCAAGCTCTGCCAGGGGAGATTTAGGCTGGGCATTAGGAAAAATTTTTTCACGGAAAGGGTCATTGGACACTGGAACAGGCTGCCCAGGGAGGTGGTTGATTCACCTTCCCTGGAGGCGTTTAAGGCACGGGTGGACGAGGTGCTGAGGGACATGGTTTAGTGTTTGATGGGAATGGTTGGACACGATGATCTGGTGGGTCTCTTCCAACCTGGTTATTCTATGATTCTATGAAATTTCAGCTAAAGATAAAAAGACAAAAAATATTATTTCAAGACATGTTAAAAACAAACAATGACTACGGTACCATTATTTTTAACTGAATCTCAGAATTCCAATTGTATTCCTATGATTTCCAAAAGCTTAATTTTATTTAAATGACACAATTTAAGCTCATGTTACTGGGGGGAAACAGGAAACAGAATGAGGAGAAGAATGGAACTGAGAAAGGCAAGAAGAGCACAAAAATTAAAGAGATTCATGTAAGCAAAAAGAAATATCACTAATTATGACAACTTTCTTATTCTTGTTGTCTTAAGGCCACCACTACTAATGTCAGCTGCAACTTCCCAGAAAGATTATATAAAACTGCAATCACTGAATCAAGCCAGGGAAGTCCTGGGTCAAGCAAATCTCTCTCTCCAAGTTGCTGAAGTAATCAGTGCTCTGAAACAGATGAAATGATAGCATTAACTCTTGACTCCACTATTATAAAAAACACTTTATGGAGAACTGTCTTCTCTGGCTAAAGATGCCATGCTTCTAATCAGCCAAGAGCAATTAGGAATAAACACTGAATTATAAAATAGACACCCAAATGTCCAAATTTTTATTGGATGCTGAGATTTTGTTTAGGTAAGAACTAATAAAAGTTGATGTTAACATGCATTTTCAGTCAATATTTTTGATGAGCCTGAATTAAAGAAAACTCTAACTAGCTTTCAACTTTTCACACCACCTGAAAATATTGTTTGCTTGACAGCTCCAGCAACAGCAATAAAAAGACCTATTATTTTCCAGAACCACCGTTCAGGTATTTCATACATGTTTACTAAACAAATGGCCATTTCAGGTCTCCTATACAAAGCTTTTAACTTCACTTAAAACAACAAACAAAGGCTCAGAGTAAGTCATATGTCATAATTTAATGAATTCTAGTCCTAAATTCATTAAGTGTAAAACATAGATCACTTTCCTTGCGCGCTGTAAACCAGTTTCTAACATGAGAAGGATTGTATCACACAATATTGGACGTTATAATTCTTTAAACACATTTTATTCTTCTCTAGTGCCATCCTGGTTTTATAAGGTTGCTATCACAGCATCACAGCTAAAAAAAGAGCTGCTTCTTGATAGCGTTGCCCTGTCTGTAGCAGGGCCCTATCACTAGTTATTGAAACAATGGTCTTCAACTTGTCACCAAGATCATGCAAGCCTTTTCTTTCCAGTAAACAATCTAGTTGAAAAATTGAGCTTCCTAGCCTTAGGCTGCTGAAAATAGGTCCCCCAAAAAAACTGTGCTGCATAACTACCAAAGCAAACCGTCAGAAAAGGTAGCGTCCTTTCAAATCCTGAATGACAGCAGTCGACACAGATGTTCATATGAACGCAGAACAACTTAGTTGAAACACAAGAATAGAACCAGTCCATGAGGCAACAGACCCATTAGCTACCTAAGCCTCATGAACCTTTGTCATGCCCTGCTTGTACCCTAGGCAGGGGGAGCTCAGTGTGCGGCAGAGTGGCTGGCGCATGAGCCCTCAAGTAATACAGCTTCCCTTTGAGAGGTATGTCAGGTCATTTTAGGCCTCTCTTTCCCCTTCTGGATGATAATCCTGACTCACATCCCCACTACCTACAAGCCCTTTCAGTGCACTGTCTCAGATCAAGTTTCCTAGCTGTAGATATTGATTAATATGATTCTTTGTCAAGACAGGAATCAGTCAGTAGCTCAAGAGCAGTAAGCGAGGTCAGATTCCTTTCTATCTTGTGGAAAAACCTTGGCTTCTTAGGTTTTGGTATGTCTTTACGTAGCAGGAATGAATAATAACAGTGTAACACCCTTTCCTATTTATAACAACTATAAAGGGCTATAAAGTTAAGTCGTCCTGTCCAAGACTGATGTTTGATGAAGTGAAAACAACTATGGAAGCAGTCACCTCCACAGTGAATTGTTTTGTGAGGACAGCATGCTTTTGCCTATACCTCTCCTGCTTAAATATCAATATATTTTATATTTGTACAATAAGTAAACATATGGAATTCATCACATTTCATTTCAGAATTTCAATTTCCAAACAGTTTCCCAGAGACTCAATTAACTTAGAATTATAATTTTCTACAAATTTCCAGTAGAAAGTTTAACATAATTTTTCATTTAATCAGTTATTCCAACAATCCATTTTCTAATGAGCAGCTACTCTGGCAGGTATCAAACACTATCTGTGAAAAACTGGTTAAAAACTAAGATTCTAAAAGGATGCAATGCAATGGGAATACCTGTGGTTTATTTCTTTCTAAACCATAGAAGTACTTGGGGAATGAAGAACAAATAACACAGAGGGACACAAAGCATGAATAACAAAAACTTCATAAAGGAGTTGAATTGAATCTCCACTGTTAACTTTTAAAAAAAATGTTATCTAGCTTTTAACACAGTTAAATAATGAAAATATAGCAAAAATAGCACTTTGGCTGATGAAGAAAATAGTACTGAATTCCAGACAGCAGCTGTTACTACACGGGGATTGCGTGATTGACAAAATATTACTAAAAAGTGCTTCTCTCAACAGCTGAACTCTGAGTCACGCTAGAGGATAGCAGCTGGTCCTATGTGAAGCTTACCTAGCTGAAGAAATCTAGAAGAAGTAGGGTTTTTCTTTTATAAAACCTACAATTTTGCTGCAGATACTTTGAGTTGGTCAGTCCAGTATGACCTTCTCAGCATCTGTTTTCTGCATATATTAAGTACTGGCCAGAAGAGGATATTTAAATAAGAGTCATCCTCAAAAATCCAGATACACACTTGGCAGCCAACATCCTCTTGTTGAAGGGAAAATTGTTCAGTGTCTTGTCTTGTCCTGTGAGGGTCATTCCATAGTCTGGATGGCTTCACTACCAGATGATTAGTTAAATAGTATTACTTTCCATGTCTTTGGAAATGACCCTTTTGGTAACCTTCATGACAGTCATCAAGAGATTTTAAAATAAAACTAATGATATAATTAGGAAAACTTAGAGGAAGAAATAAATATAGGAAACTAAATAACTTCCCCAGCTTGTCTGTCTTCCATTCAATATCATCATCACGTAGAAGTCATTCAGTTTTGCAAGGTCTCCACTGTCTTCCAGTAGGGATACTTAGAAAGTATTTCTAGGTAAAAACCTTTCGATCACCTTCCTTGTGAAGAAAGGCTGAGAGGATTGGGCTTGTTCAGCCTTCGAGTACCAAAAAGGAGCTACAGGATAGCTGGGGAGGGGCTCTTGATCAGGGAGTGCAGGCATAGGTTGAAGGGGAACAGTTTTAAGCAGAAAGAGGGGAGACTGAGATGAAGTCATTAGGAAGAAATGTTTTCCTGTGAGAGTGGGGAGGTATTGGCCCAGGTTGCCCAGAGAAGTAGTGGCTGCCCCATCCCTGGAGGTGCCGGATGGGGCTTTGAGCAACTTGATCCAGTTGGAGGTGTCCCTGCCCACGGCAGGGGGTGGAACTGCATGGGCTTTAAGATCCCTTCTATAAGAATCATTCTATAAGTACAAATGGTTCCAATAGCTGTTTTTTTAAAGCACACTGAAAAATTAGAAAAGGCAATGAAGTGAACCTAGAGAAAATATCCGAGAGTGAGGGGTTTCACTAATACAATGATTTTATTTTATTAAAAGAAGTGACTGAGAGGCTATTTCATTACGCTGCATAATTACCCTGCACAAGGACAAAAGACTGAATAGTAATAGATTAACATTCAGTATTAATAACACAAAAGTAGCTCCCATGGCTGAAAGTAGAAGTCAGACAAAATTAGACCTGTTTTACCATATAAACAGCTTTACAATTTGAACAGACCATCAGGTAAGCTGGTGGAGTCTACATTTTTGAATCAAGCCAGTGCTTTTGTGGAAGGCAGGCATTAACAGATACAACTTACTGAGTGCAGATAAAGGATAATTACATGAAATACCATGCCTATGAGGTACAGAACATCAAGTCAGTCTGAATACCTTTGAACTGCATGAATCTATAAACATGTGAAAAACAATGGGATTATCTGATTAAATATTAGAAAAAAAGTACTGAAACAACATTCTCCTCTGGACCGGAATAAGGCCCTAAATTATCTCACATAGCTAAAAATATCATCTAATTACAAGCAAATGGAAACACTGGGGTGACAACCATTGCAGTTGCTCTTGCTGTAAATAGAATTATTGTCATGCAAGCATGTACATAAACACATCATCACATACAAAAATAGGCTATAGCTGGAATATTATTCAAGCTCCTAATCCTTGTCAAGCTTTTTGACTCAGATGAGATGGAACAAGGATAGAAAGTTCCAGCTAAAAGCTCACGAAATCAGAAAGCACGTTTTTAACTTACTATCCAAAGAAGCATACACAGAAAGCACCACTAATTGCTTTGAAAGCTGAATCCGAACCAAATGCCAATATAGTGGGAGAAGAGAGCACACATTATGCATCTATGTTAAGTACATACGCACAGATGTAGACAGTTTGGGATCATATGGTAACAAGCCTAGTAAAAGTAACAGAGAAGGACAATATAAATCAATTTCTTTCAAAAACATGACAGAAAGCTGAGGTACCAAGGCATACATAGCAATTTAAAAAACAGAGTATTTGTTCTTTCTTTCTTTCTTTTTATATAATGCTGTTCTTCATACCAGGGTGGATTTACAAGATAACTACCGACTACTCTGTTTTCTCAAATAAGCATCTTGATGTGTACAAAGTGACAGACATCAACATTGATGATCTCAGCGTGCCTGTAACTGGACCCTGAGACAAGCCAGCCCACACCTGCTTGTCCACAGGATGCACCTCTGGTTCTTCTCCCCAGAATCCACTAACAACGCTTATTAGCTACTTCCTTCCTCGAGAAGTGGGTTTGCACTGCCTTCTGGTTCTCATTATTATATTCATTTCAGTGCGGTTCCTGAAGTCTGATACCTCGGTACTTGAGAGGTCCTGCATGTGCCACTGAACAATGATTCAACATGACACTGTGACAGAAAACAGGGAAAAGGGATAGAAATAAAAGAACAAGTGATCAAAACAACTGTATTCGGCTCTCTGTGTGGGGTGTGCCTATCAACACCAATAACTGTTAACAGTGAGTCAGATGTCACATCGATAGAGGAATTGGATCTCTCACGTCAGTCTTCCATTTGACTGGGAGGTATCAGTCTTCGTCCCTCATCTAAAAGGACATATACATATATAATGGGCTATTAAGTCTTCTTTTTGCATTGCTATTTAAGTTAGTTTTGGCAAGTTCTTCACTGACCTCCAGTTCCTTAGTGATCCCTGCGCATTTTGAATAATTCAGGACTTCAAGTGCTTTAAAAACTTTTTTCTACAGCCGTGTTGGCAAAAGCTGCTAACATTCCTGTTAATGTTGTGGCTGACTCCACAACACAGTGATTTGACTTGAGAAAAAATACATCAAGAGACATCAAATTTAAGTACCAAGGAAGAATTTTGCTTGATTTACCAAAAGTTGTATTCCTAACGCTACAAATACATGCAGGAGGAAGAGAAGAAGCAGTGGTCAGTTTACATGACAGAGATCTCAGGAGACAGAGGTTTGTGCTCCTGATTGTCACTAACTAGCAACATGGGAACACAGATATTAAAACACTTGTAACTCAGGGAGGCGTCTATTTTCTTGGCATCCATTCTGTTTTCAAGCATCCATTTTACCTTGGACCAGAGAATGTAGCTCTTCATATGAGGCCAATATTACACAGAACATTACTGTTCACAAAATCATTAATAACAGTGAAGATGAGTTTGCAAACAAACTGGGCTGCATCTTTACAATCACATGCTACGTTAAAGATGTGTTCAGACAAAGCATACAAAAAATTTATTTATGTTCACTTTTCATAAAAAGACTTCATTCTTTTATTGTTTGTGCTCAAAAAACTGTCTTTGTAGGAATCAATCCTTAAAAGACTGAGTGGTTAATTTTAGTTAATAAATTATCACTTTACTATGTATAGTCCAATCTCATCTGATAAGCTCGCTCTATCCTCCAGAGCTGCTCTATCTCACTCAAATTCCTAACTGTGAAGATTTAAAGACTTCTGAATCTAGTTCTTGAGAAAAGATGGGCTTCTATTAGGATTTTCCACTCAAGCACCATCAAGCTTCTTTGCTCATCAGCCTTCCAGAACCTACATCTGTATTTCATTATATAGCATTCACCAGAAAATACTATTTTGAGCTACTTTGGGGTTTTTTTAATGTCTGTTAAAATGATCTGCTATATTTATAAATCATTAGGAATTATTAACTAAGCAATTGCATAAATCATCTGTTTTGAAATATATCGCAGATACTTCCAAGATAATGGGCAACAAAAGGAGAAAAGTCTCACAGAAGGAAAGAAGAATACCATGTTTCAAACATATTTTCTGAGCTGTTTAAATATGAAACAAAACCTTGTCAAGCTACAAGTTTCCAGCTGTTATGATATCATAAGATAATTTTACAGCTACAAAACAGCTTGGTGAGAAAAAAAATATTTGCTTTCACAAAGTAGAGAAATACAAATGTTTCAAGCACTGCAACTGTCCAAACAAATTAGTGCAAGCAAAAATAGCTGAATTCAGTACAGTTGGATTTTATACCAGCTTCATAGCACTTGTTATAACTACTTAAAGCTGGAGGCAAAATGTGATTTAAAGCTTAGCATGGTGCATCTAATGTTAATTTAAAACGATGCGATAAAAGTATACAGGTGGTCTCGGCATCTAGCACTTTGTTGCATTGTATTAACTGAAATAATTTATTTTCCTAATTAAGCAATAACAAGGCTGGATAACTGGGCTCTGAAAGCCTGCTACGTGTTCACGTTTAAATTCTTAACCAGGGCTAAAATGAAAAAGGAGTTTCTTTCCTCCGTGACTTTGAAAAGAATAGAGTGGTGATTAACAGCGGTATTTTTTTTAATGAAACACAACCTTTCATCCCTGTCATCTTCTGACCATCCTCGCTTGTACGCAGCTCTCTGACAAGTAGAATAATAATGGTCATACATCACTGCCCTGAAAGTCCAATCATCTAAATCTTCACTCGCTGCAGCCTCTGAGACTCAATTACTTTATTGACATGCAATCTTCATAAGGGGAGAAATATTGTGCATGTAAGGTCACTTGGTTATGAAGACATATTATCATATTATCTGCATGAGGGTTGCAGGGCTAAGACCTGACAGAGCTAATTATAATGGTACATGATAGAGAGCTCAGTACACATTATTTGCTTGGCTGAAACTAAAGGTGAGGCAAGACCATGACATCATGGTTTCAAAAGAAAATAATTCCCTTTCCCTTAGAGGCTATTACTTTTATTGTTTAATGTTTTATACATATTATGTTCACACGCCTCACAAGCAAGCAAGCAGTGAGAATTTCTGAACTCAACTCTGTTTCCTCAAGAGTTAAGTACTTCCAAATGGAAAAAAAGGCTAATTTGTAATAACATGGTCTTTTTGGCTAGTGAGACTTTAAATTACAAATTCCCTGCTGTCCAGCCATCCCTTGAAAGTTTATCTATACACATACATACACACATACCAAACCAAAAGATAGCCTAACATTGAAACACAGCTAATACAAAATGGCACAGTACTTCCTACATATCCAAAACCACATAAGTCAAAATGCTGAGCAAAATACATTAGAACAATGTTCTAAGCCTCTCGCTTCACAAAAGAAATGAATTTCCATCTTGCTTTTCTCTCTAGCCACTTCCTTTAACCAATACCACTCACCCTACTCTGCTTAATGCTCACTAATCCTCCATCGCCTGGCACATATACGCTGATTATTTCTGCTCTTGGAGAACTGGTACAAATGCAACTCCTAATCCTTGACTGGTCATTCCCTTACATTAAAAGGGAAAACAGTCAAAAAATAATAAATTTGTGTCTTTAGATAAAAAATCAATATAAATTACTAAACTACTACACTGAACCAGTAACAGGTTTTTGTTGCTGTTTTTTGGTGTTTGGCAGGGGCATGTGTGGTTTGTTTGTTTGTTTTTAACTAGCCAATACATTTATTTCTTAGTTTCTTTTTAACATTTTGTTAAGTTTTATTCATGTCTACCTTTCCAGTAGGAAACACAAACTTCACTCTTACAGTAGTTCCAGAATTGCAGTATATGATGCTAATGCCCTAGAGTAAATTATATTGTATACTCATTTTACAGGAACGCTAGTTAGCATGACATACTGAATCTATGGCAAATCATGCTGTGCAAGGACCTGCGTTTTCCTTGTTTGAAGACAGGATACAGGAGCTCTCCCAGATAATGGATCCCAACTCCAAATAACATCTTTGCTCTCAGCAAGTCTCAGCTTGTTTGACTACACTAAGATTCAACATGGGCTCTCACGTGACTTCAGTGATACTGCCACACTGAGACCTGCACTGGTAATTAGACTCCTAAAAATATATTATCTTTTTTTTTGCTAAACATAGTGGATTTCAAATGATGTGCCACATACTATGCCAGCCTTTTAACAGTAGCTCAGTCTGCCTACCTTTTACATACGCTTACATCTTGCTACCTACATCTAGTGTCCCGCTTCTGAAGCGATCCCATCTGAATTTGGGCAGCATGTAGAAAGCTTACATGATTTTCTATTTGAATTTCAGAACTCCCACAGCATGATATTTCAAAATAATGTGATTAAAGAGTTCACCTCCATGTTCACAAAAACACAAAAAAAGTTCTTGGATGTTCTGGAGTCCTCAGCACAGGAAGGACATGGATCTGTTGGAAGCAAAGCCATAGGAGGCCATGGAGATGACCTAAGGGCTGGTGCACCTCCCCCATATGAGCACAGGTGTAGAGAGTTGAGATTGTTCAGCCTGGAGAAGAGGAGGCTCTGAGGAGACCTTAGAGTGGCCTCCCAGTACCTAAAGGGGCTACAGGAAAGCTGGGGAAGAGCTCTTGATCAGGGTGTAGAGGGATAGGGTAAGGGGGAAAGGTTTCAAGCTGAAAGAGGGGAGATTAAGATGAGATCTTAGGATGAAATATTTGCCGGTGAAGGTGGGGAGGCCCTGGCACAGGTTTCCCAGAGAAGTCGTGGCTGCTCCATCCCTGGTTCAAGGCCAAGATGGAGCCTTGCAACCTGGCCGAGATGGAGCCTGGAGCAACATGATCCAGTGGGAGGTGTCCCTGCCCACAGGAGGGGTTGGAATTGAATGGACTTTAAGGTCCCTTCCAACACAAACCATTCCATGATTCCAAGATGACTGAAGATACAAATAGGAAGATGATAGTTTCTGCCTGTCTCCAGGAGCACCATTCATGGTTAAAAGCATCCTTTGCTGAGGTGAGAATCCAGCAGTACAGAGGAGACAGTGAAGTAAACAGGACTTGAGGGGGTGGGGAGGTGTGGGCGGTGTGTACATACCCTGTAATAGCAGAGCAATAACTGGCAGAGTTGTGGTTATTCAGCTGATGAAAAATTAGTCAAGTAGTGAGCCACTAAACTAGGAAAGAGAAGCAAAATAACTTGTGTGACAGCTGTAAAATTCTGCCTCTTTAAGCAATTTGTTAGTTTAAACTTCCCACTGCAAGCTTCTGGTAACTGGGATATGACTGATGCAGAGACTCCCTAACACACATGCAAACAGGGCCACCAAAACTCAGCCAAAGAGAGACAGACAGGCACAGATTGCAAACAGGCGAGCAACACATGTAATTTCTTAAGCAACTATGTGAATATTCAGTTTAGGGAAATACAAAAGGAAAGGTCTCCCCCTTGGGCATCAAAGACTTTTTATCAAGGAAACGGAACAAAAACTAAGGGAAAACAAATGTTAGCATCATGCCCAAAACCACAAAACATTTTTATTGCCAAAATTGCTTTGAAACTAACAGGGTCAGGCACATGATATCATCTCAATATATTTCAGAGCTATGGACTGCAAGGCACCTCATTCAAGTAACAAAATGTGAGGTACATGCGGTTAGGTGTTTTCTACCTAGTCATAATGAATGTGGACAACATGACACTGAAAATATCAACCACAGAAGCGATGGAAGTGGAACACTATTCAGAAAACATAATAGAGAAATGAAGGACAATTAAGAGTTGTAGCCAAAAGAAGAAATGAGATACCCATATCAGGTGTCCAGTCTTTAAGATGCAGAAACAATAACAAGGGGATGACTTGGAAGACAAGCAAATGAACAGAGAACTGTTGTGAGTAAAATAAACAACAAGGTAAATATAAATAAATACTACTAGTGAACAAAATATTCAGTATTCAATACTGAATGAAACATGCAGACTCTTCATCGTGTTTTTCCTGTAACAGAATTAACCTTTAAAAGGAAGTTTTGGAAGCTGGCAAGAAAGCGTCAATGAGAAACAATCTGGGAATACTGTGTAGGTACAGAATGCTTTAGCATATCTGAGTTATGAAAACCTTACAGTTTAATCTACATGCAAAGATACTGTGCAAAAATACAAATGTGTTTTTAAAAATATACTTAGAGATTATTTGGTACTCTCTAAAGTTTTCCTTAAGAAGATTAAGGGGAAAATACAAGTCTTTCTGCTTTTAGTTCTAAAGAAACTATTAGCTGCTCCTAAACAGAATGTAAAATTTGGTGACAGCAAAATTCAGCATTTCAGTTGAGACTGTTCTGTAAATTGCCAACCAAGTAACGATCGATAGACTGTAAGTACCGAACGAACCAGTCGGCCTTTTGCTCTCCTTGTCAATACTAAGAGGTAAGCAAGGTATAGCTTATTGTTTCAAGAGGTTTCCTAATGTTTCTTTTCTATAAAACTGGTTGTTGTGTCACAAGGATACAGTGCTCAATGCCAAGCAAAACTCTTCTGACACAAAACTCTTTTGGCAACAAAGTGACACTAAAGTGTTCAGGAACTATCAGTTTGATATAAATTGGGTAAAAAGAGAGAAACATGCTGAAATAAACCTTGGAAAAAACCCTAATGGTTTGTATTACTATTTTGTAAATATTTTCAATATTTGTTTAAAGCAGTTGAGAAATTATCAGGCCATTCAATTATTTTCAGTTGCCAATGAAATGAAATGGTACTATGTTACTTTATTGACACATTATTGACTTGCAATGGATAGAAATGTGTCTATAAAATAGATTTCTAGTCCAGCTGAGACTCATAGACCATCAAAGAGAATGAGAACATGAGGAATCAAATTATAAGTTCCATGTGGCATTGTTCCAACATACCTTAATGCATATCCTTGTCCACCCCATCTCTCTCTCACACACACACAGATATTGAAACCATCACTGCGGGAAACACACAGTTTCCAATAAGATTTATTATTCGTCAAAAATAGTTTTCAGCCAGATCTTACCTAAAGCTTGACTGCCAGCTGGAAATGCAGACTTACAAAGAGAAACAAATGTGTAACACGGCATGGGAGGGAAGGGCAACTTGTAGAATCATGCTGCGGTTTGGGTCAGAATGGACCTTAAAGGCCATACAGTTCCATCCCCCCTACCACGGGCAAAGACACCTCCCACTGGATCAGGTTGCTCAAAGCCCCATATAACCTGGTCTTGAACACCTCCAGGGGCGAGACAGCCATGACTTCCCTGGGCAATCTGCTCTAAGGATACCAAATATCTGACATGTCACTGTTTAAGGCCCGAGAAGTGGCACAAAGTTGTCATTACAGCTTGAATCTAAATTTTTTTTACTATAAAAAAGAAAAATTGCTATATCTTAATCAGTAACACCAACTGTAGTTTATCAAGGAACTGTTACAAATACCTTATTACTCTCTACAACTACCTGAAGGGAGGTTGTGGAGAGGAGGGAGCTGGGCTCTTCTCCCAAGTGACAGGGGACAGGACGAGAGGGAATGGCCTCAAGCTCCGCCAGGGGAGATTTAGGCTTGAGATTAGGAAAAAGTTCTTCACGGAGAGGGTGGTTAGGCATTGGAATAGTCTGCCAAGGGAGGTGGTTGAGTCACCGTCCCTGGAGGTGTTTAAGGTTAGGGTAGATGAGGTGCTTAGGAGCATGATTTAGGGATTGGTGGGAATGGTTGGACTCGATGATCCAGTGGGTCTCTTCCAACCTGGTTATTCTGTGATTCTGTGAAATCAAACTGAAAGGGTTATTAATTTGAGTAATACTAAAAAGAGTACCAAATACATTTTTGCCATTCCCACTATGTGGAAATACAGATCAATTGACTGATCAATAAGGTCAGTGGCAAAATTCTTCACTGACTTCAAAGAGAGCAGATTCCAACTTAGAAGCACTTCAGAAAGAAAACCAAAGCTTCAAGTCACGAGGATGATTTCAAATAAGTTTAACCAGTCTGTATTTTTGGAACCCTTCTGGCAAGAATTCCTCCCTTTAAACCATTTCCCAAGTCACAGCTCATCAGAGAGAACGTTAAGTGAGGATTTAACATTTTGGGAAAAGGGTAGAGAAACCAAAAGCAGTAAGAAATAAATAACAAACAGAAACATTGTTTTAGTGACCTGCAATCTACTAAAAATTTGTCCGGTAACAATCTGTTAGGATCTGGACTCTAATGACGCCTTTTGTCAGGGCTTCAGGGGACCATGGGCCTATTTCATGAGCTTGCCTTACACAAACTAGTAAGCAACTATAATAAAATTCAAACAAAGACAAGACAGAAAGATAAAGTGATCTTAAAATTTAACGACCAGTGTAAAAGAAAATATTAGGCTCGAAACTAATAATACCTTGTTGCCAAAATCTGAAGATGTAGATAGCTGTAAAATACACCTATTGACCATGTTGTCACAGGCTGACCACAACAGACAAGGAGCAGAGACCAAGACAAGCATTTATCATACTGTTCCACACCCATGTAGAACAACTTTTCTATCGAATGTCGAAGCTTGTATGAACAGGTACTGAAATAAAGCATGCACACAGTCACATGTGTGTAAGCCCCAAGGCTGATGCACAGAATTACTGTAGCAGTTCAAAGGAAGAGCATTAGGAATGAAGCTGCTGCCTCCCTATCCAGCCACCACTAGCAAAACTATAACGCTAGGTCTTCCTTTTCAGCATATCAGATTAACAGAACAAATATACAGTTAAGCATCTCCCCCTTTTCTGACCCATCCATCAATATTTCTTGCCCACTGTCTCAGGAGTTTTTCATTGAGATTCAATTTTTAAATAAATAACACATGAGGCTGCAAACCCAATTTACCACGCTGGGGTTTTTATTTTGTAATTTATTGAGTTCCATTATTAATCAGACTGGTTTTTATAAGGACCAAAAAAAGAAAAATCTGAGGCTTTTGGCTGTTCTGATCACCTCCTGAAATTATTGGCTTTGCAAGGACAAAAAAAAAAAACCTCAGTGCTAAGGTTAACCCCATAATTGCATACCATTTCTCCCCCTCTCCCCAGTTTAAGTCAATCCATCACCAGGCAAAGTCACAGTATTTTGGAGTCAACTGTTAGATCTGACCTCTGGAACTCATTCAGCTGAATCTTCTTGAAGTGCCATTGCTTGTCAAAATTCATCAGCCAATCAAACTCTTAAACTGAAGTGAGTTATCCTCTCAAATTAAAATGATCCCCCGATTTTTCCATACAAAAACTGCATTGTGCTCTTCTGTCAGGAACAACTTTGTGTTCAGGAACTTTATCACAGTCCAAGTATTTATCCCTTAGTCTTCCAAAGGGGGAGGGGGCTTATAATTGAAATTCTCTTTGACAAATTGACACAATTTGAATAAATGACAAAGAGGGTGAGAACACTTCTATTGTTTTCTACAACGTCTTCATTTTAAACCATTTGTGAAACAAAGAGGAACCAGTGCCAATTGCTGAAACCTCAGGAATCACTCTCCCTGTAGGTCCTCCTTTCTTTCCTTGTTCCCAGTCATGCTCACATAATTCAGTAAATTCTGTCCATTTTAAGAAAAACTGCTACAAAACTCTTGCTCTGATGGAGATTTTACTGCAAGCTGAACAGCAGACCCACACAGCATTCTTCCAGTATAATTAGCCTAGGTGAAGTAAAACTTTTCCAGACAGGGAGATCCCAGTCCTCCATCCAGTCTGCCAGAAAACTGTGCTTAAATCGCACCTCAGCAGGATGAAAGTATACACTCACGTATCACTTCTGAAGAGACATGTTTCTGTACAGAGAGCTTACACTTGTGAATCTTATTTTGGGCAAACCTAGAGGAGTGCCCAACTCACTGGAAGCAACAGTTGGTTCTTCAAAAGGAGTAGTTTAGTAATGCCAATCCATTTACTTTGCTCCTCCTCCTCTTCACTTGGTTGTAACCAGAATAAGTCTGAGAGTCTCAAGATCAATTGCATTTCTAAAAAACCCTAGACGACATATTTCTGCATAAATATGATGGCAGGGAAAAAGCTAAAAAGGCATGAGGACTGTTTTGTCAAAACACAAACTAATCTTTCTACAATGGGACTGGAGGAGAGGAAAGGGAGAAGAATTCAGTACAATCATCTCCCCACCTTCTGCTCTTGTGAGACCTCACCTGGAGCCCTGTGATCAGTTCTGGACTCCTGAGCACAGGAAGGACAAGGATCTGTTACAGCAAGTCCAGAGGAGGCCATAAAGATCTGAGGGCTGGAGCACCTCCCATATCAGGACAGGTTGAGGGAGTTGGGATTGTTTAACCTGGTGAAGGGAAGGCTCCAGGGAGACCTTACAGTTGCCTCCCAGTGTGGAAAGGGGCTCTTGATCAGGGAGTGCAGGGGTAGGATGAGGGAGAATGGTTTTATCCTGAAAGAGTGCAGATGGAAATGAGATCTTAGGGAGAAATGCTTTCCTGTGAGGGTGGGGAGGCCCTGGCCCAGGTTGCCCAGGGAAGCTGTGGTTGCCCCATCCCTGGAGGTGTTCAAGGCCAGGTTGGATGAGGCTTTGAGCACCCTGATCCAGTGGGAGGTGTCCCTGCCTATAGCAGGAGATCACAACTGGATGGGCTTTAAGGTTCCTCCCAAACCCAAACCATCCTATGAAGATCTGCACCCAAAGAGAAATACTATGGCAAATATTACAGACCTGGCTGAGAAATAAATGTGGATATGGGCTCCCCAGGCTTTTACTTTGCTCAACGGAGAGCCACAGGGCCTAGTGGGTAGGAAAGGGGTGATTTTAAAGGTGCATGGAAAGGCGAAGGTAAAAGAGAGTCCTGAACAAAAATTGTTTGCCTAAATCCCATATACGATGTTATAGAAACCTGAAATACTCAAAGCTGAAAAGATATTGCTGAACATGAAAGCCAAATAGCAAAATGAAACATCAGTAAATAAGTGTCAAAGAAACTAAATTATAAAATTAAGCAGGTGTATATATATTTTAATGTCTGCTAAATATGTCTTTCAGGAAACATTAGGCACTAATACAAAACAGTGCTTTCGGGCTTCTGTAGCACAGGATATATTAATGGGGGCTTTTACTAACAATTTGGGGAGTCTGTGCCTCTGGGTACTGCTGCTGTGACTTGAAAACAGAATTATCCGATGCTATGTGATTTCTTGAATCATTAGTTTTCCATCTCTTCCAACTTATTTTCCATCTTTCTTTTATTTATTCACACACATACTGATAACAGCTGCCGCAAAGGAATAATGGTGAGACCTCGAAAGAAAATATTATTTATAGCTTCTTATAATGCATTAAATACATACATAATTCACATGATTATCTAATGTATTCCTGATTACTATTTGCATGCCAAATTCACCTTTACTATATATCGCAAGAAGCATTGCTGCATCTCTGCCCTGCTACACTATCACCACATAACTACATTGTGCAGAACACATTCTTCAGACTTTGAAATACTCCAACAGGAATAACTGTAAGAGATACTGAAATCAGCAAATATTGAGTTTTAAAAACCCTGCAGAGATCTGTAACATTGCACAGGGCCTTAAATTACTAAATTTAGGATGGTGTTTTTGCCACTCTTTTACAAAGAAAGGCTTTTCCATGGAAATCTTGACACAAATCTACCTGATAAAGACCTAATGCCAGAAAGAAAACATAAGATGAATAAAGAGGGTGAAGTGTACAGGCTTTTCAGCACTGTGCTCCATCGTACTCCATCTAGTCTCAACAATGCAAAAGGTTTGCAAAAGGTTCTCAAAGGTGGAATTAAGATCCTAGCCCTAAGCATAAAATGATCTTAGTATCATATAGAAGAAATAACTTCTACAGGACTGAGAGCCACAATGTAGCCTATGAGACTTAACACACAAACAGTATGGAAATGTCAATAAAATAAGTTTTCTACTATTTATTTATCAACAGCACAACCTATTTCAACAAAGCACACAGATATACTGGGTTGCCCCAAGAAGTCATGGCTGCCCCATCCCTGGAGGTGTTCAAGGCCAGGTTGGATGGGGCTTCGAGCAACCTGATCGAGATGTGGGAGATGTCCCTGACTATGGCAGGGGGTTGGAATTGCAGGATCTTTGAGGTCCCTTCCAACCCAAACCATTCTATGATTTTATGGTTTTATGATTCCATGTACAGCGAAAAACAATGTCTGCATTTTGGATAAAAACCCAACACACAAACAAAAAATCCCCAATGCGACTTGACAAATCCTGCTGTGTCTTCTGAGTCAAGCCACTTTTGAATTTTAAAGTCTGAAGGAAGTTTTTACTTATATACATAGTCAACCTACAAAAATATTCCATATTTGTTCCAAAACAAGGAAAACACATTTTTCTGAACAATCAATCTAATGCTGGTTCTGGTCCAGCAACAGATTTTACATGCAGTCTAACTTTACTCCCAGAATTTATAAGAAGGTCTAAGCAGTTTGGAGAGCTCTGTGGTGATTTTGATTAAGAACAGATTTAATTTCAGTCAACTGTGCACAATGCAGACTATGACTGTGTACAATTTTGCAATCTCATAGACTAGTTGAGACTCAGCTCATGTGACAAATTTCTTGTGAAACCAGAATTAAAAATAGTGGAGCTTGAGGGAACAAATTAGTTTGAAGACTGTATGGCTGCAACCGGACAAATACTATCAAAAAGAGATGATGAAATAAAAGGAACATTTAAGGATAACAGTCTGATCCAGTGAAAGGCGTCCTTGCCCATGGTGGGGAGGTTGGAACTGGATGAGCTTTAAGGTCCCTTCCAACCCAAACCATTCTATGGTTCTACGATTTGAAACTCAGGATACTAATGAGTGGTAAAAACAATTTTTCTATTTACTTGAACTGCTGTTGAAGGAGAACTGTTTGTTCTGCCTAGAACAAACAAACTCTGACGTGAATTCAGTCAAACCTTGCATTGCTAAAACTTCTAACTGAGAAAGACATGAGAAATGCAAGAGTAATCACAAAAAATATAATGAGCTTTATCTATTTTGCAAACAAAGCATGAGAGAACAAGTGGGAAAGGCTACTGCTCAGGTGTTTTATGCCTAAAAGGTATTAGTGGTTTTATGCAATATCAAGGATACCAAGACTGGAAAAGCTGAGTAACACAATGACTGCAGTTGCTCTGACTCCAAGCAGAGACAGTAGGAGATAAGAGGAGTTTGATACTTCCCTTTCAGACTGCCAGGTGACTTTTATAAAGATAAATCCATTAATCTAGTATTTCTATCATGCCTCTCTTATTTTATCTTTTGTAGAAATCATATTGTTTTTAATTGAAATACACAGTCTCAGCTCTAAATAATACAAAAATAATAAATAATGCAAAAAAAATAAAAATAAAAAAACAGTATCACCCCTATAGACACTAAAAATTTGTCTCCTGCCAGATTATTTTCACTATCTGATGTCATTCATCAATATTCTGTAAATCCAATTGCTAGATATGAAAAAGAATCAACAACACTCTTAATGCCATGCACAGCTCATCTCAGGCATCACTGGGGACTTGGTACTTCCTTAGTCTGGGATCACACTTATACCATGAGTCGCTCAAGTCAATAGTTCCATTTCCACTATGAAGTGTGTCTGAGAGAGACTGAAAGGCTGCTAGATTGTAGGATATATCAAAATATTAAGAAGACCAGAATTAGAAGAGAAAATTAGGGAACAATCAATCAGGTACAATTAAGTCCAGGGGGCTGGGGAAGGAGCAGGGAGAAACAATCACATTTGGCCTTTCACTTAAATGTCACCTTTGTCTAGTGTAACAGCAGTGTGGCTGGAAGGATAAGGGCAGGGTATCATTTGTAGCAGGAGATAATACATTTTATTAGAACAACTAATGTAGAGAAAAGAGACAGACTAGCTTTTGGGCTCATATGCCCTTCTTCAGGCTTGCTCTCCCAGACCCTCTCTATTCTATTAATTTTTGTCAGTTGATCAGATGAGCTTTGTGGTCTGACAATGCATCTGAAGAGCATATGTATCAAAAAACTTTATACATTGCTTTCTTCTATGTCAGTTACTCTAATGAAAGGTAGGATATGTCATTAAAAACTTTGCCTTCATTCCTCCTCACATTCTGCCCAAATGCTGAAAAATCCTACAAATCATTTAAATGCAAGGAAAGAAATAGCTGCTTCCCTTGTCTCCATGGTGTTCAGTCACACAGAGACCAGGATTCAAAGTACCAAAATACTACAGGAAAAGACACTGTCATGATACATCCACTTTGACAAGCACTAGGAAGTACTAGAAATCTTACAGAAAATAGTCTTCTCTTGAGATTTCCAAACTTATTTACAGCTAAGGGTCAAATAAGCATTCTCATCTTCATTAGCAACAAGGACCAAAACACACAAACAGCTGAAGATTCTTATAGCTTTACTAAGGAAATAGACCAGTCTCATTTTTCATTTGTCTCCTCAGTGCCTTGCAACAGCTAATCTATATCATAATCTGTAATGACTTAAAATCTGAATGTAGTCTGAATGAAAACATTTCAAAGCTCAGAGGGCTCTGTTCCCAATAAGCCTCGTCTCTAGATTACTAAATGCATTCTTCCTGGCCTCATGCTACAGGCTTGGCAAAAGAAATGCCTTTGGAATGAGTATAAATTCCAAACTTGAGTCTTGTATTCACCCGTCTAAAGGGTCATTTATTGTGCATGTTGTTTATCAGCACGTCTGAAATGAACGCTACTTCAATGCAAAACAACAGGAGGTCACATTATAATTGGAATGCAATCAGTAGAATTGGTTATGACTTGGTTTCCTTTCTAAACTGACAATCCATGCCATGTCTGCTATTATATTAATGTTTTCCGCATTACTAAAAGGAGAGACATCCCCCCTCTCCCCGACCTTTCCAGTGAGCAGCTGATATAGTTATCTTTAACTGAAAGATCACATGAGCTCATCAAGACCCAAACAGTTCACCTTTGAAATACCAAACCATCTGGCTGGCTGTCCCATGATAAATCTCCATGATAAATGTCTTCATTTTGATGTTACAAAGGAATCACAGACCTGCTTAGTTTTGGCACAGCTGAAAACACACTGGCAACAGCAGAATAGAATTCAGATGTTCAAAATATAGAAGTAAATCATTTTGACCTGCCGTGCTCAGTATATTTAGAGAAAATTGCAACAGAAGAAAAAAAACAAAACAAAACAAAAGAGAGGTTTGGACTCACCAGGATTTCTCTCCAAAGAGACATTAAAATCAAAAATGTCTTCACTACATTTTAGCAGACAAATGGCTTTAGATCAGTTTGGTGAAGCGCACCTGGAGGTCCTGAGTTTTCCAAAGCAGCATTTGGAGCATGTTTTTCCTTGTTTTGTTTAGGGGGTGGAAGTTGTTGGTTTAGTTTTTTTCCCCCTCTACAATTCCATCTTCATGCAGACCAAGCAGAAAGCTTAAAATGGGCAAGATAGAAATGATGACATCCTTTGGTAACTCAATTTATATTTTGTCAAAGTGTGATGATCATAAGGATAAATTAAATTAGAGTGGAAAATTGAGGAGTAACAGCAAAGACAATAATAAAACCAGCTCTAATTTTATGCAGACAAAAAGTCACAAACTTTACCATATTCAAGCATAAAATTTCCATGCTTACCCAAGGGCTCAAACCCAAGTTTTGGTCTAAAATTTGTACTGTTTTTCTCATGCCAATGTTTCTAATATAGAAAAGGGCAAATACTGAACCTTCTATTCACTCCAATCGGTGGCACCTAAAAATATCACATGTCCCCTACCATACAGAAGGCACTTCTAAATTATATTTTTAACATGAAAATACTAAAAAAAGAGAAAATTTCTGTGGACACAATTCAAAGTTTGGTAAAATGCAGCAAATATGAATAAAATCTTTTAATCCTTCAACATTTTCATGCGCATTTATTGCATTCCTATGGATTTCAAAGAGTATTCCTGTTTCTTTTCACTGTTTAGCCAAACAAGACAGGAACTGTAAGTGATATCTCCAGACTTCTTACTATAACTCTCTGGCACTGAAATGGTCAGCTCTGAATTTCCTCTCCCTTATATATTGACCTCTGCTGGCTGAAGGCCATTTCAATGTAAAGATGATTCTGCAACCAAATTCAGAAGGCTTTTCTGCAGGTATTAAAGTAGTGACTTTTCCCAGTACTCGGCTTCTGCTTTTCCTTCTCTCAATTCCTTCCCATTTCCTCATTGCAAACACCACATGACAATCATCCCAGTGATAATTCTGTCTCCTATCACTTGGCAGTTACAGACTCTTTTTTGGCCAGCGGTTCACATTATTTTCACCTTTCTTCTAGAGTTCTCTTTGATAAGACCTTCATTATTTTCTTTTCTAACTTTTTCCCCATCTGCTTCTGGATATTAATGTTATTTTTCTCATTCTATTCTACTGTTCAACTACTCATTAGTGCTGAAAGGTATGGATGATTCTTCTGTATCCTTGTTAATGTACACAGTACATAATTTACTCACCAATACACTGCATTCTATCTGACCAATGTTCTTCCTCTTCGCTGCTTAGCAAAGATATAGCAAGCATATTTCATTTAATGCTTTTTTTGGGAGGGGGGCACGCAAAGGTAATAATTCTAGACATCTGGTAATTTGGTAATTTTTGCTGCCATAAATTGAACTCCTTACACTCTACTGATATCCTTCAAGCACATTAAGACAACACTCTGATCTCCCAAAGACACTCACGGAGGATAATGTAAGCATTACACATGTCCAGTACCAAAATCATCTGCCATTATTTTCCAGTTCTGTCTTATAGAAAACTTAATTTTTCTACCTACTCTCCCATATATCAGTGGATGTCATGATATATACATACTTTCTAGGCTTGTCTCTGTGAATGTGTTTAAACCATTCACTTTCTCCTAAAATTTTAGCATTGATTTCAAGAAAAAAAATATCTATTTTTAGCCTGTTGAGTTACTCTGTGTCCTGAAAAATAGTTTTCCCCATCACAAAACAATCATAAGATGCTCCTAGCATCACTCAAATCCTGCAGTAAGGATTAGGATGCCAAAGGATAAAAGAGATAAAATAATTACAGGGTCTCACAGAAAGAGAAAAGTAGAGCTCTAGGACTGGTCTAAGCAAATGCCATCACGATAAAAGGTTGTGAGGCAAAACCAAAGGGCCCACAACTACATCAAGGGTCATCTGCATGACTTTGGCAGAGACAAATACGGGATAAGTGTATGAGAAAAGACAAGTGAGCAGAAAATTTAGGCTGGGATTTCCCAAGGTAATCCATGCACATTCCCCATTGATTTCTACTTTTCCTTTGGAACAGAGTGAAGAAATCACCATGCAATTCACACTCCATTCATGTTCATCACAATGATATCCCAATATTCCCAGCAGGAAGCACATGGGGATTCAGTCAAATTGTGATAACTCTCCAAGTAAGAGATTTTCTTTACACATACTGCCTTTCTGAGAATTGTGTCCAGGAGAAGATGGTGGAGAACTGAATCATCTCTTTCTGAGGCAGAGTTTGAAATTTAAAAAATACTTAAGATTCAATGATAATAAGTTCTTAAAATATTAAATAAAACCAACAAGGGTGGTGATGCCCTGGCCCAGTTTACCCAGGGAAGTCGTGTCTGCCCCATCCCTGGAGGTGTTCAAGGCCAGGCTGGATAGGGCTTGGAGCACCCTGATCCAGTGGGAGGTGTCCCTGCCCATGGCAGGGGAGTGCAACTGGATGGGCTTTGAGGTCCCTTCCAACTGAAATCATCCCATGATTCTACCATAAATTCTTTGGCAAGTTATTTACAGATCAAGAACATAAACAACTGGTAATAAACACCACCATTAATCACAACATTTACTCATTTGTTTCTTCTAAGTATGAATGCTGCAAAGAGCACAACCCACCCCTGGAGCTATCTCTGTTCTTTTTCCTGCACTTTCCTCCTTATTTTCTAGTAGTGGCGGTAGCTGTGTGATTTGAAACCAGAAATGCCTCATTTGTTCATTCTCTCTTTGAAAAGAAAATTGGTAGTCATAGCTTCTGCTTGGCTAGAGAACAGAAATTTCTGGAATGTTACTACCAGTATCTGCTTTGAGTGTGATAGTCACTAAATTCTAAGGAGATTAGCACTGCAGAACCCATTAAAAGAGAATTTTGCTACATCAAGAGGGAAGACCAAGTATAAAATCAATAAAGATATATAGGAATATTTTTCAAAATCAACAATTTTTACTTAAATATGTATTTGCCATCTGTGAGCTTCTAATTAGCTTTCACACAGGTGAGAAGGAAACTTCTACCAAATGATGCAGTGTTTTCTGCTGTTTGCAACAATATGGAATAGAGTAAAAATATCAGTTAGTCTCTTGGAAGATATCAGTCATGAAATCCATAGGGATCAAGCAGCTGTATAAGAACTTGCAGTCTAAAAGTGCCATAATAAACCTATTGATTCCACATACTTCTCAAAACAGTCAATACTGCCATGCCTCGCTAAACGTATATGGTTACAACCAGAGTGTTGTTAGTTCAGTCCACCACTAAGCAAGTTGATGTATACACCTGGCATAACCCAACCTACTCTAAGCTAACCTAACATTGGCATAATACATACATCACATAAATTAATAATAATTTTTGAAATGCATTAGTAATAAGTTAGTATTAAAACTGTAATAATACTACTACTGTATTGTACTGTACATACAAACTGCCCTATAGAGCTGAAGTGTTCCATGTTCTCTTGACTTAAGAAGGGAGGTAGGGGGGTTCTTTAAGACATCTCAAATCCATCAGAACAGAGGATGACTTCAAAATCATTAGAATTAATTTGATATAGTACTGTATTGCATTGTGCAATTTCTCTCCTCATCACAGAATCACAGAATAACCATGTTGGAAGAGACCCACTGGATCATCGAGTCCAACCATTCCCATCAAACACTAAACCATGCCCCTCAGCACCTCATCCACCCGTGCCTTAAACACCTCCAGGGAAGGTGAATCAACCACCTCCATGGGCAGCCTGTTCCAGTGCCCAATCACCTTTTCTGTGAAAAATCTTTCCTAATGTTGAGACTAAATCTCCCCTGCCGGAGCTTGAGGCCATTTCCTCTCATCCTGTCTCCTGTCACTTGGGAGAAGAGGCCAGCTCCCTCCTCTCTACAACCTCCCCTCAGGTAGTTGTAGAGAGCAATGAGGTCTCCCCTCAGCCTCCTCTTCTCCAGGCTAAACACCCCCAGCTCTCTCAGCCGCTCCTCATAAGGCCTGTTCTCCAGCCCCCTCACCAGCTTCGTTGCTCTTCTCTGGACTCGCTCCAGAGCCACAACATCCTTCTTGTGGTGAGGGGCCCAGAACTGAACACAGGATTTGAGATGCGGCCTCACCAGTGCTGAGTACAGAGGGAGAAGAACCTCCCTGGACCTGCTGGTCACGCCGTTTCTGATACAAGCCAGGATGCCATTGGCCTTCTTGGCCACCTGGGCCACTGCTGGCTCATGTTCAGTTGTTGTCAACCAACACCCCCAGGTCCCTCTCCTCCAGGTAGCTTCCTAGACAGACTTCTCCTAGTCTGTAGCTGCATAGGGTTGTTGTGCCCCAAGTGCAGGACCCGGCATTTGGCCGTGTTAAACCTCATGCCATTGGACTCTGCCCAGCGGTCCAGCCTGTTCAGATCCCTTTGCAGCCTCCCGACCCTCCAGCAGATCAACACTGTTTTCCACCCAGGAGAGTGTGCGCCTGTCCAGGCCAGAGGCCGACAGTTTCCGTAGCAGAATGCTGTGAGAAACTGTGTCAAAGGCTTTACTGAGGTCCAGGGAGATACATCCACAGCCTTTCCCTTGTTCAGCAGCCGAGTCACTTTGTCATAGAAGGTGATCAGGTTAGTTTGGCAAGACCTGCCTTTTGCGAACCCGTGTTGACTGGGCTTGATCACCCGGTTCTCTTGCATGTGCTTCGTGATAGCACTCCAGATCACCTGCTCCATGACTTTCCCTGGCACTGAGGTCAGACTGACAGGCCTGTAGTTCCTTGGATCCTACCTGCGACCCTTCTTGTACATGGGCACAACATCAGCCTCCAGTCCAGTGGAACTTCCCCAGCCTTCCAGGACTGCTGGAAGATCATGGAAAGGGGTTTGGCCAGCACATCCGCCAGCTCCTTCAATACCCTTGGGTGAATCCCATCTGGCCCCATAGACTTGTGGGTGTCTAGTTGGGCAAGCAAGGCTCTGTCCACCTCCTCTTGGACCATGGGATTCTCATTTTGCTCCTCTAGCTCTGGGGTTTGTACACGGAGGGAACGTTCTTTAAAATTAAAAACTGAGGCAAAGAAGGCATTAAGTACCTCAGCCTTTTCCTCATTCCCTGTCACTGTTGTTCCTTCTACATCCAATGCATCAAATGCTCCAAACCAATATCAAGGCCAATTTTTATAACACATTTTCCTTCCTTGTCTTTTACCTTAGTTTCCAAGTCTATTAGCTTCCCTTGTCTCTTAGAAGCACTTGCAGAAGCCAACTGCTACCATTTGGGGGCCATACTGAATGAAAACAGGACATATATAAAAGCACTTTCAAGAGAATGTTATTGCAACCACATACGTTTACATAGTCCATGTCATTTCCATCTCTATGGAAGCTCCGTTGTTAAAGCGTGATGCCATTAGTTGGATCATCATTAAGTGAGGCACGACAGTATCTCAACGATGTTCTTCACTTTGACACACTGATACCAAATTAATCTTGAGAGCAGATTTATAAAATTCTTCAGAAGTTAGTTTAGATAAGTTAGCTCAGGCAAAACGTTCAAAGAGAGACTAAGAGCCGGGAACCTAAGTCTCAGAGGGATGGCCTAATTGGTACAATTCCACAAGGACAGTCCTTGATCAATGTCGGATCACATTGCAGAATACAGTGGTGGTGCCTCCAAATCTTCTTAGATAAAAAACATTGTCATTTGAAATAGATAGGGAAAACTTAGGATACAGTGTGAGAACCCAAAGGGATATGACACAACCTTTAAGGGCTCGTCTGGCAAAGATGGTAGGTTGCAATCTGCTAGTTCACCTGATTAAGCAGAAAAATGGGGAAGAAACCTTCATTCCATTTCATATATTTCACGGAGAAGGAATGTGAAATCACAGATAAAATATATCTTTTCAAACATGTTTATTGAAGGTGAATATATTGTTCTCACACAGTCTAAGGGCTACAGTTTTAAGATTCACATTAGTAAGGCAGCCGCAACTTAATGGCGTTAGACACCTTTACCAGGATAATTCTGTGCTATGGTAAAATAATAGCATTCAAGACTAGAGGTTGGTTAAGGTGAATTATCCAAATATGAATACTCCAGAACGGATATAGAACATGGGAGCAATTATTCATATGACAATTCAGACTGAACTTGTGGAAATTTTATAGGAAAGGTAAACATAGCCATTCTCATCACATAACAAGGTGAAATTATAAACATTACGGACTAAATGGAAAAAAAAAATCCACTAAACTTGGAAATGGGACTTAACCCATTATTCAGCCTAAAACATCATTGCAGTCACATGAGATACTTCAAATTTTAGCAGCTAATATAGGAAATACTGCTGGCAAGCCACACAGAAACAAACATTTCTGCGAAGGACAGTGAACACAGCAAGACAGTAAATCTCCACTAAATCTTCTAATTGATTTGTATTTGGATTCTGGTCTAACATTGTTGCAAACATTAAACTTCTAATTACACAAGTCTTTGTATCACAGACCACAATTATGGCAGTAAAGAAGAAGGATAAGGCAAACTGATAATACGGTGGGTATGTACATCATGATACGTATTTTAGCTGTAGTACTAAATATATACTAGGTCATATTCAAAGGCTTCCAGGCAGGGACAGAGAGGTGCAGCAGACAATTGTAAATGGAAGGAAAACAGTTCTTTCTTGTGAGAGATTACTGACGTTTTCACACTAATTAGTAATGTGAAAATTCCACTGTCCACAATAATAATTTCTTCTATAATAATAATTGGATCAAAATGTAATGCCTAAATGAAAAGTTTTCCTGAACAGAAATCAGATCTCACTGATTTTTAGTTTCTTCCTCGCAGATTAATAACACCGTTTAGCATATCCTGCACTTAATGATGGAAATGCACACCAGAAATACTGGCCAGCATAAAGCCAAGATTTCGTATAATGTCTCAAATTAGTTGGCTACCACAGGTCTATGGGTTATTAATGCACCTCCTGTTGGCATTCTGCCTTATACCATTTCTCATTGAAATATTAAAACAAATTTAACCTTTTCTAGAATTTTCATAACAAAGCTTGCAAACAGCATTAACCCCTGCTCCAATAAATAGATTCTCATTCTAGAAGTCTTTTAAGCTTATGCTTAAAACCACCCATATTCAGCAAAAGACAAATGCACATAATAGAAAGCAAGTGACAGTTCTAGTGATGTAATCGATCCCATTAAACAAAAAACCCTCCTTCACAATAAGGAGAATCAGCTTTTAGATAATTATGTTTACATTAGCAAACTGAATTTAGTTTTTTTAAATTGGAATAAATAATTCAAATAATTAACATTCACAACTGATTTTTTTTTTCCAACAAGGCATTAAGATGCTTCTTTTCGTTCAAAGCTGTAGAATTGAGTACTAGGTGGGAACTTACCCCTATAGCTAAATTCACTGTTAAAAAAAAAGAAATCTTCAATTTACAATGAAAATTCATTTTTTCCTCTGAGTAGTTACTAAGCTTTCTAGATCATTAAAAAGTGCAATCATCAACAGAAGTAAGCACCTATGTTTTGTTTAACTGGAGTGCCTGAGGAGGTTAAAGAACACAACAGGGTTAATGCACATTATGTTAAATAAATATACCCATGGAACCGAGGCTCTCCCTTCTCATGAAAGGTCCAGTAAAGAACTAATACAGTTACTGAAACTCTTAATTGAATAATAACACTTCATAAATCCCATTATTTTTAATGCTCCCATTGTTATTCTTATGCGATAGTTATTATTTTATGGTTTGCAATTAGAAACTGTTATACAAACATATTTTATAAATATAGCATTTTCCCTCTTTCATCTTCAAATATGTGAATTCACTAGAATGCAGTTCAGGGAGGTGAAATTGCTTTTCTAACAATCTCTCCCTGTTGAAACAAAAAGGCAGCAGCGTTCCTTCCAGATGTGCAATACGAAGAGTCCCACTGTTCCCAGAGGATGTAAGAACTCTTAGAATTTGAAAGGCTGATGCCAAGAAGCCCAGCCAGATACACTTCACAAAAAATCTATGATGAATTATTATGCTGAGCACCAATTTTTTCAAGTTGATAAATTACTGAAAACACACTAGTTTATATCTCTATGGAGAGGATAAATTTCCTTTTCGCCTTGGGAACTTGAAGTAAGCTGTTGACCATTCCACCCCTCGCTGAACTAACAACATTTTACTAAAAATGTGTTGCTTTCCAAATTTCCTTTTTCTGTGGCTCAGTAAATTAAGTCAGAGAGAAAGATGTCCACAAACATCTTTACACAACAGTATGACAACCAATTGATTTGCAAACTGCCTGAATCCATACAGACAGTAGAAATCACTGACCCACAATGTTACACACATAACCAACTTACAAATTCCATGGAAGTTCAGGAATGAAAAGAAGGTAAACAGAAAAATGTGGTTCCAATGTTGATTGACACATACAGACTTTACTACCTTATAAAGAAACCTGATTACAACATGGGATGTGAATAAATATTGATATGGATGAATGGTATTTCAAAATCAGCAGCATGGCAATTTTTATCAAACTGATTCTTCTGTAATAAAGCAGAAGCAATGACTAAGACTATACATTGGAGGGAAGCTTTGAATTCCTCAACTATGAAAGCTGATCTTACACCTTCTCGTATGCTCACCAGTACAGGAAAAGCTAGACTTCACTCTAGCCCAAAGTACATGCAATATCCCCATGGGAAGAAAAATACAAAGTATTTTTGTTTTTGACTGACAAGGATAAGCTAAGAAAGAACTTTCAAGACTGTTATAAAAACTGGCCAGCAATCTCACCGATCCATCTTGCATGTCTACAGTGATTAAACATCATTTCTTATTGAATAGAACTGAAATAATTACAACAGGACACTGTTCAGAAAGACATCACCAGCTATGAAAGAGTCAGAAGCAATACAAAATACGACCAAGGACAATCTGAACTTAAAGGACTTCAGGATATGGAACTGTTGGAACGGGTCCAGAGGAGGCCATAAAGATGATCAGAGGGCTGGAGCACCTCTGCTATGAGGACAAGCTGAGAGTGTCTGGGCTTTTCAGCCTGGAGAAGAGAAGGCTCAGGGCAGAACTTATAGTGGCCTTCAGCACCAAAGGGTGCTAAGGAAAGCTGGACAGACACACATTACAAAGGTCTGGGGTGACAGACAAGGGAGAATGGCTTTAAATTGGAAGGGGGACAATTTAGATTAGACATTAGGAAGAAATTCTTCACGATGAGGGTGGGAGGCACTGGCACAGGTTTCCCAGGGCAGTCGTGGCTGCCTCATTCCTGGAGGTGTTCAAGACCAAGTTGAACGGGGCCTTCAGCAGCCTGATTCAGTGGGAGGTGTCCTTGATCATGGCAAGAGGGTTGGATCTGGATGGGCTTTGAGGTCCTTTCCAACCCAAACCATTCTATGAATCCATAATTCAAAGTAGCACAGGCTTTTTATGAATTCTGCCTTCATCTTCCTCCTCTCTTCCCCCTTCATATTCCTAAATATTTCTGGGACGATTCAAATGACTTAAAACAAATAAAATCTGTGCATAAGAAATTCTTTTGGCTAAAAATACGAGTGCTTATTACCTCTTGTCTTTACTGGCACAAAAATCTGAGAAAGGCCTCAAGGTGCAAATGATCTGCAGTCTATTTAACATCATAGTTATTTATTTTTACAGGCACTGATTATAACTCTTTACCCTAAATTATAGGTACATTCCTGGCTCAATTTCCCACTCTTCTGTAATCTTCCTAATAATACAGGGTTTTAGATTTCCAAATCCTCCTCAGTACCTCATCAATCAAAAATTCATGGAACATCCACTAGTTGTTATACTGGGCAGAGACAGCAAACCATGGAACCATAGCTTGGAATCCAGATAAAGAACTTACTCAGATCCCAGGGCTGGGATATATGCCATGGCTTGGGGAGCATTTACTAAGAAAACCTGTTTTGTGATATCTTAAACTGAGTCTTTGCATACAAACCAATATGCACTGAATTACTCTTTAAATACCACAGTTCCTATTTTATTATGGATTATGTGCTGAACTAGTTCTGTCAAGTTTAGAACAGTATGCCATAATTTTGACTAAATCTAAGCGCATGCATCTTTTTCCATGGAAACAGTATTACACATCTGCTCATTTCTCCTGTCACCAAAAATTTCCATGCATATTTTGATAAACAGCTGTTACGCTGTAGTAGTTTACAGCCATAAGAACATCAGCTTCAGCAAAGAAATGACACAGCAGCAAAATTGATCACAAAACACTTAGGGGTTTTTTGGGTACAACTCAGAAAAGTATAGAGTGGATCGTTTCAATTTGGGGGTTTAGTGGACAGGAAAAAACTTGTGTTTTGATGAGAAAGCCCTCGGCTTGCTCATCACCTCCCCATTAAATCTGAGCTGGGCTGCTGTCACTCTTTTCTCAATACCTGTATGGAAGGGTGGGTTTGAAGAGAATAAATTATATGGTATTGCTTCTTCCCTGAAACTATGTTTTGTAATTTCAAAAAGAAAGGCTGTTACAAAAAGAGAGATCCTTAGTAAATAAAAAAAATCTTTTTAAGGGCACTATTTTACATAAGCAAATGAAAACCATTTATTAAAATGAAAGTTGTACATCACCACCCCCCCATCAACCCACTACAGATGAGATTCTCCTAGAAACGGTTCTAGGATTTACAAGAAACTATCCTCTATAGGCTAACTTTGAAAATTGTATCCTACCTGCATTGAAGGCTCCTTGCTATGTTTAGGAGGAGGAGGATGTCACATGTCCAGCACTGTTAATTCTCACTCACCTGTCTATATCACTTTCTCACTCGCTTCTTTTATTTATTTTAACACTTGATGAGTCTTATTCATCAGAATTAAAACAACACAGGCTGCAATGACTGCACAGTGCTTAGTATGCTCATTTTACCCTGTGGGAAGTTTTAGAAGATGTACAAATACACTAGATTTGCTAGATTGCAAAAATAAAAGCTATATGACATGGGAAAGTCAGAATAATTCAAGCAAGAGAACTAACTCTTGATACCAGGAAAACAAGCACTTTGTAGAGATAAGTGATAAAGGACATATTATTAAAATTATCCAAGATGCATGTACGTCTTTGACAAAACCACTGGTTTTGAATGAACTGTTATAGTTATTAAATCCATGGACCGAGAATCAGGATATTTAAGTCCATACAGTGCCATAACCACCATACACAGTGCTTTCTGCCTTACATTCTCAAACATGAAAGTAAGGAACACAGTATTTGCTTTCTTTTATTCATTGCTCATCTTGTCCACTAACTAAATAAATGCACTGGGTCATGGATAACTTCTCGCTACACACATACTTGACAATGGGCTCATAAAAGAGTTCATGATATTGAAATAAGGTAAAAAGACAGCTAAAAGAGAAAAGCACTCTTGTTTATACATTGAAAATGAGAATTACAATATCATCAAGAACAGAAAGGAAATACAGTAGTACCCAGACCCCTTAATTTTTCTCCAAAGTAGCATATAAGTAATTAAAATTCTTTGTGTTTTCAGTACGAAAATATGCTGGTCAGCACTGACTTCTCAGTGGATGAGCCACTTATATTAGTAGCAGGCAAAAATAAACAAAATTAAACTTGCTAAGTTCTGCAGCAATCCTGGTGTGAAAGTACCATCAACTCTTGTTTGTTTTCTCTTAGAACCACCTTACTGATGTTAAGAGGAGGACAAGAGTGGTGGGGAAAAAAAGACAAAAAAGAAGGCAATACCCACATGAGCTTAAGTAACCAATCCTTCCCTATTACTCTCACCTAAGTCAAGGAAGCATATGATGTATTATTACCACACAGAGATTCAGAGAGATTCTGAGCTATGCATGACAGGCTAAAGTCAGGAAAAGGAAATACATCCCATGAGCAGGATTACTATGTCTTTAAACAAAGACTGGAGATGGCAGGTTCTAGACCCTTCATTAATTGTGCCCCAAGGCTCCAATGCTCCCTTCCCTTCTGACATCACACCAGGTTCCCCTTCTTTCCCTGCTTCCAAGATTTCCTTCCATCCAAGCATTTTTACTTGCTTAGCCAGGCACCACAGGTTATTGCATTGTGAGTGCTCAGAGATGCTCTGCATAAAAGATTATGAAATCAGGGTATGGTTTGGGTTGGAAGGGATCTTAAAGCTCATTCTGTTCCACACCCTCTGCTATGGGCAGGGACAACTTCTACTGGATCAGGTTGCTCAAAGGCTAATCAGAATCTCTTCACCCACTCTGGCTTGACAGCCAAAGCAGCTCTCCCAAGTTTTTCCCAGTGCTGCTAGTTTTTCACTTCCCCACCACCATCCCCTTTTCTTTATTAAGCAACAAAGTGACAATGTACCAAAAATAGAACCTGCACTTACTTCAGCTATGCAACATACATAGGAAAATGCAGGGGGCCTTAAAATCAGTTAGAGAAGGTTTTGTAATTGCTCAAAAGCACATCTGAACTCATCATATGCAACCCTATTATTTCCTGGGTCATACACGCCATCTGTGGGATTGCCCTAAAGTTCCACTGGCTTTTATGCTTGTATGAGATAACACTCGATTCTGCTTGCCTAGGTTTCTCACGAGGTATTGGAGTTACATAAGGGAAAAAGGGGAAAAAAAAGCATGAGTTGACTAATGAAATCTGGGAGAGCACACTTTTTTTTTTTTTGTCTAAATATTGGAGCAATCGTCAAGGAGACAGAAGCTCTGACCGTATTTCATCTTCAAATTATGATTGTCATTGTTCATAGACTAAAAGAAATCTGACAGCCATCCTAAGATTTAAAGATTCATAACTATCTTTCCAATGACACATTTCACTGCATTTGATTACTGAAATTACAGTATGATCTATGTTATGCACCCTCCCCCCCTTCTAATTTAACCATGTTATCCATCAAGCTCTCATTAGAGAAGTAAAATCTCATCAAGCTACTCTTAGGCATCTCCCAAGTCTATTTCCAAATCAAGAATCACTAAAATATTAGTGGTAATGACAATCCATAAAAACATTTAAACTACTTTAAAAGAGGAGCAGAAAGTTT